>VDFB02086081.1:399908509-400611442 GCA_007258455.2 Sequoia sempervirens | reverse complement strand
AGGTCTTTGTGACAGGTTTATAGGTGCTTGTTGGCAGCTTGTGGCTGATTTTAAGTCTTTCCAGCCCTTGGGTCAGGGGGTAGTGGCCCAATGGAAAGATCCCCAAGAGTGGCCTAGGGTGGGATTGGTTGAAGACTATGTTACCGGGTTACTCTATTTTACCCCTGGTTCTGGTCCTAGTTCGCTCCTGGTTCAGATTCTGGTTCGATTCGCATGTGGTTCAACCAGGGTCCTTCATTTTTGGGTCTAATTTGCCCAGGCAGAACCCAAGAGAACCCGGGTAGAACCCAGGCGAACCAAGACAAAACCTACATGCCTAGGCATCCAAAAAGTGTTTTTTTGAGCATTTTTTTAATGTTTATGGAGTTTGACTTTGACCCACGCCCAAGGGAACCCTAAAAGTGACCTCTAAATGATTTCAAACACCTTAACTACCTCATTCTTATTCATTTGTTTTGCAAACAAGCATTTTCATTCCAAAAGGTTGAGCTTTCATTTTTGCTTGTTGGATTGAAAGCGGACTGTGACACAACTTTCTTTTTTCAAAAATTGTTCTGCATCATTGAACTGAGAATTTATCACACATTTGTAGAGAAATAGAGGAATACTACAAATTAAAACACATTACACTTCTGTTCTCACTGACTTGATGTACTCTCCAACATCTCTCTTCTCTCATGTGGAGAGTTAAAACTGCTTGGCCATGCCTTTGCATCATTAAGGAAGTTTTGCTCTTTTTGACAATGTCAAAAGCATGGCTGCCTACAGATTATGCAAAAGACCTTTCCTTTTAGATTAGCAATGCATGGAAGATTCAAAAAGTATCCTTGATATTACAAAAAGATGTGTTTATACACTTCAATTGTGCAATCACCCTTTGGTTCTTTCAAAGAAAAATCTGCCTATGCCACTGTTACACTGCACAGGTAAACCAGATTTTGTATTGTGGAGCTATATTAAGCTACCACTCTCAAGACCAATGTAACAATGATACAAAATAATGTTTGAGACTGCAAGAAGACATCAAAATGGCTAGCATACTAAACAAATTCTTATGATTTCTGAAGAATGCTGATAACTCTACTTAGTTGGCTTCTTTTTTCAAAATCATACAAATTGAACCTTGGCATCAATAGACTTTGTATATCAAGCTACCACACAACTAAGTTTCAACGATGAATATTTATCATGCATGTTTTAAATGACATTCAAGTTTATGGTGGTTTTGTTGTTTATATGATGTTATGTGATATTCTAATCCTAATTCATGCTTCTAGGCTGCACATATATATATATATATATATATATATATATATATATATATAATGTTTTCATGTTTTTTGTACTAACAAACCCAAAACAAACCGAAACCCCCCCCCCTCCCCAAAAGTTTTTAGCCGAACTGGCAAACCGAACCCCCAAACCCGAACCCAAACCAGTAACTTAGGTTGAAGAGCTGAATGCATTATGGTCCATTCTGGCTAAAGAGGAAATGCAACGCTCTAGGCGATAGGGACGCTCTTGCTTGGGGTTTGGAATCCAAGGGTTCTTATTCAGTGGCCTTGGATTACTAGGTGCTAGATCATCAGGAGGGAGGTGACCTGGAATTTCCTTGGTGGAGGAAAATTTGGAATAAATTTGCTTGGCCGAAATGTAACTTCTTTCTCTGGTTGGTTGCAAGGAATAGCTGTCTCACCTGGGAGAATCTTCAGAAAAGGTATTTTCAGGGGCCCTCCATCTGTGCCTTGTGTTGGAATAGTGTGGAGGACATCTCTCATCTCTTTTTCCAATGCTCTTATGCTACGAAGTTTTGGCATCTCTGGTGGACTTTATGGAATAAGGGTTGTGTCCATGCCACTTCTTTAGTGGATTTTTGGAATAGTATGGGAAGATCACCTGCCAAGGCTATCTCTCTCCAAGTGGCGTGGGAGATAGGACCATCTTGTATTATTTGACAGTTATGGCTGGAGTGTAACAGAAGAATATTTCAAGGCAGTGAGTTTAGAGCTATTCAGATTTGGCAGAGGATTGTGTGCATGATTCAAGAGACTCTGCTGGTTAAATGTGATTTGAAAGATAATTAGGAACAAGAGGATCTCGCTGTTGCTAGAGGCTTGGGTGTTGGTGACTTAGCTGGTGGTCTTTATGTAACCAGATTGAAGCCTAATTCTAGAGAAAAGGTTTCGAGAGATGGCAATTGGAAACCCCCCCTTGCTGGGACCCTAAAGATTAATAATACTGATGGGTCTTCTAGAGGGAACACGGGGCATGCTGGAATTGGAGGTGTTGGGAGGGATAGCTCTGGGGAGGTTGTCTTTTTCTTCTCCAAATATATGGGGGATGAACAACCTCATGGAGGCCCAGGCTATCCTTGTGGCTCTTGAAAGGGCTTGTGAGCTGGGATGGAGGAAGGTTATTTATGAGGCAGATTCTCAGATTGTGGTTAATGTTTTGAATGAGCAAAAGTTGGAAGGGATACATTGACAATTGGCAGTGTTGCGTAAACATATTCTTCTGTTGTGCGAGTCTTTTGAGGCTATCTCCTTTGTCCATATCCCCTGGGAATGGAATGGGATAGCAAACTGCCTGGCAAAGTGGGCTTTTGAGCAGCAGGGAAACTTGGAGTTCTGGTTCTGGGATCAGTTATCCCTGAATTTGTCTCTGCAATTACAACATCTTCTTCAGGTGGATAGGCCACCCTGAGGGTGCTCGTCTAGTTTTTTCTAGAGTGTTGTTTGTGTTGGGATTCTTCGTCTTTTCTTGTATTTTTCTCTCCTGGCTGTTGGTGCCAGTACTTTATGAACAAAAACTTTACCCCCTTTTTTTAAAAAAAAAAACAAAGAAGAAAAGAAAAAAATTATTCCGTGCCAATGGTAAAAGAACTAGCAAAAATCATATGCCTGTAATGAACTTGCAGGAAATGCCATAGTAATTCCCTCTTTTGCCGCCTCTGAACAGAAATTAAAATGCCCCAGAAATGAAACCTGCCATAGCTAGTCCCTCCCTTTCTATGTCTGAAATAGAAATTCAAATGCCCCAGGACTGTTTTGAAAATGCCTGGAAACATCCAGACATATTCTGAAATATTATAATATTCTGTAACCATATCCAGTACTTCCCAAATACAGCCCAACATTATTATGCTGTTTCCAAGATGTTTCTAGGACATGTTCAATCACGTCCAGTTCATTCCCAGGAGATTTCAATAATTTTCTAGCACAAAAAATGAAAATTGTGTGATTTTGTTTTTCTAATATGTTGGACCTATTTTAATACATTGTATGGATGTTTTTGTGCCATTCTGTTATTGGGGGTTCTTTCAAAATTGGTGCTTTCATTCCTGTTTCCCTTTCTATCTTTGTTTTCTTGTAAATTTGTAATCTAAACCTGTAAGAGGGGCTATGGTATGCCTTTTTTTGTGAAACAATGTCTTTGACACTATAGGATGACTTTACAGTTTACTCTTATATGCACCAATAATGAAAATTGTGTGATTTTGTTTTTCTAATATGTTGGACCTATTTTAATACATTGTATGGATGTTTTTGTGCCATTCTGTTGTTGGGGGTTCTTTCAAAATTGGTGCTTTCATTCCTGTTTCCCTTTCTATCTTTGTTTTCTTGTAAATTTGTAATCTAAACCTGTAAGAGGGGCTATGGTATGTCTTTTTTTGTGAAACAATGTCTTTGACACTATAGGATGACTTTACAGTTTACACTTATATGCACCAATAATGATTGTATTTTTAAAAGAAAAATGGAATATCGCACCATGAGATGATAAGATGAAAAACACGATCAAGAAAAGAGATTCTTAGCAAGGAGGACAATCTGATAAGATTCTTAGCAAGCAATGCAGATGATGCATGTCTTTTTAGTAGACTAGGAATAGTATGGTATTGTCCTTGATGAAATGAGAAGATGGAACAAGAACATCAGGTTGTCCTCGAAGTTCTTGTCAGACCCAAGTAAGTAATTGTTATAAGGGCTATAAAAATGAGAATGGTGATGGTGATAAGTAAATTTGTGAGCATCTCTTTACATGTGAATGCTTTGAAGTGTATAGATTATTCAAATGAAACAGCATTGAAATCTTCCAAAGGTAATTTGATTTGTTTGAATATGGATTACAGCTGACTAACAATCAAAGAAGACTGTTTGTTATCACATTTTGAATGCTAACACTTTTATAATTTTGCATTAGCAGTACGTAAATTTTTGTTGGATGAATATCATATTTGATGATAAGAAGGGAGACAGCAAATTATTGGTTCGAATTTTATATCCTCTACTTTAAATGTGACCTTGCAACTTATTATTTCTTACGAGTAGGTAAACTACTTCTGTTGCTTTCATGTTCAGTCAGAGCTCGTCATTTTATCAACCATAGTTTAAATCTCTGCAAATACTCGTGAGCCAAATCTTCTCAATAAGTTACCCACTAGAAACTCAGCAGGCGAGTACTGTCCAAGTTTCACCAACCAACTCGTCAGAAATAGCCAGCTAGCAGAAACTTCTTTTTTCAACTTCTATCCCAAGTTAATTTTTCGAATTTTTCTTCTCTGTGGATTTGAATGGTTTTTAACGCTTTTCCTAGCTGCGCTATCTCTAAATTCATTTCATATACTTTTTAACAGTATGTTGCATGTGGTTTAAATTTATTTTATGAATTTATATGTATTTTTTAATTAGCCAAGTTTTGCCAGCCTTCGGTCCCAGTTAAAATTTTGGTCTGCTGAGTCCAAGTACAAAAACTATGTTAATGACAATGTTGATAAAATTTATGAGGTGGTTTGTTGATCCTCTTCCAGTTAGTTGAGCCTGAATGATCCACTTTATGATTTATTTTGGTATAACTTTGTTGGATTCTATGCTATCTTTGTGTTTTCAAAGGCATCTCAGTCTACATTCTCCACACACTTTTGTCTGAACTGGTACACTTCTTGTGTATTGATCAAGCTTATTGAAAAACTACAATCTTATCGATCAAGTTTACAACACTGAGTGCAATGTTCCTCAAGCTTCACTAGCCGTGGATCCATCACCACCCTTATGGTCAACTGCATTTGATATCATTAGTTGGGAGTTATTTTTGCCTATCATCAAAGAGTAGTCTCATATCACTTGGGATTGTTTTCTGTTGATCAAACTTCTCCTGGACATCGTCTCAACTTTGTGAGCAACTGTGGACGCAGGGATGTGTGGATGAACCAAGCAGCATGTTTTAGGGGATACCCTCTTATGTCCTCGATACTTGTCAGCCATCCCAAAAACTTGACGTACATTGTCTTAATTTTTCAAAAAGATTATTATAGGAAATTGCTATGACTGGTCTTAATTCTTATTGAACTTGAAAGTAACGATCCTTAATGGATCCATATCTTATGTAAATACTATATATTGTATGTAGCATGAATTTGTGAAAGCATATGAATTTGACTTTTGGTTTCGTTGTGGACATTATATGTAAATTTATGGAGTGATCCCATGCAGCTATTTGACCAAGTTTGCTGCTTCATTTTTTAGCAGGGCACATGACCTCATGTAAATTTTTAATCAAACATAAAGGATAATTTGAAGTCTACTCATATAATGGAGCTGTTATAGTTTAGGAATTGAAATTAAGTTGTAGATAAATAAAAGGGGCCGAAATCATGCAGCTATTAAATGAAATATGTGCCACTTGGCTCTACATATTTTTCTTACCTAAATTTTCTTGCACATATTTCAAAAAAAATATATTGTCAAAAATTCAGAATTTTACTACTGCTTAAAATAAGCAGAAAAATAAAAAATCATGAAACCACTAACTAGAAAGAAAACTCAAATTTCAACAGTGCCTAAATAAAATTAGGTAAACAATGGAACCTTGCTGTTAGTCTGTATGATATTAAACGTTCACTTACAATAAAGCGTTGGTGATGGTAGACAACATCTCCTTGGAGGATTTAACCGGTTGACGATTTTAGGTGATATCTTCTAATGATTGTATTTGAATTGTCTTTTCACTTCTTGGAATTATGTATTTGGGAAGTAAAAGTCCACCAAATTCAAACTATAGTATTGCTGAACATAGAAAAAATAACAGACAGAAGAGACTAATTTAGTAAAAATTTCTAAAGTTGTTGCAAGCTGAATGCAAGTTGCAGAGGTTGAGTTGAGAAATATAGTTTTGTGCTTTAATGTCCAGATTGAAAATTTCCTTAATTTTTGTTATCCATTTGTTAGAAATACTGAATGATATATTTGTTTATGCAGGTTGGGCGTTACCCTCGACATCTAATCAGCATATTTTTTCGTTTACTTCATCCTTACTACTGGCCTTCATCTTGCTGGAATTTTTTCGTGACATGTGTAACAGCACTGTTGTGCGCTTTATGGATGACTCTGTACAAAATATATGAAAGGGTTTTTGGTAGACGGACAAACCTGAGAAATAGTAGTTGATGAACTGTTGGGTTTAATCTCAACAGTTCGGTATAACTTTTTTCAATATAAAAAATAATTCCTTGTATGAAAGCCTATTTATAATATAAATTCATTAGCTTGCAAAAAGGAAGGTGATTGAGAAATATCAATGTCCTAGCAGTATATCATATGTAGATATCTTATTCTTGAAACTTTCTGAGTCTTTTTCCATTAATCAATGCTCAAACAGGAAAAGTTAAAACTTCATATTTGGAATTGCTTTCTAAATACCTGTAAGAGTTCTGGCCCTCCTTAATATAATGGTGGATAGTGGTTTATTGGTTGTGTTTCAATATGTTTACTTGTTCAGTTTTCCTTTTTCTCTTTTGTAGTACAACATTCAAAATAAAATTATCTCGCTACGTATTTCTTAAAAAATGTCTTTCTTCAAGTTGGATGTGTCTAAATGTGTAAGTTTTTAAATTACTTCTACGATTAAAAATTTCTTATAACTAAATCCAAAAAAATAATCTAATAGAATCCACTTAACAAAAACTTTCCTCACAAACTAGGGGAGAGGGGCCCATAGTGGAGCGGGGTTCAATAGTGGGGATAGAAGTAGTCTTCAGTGGGCCTCATAGTGGAGCACCTTAATAGCCAATTGCAAAACACTTTTTATCCATAAAGTACACAAATTGGCAAATCATGTGGTGCCACATCAACGCACCAATAAAACATGACTTAGTGCACCACTATCGGTCTCACCTTTTTTTTGGGCTTTTTTGGATACCTCAATAAAAATCATGCTGATGTGGCATCATATTTGATGATGTGACCCTAAAATGAAATATAGAAACACATGAGTTGCCAAATAAACTATTGTACAAAAATGGAAGTGATTTGAAATTTCCACATAAGATTTTGAGAAACCAGAAGTTAGGGTGCTCCACTATGGGACCCTCTCCCCTAAATACTTCATAAAAATATTAGATTTTTTTTTATTTAAATACAAATCAAATTTAATAAACTAAATCCTTTTTTTTTTTGGGTACATAAAGGTATATTTTATATTAATATATAAAAGTTGCAATACATTTTAGTTCAGTGGGCCTAATACAGACTTTTCCCAAGCACAGAACAAAAAACCACCACTCTACTAGCCCCAATCCCAACCCACAGGGTTGCCAATGACACATCATCCCACCCTTTACATGAAATTGTGGTTGAAGCCAAGCATTACAATGCAGGGTCAGTCAAAACAATCAAAACACACCTAAAGGTGCCATGGAAATACCATGCCGCTACTATTCGCCGCCACTATGCCATCATTGAAGCCGCTACTGGTTGTCAAAAAAAAAAACCACACGCCCATAATCCTCATTCCATTAGTATCTCCTTTCGGAGGTATTCCTTGAATCGACCCTTCCAACTATCTTCTGGCGCCACCTCTAGGAACAAAAATATCTTGAGAAAGTTGACTCCTTTCCTTGCCAGCACCCTGTGCTTACAGAGCTCCACTCCCTTCACGTCTAGGAGGAAGGGGTACCTCTTCACCTGGATATTGGGAAGCAACAACTGTCGCATATCTCTCGAACATGGGATGCCAACCCCCAACTCCACCACAATAATCACCTCCTCCACCCCGCCTAGCAAGTCCGCCATCACCAGCGTCCTCATCATGAGAAGCACCTTCACCTTTGGCAGCTCTAAATCGAGGAGAGCTGCAACAAAGCGAAAAGCGATGTCGACATTTGTTTGGTATCGCTCTTCCGAAATCATAAACTCCTTGCCCATGACCAATTCAACCTCTCCTAACCCCAGAGGATCCCACTCCTTAAAGACTGACTGCAGTCAGTTGTCTATTATCGTCCCCAAAAAGGCCCACAATTTGCATGATGATGTGAGGCGGATTGGAGTCTCCAGTGTCGCCGAATTTCACAATCACCACCCTAGCTCACCGTCAGCAGAAGCAATGAGAAAAATGGAATGAAAAGCCTCTGTTAGCACCACAATTTATTGTGTTTCGAGCATGCTAACCAGCTTGGGGAAATAAATTCATGTCGCCCTTCCCAACACCTAGGACGCCCAACGCTAGCCACGCATCATCGATGACATGATGTGAGTTATGTCAATGTCCTTCGCTCACAACCCCCGTACCGCACCAACTGGTCAGTGCTCAATGGCCCACGCTGTCATGGTAGCACATGTCCCAACTTCTGCCAAGTTGCCGCAAGTAAATGTTATTCATTTTTAATTCTGAAGTGGGAAGATAAATAGAAGATAATATAATTGTGGAAAGAAAAACAATCTTTTCTTATATAGTTCATCTAGTCTAATAAAAAATTTCAATATAAACACAATCACACTATATTAACTAAATATAGCAATACGTAGTGACAAGTACTTGCCTATTTAGTATTGCAATAATTGTATTTGTTGGGTAGTCGATAAATTATTTGTAAGATACCAATTTAGAGGCAAGTCAAAGAATAGTTTGAAATAATAGATTCTTGTTGGTCATATGTATTGTAGCCACACAATGGTAAGTACTTATTTTTATAGTATTGTAATACAAGTATTTTTTGGGTAGTTGATGGATGAGTCATGATAACAATTCAAAGGTAGGCTACATAATTTGAGATCAACAAATCATTGCAAGTGGAATGTATCATGATTTTATTATGTTTATGAATATTATAATTGTTAGGGTTGACTTTGACCCCAAGTTTGATTCATAGTAGATGTAATTATGATTGACATAGTTGAAGTTGAGTTTGTTTCTCAAAATATATATTTATTAAATATTTGAGGAAATGGTTTTTTTTTCAAGAACCTTTGTAATTTGATTGGTTGATTTTGAGTTTGAATAAAGAGGGTAAAATTTTTATTGCATCCAGAAAATCACTAATATAAAGTAGTCAGGGTCCAAACCAAGCACCCAGAGAAATAACCAAGAGTCTTGAAACTAGCAAACAATCACAAAAAGAGCAGAACACTCAACAAGACCAACCAACTAAAAACCATCGTCTAACCATGTCATCTGAGATTAGCCTCTCTAAATCTTGGGAATAATCCTAGGACAACTGCTTTTGGCCTTCAACCCATCAATTTCCTGCATGTTCAGAAGCCCATTTGGCCAAACAATCAACAACTATGTTCTACTCACGTGTGAATAAATGAAACAAACTCAAACATAAAACTTAGTCTCAAAATCTGCCTAACAACAGAGGCTAGTTGCCAATTAACCCTATCCAACTTCTGCTCAGTCAACAATTTAACAATGATTTGTGAGTCTGATTCGTAGATGATCTTGTGCCATCTAAGAGCACAAGCTCTCTCAATAGATAAAAGAATAGCCAAACCCTCCATGAAGTTATTGGTTTGTTGCTCCTTATGAATGGAAAAGAAGAATATGTTCTTACCAAAGCTATCTCTTTCAATTCCACCAATCCCAACAAATCCATGATTACCCCTTGAAGAGTCATTAGTATTGATCTTTAAAACATCCGTCGAAGGAGGGGACCAACCACCCTCTCTCTGAACCTTCTTTTTGGCATGGCGACCCCTTCGAACATAGAAAGAGTCAAGCGTCAGACCATGCAAACCCAAGTAGTCACAATCTCATCTTCCTTCTCCAAAGGAAAAGACACCACATTTAGCTTCCACGGTCTCTTGAATCATACCAACAACTCTTTGCCAAACCCGTTGAATCATCAACTTACTTCCACGAAAAATCTTGTGATTCCTCTCAAGCCAAATCTACCAGAGGATGAAAGTGGGACCAATATTCCACACTATCTGGAGGAAAGAAACCTGTGTCGAAGGCCTTCCTAGACTGCTCTAGAATTCGATTAGTGAAGAGGCATGAAGACAAGGGTGTCTACAGATACCCCACCAGAGGTGCCAAATAAGCTTAGAAAAAGGGCAGTGGAAAAACTAGTGGGACGAATCCTCTTCACAATAGCCACAGAGAACACATATTGTATTGTCCTTGAAAACCCCACATCTGAAGATTATCCCAAGTCAAGCATCTATTCTAGGCTAAAGTCCACAAGAAGCAATTACACTTAGGCCAAGAAAACTTATTCCAGACATTTTTCCACCATGAAACTTTCATCACATTGTACTTTTGAAAAATAAACTCTTGATAACCACTAGCCACCGTGTAGACCCCCTTAGGATTTTGGGCTCCAAGCCTAAATATCCCTCTCCCTGATCGAGTTGCACTCTCTACCAGCTAGACTATTTCTTAACTCAACACAATCCTCTTTTGATCCCCTAATGGGCCACTCACTAGGGTCCTTCCATTTAGACACTTCCACTTGCCCACAAAATAGAGTAGATTTGAAATCTTCATCCTGGTCATCCCGGAACCAACCAACCTCTAGGAAACAGTGACAAATATCCTATAGATTAGGATGCCTGGTCATGATTGGGGGAAAGCCATCCCAAGAGTCATACCCAAAGAGAGCATCAGACCCCTTGTTGCAAATCCAGAACAAACAATCCTTGATCAACTTAGCTCATTTTTTAAGCGTTTCCCAAATAATGGAGCCTTTACCCAACAAAGGAAACTGAGGGACCTCTTCCATCACTACCCCTTTTAGTTATTTATTAGAGATAATCTTGGCCCATACATGATCTTGTTCATTGCACCATCTCCAATATAGCTTGGCCGATAAAGCTAAACCAGTAAGATTGGCTTGCCGCAACCCAAGGCCTCCAAACTATTTCAGCCTACAAACAGTCTCCCACTTCATAAGACTCTGCCTCAAAGATTCCAAGCTACCAACCCATAAAAATTGCCTAGTGAGAGTCCAAATCCTTAATAAAGCTTGGAGGAGCCACTTGAAGCATACACCTGGAATTGGGAAGAGCTTGCACCACTGACTTAAGAAGCAGCACCCGACCTGCAAAAGATAACCACCTATGGGTCCAATGATTCATTCTCATACAAAACTTATCTAAAATACTTTTCTAAGATCCCTTGGGGAGGGTACCAATGGAGAGAGGTATGCCAAGATAGGTCAAAGGTAGATGACCAACTTAAAATCTCATAATATGGGCAATCCATTATTAAATAAGAAAAGGAATGTTAAAGAAGAATATAGAAGATTTACCTTCATTGATCTGTTATCTTGAAGTTGCGAGGTAAATGTCCAACACCTTGTGGAAATTAGTGGGTTCTCTAACCTTAGCCACACCAAAGTGGTATCATCAACAAATTGCAAATGTGATTGAGGAGGCAAGCCATTATCCTAGTTCCACCCTTGGATTAAGCCTTGATTAACATGACTCTTAATAGCCCTTCCCAAACCCTCAACTAAGGGGATAAAAAGTAAGGAGACAAATGGTCTCCTTGACGAAGACCTTTCAACACCCCAAACAAGGTGGAAGGCTCCCCATTAACCAACACCAAGAAGGAAGTGGACGTGGTGCAACTCATCACCCACATTACTCACTCCTCAGCAAAACCAAAAGCACCAAGCACTTTTTGAAGAAAAGACCATTTGACCCTTTCATAGGCTTTTGTCATGTCCAATTTGATAAACATAGCTTTTTCTTTTGAAGCCTCCATGGAATGAATAGTTTTAGCCGCAATGACCAATCCATCCAAGATTTGCCTATCAGCCACAAAACCCCCCTCCTCTTCTAAGACAAACTTTCTAATCCACTACTTCAATATTTTTGCAATCAAATTAGATAGGATCTTATAAACCACATTATAGAGGGCTATGGGCTTGAACAAACTCGACCTATCATCCCCATCACATTTTGGAATAAGAGAAAGAAAAGTGGAGTTCATAGCCCTCAACATCTATTTGTTCCCTAAAGATTCATGCACCACATATAATAAATCTAATTTTATAATTTCTCAGAATTCCTAAAAGAATTTAGCCGGAAACCCATCAAGGCCAGGAGCTTTCCCTTTCTTCAACTGAAAAACAATTCCCCTCCAATTCGTCAAGGAAAATTAAGCTCATAAGGTGCCCATTCATTTCCATAGAAACCAAAGGAGGAATACAAGCAAGGATATGATTTTCTTCTTCTAGCACATCAAGGGAATCCTCCTTAAACAAAGGCAGAATACTAGGAAGCCTCTCTAGAAATCTCCTATAGAGAAGTTAGATGCTCCCCCCTAGAGTTCATAAGATAGGGGATCGAGTTACCATGCCTCTTGACCTTCACCGAATTAAAGTAAAAAGGAGTGCTTCTATCCCCTTCCTATAGCCACTCAACCCAAGCCTTTTGTTTCCAATAAATCTCCTCCCAAAGCTCACACTCCTCTAGAGATTTCAAAGCCCTTAACTCTTCTTTAAGAGATTCATCTAACAGGCCATGTTCTTTAATCTCATGAGTGATAACATCCATACTAGCTTGAGCAGCGGCCTTAGCATGGAATATGTTGCCAAAGCACTGCCTATTCCACCTCTTGAGTTGTTGCTTCACAAACTACAATTGCTTGACAAAAGAGTACATCGCAGTACCAAAATCAAGTCTACCTCGGTGCCACCTCTCAGCCATAAGATCCTAAAGAAAGGGATCCCACAACCATATTAGTTAAAACTTGAAGAAGGGACTTTTAGCAACACGAGCCAATGAAACCAAAAGCTTAATTGGCCAATGATTAAATCCCTTCCAATCCAATATCTCTAACCTGGTAGTTCATGATCCTCCAATCTAGAAGCAAGAGACCAAGAATCTATCAAGCCTCTCAGAAATGCAGTCCTTATCACACCTCCTATTATTCTAGGTATATTGACCATTACTAGGTTTTATATCCACACAATTTAAGGAATACATATTTTCTCTAAGAAGAAACACTGATGGCTCCAATGTTAGCAAGCCACCTCACTTTTCCTCCAAATCAGTAATAGCATTAAAGTCGTCAGCTACAATCCAAGGATATAAAGGAGCAATACTATGAATATACCGAATATGAGAACATAGGTGAGACTTTCCAGACATATCAATTGGAGCATAAATATTAGATAAAAGAACTGTCTCTTCTGATTCCAGACTTGAAGCCACCAGAGAAATAGAATACTTACTAGTGTGTGGAAAATATTAGTGTCAAAACGAGATGACAAAAACACACCAATGCAACATTAAACTAAAAAAAACTAAATATAATGAAATCAAACAGAGCTTCTTCATAATCGTACTATTGTCCTCTTTCTTCAATGATTTGTTTGAAGTTGTTGCTCTCAAATTGTATAAGCAAAGCTTCTCATAATGGCAACCTGCAGAACGAGTATGCAAAGGGAGAGTACTTCTCTATCCTATATGCTAGTGGAGTGAAATGTTGGTATATAGATATGCACAGGGGCTGTAGATTATGCACAGGGGTTGTGGATTATGAATGCTATTGAAACTATGATATGAGGTTGATAGGCGATAATATGGAATGCTGATATACTGGGCTGTGTTATGCTAAAATTTGGAATGCTATGGATGCTAGAAGGTTGTGCTATTGCAAATTGGCTATATTTTTCTTGTACAAAAGCTTCTCTCCCTTTTTTTTCAAAGGCCCTACAGTCCTTTTTATAGATTTTTACAGGCAAGAGCCTAGCTAGCAAAGATCAATGGCTGTGAGATTATCTGGTAAATTTGAATGGTGAGAGATGGAGAGGTTGAAAGGAAGATGGAAGATGTTGGGAGGTTGGAGAGAAGAATGGAGGTTTGTCTTCAACCCACGGGAACAACTTTGCTCAGAAATAGAGAAATTTATTGATTTTATGTTTTGAAGTTGTTTCACGTTGCAGATAATCCAAATTAAATAAATAAATTTATTTAATTTTATGTGTTATGTGGGTTGGGGGATTTAAAACATTTTTGAAATATTTGATTTTAGGACTATAGAAGACTCAATTAAATGTTTGGGATATTTAATTGCAAATATACTTTAGAAGAATTAATTAAATATTTGGAATATTTAATTGTGAATGAAATTTAAAGGATTTTTAGACAAGAAGAATATTTAATCTTTATTTGAATAAAATATTCAAGCCAAGATTATATATGATAATTAATATAAATAAATCATAATGTTTATTTAATTAATTAAGAAATAGATAAGAAAAGTGATTAAATAAACTTATTTATTTAATCGAAATGAAAGAATAAACAATATAAATAAATTATTTAAATTCGTTTATACGCAGATTGAATTCAGAGATTTAATTAAATATTAAAAATATTTAATTAATTACCAGACTATTGTGATGTGACCATTTTTAGGTGTATACATTTTGCCCCTCTTTGAAGTGATGTGTTCTACGTATTGCTTCAAAGAATTTTGAAATTTGCCCTAGATGCTGATTGTCGAATGTTGATAGGTATATGCCCCCTCGGATGATGAATCGATAAGATTTTGATTTTTGTGATTTTTTTTTTGAATTTTTAGATTTTTTGGAATTTTTTTTATTTTTATGATGTTTAAGATGTCGATTCATCGTTCGAAAATGATGATGTGAAGAAATTGACGTGGAAAAATGTGAGATGAAAAATTGATGACCTAAATTGCCCCTGCAATGATAGAATGTGATAAAATGCCCCAATTTTTCCTTTAAATAGGTTAAAAATGTCATTTTCTCATTTTAACCTAGTAAAAATCAAAATTTTTGAGCTCTGGAGTGAGAAAGATGGCACTTCCTACCCACCAGCATCGTTTTGAGCGTATCCGACGATATTAGCGGCCGACACACTATGGACCCGCAGTATGTACCCCGTTAAACTTTCAGCGTATGAAAAATTTTCGTTTAAGGCACGTTTATCCATGGTTTGATGTGAAAATTTAGTGTTTTAATGCTTTTCCACTTTTCTGCAACGCTTTTTAGATTTTCCATAGCGCCTTTAATTCTTTAGCGCCCTTTAACCTTTTTGTAGCGCCCTTGAGGATTTTTGTAGTTCCATTGATTTCTCAGGGCCCTTTATGATTTTTCCAGTACCCGTTACTAATATTGCAACACATGACTTTGTATTAATTGTTTGTGTATTGCAATTCCCTTATTTGATGATGTTTGTCTGATAAATTTGTTCCCAAGGTTGTTGGAAAACAAATAGTAGCTGATAAATTTGCTTTCAAGTTAATGAAAAACAAATAGTTGTTTGATAAGTTTGCTTCTAAGGTTGTTAAAAACAAACAGGATTTTGATAAATTTGCTTTTCATGATGATGAAAAACAAATAGTTTGTTGATAAGTTTGCTTCTAAAGTTGTTAAAAACAAACAGGATTTTGATAAATTTGATATTCATATTTGATTGATTTGTCTTGATGATTTGATATTAATTTTTCTTTGACTTGATGATTCTTCCTATTCAATAGGAGAGATTGAGCGCCTTACAGTTATAGAAGCGATTCCCAAAGACATGGAGGTTGATTCTGCAGCTTGTACAGGCAGATAGAGATGTGATTGAGGCATGCAGACTGACCTCGTTACTTGACATGCCTGAGGTGCGTCTCAACAGAGCCTTATTGACAGCACTTGCGGAAAAGTGGCACAGCAACACGAACACCTTTCATTTGCTGAAAGGAGAGATTATTGTGACTCCTGAGGATGTGTATCGCATCCTGAAGATTCCAGTGATGGGTGAGATAGTGAGATTTGATGGTCGGGAGGCAAGAGGTATTGATGCCTTGAGGCGGATATTCAGAGATGATCATATTGCGGGATATTATATCTCATGGGTGGAGATGACGGATTCGTATGCGCCCTTACCCTTCGTACTTGCAGGCTTCATTGGAGGTGTTATGTGCCTCGACCATAGGTCAAAGGGCTTTGCAGTCGGGTGGGGTTGTGTACTTGAGAGTATGGTGATGTAGGGTACATGATATGCTTGGGGATTGTGCATGCTTGCACATTTATATGATGAGCTACACCATGTTGTGTACAGTCGAGGCTGGAGTTTAGCTGTTGGTTGTTCGCTTTACAAATATGGGCATGGGAGCATTTTTCTGTTATGCGACCATTGACTCATGGACGACGGCCTGTCGGTTGACCGTATAGATTCAAATATACCAATGTCATTGCTCAGCCGAGGTTGGGAAAACTGGATCATTGGCAGCGTCTTCTGGATGATCTCGATACAGTATGCTAGAGGCCCTATGTAGATTGTGAGGCATGGCCAGAGGATGCTAGGGAGATGCCCTATGTCTTTACCTTCAGATATCTGATTGGTCGTACTCCTAGGATTATTGAGAGGTTTCTTCTTGGTCGGGTGTGGTGACAGTATGGTCAGCCTCAGGGTATGCCATAGGGTTCTTCTATTTATACGTGTTGGCAGCAGGAGCTTACAGTGTGGGGTCCGCAGATTGCATATGATGCAGCAATGGCAGAGTTCACCGGTTTGGGAGTACAGATGTGGGACTATAGAGTTGATATTCTTGATGGGGGGATGACTCCAGAGTATGCTTAGTATGTGTTAGAACATCCTACGCCACAATTATTTGATCCTGATGAGCCTTCTGCTCCAGTTGCGGAGCAGAGACCACATATAGGCGAACATAGGCGATAGCAAGAGGCGGCTTCAGAGAGTGATGACTCCAAGGATGATGATGATGATGAGTCGGATGGGGATAGAGATGGTAGTGATGAGGAGAGTGGAGGTGATAGTGGTGGAGGAGGTGGCAGAGGTGGCAGAGGTAGCGTCAAAGGTGGTGGCAGAGGTGGTGGTAGAGGTGGCAGAGGTAGCGGCAGAGCTTACAGGGTCAGTTAGCACAAGCGCAGGCCTTGGTTACACAGCTATAGGGATAGTTGACTACACTGACGGCTGAGAGAGATACAGCCAGACGGCAGGGTGGGCAGGCTAGGGCCCTAGCTGACAGTCTGCAGAGAGCAGCAGCAGGTGACATGATGAGAGAGCTAAGCAGAGCCACCCGGGAGGTAGAGTTCTATAGGATCAAGTACCATGATGCAGTGCCACCCGAGCAGAGAGTGAGTTATACACTATCTCGGTCTACACATAGTCGCTCTCAGGCTACCAGCAGGGGTGTATCTCAGCCATTACCTCCAGGAGGGTCATCAGTGGCAAGTGGAGCAGGTCCATCAGGTGCAGGTGGGGCAGGTCCCAGACTAGCAGCATCAGAGGATAGCACTTCGTAGTGCTTTTTGCATGATGTCTTATTGATACTCTCTTGAGACATTTGTATACATATTGATATGGTCCCATTGTTGATAATGCATATTATTTGACATCTTTGTACATTTTGACCTTCATGTTTGAGATATATGATATACAGCGATGATTCCTTATGTGATGAATGCTTCTATTTTCTATATGCATGATGTTTTACGTGATGGTTTCATGATGTTATGCTCATGATGTATATGTATGCATGATTTTTTAGATATGAAAATGCAAGTGCAATGTTATGATATTATGATTGCGGTCTATTTGATGAATGAATATGAATGTGAAATGATGGATGGTACAATTTATGAATGCCCATGAATTTTTTGATTATGATGTATGCTTTGTTTTTATGATTTTCCAATGTACATATGTATGGAAAATTTTATGATAATGCAACTATATGATGATGTTTTTTTTTTTTGTGAATGTCAAAATGTACTCAGTCATTTTATGAAACATTTGATACTTTTCCAACTTTTGGGAAAAAAATCTATGTAATGCAAAATGCAGAATGTAACTTGAATGTAATCTATACTAACCATGCAGATTTATCTATGCAATATTGCCATTCTGAGAGCTTATTTGTGTTTTTTGTGTCATCATAGAGCTTTGAAATGTTGAAATATAATACAAGCATCAAAGGGTATGTTAGCACCAGTGATGACTTGAGTATTGCTTTCATGATTTTTGATATAGCAAGATAATACAAGCATCTAGGTATAATTGAACCGAGATGACCTGAGTATCGCTTTGCATAAACAGACAAGAGTGAACCCGTTTCCCATGCAAATTCTGAAATGTCATCAATGATACTTAGTAGAGCATGTCTCGCGACCAATTTTCATAGTACTAATGATTTCCTCGCAAACAGCAGACAAAGAAAAATCATACTCCTTCCTTGCTTTTCTAGTTCAGTACATCATCGATTTGCTCCAGAGATATGATAGAAAATCAACCAACAATTCAAATTTTGCTTAAAGTATTCCAAACATTATTTAGATTAGGATCATCCAACTTGGTTATCAACATTGATGTTTGTGTTTTGATTAACATTGTTTTTTACCATGTTGTTTGATTTCATTAGCATTGAGTAATCGTTTTGGTATTGAAGTTGATTTGATGCATCAATGTATGTTGCATTTTGTCAATCCATCATTTGTCCGTTTGTGATGTTCTAAAAGCTCGTTGCCCCTCTCTTGTTTAGTCTGTGTTTTTGCCCCCAGTGTAAACACAACCTGATATGTGCAAATTTCATCAAGCCATGATGAAACACAAGGATTCCCGTTGCATGATATGGATATGATAGATATGTACAGATGATAGATATGGATAGATGATGTCGTAAAGCGAATGCAAGACATAAGCTAATAGATAGAGGAGCCCATTTTGATCACAAGTAGCACCTGTTTGCCAGGTTTTCACCACTTGTTTTTATTGCACTTTTTCAAATCATGTGAACTTTTTGTTTTTGTTTTTATGATTTTTTTAGGACTTTTTCTGAGTTTTTATGTATTTTTTTTAGGACTTTTTCATTTTTGATGATTCAGACATAGAACTTCTTCAAATGAATGCTATTGATCGGTTCTTCAAACAGGTCCCCTTTTGACGTAGATAATTGATATGCTCCAGAACCATATGCTGCAATGATGACAAATGGACCAAGCCAATTTGGTTCAAATTTTCCTTTCTTTTCTCTGTCTTGCTGATTGCGTGGATTTTCTTTCAAGACTAAATCACCTACTTGAAATGTCTGTGGTTTAACTCTGTGATTGTAGCTACGGGACTTTCATCTAACAGTTCTAGCTCTTGCAGAAGAGATACTCGGTAGTCTTCATCATTTATCAATCTTTTCAGTAAGACCCTAAGCGAAGGTATTTCAACCTCCAATGGTAAGATTGCTTATGCTCCATATACCAAGGCATATGGGGTAGCTCATGTTGGTGAGCGAATGCTAGTTCTGTATGCCCACAAAGCTGGATTTAACTAGACATGCCAATCACGACCGACATCATTTACCGTCTTCTTCAAGATCTTCAAGATTGTTTTGTTTGAAGCTTCTGCTTGACCATTTCCTTGTGGATAGTAAGGTGTAAAGAACCTATGTTGGATGTGAAATCTTTCACAAAGTTCGTCAACATCCTGATTCTTGAAAGGCCTCCCATTATCAATGATGATAGAATTAGGAATTCCATATTGGCAGATGATGTAATTCAAGATAAATGAAGAGATTTGTTTACCGGTCACGGTCATCAAAGGAACAACTTTGATCCATTTTGTAAAATACTTTGTAGTTGTGATGATGAATTTATGCCCATTTGATGATAAAGGATGAATTTTTCCAACAAGATCTAGTCCCAACTGAGAAAAAGGCCATGTCAGAGTGAAAGGTTACAGTTCCTGTGCAAGTGCATGAATAAGATTCCCATGGATCTGGCATTTAGAACACTTCTTGACAAAAGTAAAATATTCTCTCTCCATGGTAGGCCAATAATATCCCATTCTAACAAGTTTCTTGGCTAAGGTTAAACCACTTGAATGAGTTCCACAAATACCACCATGAACCTCTTGTAAGGCTTGTTCAGATTCGTCATGTTCAAGACATCGAAGGAGCGTACCATCAAGACCACGTCGGTAAAGGATGTTGGCGATCAAGGTATAACGGAATGATTGGCGTATGAAATTCCTTTTTTGGTTTCGAGATAAGTCCAGAGGTAAGATGTTATTTGTCAGGTAGGTATAAATCTTGCCATATAAAGGTGAATCAGAACCGGTTAAATGGCATATGACTTGGGTCTCAAGATTATCATAGGTGGGAGAAAATAATTGTTCCACCAAGAATTCGTACCGTTTTTTATTTTATGATAATTGTAACAAGGAAGCAATTCTAGCCATTGCATCTGCAACTTTATTATCAATCCTTGGGATTTGTGAAAACTTGATTGCCAAAAAATACTTTTTAAAATTGTCCACCATGTTCTTGTAAGGTAGCAGCTTATCGTCTTTAGTCTGATAATCATCATTGATTTGATTAATGACAAGTTGTGAATCACTGTAGACTTGCAGCTCTGTAATCCACCATTCCAATGCTATCTTCATTCTTGTGAGCAATGCTTCATATTCAGCTATGTTATTTGTGCAAGGAAACATCAACCAATATGATTTTGGAATGGTATGTCCTTCAGGTGTGACAAAAAGAATCCCTGCCCTCGAGCCATGTTGCGTGTAAGATCCATCAAAGTACAATGTCCATGATTTCTTAATTGTTGTTGTGAAGACATCTGCATCAGGAAATTCAATGTGCATTGGGTTTTCTTCTTGTAAAGGTGCTTCAGCCAATTGATCTACTATGACCTGTCCTTTTATAGCTCTTCGATATACATAGCGAATGTCAAACTCACTTAAGATCATTACCCATTTTGCAAGTCTTCCTATTAAGGTAGCTTTGCTTAAGAGGTATTTTAGTGGATCAATTTTGGTTATTAGCTTAATTGTATGAGCCAACATATAGTGGCGCAACTTTTGGGAAGCAAACACTACTGCTAGGCAAGCTTTTTCAATGAAAATGTAGTTTAGTTCATGACTGGTTAAAGTTTTGCTGATATAGTATATGGCTCTTTCTTTGCCTGTAGAATCCTCCTGTGCTAGTAACGCTCCCAAAGATACTTATGTTGCTGAAATATAGAGTATGAGCGGCTTTCCTGGAACTGGTGGAATTAGGACTGGTGGATTCATGAGATATTGCTTGATCTGATTAAATGTTGCTTCTCACTTTTCCTTCCATTTGAACGGGACATTTTTATGCAATAGATGTGTAAATGGTAAGCTTTTGTTTGCCAGGTGAGCTATAAACCTCCTGATGAATTGTAGTTGTCCTTGCAGTGATCGGAGCTGGCTGATATTTTGTGGTGGTGGCATGTCCATTATAGCTTGTACTTTTCCTGGATCAACCTCTATGCCCTTTTCTGATACAATATAACCTAGCAGCTTTCCAGATTTCACTCCAAAGACACATTTCTTTCGATTAAGTCTCACCTTGAATTGTTCCATTCTTTTGAAAATTTTAAATAAGATAGCTATGTGTCCTTCCCTGGTGTTAGATTTGGCAAGGAGATCATCAATGTAATCTTCCATGAATGTATGCATCATATCATGAAAAATTGTTGTCATTGCCCATTGGTATGTAGCTCCTGCATTCTTTAACCCAAATGGCATTACGTTCCAGCAATAGGTACCCCAAGGGCACGTGAACGCCATTTTATCTTGATCCTCTAATGCAATCTTTATCCGGTTGTATCCTGAAAATCCATCCATTAATGAATACAAATCAACAATCATATCTATGTTTGGCAAAGGGAAGTCATCTTTGGGACATGCTTTGTTCAAATCTCTAAAATCTGTACAAATTCTAATCCTTCCATCCGGCTTTGAAACAGGTACGATATTGGAGATCCATTCTACATAGTCAATAGATTGAATGAATCCAACATCTAAAAGCTTCTTTAGCTCTTCTTTAACCAATAATGCAAAATGTGGATGCATTTTTTTGAGTTTTTGCTTCACAGGTTTTTCCCCTGTGTTTATAGATAGATGATGCATTATCAGATTAGGATCTAACCCTAGCATATCGGCATATGACCAAGTGAAATTGATTTGATTCTCCTTCAAGAACTCTGTGAATTTCAGTACTTCTTCTACTGTTAATGATGTTGCAAGTAGCAAGATTTTCGGCTGCTCTGTTGTACCTATGTTGATTGATTCTTTTGGCTCAATCAAAATAGAAGATCATTCGTGATAATGTTTGGGAAGAGTGTCAAGTTTCTCATCCTTCAGTGCCTCAAAAAGGTTTTCACCATCGGATTCACTCTTTATTTTTCTCTTGTTGTGATCTACCACTATTGTTTTTCGGTTTTCACCAATAAATCCATCTTTTATTTCATTTATTTTATAGCTAAGAAACTTGACACCCTCCCTATCAAAATCTTGAGTATGAGATTCTTTGATGGAACAATTGTTTTCTTGATTAGATAAACAAAGGAAATTTACAATATCCTCATCACCATGGAATGTAGGGATATGGATAGGTGCATCGTTGTCCCAATCAATAAGTTCTGAATAGACTAAAGGTATGGGATCATTAGGTTGGGTAAGGTCTTGAGTTTTCAAAGTCATGATATGGTTGTCATTTTCATGATGGACAAGGTCTATGATGGTATTCTCCTGTCAATTATCAATCTCGTTAAATTTTGAATCGTCCTCACTTGAGTCATCGTTAGATCATGGTTCAAATTCAAGTGATTGTGTTCCCGAGCTTTCTCCTTGTATGAGAATGGGTGCATATTTGTTTATGGTATCAACTTGTTTGTCTCTCCAAAATTCATCATTATAGATGGTGTCCCATTCATATTCATTAGAATTAGTGTATGAACCATTCTGCAATTAGAAAATTGATTCATAAAATTTTTGTAGAGTGACATCTTCATGGGGTTTATCTGAAATTGATTCTCCTTCATGAGTTTGTTGTGCTTGCTGTGAAGGTGACTCTTCTGTATTTTTACCATATCCAAGTCCTGTTTTATCTTTTGGATACATTGAGATAGGTTGAATTGGCTCAATGATTCCTTCTTTTCTTTTTCCTATAGGACCATTTCCTTCATAGCCCATTATTTGCATGATGGTATACCCTTTGCCATATTGTTCAGTAGGTAACTTGATGTGCAAGAGAGATTCATCTTCATCTTTGTATAGCCAGCTTAGGATGTCCCTATCTTCGGCTTCTTCCTCGATGATGTTAGCTTTAATGAATTTTCCATCAAACTTTGTGATTGGCACAAAAGCTTGGGATGTAGAGGTTGTTGCGATCTTTTGATTTAATAGGGTCGACTGACCATGAGACCTCGAAGAAGGAGGTAAGCTAGAAAGGCATAGTGAATCTTTTCCTACTCCTTTGTCTTTTAAATGTAGCTTGGTGTCAAGATTCTTTTTCAATTCTTGCAATTGGCCTTGTAGATTGGAAGAAGAAGCAGTAAGAGCCTCCCTATTGTGCGGCACAAAGGCGTCTTGAGTTGCTTGGAGATTTGAACAAGTTTGGGTGCTATTGTAGTCAGCTTGTATAGTTATTTCTTGTCCATCATACGGAAACTTGAGGCATTGATGGTACGTTGATGGTACCGCCTGCATATCATGAATCCATGGACGACCCAAAAGTATGTTATAGGAAAGATCACAATCTAGAACCTGACAAAAGGTATTTTTCACAACAGGTCCCACTTTGATAGATAACATTATTAGTCCTTTAGAAGCTCTTTCTTCATCATCATATGCCTTGATAGTTATTTTCCTTCGTGGATCAATGGAATTTTCTAATATTCCTAAGGCACGTATTAGCTTTAAGGTACAAATGTTTAAACCAGCTCCTCCATTTATCAAGACACGTCTGATTCGGTGTTTATGGATAATGATTTCAATATAAAGCGATGAATTATGTGGATGTGTCATGGAGGCATCATCTTTTTTGGAGAATGAAAGACAAGTTGGGGAAGACAAATGTCCCTCCATGGCTTGAAATTTGTTTACATCCAGATCAGTGTCGACGGTTGTGTTTACAAGAGCTTCTTCTAAAATATTCTTGTGTACGAGAGATATTTTGAGAAGTTCAAGGATGGAGATTTGAGCTTATGTTTTTCTCAATTGATCAACTAGATTATAATGACTTGGAGGAGGAATATCTGCCTTAGATGAACTTTCTTTTAAGACAACTTTTGCTTGTCCTCTCGTAGTCACATTAACCTATTGATATTCTTGTTTTTCTTTGATTTTGATAGCATTAACCCGCTGATCATCTACATAGATGTGGCAGATTATGTTGTCTTCAACATTATTTATGCTTTTCGCTTTGGTATCTGATGTTTCCCCCTTTTGATAGTTTGGTAAAGTATTTTTGAATGCTTGATGATCGTCGTTGGTATGATGTCCTTCAATTGTGATAGTGCCATTGTCAATTAAATCTTGTACTAGATTTCACAAGGCTTGATAGTTATTTGTTCTATGACCTTTACATCAATGATAATTGCAATAATGCGAGTCATTCCATGATGGTGGTTTGACTCGTGGCTCATAATCTCTTTGTGGTGGTAAGGTGATAACCTTATTATCGAGAAGCTCCTTGAGAGCAGACTCAAGAGATTGACCCAAAGTGGTAAAATTTTGTCGATTTGAAAAGAATGGAGGTCTGGATGGATTTGATGTTTGGGTATTGCCAAGATTGTTATTGAAATTACCACGATTATCCTTGGTGTTTTGATTGTTCATGCTTTCTTGATTGAAGTTTTGTCCTTGTTGATTGTTGTTTCCTTGTTGGTTGGTATTTCCTTGTTGGTTGGTTCATGGAGCACTTGATAGGTTGAAGATAGATGATCTTGTTCGTAGATTGTTTGCATCCACTATACCATCATTGACGACATTTTTATTTTTGTTCCAAAACCTTGTTTTATCATTGTTGTTATGGTTGGATGAGCTTGGATTATCAAGTTTTATTACTCCTCTTTTGACCAAGGCCCCTTCAATGGTGGTTGCGTTTTCAATCAATTTTCAAAGTTAGGAGGACAATGAAGATTAAGCCTGTAGCTTAATTCTTGATCTAGGCTATTGATGAAGATATCCATCTTTTCCTTTTCAGGAACAGGATGGGAATATCGTGCAAACACCCTTCTCCACCTTTGCAAAAATGTAGTGAAAGATTCCCCTACTTTTTGTTTCACTTTACAAAGATCAAGCATGGTTATCTGGTGTTGGATGTTGTAGGAGTATTGTGATATAAAGTTATTTATTAACTCCTCAAATTTTTTGATGGGGGGAGTGATCTTTGAAAGCCACTCCATGGATTGTCCACCCAGACTTCATGGAAACAATCGCATTAAGTAGGTATCTTCATAAGTGAATTCTAGACTCATATTTCAGAAATCCCTCACATGTTCAATGGGGTCAGTTTTCCCATTGTACCTATCAAATTTATGGATTTCGCAATATTTTGGAAAAGGAATCATTTGAAGACTCTTATCAAATGGATAAGGACATATGTCATCCAAAACATACTTCTTTGTTGCACCCCCTTGCATTTCCTTTATTTTCCCTTGTAACCCTTTTATCTGTTGAGTAAGGGCACTAAAATCATTAGGAGGAGTTTCAGGATTCTCTTTAATCCCTTCTATATCAAAATCGGCAGGTAACTTAGCTCCTTGATTAGCTAATGAAAGGAAATATCTTTCTTTGTTTCGTTCTAAAATCCTTTCCATAAAAGTATGGAATTGGGGATCCTGCTCTACTTCTTGAAGCTTTTCTTCTGTTATCTCTTCAGTATGAAATGGATTCTCTTCCTTCTCACTATTATCACCCATTTTGCTTGTGGTACTTTCTCTTTCATCTTTTTCTATGTGCTTTCGAGATCTCATGACAATAGGCATAAGCTTTGCCCCAAATTCTACTAACTTTTCATCAAAAGAATGAAATAGTACAATTTTTTTATGGATATGAAAGTCAGGATAGAATGAAGATTCTATGACTTAAAATATTTCTAGTCTTTAGCTCATGTTTTCCCTTATTGAAAGGATGAAAATCCTATTTGCGGGAAATTAAACAAAAGATCAAGAAAAAAAATGATTTTGCACTTTATGAAGTTTGATTGTAGCTTTGTAAAAAGATGGATTTGTGATAAATGCCTAATGTGATTAGGTTATCTATTGCAGAAATTGATTTGGACGAGTAGAATATACAATTGCAGGTTGGGGAATATAAGAAGAACGAATACGCTGATTGTGGTTGTGCCTTTGAGAAAGGGCTCTTCTTTGAAAGAAAGCTTGTGAGTATAACGGTTCTACAGCATAATTGTCAGTGAAAGCTCTAACAAAGTCGTGATATCGATGGATAAAGGTTCTATGTTCAAGTAAAACCTTTCAAATTTGGTACAAGAATCGTCTTTTCTTCAATAGTTTCTTGTAGCTAAGGGGTTTCTTTGGCTTTTTGATTCGTTTGAGAATGGATTTCTTAACAAAGGTTGTGGATTTCCAATCTCTTAACATGAGATTAATCAATGTAATTGTGAGTTTTGGATGATATTTATTGAATTAATGTTTCAAAGACACATCAAGCAAGTTGTAGAATAGTTGTTTCAAAGACCAATGATAAAATAAATTAAACAGACTCACTCCTATGGTCAAAAGGTTGCCATAATTTCACAGCCCACATCTTAAAACTACGTCAGCTCACACAGCCTTGTCACCCCCTAAAGGGCGCCCATGTTTTTGCCTTTTCCAAGTCTTAACCAAAGAGAATAGTCGATGGTCAGGGTCTATGGTAGTTATATGGTGAGTATCTTGGGGGAAGATTCTTCCCTTCCCTTGCACTGTGAGAATTAAGGTGTTCGGAAACTGACAAGTTAGCCACTAGTTCTAAAGGTCGTAATATGGGTTTCCGTTCGGTGCGGCAAATGATATACTCCCTCAAGAGACCTCCCAACCTTTAGAACAAAGGCTTTGGGGATGGTTATCAATGCACACTACCGTCGAATGGTATTTTCATCAACCATCCGCATTTGATTAAAGTGGGTTGGAAAACTTGGCTTTAGTTGTTCCAACTTAGGTCGTTCCCGTAAGGTGAGTACTTTTTCCCACTACGGAAGGCCTTCTAAAAGGTTTTAACAAAGCTTAAAATTGCATGAAATAGAATAGATGAGTCTAGCATTTTGATCACCCAATTAAGGGGAGAGCATAGGCCTATCACCGTTTAATCATAGCAAGCAAGAGTTCAATTTTAAGCCCAAATAAACAGTTTTCTATGCTAGGTGAAGATATTGCTTCACAAAGACATGGAGTTCTTTTTAGTCCAAAATAGAAAATGAGGTGACTATCCTAGGATTGATTCATTTTTTAATTATGTGACTATCCTAGGATTGATTCATTTTTTTTAAAAGCTCTTACTGGCCGCGGTCGCGTCGGATCCAGTCAAATTTTTCCTTTTTCCAAATTACAAATTATAGTTGTAGATTTACAAAATTTGTGCTCAAAGAAAAATGGGCTAAAAAAAATTAAAGAGCGCTAAAACATAAATGCTCTAAGGAAACTGCAAAGAGCGCTGTGAAAACTACCAAGAGCACTGTGGAATCTACAAAGAGCGCTATAGAATCATTAAATAGCACTAAGAAATCACTAAAATGCGTTAAAATACTGTTAAAATGCGTTGAAAGATGATTAAAATGCGTTGTAACATAATTAATGTGCTGAAAAGATGTTAATATGCACTGAACTGGGCATGAAATGCGTTGAAATGTGTTTGATGCACTAATACGCTCTTCTAGTCATAACCTGTCAAAAAAATCTACACAAAGATGTTATAATTGGGGCAGTGAGCCCCACGGTGGGCGCCAAAAATGTGTGGAAAATATTAGTGTCAAAATGAGATGACAAAAACACACCAATGCAACATTAAACTAAAGAAAGCTAAATAGAATGAAATCAAAGAAATCAAACAGAACTTCTTCAGAATCATTCTATTGTCCTCTTTCTTCAGTGATTCGCTTGAAGCTGCTGCTCTTAGATTGTATAAGCAAAGCTTCTCAAAATGGCAACCTACAGAACGAGTATGCAAAGGGAGAGTAATTCTCCATCCTATATGCTTGTGGAGTGAAATGTTGGTATACAGATATGCACAGGGGTTGTGGATTATGAATTCTATTGAAACTATGATATGAGGTTGATAGGCCATGATATGGAATGTTGATATACTAGGTTGTGTTATGCTAAAATCTGGAATGCTATGGATGCTAGAAGGCTGTGCTATTGCAGATTGGCTATATTTTTCCCATACAAAAGCTTCTCTCCCTTTTTTTTCAAAAGCTCGGCAGTCCATTTTATAGATTTTTACAGGCAAGAGCCTAGCTAGCAAAGATCAATGGTTGTGAGATTGTCTGGTAAATTTGAATGGTGAGAGATGGAGAGGTTGAGAGGAAGATGGAAGATGTTGGGAGGTTGGAGAGAAGAATGGAGGTTTGTCTTCAACCCACGGGAACAAATTTGCTCAGAAATAGAGAAATTTATTGATTTTCTGTTTTGAAGTTGTTTCACGGTTGTTGCAGATAATCCAAATTAAATAAATAAATTTATTTAATTTTTTGTGTTATGTGGGTTGGGGGATTTAAAACATTTTTGAAATATTTGATTTTAGGACTATAGAAGACTCAATTAAATGTTTGGGATATTTAATTGCGAATATACTTTAGAAGAATTAATTAAATATTTGGAATATTTAATTGTGAATGGAATTTAGAGGATTTTTAGAAGAGAAGAATATTTAATCTTTATTTGAATAAAATATTCAAGCCAAGATTATATATGATAATTAATATAAATAAATCATAATGTTTATTTAATTAATTAAGAAATAGATAAGAAAAGTGATTAAATAAACTTATTTATTTAATCGAAATGAAAGAATAAACAATATAAATAAATTATTTCAATTCATTTATACGCAGATTGATTTCAGAGATTTAATTAAATATTAAAAATATTTAATTAATTACCAGACTATTGTGATGTGACCATTTTTAGGTGTATACAACTAGAAATCCACCAAAGAGGGCATATCTTCAATGGGTCCCATAAGCAAGCCACACCCCCAGCATTACCTTGAGCACCAATACATTGGAAATGGCTACGCCACCAAAGTTTTGGTACCAAACTATACATACTCTCCATAGAAAGTTTAGTTGCCTGAATAAAAATCATATCTAGTGAATGACTTCGCACCAAATCAGGAACATTTTTTTGTCGAGGGCCACTATTCAAGCCCCTCACATTCCATGGGAGAATGATCATCTTTGAGAGTTGGAAAAGTGGGAGTCAAGAGTTTTGACAAACCCTAACTCCACCAACGTCTCACCCATCAGCTTAATTTTATCCAAATCCTTCTTTCTCCCAGCCTTGGAGGGTTTCTTAGGAGCACCTTTCTTTGGATTCTTTTGTCGAAGCCCTAAGGAAGGAGAAACCTTATTCCCTTTCTTTGAATCTAAAACTATCTTCTCCAAAAGGAGTTGGACTCTTAACCAAGGCTGAATCCACAAGCCTTTCCACAGCTTCAAAGGTCATAGGAATTGCGGAGACTGTGGGGTTTGAATCTGTATCCATTTGAGCTATTGACATACCACCATCCTAAATGCTCTAAAAAATATGATTTTCCTCCAAGACACTTGATTCAAGAATCATCATACTGAGGTTCACCTCCTATTGGCTAAGGTCATCCAACACATCAAAACGGTTGAAAACTTCCTCCTCATATCTCTCCTTGAAGGTTCTTTTTAGTCCTATATTCTTATTGTGGGTCTTGATAGGAACAAAACCTTTATCTACCACTTCGCCCAACATAGGGTCCTTGGCTTTGTCCTCCTTAGAAAGATGACGTGGAGGTTGGTCAAGAGGGCGCTTTGAAGAATGAAACCTAGGACATCTTTTCTACAAATGACCATACTCATGACAGAGTTGACAGCGAAAAGGTAGAGCCTTGTAATTAAGTTGTTGAACCCATGAAGATGAACCCAAATGAATTTCCAAAGAGTTTGGAAGAGGGTTACTCAAATCAATGTCAACACAAATGCATGCAAAATAATTTATATTTTTGTCCAATGTTTGTTGAGAAGGATCCGTCGGCTTCTCCAACAATAGAGAAACCATACGCAAAATGTCATTCCTCCAAAATTCAAACGAGAACTAAAGGAGTCACAACCAGACAAGAACTTATTTCTGGAGCTCCTTCGAAGGGTTAAAACCAACATGTCATGGCTTGATGAACAAACTAATTTGATTGTGAAAATGCGCCCCCCTTCAAAAACTTTGTTGTGATCAACCATGCAATTAAAAACCACCATAAAAAAATTATTGGCCATTAGCATCACCTCCATCTCACCCTTTGGATTCCATGTTTGACTAGCCTTGGATTCTAAAAATGGAAGAGAGACCTACATCCCTATGAATTTGTAGATTAAAGCATGTTTTTTCAAATAATCAACATCTTCTACAATTGAGTTGGGTTGAATCACTAGAATTGGCCTATCATGGCTCATCTCCAGACATCCATTAATTTTTGAAACACAAGCCCCCCCAGTCAGAGCCATCCCCTCCACTCCCGAAGTCTTATTCAAGAAATTACTAGTAGCATTAGGCCTTGACAAAGATGGACTATTTGCTTACAGAGAAGCCCTAAAATCCATATTTTTATTAAAGCTAATGTCTTCACCTGAAGCCATAAACAACAATCTTTCTTAATCTTTTGTTGTAGCACCAACAGGCTTTGCTTTTAGTAGAATATCCAAGGAAGATTCCTTCATCGAACCTTGCATCAAATTTTCCCAAGTTTTCTTCATCTCTTATGATATAACATTTACTTCCAAACACTTTGAAGTACTTGATAGTAGGTATCCTTCCATACCACAACTCATAGGGAGTCTTTGTGTTGTTTTTTTTTCTTGAACTCTATTAAGTATATAAACAACAGTATGAATTGCTTCTCTCCAATAGACTTCTGATTGGTTAGCTTCTTTCATCATAGTACTTGTAGCTTCTTGAATAGTTATGTTTTTCTTTTCAACTACTCCATTTTGTTGAGGAGTTCTAGGGGCAGACAAGTGCCTCTTTATGTGATGATTCTCACAAAACATGTTAAATTCATTGGAGGTGAACTATCCACCTCTATTAGATCTCAAACACTTGATCTTCATATCCATTTAATTCTTAACCATAACTTTAAATGCTTTGAACCTATCTAGGGCTTCAAATTTTTCTTTAAGAAAAGTAACCCATGTCATTCTAGAATAATCATCAATAAAAATCATGAAATACCTGTCACCTTGAAGACTTCTTATTCTTGTAGGACCACAAAGATCTGTATGAACCAACTCCAACAATCTGGCAGAAGATTGTTCTTTTCCTTTGAAACTTCTTCTTGTTTGCTTTCCAATCTGACAATCCTTGCAAACATTGATAGACTTTGTAATCTTTGGTAGATCTCTCATTGCTTGAATTGAACCAATTCTTAATAGATTATCAAAATTAATGTGACACATCCTCCTGTGCCATAGCCAAATTTCATTAATCTGAGTCATAAAATAATGAGCATCAACACCTTTGAGTTGATAAACATTTCCATCTGTCCTTCTTCTAGCATCAATCATAGTTTCAGACCCTTTTCTAATCTCACATCCATAATCCTAAAACATAAGATTGTATCCTTTGCTACACTTTTTTCCAACACTCAAGAGGTTATGCCTTACACCCTTAACATAGTAAACATCATCAGTATTATGCTTGCCATCAAAACCAATTGAACTTATTCCACATATCTTAGCACCTGAATCATCACAAAATCTAACAAGTCCTCCATCATACTTTTCAAGTTTAACAAACTTACTCTTGTCTCTAGTCATATGATTAGAGCAACCACTGTCAATGATCCAATAGTTTATATCCTATCTAGTATGAAAAGAAGATACCAAAGTACCTTTAGTCTTATCCTTTCTCTCTAGAGGGCATTCCTTCACACATCTTTCAAACTTTGCAGAAAAATATTCATCTTTTAAAGCCATGAACAAGCATTCATGATCATCATCTCTATAATTAGATTCATCATCAGAAATACATGCATCTTCTCTAACATAATATCTTTTCTTAATCATCTTACCTTTGTTCTCTATGTTTTTGTCGTTCACAACTCTGTTTGGACATCTTGATGCATAGTGACCTATCCTTCCACAATTGAAACATTTGAAAGGTGGCGTACCTTTGTACTTACCATTACCATTTTTCATTCTTCTCAAAAAGTTATCTTCCACATCATCAAGATCCTCTTGATCAGATTCTTCAATCTTCTATGATATTCCAACCTTAAAAGCAGTCTCAAATTTTGTATCATTATTAGTACCAAATTCTCTCATTTCAAATGTAGTTAAAGAACCATACAATTGATCTCTAGTATAATGATCTAGATTTTGAGATTCTTCAATAGCACCAACTTTATGACTGGAAGCTTTAGAAAGGATTCTAAGAATTTTCTTTACCACTTTTGGTTCTTTAACTTTTCCACCAAGACCTCTGATGGAACTAACCACTTCATCTACTCTCTACATATAGCTTGTAATATTTTCATCTTCAGACATCCGCAAGTTCTCAAATGTGATCTTTAAATTCTGCATCTTATCTTGTTTGATCATATCATCTCCTTCATAAATACTTTCCAACTTTTCCCAAATTGCTTTACCAATTTTCAGATTCATAACCTTTACTAATTCAAAATTTGTAAGACTACTCAAGAGAGCATACCTTGCTTTACTATTTCTTTCATAGGCCTTGAATTTAGCTTCAGTGCTCAGACCATTTGTAGGCATAGTATATCCATTATGAATTTATTTCCAAACATAATATCCCAGATAATCTTGATGGCCTTCCATCCTTGTTTTCTAGAATGCATAGTCAATTCCATCAAATATAGGGATCTCCTTCTTGTGCGCCATCCTAGATCTACCTTAAGCAGTTAAGTTTTCTTCCAAGGAACCTTGCTCTGATACCAATTGTTGAATGCACAAGACAATTGAGAGGGAGGGTGAATTAATTGTACCTTAAAACTTCAAAACCCTCACACACATTCAGATTCATATTCATTCATTAAACCCTTAAATTTGTTATGATGATTTAGCATGAAAAGTAAATAACATAAACTAAAACAACTTAGCACCATACACAAGAAAACACCAGATTTATATGGAAAATCCAATGAGGAAAAAATTACAGTGAGGATTAGCTCACAATATAAGTAATATCAACATTAAATACAATAGGGATCACTGCTGGAGGGCTCACTACTCAAAGAAGAAAGGCTCACTACCATAATAGAAAAGAAGATAGATAAGAAGTGTTACAAAAAGAAAAGAATCTCAATGCAATAGAGAATCCACCACAATGACATCAACACCTTCACAATATAATTGAAGAATTGTAGTCACCTTCTGCTCACTGCATCCAGTAACCTAACACATGAAGCCTCGCACTGCACTTCTCAATTTCGCACTCTACAACTCTGCAATTCACATCATTCACATCTCTCGCATCTATCTCAACATCCTTCAACAACTCAACTCATACTTATACCATCTTCAACCTTGAAACCTTCTCCAAGGTTGGTTATGCACCTCAAACATGCAAATTCAAATTTGGTCGACACCAAAACACTTTTGTGGTTGATAGAAGTAAAAGCGGATCACATCACACCTTAATTGGGACCCAAATCTATAACACCACACAACTACATGCTTCTATAAGTAATATTTAATAATATTTATTCATCACAAGTAGTGTAAACACTAGGTCGTCCATTACCTATGCAAACACCATTAAAATTTTAAGTACACGCTTCCTCAAGCCCAAGGTCAACATGAAAACCACACACAACACTTAAGCATGATCTAGAATTTTCCTCAAACATACTAAAATCCAACAAAATCTTTCACAACAACTTCCACTTGAAGAATGTACACACCCAGTACATTCAGATAGCTCTGCCATACACTGAAACTTAGAAAACCATCTTCTGAAGTACCAAAACTCAAACCATCTTGACTAAAGTAAACTACCAACATTATCAACACTCCTTCAAGACCGCAAGACTTGAAACATAACTGTGGAGAAATGTAGAGCAGAAACATTTCTCCCAAACACCTTTGTAATGCACAGTTCACACACTAGTGAACACAACTTATGTACAATGATCCAACACACCAACTCTTGAATATAACACCTTTGAACACCTCTCACCAACATATTTGAATCACATAGGTAGATCTTCGATCTAGGAGAAATGTGAAGCAAAACCAAAACACAACTCTGTCACCCAGAACACCACTACAACACACTGTTTCCTCTTTCTATCAAATTTTCTCGAAAGCACTTGGAAACCAGGCACTAGAGACACATCCTCATCATCTTCAGTACATCCATATCTATAGACATAATCTTATCAAAGCAACACTAGAGGTTGGCACCAGTAGATTTACTAATGACAACATAATGCAACTAATTTAAGCATCAACTGCTCACACTCTTGCAACAATCTCAATAGACATCAATGACAACATAGGCTTGAAAACATCAATGACAACACCAACAGCTCATACTTGCAACAATGGTTTCTTCTCAACTCTCTATAAATTGTATGCATTGGATGGAGGTATCGTGGTTATTTTATAGGTATATATAAGCTACTAAAATGTTGTCAAAATAAGGAGATAGTTGTATTATTGTAACAAATTATTTGGATTAATACAAAACCAGTGCTCTCTTTAGTAGTATTTTTTTTCTTGAAAGAGTTTCTTCATGTACATCTAGTGCCATGCTTTTGTATCTTATGGTTTGTTGATTTAAACTTCTACATATCTAATTTATGGTTAATCAAATGATGGTATAATCAAACTTTTAGTTTTGCATAATAGCTAAATAAACTTTCATTTGTAGTAGTTTATCCTATTTTATAACAACCAAATGGAGGTAGCTACATAGACATGTGCAATCAATAGATGAATGAGAAATATTTATAAGGGTGTGTGCAGATAGAATAAAGCTAAATAGGGAGGGGTGCATGTGTTTTTTAAATGAATAAAAATGCTAGAGAATGAGACCTACTTCATACAAGATCGTGTTATTTGTCACTATATACATACACTAAGATATTATCTCAAAATACACTCACCATAACAATATCATATAAGCTTATTTCTTAAAAAAACATCTAAAAACTCATTGAAAAGTGTAAATTTCAAACAATTAAATTAATGGTATTATATCAAATAGTCATCAATTTTGAAAATTTAAAATATTTTTAAATGTAACCATATAAAAAAATTAACATCTATCATTTCAAGGGCCTTAGCAGTGGGCCTCTTCCCACTTGTTGCCTTGGGAGAAGGGATGGTAGGAGGTCAAGACAAAGAGGACTCTCCTCGAGTGACCTTCTTCCTGTCATACCGAACAGGTCTAGGCTCCATCGGCAAAATAGGAAGCTCGAATGCGGGATGCTTAGGTTTTCCCCAAGTGGGCACCATAGGATTCTCCTGCACACAAGGAGCAGAACCTGATGGTACTACAATAGATTGAGAAGAAGCATCAAACTGACCAGTGGAAGAGGAAGGAGGATCACGGGACCGCTTCTCTTCTTCCTTCTTTCGTGCCTTAGCCGCATCGTTGTCAGCTTTTAAGCAAGCCCTATGTGAAATAGCATAAGGTGAAGGAGGGTATCTAACTTTTGGCCTTAGACGCCATTTCTTATAGTTCTAATAAGTTTGATGCAGGAGGTCTGTCCTAAGCAGGAGAGGACCAATGACACAGGACAAGAGTAGGCCAAGGAGTAGCTGCCACGTGCAACCAATGGTCTACAACCGGTGTTGTGGATTACGTGTACAAAACCTCCGTGGATAAATTTTAGACATTTATGCATGATGGAGGGTACCACGTTCATCACCATCAAGCAAGGGATACCCAATTTCACCCTAAAGAGCTCAGACCCAGGGATGATGTCAAACAAGAGGTTCATAGATTTAGGTCCCACCAAGACTGATAGGATAGTGCTACCTAAAGGGGGCATGAAAATCCCATCATGTGTGTAGATAGTACTCATGGGTGCATCATACCCATCTTTATGTAAAAAGTTGATCAACATAATCTCCTCAATGATTATGTTTACTTGTGACTTCAAATCAATGAGAACACCCGATACAATGTTCCCATAGATCCACGTGGGCATATAAAGAGGAGATGGTTCTTCGTTGAAACCCATCGGCAGGTCCTATGAAGTAAAATTTATGTCAGTACCACTGTCCATAGGCTATGCAGAGGCGATAGATTGATGCATGAAGTAGGCCATAACGCACACCAGACAACACTTCCACATAGTCCCTAAAGGTAAAAGGATAAGACAATGACCCAACTAAGGTTTCATCACGCAATACCTTTGGAACCTTCCAACTACACTAGCTAGGGGTCACAGGTTGGGTTGTAAGGCAACAACCTTACAACACTCGCACCTACAACACTCCTAGGGTACAAGGAAAGGAACTGTCAGTATCACAAAAATAGAACTAAAATGGTTCACATCGGGTTCACCAAAAATGTAAGAGAGAGGGACCACCATGTGCAAGACCCCAGGTCACGAAGGGCCAAGACGCGAGAGGCTGCCCTAACTTACCTTAGCTAGATGGGATGTTTAGGGTATGAGGATGGGAATGATGCAGACTCTAAACTCTTGCAACCACTCTATGATCCCAAATTTTGAAGTGGGGCTAGGCGAGCTAATTTTCAGGTCCAACACTACGCCTCGGGAAGCTCTCTACCCATGGACAAAAGTGCGGTCTCTGAATGACAGCATGAAACGCTGGCATCTCTAAAGTGCGTTGGCATTCGTACGACCAGACAATAGTGAAGACGAGGTCAAACCTAGAAAAACTAGCTAACGGCCTAGCTAACTAACTAAAGGTCCAAAATGATGTGATTAATTAAATAAAGTATTCTCTAATATTATAAAGCAAAAAGGAAAGAGTGAAAAGGGCAAGAATGATCTCACCAAGAAATTTAGTCACCAGCTGGCTCCTCGAAAGCATGTACTCCTACACACAGAAAGAGAGGAAAATGTTGGGTGGCTGTATAGGGGTCTGCCTCAGTCAGACCCTCATTTAGGTGTTTCCACCTCCACAGACAACCAAGGAAATGAGATAAAGAAAGTAATGTAGAGAAAAGCACGAAAGCACTACAAAACAATAAAGTGCTAACTCAACCAAGTGATAGAAGGAAAGAAAGGGAAGCTTACCACCTCCACCAAGAGCACTCAAGGCTGCTTGGGGGAAAAAATGAAAGTCCTCGAGCCTCTATTGCAACGGTGTTTCATTCCCAACTTGTTCTACCAAACATGGAGTGTTGTGTTCGTTGCAATGGAGAGCTTGTATGCTACTAGAAATCTTGAAGTGAATGCCAAAGAGTGTGTTGAAGCTTGTGGAGTGATTGCAGAAGATCAGAAGAAGTTAGGATGCATTTTGAAGGGATGAATTTGAAGAAGGAATGGAGAAAAATAGCCATATTCGAGTCGATCGGCTGAAGGGGGTGTTACAACTTGACTCCCAATGAGAAGTGTAATGCCTTTATAGGTTCAGCCACATGAATTTGCCAGGGACGTAAGTGCCCCGCACGGGCATCCCCAACAGAAACACCTCCATCGACACTCAAAACAGCGGCCAAGTGGGATGCAAGCAATGGGCTTAGGTGGAATTAAGCATCTTAACTTGGTTTTCTTAAGTGGAGATGGAAAAAGGGGGAATTTACATATAGGGTGCAAATTCACTCCTATACATTTTTCCCACACTTTAGCGATTACAAATACTGATGAGTGTTCGGTAAAGTAGATCAAGGAGAGTGTAGGGTTAGAAATGTATACTTGAACCGTTAAGGAAGCAGAGCTCGGTCTGGCATACCTGAAGGTGCAAGGAAAGCAAAGGACCCCATAGCTGCTCAGAACTATGAAGTTGGAAATAGAGAAAGTGCCTTACAAGTTCTCGATCTTGTAAAGAAGGTGTCCTTGATGAACCTAGTTTTTGGTCAAATTTTGGGTAGAATTTATAGTCCATTTGCTAGCAGTATCATGAACTTTAGTAGCTAAGTGTTAATATTTGCATAATGTCCCCCTTAAAACATTGAATTTGGGTTTAACTTTCTCTCTGTGAAGTTTTAATGACATCAGCATATTATGTGGATTATCTATATCAATTTTGTGCATGGTTGATGAATGTTCTTTAAGGTGATTATAGATGTGCAATTATTATGCGTACTGATATTGTTCTGTAGGACATCAATTGTGGATGCTAAGTCAAGAAAGGAAACCATTAGATGATCATGCAGGGGAATCATTCAAAGGAGTGAACTAAGCACAGCGGCAGTAGATTCCCCACGACAGTCAAATGTAACTGCCTTGTATTTATGGCATTGACCAATTGTGGGCGTTACTATAGCGCTAAGTCCACATTTGGACATGCATGTCTAACTAGATTCTCTGCAGACGTAACCACTTTTCCACTCTTTCCTTGCTTTCCCTAAGTGGCATCCTCTCAGTTAGTGGGATTCAACCGCCCTGTTTAGCTAGTAGAATAAATAAGGATTTAAATCTTAAGGATTCAAAGTTCTTGATTGTTGTTGGAAAATGACATTGATAATGTATTAAGCATTCTCTACTTTTCAATATAACCATGTTGTTACTCTATTTATACATTTCCCAATGAATGAGATGATAGTCTGAGTTTAAGCATTTGATTTTGCATTAGTCTTAGTGGATACTCATCCAAGGGGGCCGACTTGGTGAGTAATCCTTTCCTTAGAGTAATTAGTTTAATTATCATTTTTTGTTTTGTACTTAGTTGAAATTTGGCATTGACTGTTCCTGGAACCACTAGAAGTCCATTCTATGTTTATTCCTACAACCAAAGTAGACAGAGTAGTTCTCGTTTGTTGCTCAAATATTTTATTCCTGTTATGCATTTCAGTTTGGCATAGTTGTTGATTAATGTTCATTATTTGCTTTCTTTCCTTTCTGCAATTTACCTCTAGTATTGTGATTCTTAGCTATAGATTAGAAATGGCTACTTAAGAGTTCCTAGTGCACATACTGTGCTAGCCCATTTCAAGTTCACGTCCTTGGGTTGACAAAGTAAATGTATCTTTATGATGATTAGTGTAGCCATTCAGGTTAGATGTCCAATATTTGAATCATTGTTGGAAGGGCTTGGTTATTAAAATAATTGCAGGAGGCTAACATTTTTGGTGTCGTTGTCAGGGATGGTGTCAAGCTAGGAAGTCCTTCGGAGTCATTGATAGTTTCTCTACTTTAGCACTTTTTCTTGAGTTGTTCTTAGAATATCCCTTGCTTAGATGAGTAATGATCTGCTATTCTTTTTCCCAGTCTTTGTGTGAGTTAGTTGATGTTGAGTTGATACTGCATGCTAGTTGAGCTTCCAAATCTGCCCAGAAACAAAGAAGGAGAGGAACCATTTTCCTGATACATATCCTGATCTGATTAGTTCTAAAACCTCCACTAAAAATCAAAACCAAATTGATAGCCTTTTCTCTGGAATCCATCAAGAAGACATGGGTGATTTCTTCTTGTTTGAATATGACTTACTCTGCCAAGATTATGACTACACCACTGATGCTCCTGGGCTTGAACTATTTCCTACCACTTTAAAAGAAGTTGCACTAGGATGGTTTATGAGTCTAGGCAGAGACACCATGGAAACTTGGGAGGACATGAAGACAAATTTCCTTGGAACATGCAAGGAATATTGTGGGGGAAGTAATACAAAAGGAGCTAATGTTTTCAGGATGCAACAAAAAGAAGAGAGAACTTACCAATCTTCTATGGGTAATTCATTTACCAATGGAATTTCAAGGATGAAAACCACTAATCCATTGGCAGATTTCAAGCAAGATGTTACAGAAAATCCAACCACTTAGCTAGATACACTTCAGGCTAAGAAAAAGCATGAGAAGAAGATAACTAACAGCGAAATTCCACTTGAATTCAAACCGCTGCAAGAAGATCAAGTCTACCTTGTCGCACAAAGGAAATCTTGGGTTCCAAGACAAGGTATGTTACCAGACCCACTATCCTTTTTTGGGCCTAACCAGGCAATTAGTTGCATGCAGCCATCTTCTCAATCCCAACAACCTGTCATAACATCTCCACCTACTAATTCAAGCTCCCATACACTCCAGCCACTAGCTCAGCCCTCACCTTACCCAAACAACACACCACAACCACAACCAATATACCTTGCTAATTTAAACCCGTGTGTTGTGAGTATAAGTGATATTCACTTTCTTTCAGGGACTATTGTATTAACTCCTTCCACATCCTCCACCATTGAGCTACCTGTGGAAGAGGATCCTCTGAATAGCCTCATTCAACCTACCGTACCTAGAAATCTTGAACCAATTCCAGCTAGGAAGACTGCACAAGAGCCACCATTTCCTTAGGGATTGGAAGTTGTCAAGCATGAGGAAGACAGGGAAGATACAACTTTTGACATCATGGATCAACTAGGGCATGCATGTGTTCAAATATCCCTATTGCAGGATGTTCCAATCTATGGCACAAATATCAAAGAAGCTTGTTTTTAAAAGACAGATAGGAGAAAGAAAGACCCAACTACAGTTCATGTGGTGGGCCAGATCACTAATATCATATTTGGAAAAGTGACTATTCCCAAGTATAATGACCCAGGCAGTCCTAAGATGACAGTTGTTATCAACGAAATCCAAGTAAAGAGTTCCCTGATTGACTTAAGGGAAGCAATCAAAATGATGACTAAGGACATCTTGCAGCAACTAAAAATTGCAAACATAAGACCTACTCCTGTTGTCCTGTAGCTTGCTGATAGTTCTACTGGGAATCCTAATGATCCTATCGTTCTTGAATGGTCATGGTTAGCAATAGCAGAAGCTTATATTGGGTGTTGGTCAGGGAATGTGACTATTTCTAATGGCAGGAATACTAAAAAATGTGTTCTTTATCAGCTGACCCGTAATGAAGAAGATCTTGTATGGCTACAAGTTGGTGAAGAGGTCAAGGAAATTGATCTAGTAATGTAGTTCATGATGTTAGTGAGAAATCCTCTCTTGAAGTTTCAAGACAAAGATGAAATGTTATCCAGTGTAATTTAGAACCATTATGAGGTAGAGAAAGCACCATCTTCTACTTCAGTTAGAACACTTCTGCCTGTTCTTCCTGTAGCCGCTATTCCTACATATGTTCTTCTTGTAGATGCTATTCCTACAGTAAAAAATTCACTAAAGTCGCATCAGCATGCATTTGCATGGGGCTATTATGATGTGAAGGTAGATGTTAAATCCTGCATCCATAGGATCTACATCAGAGACAATTGTCAACTAGTAGGGCAGCCTCAACAAAGAATATACCCTACATTGAGCAGAATGGTTAAATTAGAACTGCAGAAATTGACAGATGATGAATCCACCTATCCTATTCTAGACAACCAGTGGATGTCTACGCTAGTAATCATGCCGAAGAAGAAAGGAAGATGGCGAGTTTGTGTTGATTACAGAAAATTTAATGATGCCACCGAGCAGGATCGCTTTCCTTCACCCTTCAGTGACCAAGTTTCAGACTCACTTCAAAAAGGGTTTGAGTTACTTGAGCTAGCCTCCAAGGAAGACCTCCTACAGCAATCCACCCAGCGTCCAATACACAAGCTTCCTGCAGCCGAAAGAGGTGGACCTAGCATCCCACCTTTCGGCTAAATTAAGGTACGTACTTTCATAATAAAGATTTCCACTTTAGTGGAAATCCATTTCTTCACCCAGCCGCCCATCCGTCCATCTATATCACCTTTCTCTCTCTTTCATCATTTCATTCCACCTCACTTCACTTTGCATCACTTTCATTAATTGCTCAATTATTTCTAAAAATGAGTGCAATGGTACTTTCTCTCCACGATCTTTTTACTGCATCCTTCGCACGCTCAGGTATGTACTCGGTAATTCTCATCTCTTAATTACCTTTTAAGCACATTTATTTAATCATGGCATGTTACTATAGGTGATTACATAATATGTCATTATTTCTTATCAAACCATCGCTCCCTTCTCGCACGTGCAGACACATGTCCAAATTTAGGTTGGGGGGGGAATAAAAAATGCAAATATATTTCCTATATGTCAAATCATAATGTACCTACGTCAGAAAATTTAAATAGGCCGATTTGAAATTTTGGCTTGCATGTGTGAAGTGATGTTAACTGAGCCGACAATTATTTCTATTATCACTCTCATTTATCACCTCTTTGTCTGCCATAATTCCTTAATTGCCTTGATGTATAAGCTATAAATGGTAAAAGAAAAGACAAGGAAAGAAATTTGGTCGGCACTAGCAGTAAAAATTTAGCAGAAAGGTGGTGGTTTTCAAAACAAAAATTGCAGAAGAAGAAATTTTAGACAATGGGAGGTGGCTTAATTCGAAATGAGCCCTTAGTGCATGACATTTTGTTGCAAGATGTACAATTCCTTCTAGAATTCCAACACTGTGGATGGTTTGATTATTTCATGAGGCTAGATGGCTTTGATGAAGGCATTGCGCTTGAATTTTCCCAAACATTTTCAAAAGGAAAAACCATCATAAAAGGATTAGAAGTTGTGGCAATAGAGGAGAGAATTGTAGAAATTTCAAGGTTACCTACTGATGGAGAAAATTACCCTGCCTCTAGGGATGCCAGGTCGGCCAGAGTAGAATTTATGGTACATGGCGACCCACCAATTAGCATTGACAAGCAAGGTGCAAAAAGAATGTCTCTACCTAAACCATGGAAGCAGGCAGTTGTCCATATTATAAGGTATATCACCTATGAGGTACGTTTGTCAAACTTGCATTTAGTACATTTCAAGCTCTTGAGCCACATGAGGCATGGGAGGAGGATGAACGTGCCCAATTTCCTATACAATCTTCTCTCCATCATGGCAGTCAAAACACAAAAAGGTAGGGATAACTCTGTCTCCCACCATTACTTAATAAAATTGCTAGTTAAGAAATCTTTGCATGATGCTTCTAGAATGACTTGGGAAGAATTTGTTCAAGTTAAACAAAATTACTATCAGGAAGAGTTTGTCAATGTTGAGGATTTGCCACCTAGGTCCATACCCCAATCTCGTAGGTCTAGCAGAAGATTAAGCATAGTCGAAGCAACCCTTGGTGCTTCAACTTCTGGTGCTAGTTCTAGTAGGAATCCTCCTGCAGCAATAGAAGAAGCCATAAATATTAGTTCCTCTGAAGCAGAACAATCAAAAAAAGCAAGCTCTTCATCTGATTCTAATGACGATGTTCCCCTAAAAACCCTAATGAGAACTAGGGTACAGAAAAAAGAGGCTGAAACAAGAAAAGAAAAGGAAAAATCCCAAGCCCAGTCTATAGAAAAAGAGGTGTCAAGTGCTAAGAAGAGAAAGGCTGACCCTATTCATCCTGTAGCCAAGGGAAAACGTACAAGCACCTCTAGGAAGTCAAAACCAGCTAGGCTAGCCTATTGTGTACCTTCACAAGAAAGCCATGGGCATGATGAGATACCACATGGGGAAACTGAAGCTCCAATAGGAAAAGAAGAGGATATATTTGGGGAAGCAGCAAAAGTAACACTGGCAAACCTTGCCAATATTGCAGAAGAATTTGAGAATGAATGGGGTTTCCTACAGCAAAACCAGGATCAGGAGCCAGAGGTCCAGCAGCAAGGAGGGGGTGAAGAAATAGTATTCCTGCAACCACAAACAACTAGACAGCCAGAGGATATGCAAATAGTGTTGTACAGGGAGCATCCATCAACGAGAACATTGGTAGGAATTCATAACCCTCCTAATTTGACAATGCATCCGGCAATTTTAAATTTGTGGAAAGAAATAGAAAGGAGGGAAGGAATGGAGACAAGAGAAGAGGAAACTGAAAAAGGAAATCCAAGAGAGGGATGAGATTATTGAGGAGAAAAATGAGGAAATTGATACTTTAAAGAAGAAAGTAGATGACATTGTGACCTTGGTGCCACAAATTCTTGAATGTAGAGCTCCTCCAAGGGTTTATGCCTTGGATTTGAAAGAAAAATATCTCTTCAAATTATCAAAGATTGTTTCAAATTTAAATCCCTCCATTGAAACCCCTACCAAATTCTTTAATGCTTTCAGGATTGCTTCCCCTAAAATGAAAAATTTGTTATGTGAATTTTATTTGTATAATTATGTTATTACACAGGATCATGATTGGAACCCACTACTATATGTTGGGGATATTCAGCTGAGAGCATTTTTTCCTAGGCACAAAATGAAATTAATTGGGGTGAGCAGAACAATGCTTACAGGAAGATGGAATCCAATATCCCCTTACCCATTAGGGCTGAGTTAGACAAACCCAAGTATATTCATTGGGAATGGCTGATGCTTCTTAACAAAGGTATGGTAACAAAATTATGCCCTAGATTGAAGCCGTCTATACTAAGTATGAAGTTAACAACAGCAAAAGAGGAGCTTGTAAGAGGACATCTAGCTCAGCGATGGAATAGTTTAACAGATGAGTTAAAGCAAGTCCCACTCTATTCACAACTATACTACAACATTGAAGAGGATTGATAGGTACATCCATAGTGGTAGAACAGAAGGAAGTTTTTGGCTTCCCCTGACTTTCCAGCCACCCATTCTCATGTGGCTAGTACCAAATTTTAGAGGCTACCAATATGACATTACTGGAGAAAGGAAAAGGTGGAAAAAATTTGATAGATTGGGAAGATTTTATTGGGATCTACAGTCAATGCTGCAGCAACAGATGTTGGAAAAATTGTAGTTGTGAACTTCAGAGCCTTGGACCAAGCAAAAGAACAACCCCTTCCTCTGCTGGAGGACTACAGCAAGATGTTGGATTGGGCGGATGATGAACCTATTTTGGTCAAATTTTGGGTAGAATTTATAGTCCATTTGCTGGTAGTATCATGAACTTTAGTAACTAAGTGTTAATATTTGCATAATGTCCCCCTTAAAACATTGACTTTGGGTTTAACTCCCTCTCTGTGAAGTTTTAATGACATCGACATATTATGTGGATTATCTATATTGATTTTGTGCATGGTTGATGAATTTTCTTTAAGGTGATTATTGATGTGCAATTATTATGTGTACTGACATTGTTATGCAGGACATCAATTGTGGATGCTAAGTTAAGAAAGGAAACTGTCAGATGATCATGCAAGGGAATCATTCAAAGGAGTCAACTGAGCACGGTGGCAGCAGATTCCCCACAACAGTCAAATGTAACCACCTTGTATTTATGGCATTAATCAATCTCAGGCATTACTATAGTGCTGAGTCCACATTTGGACATGCATGTCTGACTGGATTCCCTACAGACGTAACCGCTCAGCCACTCTTTCCTTGATTTCCCTAAGTGGCGTCCTCTCAATTAGTGGGAGTCGACCGCCCTATTTAGCTGGTAGAATAAATAAGGATTTGAATCTTAAGGATTCAGAGTTCTTGATTGTTGTTGGCAAATGGCATTGATAATGTATTAAGCATTCTCTACTTTTCAATATAACCATGATGTTATTCTATTTATAGATTTCCCAATGAATGAGATGATAGTCTGAGTTTAAGCATTTGATTTTGCATTAGTCTTAGTGGATACTCATCCAAGGGGGGCCACTTGGTGATTAATCCTTTCCTTAGAGTAATTAGTTTAATTATCATTTTTTGTTCTGTACTTAGTTGAAATCTGGCATTGACTGTTCCTGCAGCCACTAGAATTCCATTATGTGTTTGTTCTTGCAGACAGAGTAGTTCTTGTTTCTTTCTCAGATCTTTTATTCCTATTATGCATTTTAGTTTGGCATAGTTGTTGATTAATGTTCAACATTTGCTTTATTTCCTTTCTACAATTTACCTCCAGTATTGTCATTCTTAGCTATAGATTAGAAATGGCTACTTAAGAGTTCCTAGTGCACATATTGTGTTGTCCCATTTCAATTTCACGTCCCTGGGTTGACAAAGTAAATGCACCTTCATGATGATTAAGGTAGTCATCTAAGTTAGATGTCCAATCTCTGAATCATGGCTGGAAGGGCCTAGTTATTAAAATCATTGTAGGGGGCCGACAATCCCCCAAAAACTCTAGCATGGAGGAGACCCAAAGGAAGCACCCTACAGGTTCTTAGTCTTGTAGGGAAGGTATTTTCCACAAACTCAAGCATGAAGAACACCCAAGGAAGCACCCTATAGGCTCTCAGTCCCATAGGGAAGGTATTCTCCACAAACTTGAGCATGAAGAACACCCAAGGAAGCGCCCTATAGGCTATAAGTCCCATAGGGAAGGTATTCTCCATGAACTCAAGCATGAAGAATGCCCAAGGAAGTGCCCCATAGGCTCCCAGTCCCATAGGGAAGGTAACTCCCAATATCTCTCACATGGAGGGAACCCTAGAAAGTGCCCTATAGGCTCTCAGTCCTGCAGGGGAACCACCCCCAAGATCTCTCACATCGAGGAAGCTCAAAGGAAAGTGGACTCCATAGAGTCAGAAAGTGGCCATGTAGGCAAGTGAGCATACAGTTGCAAAGACTATTGACAATTTTGAAATTTTTTGAAGGGGTCCCTTGGGAACCCGCCGTGAAGAGAGGGTCCACTCAAGGGACGCACAATTCGGAAGTAGATGTTATTTCTCTCAAATCAATCCTTCATCAAGGAATCCTTTAGAAATATGTTCACTTCATCAAGGAATTCGAAAGGAAGAGTATGCCCCCACGCGAGGGGAAGATTAAAGTTGTTCCCACTTCAGAGGAAGGTTTAAGTCCTTTCTTTACAAACCCATGATGAAGGACACACATTCAGTTAGGGTTTCAAGTTGAGAGTACAATTCTAAAGAAAGGTTTGTGAGGATTTTCATGAAAATTGTAAGGAAAATTAGATACGAAAAATAATTCTCCTAACGTCAATACCTAAGGGAAGAATGCAGATACACTTTAAAAATTTACAATTACAGTTCAACTAAGATGCACTATGAAACAGATAACAGAAATAGAGTATTTGACAGGAGAAAAACCCACCACACCAAGAGAAATCACTTTTTATTACATTAATAGAGATTACATATAAATGCCAGACTTATCTTTCTAGTGTCATTATACAGCAACATTCACCATGAACATTCTTGTACAGGAACCTTCGAGTTACAGTCTTTAAAGAATAGAATTCGTTTACTGATACAATCACTCAACCATTCATCGATCCAACCTTTGAACCAACCAACCGATTACAATCTGCAATCACAAAGTCTAACTATGGCGTTCCCTATTTGTTGAACTTCCTCATAGAACCATCACAACCGATTGTCTTCCAACTATTCAGATTCGGCTTCTCCTATTGGTCCACGAGACTCCACATAGGACGTTCCTACTCGATCAATAAAATTTTCACTACGTTGGCATCTCGGTGAGACACTAACAGTGTCTCGCCGATGCCACATAACCTTCATATTGGTATCGCCAAGAGTTACCATAGTCGCCAAGATGTTCCATCGAGTTTCATGTGTTACGCCGAAACACCAAGCAGTCGCCCAAACCTATCGCTTTCGCCAGGAGATCATAGTAGGCCACCAAAGGTTATACCGAAGTCACAAGTCATATCGGGCTCCATTGAATAGTCGCCAAGACTTACATCTTTCGCTAAGAGGTTTCTCTAAGATCTCTATTGTCACCCCGAAGCTTTCAACAGTCACCAAGACATCGCCCTTCGCTAAGACTTTACTCCGAGATATCTAAGCTATTTCGAAGACTCTTCATCATCGGCAAGACTCACCAAATTCACTGGGACTTTTTACCGAAACCATCGTGTTACACCGATGACCAACATTCACCAAGAGCTACACCAAAGACTTCAAAAGGTGTTTTTGCCGGTGAGACCTTCAACGTTCGCTGAGACGTCTTCCCGGGATCTTTGAGTTACCCCGATAGCCAACACTTGAGCCATCGTCGATGAGACATTTGCTCATCGCCCAGACTTCATAACAAAACCTTAGTGTTACATCGATGACTCCCGAGTGTGTCCCCGTCAGCGTGACCTCCACTATTCGTTAAGACTTTTCACCGAACCAACATAGGTTATCCCAAAGCCCATAGTCGTTATGAGTCTCCCTGATTTACGATTGAATGGCCTATCGGCTAGAGATCTCCCAAGCGCTAAGAGGTCATACCGAACACTCCTTGTCACAGCGATAGCTCCATAGTGAAAGCATTCGGCAAGATAGAAACTCGGTCACAGTGACCTGTACAAAACATGATGCTACCAATCTGCTAGTCGGCCAGACATGATAGATGTCATACTGACTTTGCTCCAATAGAGGTTTCAGCCTGTATTGATTGAGGCATAATTCCAACAATCTCCCACTTGACGAAGATCATACAGGAACCTCCAGAGCACAACATAACTTACTGAAAATCATGGGCACTAAGGCCCATTGAACTGCAACACCACCTAAACTTGTCTATGCTCACTGGCTTCGCCAATGAGTCTGCAACATTCTCCAGAGTATCAACCTTTTCCAAACTGACCTTTCCATCCTCCACCATATCTCGTACAAAGTGGTACTATACATCAATATGTTTTGTCCTGGCATGGAAAGTAGGATTCTTTTCCAGACAAATTGCACTCTGACTATCACAGAAAATAGTTATTTCCCCTACATCAAAACCAATGTTAGAACACAAACATTTCAACCAAACTGCTTCTTTACAAGCATGAGTAGCTACCATGTATTCAGCCTCTGTAGTGGACAAAGCGACTACAACTTGCTGCTTGCTCATCCAACTCACTGCACCACCATTCAACATGAAAATGTATCCACTGGTGGACCTCCTGCTGTCAATGTCCCCTGCCCAATCAGAATCTACATATCCATGAATGATGAGATTCCTCTGTGATTCAATAAAATTCCCATGGTAACACAAAGAAAAATATGAAGTTCCCTTCAAATACCTAAACACTCTCTTCACAGCATCCCAATGCATTCTTCCCAGATTAGCCATAAATCGACTAAGAACTCCCACTACTTGGGCAATGTCTAGCCTTGTACAGACCATTGCATACATAAGACTACCTACTGCACTAGCATAGGGTACACTGGTCATGTCCTCCATCTAAGTAGGAGATTTTGGACAGTCCTCAACAGATAGCTTTCTTCCATGCATGACTGGAACCACTAGCTGTTTGCAATCATTCATACAAAATATCTCAAGAACAGTCCTGATATACTTACTCTGACTAAGCCATAGTTTTCTATTCTTCCTGTCCTTGGTTATCTCCATCCCCAGAATATACCTTGCTACACCAAGATCCTTCATTTCAAACTTAGCAAACAACTGAGACTTAAGATCAGAAATCATTAGCTTGTTATTTCCTATGAATAGCATATCATCAACATAAAGAGCAATAACAAGTACTTGATTGCTTTCAGCTTTATAATATACGCAGTGATCAGATTTTGATCTCACAAATCCCAAAGATAATACAAAAGTATCAAATTTTTGGTACCACATTCTAGGTGACTGCTTTAACCCATACAGAGACTTCTTTAATTTGCATACCAGTTTTTCTTTACCTTTCTCAACAAAATGCTCAAGCTAGGACATATAGATTTCTTCTTCAAGATCACCATGAAGAAATATTGTCTTCACATCCATCTGTTCGACCTCTAAGTCATATGCAACTGCAAGTGACAATAGAAATCTGATAGATGTCAGCTTTGCTACAGGAGAAAATATTTCCCCATAATCGATTCCCTCTACCTGGGAATAACCCTTTGCAACCAGTCTCACCTTGTACTTTTCTACACTGCCATCCAGACCAATCTTTTTCTTAAATACCCATTTGTAGCCAACAGCCTTTCTGCCTTTAGGCAAGGGCACTAGACTCCAAGTTTCATTCTTTTCTAATGATGCCATCTCTTCATTCATGGCTTCCAACCAAGAGTTTGAATCAGAAATTTTAAAGGCCTCCTTCACAGTCCTAGGCTCATCAGTGCTAGAAATTAAGGCATAGGCACAAGTAGAATCAATCAATGAGAACCCATACCTATCTGGTTGTTTTCTTTCACGGGTTGACCTCCTCACTTGCTGAGGCTGAGGCTGAGGTTCTTCTTCTTCTTCAGAACTATCTGAACTGCTTGAGCTCTCCTTAGTTTCAGGTACATTTTGAATTCTCAATTCCTCTTTCTCAGGTGTAGGAGGAATTAATGCTACTATTACCTAATTTTCACCCTCAGGCTCAATCAGGCAAGGCATCTATATTGCTTACATGGCTCAGCCTCCATTAGAGCCAGGTCGGCATGACATCTTCATTGTCTGGCTGACTGGCTGGTTTGTTACTTTCTGTTTTGAACAGGTCGCTGTGACCCAGCTTCTGTCCTACCAAACGAAGCTGCAGAGCCTATCATTTTGACAGGAAGGGTTCGGTATGACCTCTTGCTGCGTCAGTATCTTTGGCCGATAGGCCATTCAATTGTCAGTCGGCAAGACTCATGGTGATCACGGGCTTTGGGATAACAAAGCGCTCGGTGAGAAGTCCCAACGAAACTAACGTCTTGTTGACAATGCCTTATGTTGAAGTCTTCGGCGTGGCAATTTGAGCTCTCCAAGAGGTCTCGGCGACCCGGAGGTGCTTTGGCGACAGCAATGAGCTCGGTGAAAGTCCCCTCGACAGAGGGATAGGCTCTCAGAAAAGGTTGGTCCCTTCGCCATGAGGTCTTACTGAGGACAAAAACTCTCCCCAACACAAAAAGAAGAAGGCCCTCGGTACGACTAAGGGATCTTGCTGAGATGTCTCAGCGATTACAAGAGGTCTCCCCAAAACGAAGAGCTCAGAAAAAGTGAGGGGCTAGAAGGAAAGGATGTCTCGACGATCAAGGAAGTCTCAGCGAAATAAAAGGGAGCTCGGGTAGAATGAGGAGTTTGGCTTATGGTCTCGGCAACACCAAGGGGTCACGCTGATAGTAGTTGAAGAGCAAAGGATCGACAGAAGATGTTGGTTTCGGCGAAGGTTGGTGGGATCGCCATAAATTCTCAGAGATGAAAAAAGTCTTGCCGATGCAAAATGAGCCTGAGGAGGAAAAGAGAGATCAGCAAGAAGTCTCCCCGACATAAATGATATCGGCGGAGCTCCCAGCCATCACAGTAATGTCTTATTGACATGGTGTAGTCTCAGCGAAAGGAGGAACATTGGCAAGACAATGAGCCTCGCTAAAAAGTCTTCCCGACTTGATAATGTCTCGCTGAAAGAAATCTGGAACTTAGTGGAGTGGAATGCATTCAGGGTGATATCAATAAGCTCTTACTGAAATGATAAGGGGGTTCTCGGGGTAACATTTTGCCTTCAATAAATTGTCTCACCAATAATTGGTTGTCTTGGAGACCACAGAGGCAACATCGGTATGAATTTTGAAGCTCGATAAAGACTCTCATCAATGTTTCCATGTCGTGTTGATAGCTGCAAAGGGACATGATCGTATCGGTGAGACACTTCCAATGTCTCGCCAAGATGCGACTTCAACTAAATGAATTTTTGACCAGAGGGGAGTCTACGTGTAGTGTGCCCAGCAAATCAAGGAGAGCTACAGGTGAATCGTTGGAAGCTTGACCAGTGCCAAGAGAATCAACATAATGAGAACTAACATGTATTTGTTCCGGACTCAAGAGCATTCAAGGTGCTCAATAGGGGGATTCAGTAGGTGGACACAAGGACCAAAAGTAAATACACCCGGTAGCTTGAAAAGATATAAGGGGTTCTCCAGGCAGTAGTTTTTCACCGACACACACAACAAGGACACGTAGGGGTGCAACATTTAATTCAATCAAAAGATCTATGGGAGATCTTTCTGGGACTGATATTTTTTGTAAAGCCCTAAAGGGCCAAGATTTTTTCTGTATATAAGGAATTTTTGCCTTTTTGAAAAGGAGTTCCGATGTATGCTCCTCTGAAGTCTATGACCCTTTTTGCAGTCCTCTCAGACTAGCAGGATTTTGTAACTCAATTTGGAACATAATATACAAAATCTAACTTGGTTACTATTGATGGTCCATCATTCTGCCTTCTAATTCTTGTGAAGTATTGTGCATTCTTTTTTGATTCATTGAGCTACTTAGTGAAATATTCTCTTTCCTTATAGCTTTTGTTTCATGTCGTGCCTTTCTTTGTAGAAGTAGTATCATGTAGGTTACAAACTGTGTTTACTTAATCCTACACATGAGCTTCTAGTTTGTGAAAATCTGCCTTTCCTTCTTGAAGGCATGTGCATGGAAAACCTGTTTGAATGTGTGGTCCACAAGATCTTGTTGTGCAGTCTCATGGTTGTCACCAGTATTCAAGTGTAGCTCGAGTATCTCATTGTTCATGTCATTTCGATGCATCACCTTAGAGTTTAATTTTCATTTTTATGCATTATCTCTCTACCTTTTCCTTCAAAAAATTAGTAGTTTTAGGTGATACCCAAAGGAAGTGGCCTTCTCTAGAGGTTGACCTCTGCCTATAAAGAAGCCCACATCTTTAGAGGTCTTCCCATGTTACACTGAGGCATTGAACATCAGGTTCAACAAGGGTGCAACTTCAGGTGATAACAGCTACATCCTTATTGTTTTTTTACTTTGTCTCTGACTGCAGATCCAAAGTGGAAGGTTTCAGCTCATGAAAGATTACACTTCTCTATATCAGGATTCCAAAGCTTGTATCCTTTTATGACAGCGCTATAGCCAATAAAAATACATTTGACAGCCTTGTTCTCCAGTTTAGATCTTCTTACATCCGGCACATGAGCATATGCCTCATAGCCAAAAACACAAACATGTCTAAGTGAGAGCTTCTTACCAGACCACGCTTCCAAAGGTGTTTTCTCAACAAGAGCATAATTTGGAGAATGATTAATTAGATAACATGCAGTAGATACAGCCTCAGCCCAGAACTTCTCCTCCAAGCCAGCACTACTGAGCATACTTCATGCTCTCTCCATCACTGTCCTATTGAACCTTTCTACAACTCCATTCTGTTGTGGAGTATAAGGTGTAGTCTTGTGTCTTTTAATTCCATGGTCTTTATAGTATCTTTCAAATTTTTCAGAATAGAATTCACCACCATTATCAGTCCTTAAGCATTTTATTTTTCTACCAGTCTAATTTTCAACAAGATTTTTAAATTCTTTAAACTGACTGAATACTTCTGATTTACTCTTCAGAAAATATACAAATGCTCTTCTTGAATAATCATCAATGAACAACACGTAGTATCTTGACTTAGACAAAGAAGGAACATTCACTGGACCAAACACATCTGAATGAATATAATCTAACAAACCAAAAGATTTATGAGGACTGGAATAAAATGAAACATAGTGTTGCTTTCCATATATATAGTGTTCACAAAATTCAAATTCAAGATTACAATCTTCGAGCCCCTCAACCAGGTTTTTATTCTTCAAGGTTTTAAACCTTTTTCTCCTATGTGGCCTAACCTGTGATGCCAAAGCATAGTCTTCTCTGTAGGAAGTTTTACTTCCATAGAGTTTACATAATTAGGGATATTTCCCTCTTTACCTCCATGAGCAGCTTTCAGTGACTTTCCAGAGACACTATTACATTGAACAGCCTATGCATCCAGCTTGTACAGGGTACCAATTCGAGCACCTTTAGCCAGCACCATTGAACCTCTAGTCATCTTGTAGCCATTTCCAAAGAATGTAACTTGTACTCCAATATCATTCAGCATACTTATAGACAATAGATTTTGAGCCAGACCTGGTATGTGCATAACATTATTGATTCCCTTTACTTTGCCATCAGGAAATTGTATTATGACTCTTGCACGGCCAACTAACTCCAAAGTTGAATCACTTTCCAAGTACACCTTTCCACCATTGTATTCTTCATACTTTGTGAACCATTCTCTATGAGATGTCATGTGGAAAGATGCTCCAGAATCAATCAGCCAGACATCATCTGATGCCTGAGTAGCCAAGGCTGCAATGAAGGCGTCACCATCACTATGAGAAGAACCATTATCGGAAGAGCCCTTCTTCTTCTTTTTCTCCTCTTTACAATCCTTTCGGACATGACTAGGTTGCCCACAGTTCCAGCACTTCACCTTGGAATTTTTGCCAGGAGACTTTGATCTCCCCTCTGATTTCAATTTGGACTTCTTGTCTTTCTTCTTGCCTTTTTCTTTCGGTCTTCCTCTGACAGCAAGAGCCTCCTTCGCCATCTCAGAAGATTTCCTTCTCATCTCTTCTGACATCAAAGATGCAACATCTTCCATCTTGAAATTTGATGTTGTACTCCCAATAGCCATCACCAAATGATCCCATGAGTCTGGCAAAGAACACAATAGTAGCATACAGTGATCCTCTTCTTTAATTTTCACACCAACAGATGTCAATTGAGCAATTAGCATATTAAATGTATTCAAATGATCAGCCACATACCCTCCTTCCTACATTCTCAATGAGTACAGCTTCTTCCTCAGGAACAATTTATTCACCAAGGAATTCCCCTGATAAATAGACACCAGTCTCTTCCACAAAGAAGAGGTAGTCTTCTCCTCATGCACATTTAGAAGCACTGAGTCTGCCAAACAGATCCTTATCAGCCCCTTAGATTTCCTATCTGCAAGGTCCCAATCTTCTTGCTTCATGCCTGTAGGTTTCACTCCAGCCACAACAATCCAAAGATCATGATCAACTAGAAGATCCTCCATCTTGAGTTTCCACAACTCAAAGTTACTGCCATTGAACTTCTCTATTTCAAACTTTCCAGATGTACTAGCCATCTCAACCTGTAATCAGAAATAACAATTTTCTACAAGACTCCCACTTAACAGAACTAACTCAAAAAACCCAACATACCCACAAGGATAACACAACTGGCCAGGCTCTGATACCACTTGTAAGGAAAATTAGATACGAAAAACAATTCTCCTAACATCAATACCTCAGGGAAGAATGCATATACACTTTAAAAATTTACAATTACAGTTCAACTAAGATGCACTATGAAACAGATAACAGAAACAGAGTATTTGACAATCACACATGAACACCAGATATATGTGGGAAAACCCTTACGGGAGAAAAACCCACCACACCAAGAGAAATCACTTTGTATTACAGTAACAGAGATTGCATACAAATGCTAGACTTATCTTTCTAGTGTCATTATATAGCAGCAATCACCATGAACATTCTTGTACAGGAACCTTCGAGTTACAGTCTTTACAAAATAGAATTCATTTACTGATACAATCACTCAACCATTCGTCGATCCAACCTTTGAACCAACCAACCAATTACAATCTGCAATCACAGAGTATAACCATGGCATTCCCTATCTATTGAACTTCCTCACAGAACCGTCACAACTGATTGTCTTCCAACTGTTCAAATTCGGCTTCTCTTATTGGTCCACGAGACTCCACATAGGACGGTCTTACTCGGTCAATAGAATTCACACTGTGTTGGCATCTCGGTGAGACACTAACAGTGTCTCACCGATGCCACATAACCTTCATATCGGTATTGCCAAGAGTTATCATAGTCGCCAAGATGTTCCATCGAGTTTCATGTGTTACGCCGAAACACCAAGTAGTCGCCCAGACCTATCGCTTTCTCTAGGAGATCATAGCGAGCCACCAAAGGTTATACCGAAGTCACAAGTCATATCGGGCTCCATTGAATAGTTGCCAAGACTTAAATCTTTTGCCAAGAGGTTTCTCTGAGATCTCTATTGTCACCCCGAAGCTTTCAACAATCGCCAAGACATCGCCCTTCGCTAAGACTTTACTCTGAGATATCTAAGCTATTTCAAAGACTCTTCATCATCGGCAAGACTCACCAAAGTCACTGGGACTTCTTACCAAAACCACCGTGTTACACTGATGACCAACATTCGCCAAGAGCTACACCGAAGACTTCAAAAGGTGTTTCTATTGGTGAGACCTTCAACGTTCACTGAGACGTCTTCCCAGGATCTTTGAGTTACCCCGATAGCCAACACTTGAGCCACCGTTGGTGAGACATTTTCTCATCTCCCAGACTTCATAATGAAACCTTAGTGTTACATTGATGGACTCCCGAGTGTGTCCCCGTCGGCGTGACCTCCACTATTTGTTAATACTTTTCACCGAACCAACATAGGTTATCTTGAAGCTCGTAGTTGTTATGAGTCTCCCCGATTTATGATTGAATGGTTTGTTGGCCAAAGATCTCCTGAGCGCTAAGAGGTCATACCGAACACTCCTTGTCACAGTGATAGCTCCATAGTGAAAGCATTTGGCAAGATAGAAACTCGGTCACAACGACCTGTACAAAACATGATGCTACCAATCTGCTAGTCGGCCAGACATGATAGATGTCATACCGACTTTGCTCCAATGGAGGTTTCAGCCTGTATTGATTGAGGCATAATTCCAACAAAAATATTCATTGGAAACAAATTCGTTTTCTTAAAATCGAAACATTGAAGAAAAGCATTGTCACACATAAGAGGGACAACTCAAGCAAAGAAGAGAGAAAGATAAAGAGGAAGAAAAAAGAAAGAAAACCTAAACAAAGGGCACAAGGGTAGCCTGATATTTTGGGGTTAGAAATGCTCATAAATATATATATATATATATATATGTATAGTAATAGTATATAAATGAACTATCATCAACCCCCTACTATATTAGGCCATGTGAAGAATGCACGAGAAGACAAAGTAAAAATAAAAAACTAGGTCAACATGGAAGGGAAGCCTAAATGCCCTCGACGCTTTGCATCATCCCCAATTTATGGAAAATCAAGCACAAACATGGAAGAATGATGATACAAATAGAAGAAGGTTTACGACACAATAATCATGCATGTATCCAAGCACCAATAGGGGTGATGAGGGTCATCCAGGCACACATAGCATAATCACGGGAGAACAAGTCACAAAACACACACACACACAAGATCAAGAAGAAGCCTCCTCCTAACATTGATCAACCAAGAGGTTGTATACTTCCCACTTTGGGTCATCGTAGGGGGAAGGAGGATGGACCTATAGTGGATGGATGTGAAGAGGAGGAGCGTCTGGCCCTCCCACAAGAAGGGCTAAGAGGGCCTCTCGAGGTCCTCTCCACCAAGCTCTTGTGGAGTCAAGGTCAATGATTTTTTGAAGATTGCTGACAAGGCTGAAACCTCATCCATAGAGTTAAACATGTACCCCATAGGAGTTTGTGTCTAACTTTAGCGAAAGGGGTAGGTTGAGCCTGAGGTTCACCGTTAGGCTTGCCAAGTGACTTGGGAGTGGTGACAAACTTAGGGGAAGTCGAGACTGGTTCTGTCACTAGGATAGAACAAGTCAGCACAAGACCACCTTATGAGGAAGGTGGGATCCTCTTACACCCTTCATTTCTGAAAGGACCACTCCCCACCTCTTTCCTCGTCGGAGGAGATGAACTCCCAACAAATGAAGCTAGGGGTGCAGAGGAAGAGGATGAAAGCACTACAACAGATACAACTAAGGTATTAACCATATCCATGGGCTTTGGAAAAGGTTGAATATATAGAATGGACATCAATAAAGGTGGCTCCACCGAAGGAGCGATGAACATGTGTACCCCCTTGGGGTCAGGTGCATTTGCACTTGCAGCGAAAGCTAGAAATAGTGCAAGACAAGACTAGAATGAAGCAAAGGGGAGGGAAGAGGGTGACACTATAGGAGGCCCTAAAGTAGGGGTGATCATCTCTTCCTCCTTCCTTTGCGAGGTGGCCTGCTCAACTAAGAGGGCCTTTTGTCGGCGCTTGTGTTCACACGCAAGGAAGTTTCTTTGGCTCTTATATTTGGAGGCCGAAGTTTGCAAAGGAGTAGAAGGCTCTTGCTCAACCATAGGAACATCCACTACAGTCATTTCCAGTGAAGGAACAAATTCCTAAATGGGAGCAGGAGAAACGGGTTGCGGGACAGCAGGAGGAGTCGGTTCAAGGGCCTCAGTAGCAGGCCTCTTCCCTCTTGCTTCCTTGGGATTATGGGTGGTAGGAGGTCACAGTGACCTTCTTCCTATCATACCGAATGGGCTAGGCTCTGTTGGCAAAATAGGTAGCTTGAATACGAGACGCTTTGGCTTTCACCAAGCGGGCACCATAGGATTCTCTTGCAAATGAGGAGAAGAACCTGATGGTACCACAACAAAGCGAGAAGAAATGTCAAACTTACTAGCAAAAGAGGAAGAAGGACGATCACGGGACTGCTTCTCTTCTTCCTTCTTTCGTGCCTTAGCAGCATAACTATCAGCTTTTAAGCAAGCCCTATGTGAAATAACATAAGACGAAGGAGGGTATCTAACTTTTGGCCTTAGATTCCCTTTCTTATAGTTGTAATAAGTTTGGTGTAGGAGGTACGTCCTAGGCGGGAGAGGACCAACGGGCGTAGGCCAAGAGTATTCCAAGGAGTAGCTTCCACATGCAACTAGTGGTCTATAATCGGTGTCGTGGATTACGTGTACGAAACCTTCATGGATAAATTTTAGACATTTATGCACGACAGAGGGTACTGAGTTCATCGCTATCAATCAAGGGATACCCAATTTCACCCTAAAGAGCTCAGACCTAGGGATGATGTTAAACAAGAGGTTCACATATGTAGGTCCCACCGAGACCGATAGGACAATGCTACCTAAAGGGAGCACAAAAAGCTCGTCATGTGTGTGGATAGTACTCACGAGTGCATCATACCCATCTTTGTGTAGAAATTTGATTAGCATAATCTCCTCAGTGATTATGTTTACTTGTGACATCGGATCAACGAGAACACCCGATACAATGTTCCCATTGATTCGCGCGGGAATATAAAGAGGAGATGATTCTTCGTTGAAACCCATCGGCAGGTCTTGTGAAGTAAAAGTTATGCCAGTACCACTATCCACAGGTTGAATAGAGGGGATAGATTGATGCATGAAGGAGGCCATAATGCACACTAGACAACACTTCCACAAAGTCCCTAAAGGTAAAAGGATAAGACAACAACCCAACTAAGGATTTTTCATGAAATACCTTTGGAACCTTCCAACTACGCCAGCTAGGGGTCACAGGTTCGATTGTAAGGCAACAACCTTACAACACTTGCACCTACAACACTCCTAGGGTACGAGGAAAGGAATTGTTAGTATCGCAAAAAAGAAACCAAAATGGTTCACATCGGGTTCACCAAAAATGTAAGAGAGGGGGACCACCACATGCAAGATCCCAGGTCATAGAGGGCCAAGAAGCGAGAGGCTTCCCTAACTTACCTCAGCTAATGGGATGTTTAGGGTATGAGGATGGGAATGATGAGGACTATAAAGTCCTCCAACCACTCTACGATCTTGAATTTCGAAGTGGGGCTAGGCGAGCTGATTTTCAGGTCCAACACTATGCCTCTAGAAGCTCTCTACCTGGGGACGAAAGCACGGTCTTTGGATGACAGTGCAGCGTGTTGGCGTCTCTAAAGTGCGTTGGCATCCATACGGCCAGACAATAGCAAAGACGAGATCAAACCTAGAAAAATTAGCTAACGGCCCAACTAACTAACTAAAGGGCCAAAATGATGTGATTAAGTAAATAGAGTACTCTCTAATATTATAAAGCAGAAAGGAAAGAGTGTAAAGGGCAAGAATGATCTCACCAAGAAATTTAGTTGCCAGTTGGCTCCTTGAAAGTGCTTACTCCTACACATAGAAAGAGAGGAAAATGTTGGGTGGTTGTATAGGGGTCTGCCTCAGTCAGACCCTGGTTTAGGTGTTTCCACCTCCACAGACAACGAAGGAATCAGGATAAAGAAATTAATATAGTGAAAAGCATGAAAGCACTACAAAATAGTAAAGTGCTAACTCAACCAAGTGATAGAAGGAAAGAAAGGGAAGCTTACCACCTCCACCAAGAGTACTCAAGGCTGCTTGGGGGAGAAAATGAGAGTACTCGAGCCTCTGCTACAATGGTGTTTCGTTCCTAGCTTATTCTACCAAAGACAGAGTGTTGTGTTTGTTGCAATGGTGTTTCATTCCTCGCTTATTCTACCAAATACAGAGTGTTGTGTTTGCTACAATGGAGAGCTTGTATGTTACTAGAAAGCTTGAAGTGAATGCCAAAGAGTGTGTTGAAGCTTGTGGACTGATTGTAGAATATTACAAGTTAGAATGCATGTTGAAGAGATGAATTTGAAGAAGGAATGGAGAAAAATGTCCATATTCGAGTTGGTCAGCTAAAGGGGGCATTACAACTTGACTCCCAATGAGAAGTGTAACACCTATGCAGGTTCACCTTCAAAATCTACCAGGGATGTTTGCGCGTCGCGCGGGCATTCCCGACAGAAATGCCTCCACCGATGCTCAAAATAGGAACCAAGTGGGATGTAAGCAGTGGGCTTAGGTGGAATTAAGCCTCTGAACTTTGTTTTCTAAAATGGAGAGGGAAAAAGGGGGAATTTACACATAGGGTGCAAATTCACTCCTATACAAAAATATAAAATTAAAATATAACTAAAAACTCACCATGTGTGCATAGAATAATTAAATGGGCACCAAATAAATCCCAATGCTTTATGGTTATAAAAGTATGCTCATGTCCACATTGAGAAGAATCCCAACAACATCATCAAATTTCAACACACTTAGCTTCTTATCAGATATTGAGTTGCTAACAACCATAACAACTCCTTCCTAGCTATTAGTTAGAGAAAACAATAACAAAATAGCTTCGATCTCATCATCTAAACTAATATTTACTTAAATTAATTGACTAATCAAATTGTTGAATTCATTCAAACTATTAGACATTACTATTTTCCTTCATTTTCAAATTGTATAATTTCTTCATCAGAAACACCTTGTTTGATGCAAAGGCCATCTCATACATGTCTAATAAATGATCCCATAATCCTTTCACTATTTTTTCTATTGTGACATTAAATAAAATATTTTTGGATAGAGAGAGAGAGAGAGAATAAGTGTGGTCGCTGCCTTCCAATCTAGTTTTTCCTAATCTTCATCCAACATTTCATATAGCATTTTCAATTTTCCTTCTAGCGCTATCGGAAGATTTTGAATTAACAAATCTTCTAGCTACAACTTCCACATTTTAAAGTTTTGACTTGAGAAATTTTCAATTCTTCTTTTATTTGCCTCCTCCATTTCTTCTTGTGTGTAAGATGTTTCCTATATTCTCTTAGGCTTTGATATCAAATGTTAAGATAAATAGAGCAGATACAAGAGAATAAAATGCCTATAATAAATAAAAATAACACATAAATTGTGTGGTTCAGTAGTCAATTAGTTACATCCATGGGAAAAGCAGGCATAAATCTCTCTTTTATTAATTATAAAGTATACATCAAGTTTTTAGTGGAGAAAAAAAAAATTAATCCCCAATTTTATGCAAAACATGATTGTGCAAGCAAAGAGTCCAAAATAGGGGAGATGAAAAGTTTAAAAGACTCAAACGTTTGGTAGTTAAATGGTTGGACTTCACATAACTATACAAACAATAGCTAGTACCTAGTCCATATTAACTTAATAATTCAAACAAAATAATTGTCATAAAATAACCTTTAGAACAATGAAAATTAAAAATTAAAACCATCAATTAAATGTAAAATTCATTTCATAGTTCAAAATATTTATACTTGAAGAAACATATAAGAATATAATGTTAGGTATTACAATAATTCATATACGAAGAAAACCATAAATAAAACCACATAACCAATGCCTTCCTTTCACAGATAAGAACATAATTATTTTAAAATGAAATAAAATATAACAAAAACAATCATTTGAATGCATATAGATTCCCTAAAAAATTCTCAAGAAACCAGGACAAGTGACTTACCTCAAGATTTTGCATAAATTATGTCATATTGTTAGCGATTCCAATAAAAAAATGGAAAAAGTTGGAAGGAAGAATATTGCAAAACTCTTTTATTCACATCCTTTCAAATGGAAATTAATGATTTCATCTATTGTAGGATGATGTCCCTACCTAGACTATCATGCCAATGACCAAATTTTATCTTCATCATTTTCTCGAGAGAATAGCCCAAACCTCCAAGGTAATCTCTTTATGTATTTATGCTTATTTCATAATTGTCTTATTTTTCAACCAAAATAAATCTTATTTTTAAAATTATTTTAAATAAAGTAAATCTTCAAAAATAAGAAAGTTATCCTTGTTTCAAAAATCATCAAGTCATCCTAAAAAAAATGATTATCTTAAATATTATCCTAATTAGATAATTAATTAAATTAATTTTCAAAATGAGTTCATAAATAAATAGTTGTAAATTTATTTAATTACAAATCATTATTAATTATCTAGATTAATTAATTAATAATTTGTTGTCCACGCCTAGGAGTAAACCTAGCACCATTATCACATCTATAGATTCATTACAACATGGCATTTAAACTTAGTATAATGTGTGATGGTTCTCGATAGGTTCAAAGCTCCACATGCTATCATAATCTACCTCCCTCTCCCATATGATACTCTCCCTCTAGAAAATTGTGAGGGTTAGAATAACCATCTTGCATCCACATCAAGCTAACAGTCAGTAAGTAATCATATATAATATGAAAAATAAAAGTATTTTCTTTACCAGAATGAAATAATACCCAAATTTTACCTTAATTTACATAGCAATTATATAATACTCAATTTGATAAGATTGCCTTTAATAAAAAATTCAATTAAACAAGATTGCGTTAGTTCTATAAATTAATGTAAAAAAATACAAGATGTGATAAGATGTACCTTGAAGAAATCTTCACAAGGGAAAAACCAACCTTTAAAAATACCCACACACTCAATGTATTATCTCAAGAAACAAGATTACAATACACAAATTTAGAAAGTCTTTGTGCAAGATTTTGAAGCATTAAGCATCCTAGTTACATTTTTCCATGTGAACAAGCAAATGAGAACCATCTAACTGCACTTCCCAGTCCAAAATTCCACATATAGAACCTACAAGATATTCTCAACCCAACCTTATCCAACAAGTCAATCTCAACAACTACTTGTGTGCTTGCCTTTATAAGATAAACTTGCACAAAATCACCAAGTAGTATTACATTAACAATGTGTCTCAAAATGATGATCTCACTGAACCATGACCCCAAGTTAAATATTTGGTATTAAATTTTTTCCAATAATAGATATTTTTCTAATGTGACACCCACTAAATATTTATCTCAACACCTCATAGAACATACAAGTGTCTTAAATAATGTCTAACCCATGTGGTATCCACATCTTTAATATGCACTACAAATTAAATAGTTACTTTTATATGATTAGTATTATTATTTTTATTATGCAAGGTGTACAACACACCTTTCTGAATAATTGTAATGTATAATATCAAGTGAGAGAATGATCAAATAGTGTGATGCTTGCTTGTAATCCTAATTTACTCGTGTTAGATCTCCAAACATCTTATAATAGGTACTTGGATATTATGTAGATAATGTAAAGATTAATATTTAATTATTTTTCCTTGTAATTTAGAATATTAGGTGGTGATAAGAAGGGAGGTGGAGCATTACAATGACAATTACAAATTGAATTCATTTACACCACTTTCTCATTCCTAAGTACTAGGAGATAGAGAGAGGGGAGGGGTTCTTTGTATGTTGTATGGGTTCAATAGTGTGTAGTGGATTGGAAAATAGAGCATTACTTTTGGAAATGTGTGCCCACTCTTCACATAGATCAAAGGTATTATTGTTGTCTTTGTTCATGGTGCATTAATTGATTTTTGCATGGGGTGGTTGGGTTTTTGTCATTTCATGGTTTTTAATGGTCTTGGTTTCAAGAACCCACTTATGGTTCCCTCTTAACTCTTCTCTATAAATTGTATGCATTGGAAGGAGGTACCATGGTTATTTTATAGTTACATATTAGCTATTGAAATATTGTCAAAGTAGGGAGATAGTTGTTGTATTGATGTAACACATTATTTGGATTAATACAAAACTAGTGTTCTCTTTGGTAATAGACTTAATTCTCGAAAGGGTTTCTTCATGTACATTTGGTGTCATGTGTTTGAATTTATGGTTTGTTGTTTTGAACTTCTACATATCTAATTTACGGTTAATCAAATGATGGTATTATCAAAATTTTAGTTTTGCATAATAACTAAATAACCATTCATTTGTAGTAGTTTGCCGTATTTTATAACAACAATCAAATGGAAATAGGTACATAGACATGTGCAATGAATAGATGAATAAGGAAAATCTATAAGTGTGTGTGCATAAATAGACAAAATAAATTTAAATATAGAGGGATGTGTTTGTTTTTAAATGAATAAAAAAATAGGGAATGAGACCAACTTCATACAAGATCATGTTATTTGTCACTATATGCATGCACTAAGAAATTATCTCAAAATAGACACGCCATAACAATATCATATAAGTTTATTTCTAAAAAAATCACCTAAAAACTCGTTGAAAAGTGTAAAATTTAGACAATTATATTAGTAATATTATATCAAATAGCCACCAATTTCAAAAATAAAAAATAATTAATTTTTTTTTATATAACCTTATAAAAAAAATTAACATCTAACATTTCAAATTACTTTGTAATAAAAAACTACAAATCAAAAAAATCAAACTCTCAAATATTCTTTAAAAAAAAAACTCTAATACATAATACATAAACATAACAATGTGTAAATTAGACAATCATTCTTCATATTCAAGCCACGTGTAATTTCCTCTCATGCTTGCATTATTTTTCAAATTAAAGTTATCTTGTTGGTTTAAAATAAAAATTATGAAAAATAATAAATAAAAACTCGTCATGTGTGCATGGAATAATTAAATGGGCACCAAATAAAGCTCAATGCTTTATGGTTACGAAATTATGCTACTTTAGACAAAGAAAAAATAAAGAGATTTAACCTCAATTATGGAGGAATGAAATCTAAGGCTTTATATCCAAAGGAACAAAACTACAATAAATGCATTGCTTTACACACTTATTAGCAAGCATCTTCTTATCCATTTTGTTTTCATGGAACTTACATGTCAACAAGCTTTTAAGTGCATGAATGGATTAAATACTCAAAAGTCAATAAAGCAAAGATCAACATTTTAGGTAGTTTGGCTCCTTTTGCATTTAAAAAGGGTGAGTTCTAACAAATTTAAAGGAAAACTAATATTAGTGGAGGAAAAGTAAAAGCTTTACATAAATTTTCAATAAAGTTAATTTAATCAAAGTATGAATTATTTTAGATAATAAAGTCGGGATTGATAATTGAATTGAAAAAATGTAATAATTAAATGAGTGGATAAAGATCAATGATTGAGGAATAAAATTGATGTTATTCTAAATCATTTTGTTACTATTGTGAAATTATTTGCTTCAATTTGATGAATATTTTAAAATATGTATAGTCTCAAAAAAGTTCATGGTTTGATCCTAAGTCTTGCAAGTTCGATCCTAACTGCTTTGAACTTGGATTGTCATAAAGGATTGATTTGAATTGTGTGAGAACAATTTGAGATAATGCAAGCTTGAAGATCTACTCACCTTTTGCCTTCTTGACATGTGAAAATATCAAGGTGGTGTCTAGAGACATTGCTAGGAGTTTGGTGAGTCAATAGGTAAATAAGTTTTCCAAGGTGGTGCCATAACAAGAGAATCCCATGAATCAGACAAAGAACAAAGCAAGATCTGGCATTTCTCCTCCTCATCCATTTTGACACCAACTGATGCCAATTGAGCCATCAACATATTGAATGCTTCTAGGTGGTCTATAATTCATCCACCCTCTTCCATTCTCAAGGAATACAATTTATTCCTCAAGAAAATCTTCTTCACTAAATATTTGGCTTGATACATCTCACCAAGTTTCTTCCATAGTTTTTGTGTAGAGGTCTCTTCATGGACATTGATTAAAATAGAGTTTGCAAAGCACAACCTAATTAGACCCCTGGTTTTATGGTCCATAACATCGTATTGACAAGCCAGAGTAAGATTTGTGAGCCTTAAAACATTTTCTCAACAACATCCCACAAATCTCAATCTATCAACAGATCCTCCATCTTCAACTTCCACATCTCAAAATTATTTCCAAAAAAATTATCCACCTCTATTATCCGTGATGAACTTGTCATCTAAATATTCCTACAACAAGATCACATATCTTCTACACAAGCTCCCACTCAAATCTAGATTAGTTCAAAAAACCCAACAACCCACAACTAAAACAAAGGTGATCAAGTTCTGATACCATTTGTAAGGAAGCTAAGGTAGAAAAACAACTTCCTACACTAATCTTGAGAGGAGAATAATACAAAACTTTACATATCTTTACAACAGTTACAAAAACTTAAACATAAATATCATGCATACCACAACACAGTGATTTACATGGGGAAAACCCTTTCGAGAGAAAATCCCCACACTCCAAACTTGTCACCCAATATATTATTCATATATCAAAAAGATTACAATATACTTGCATAACAAGCTTCTCATAAGAGTATCACCAACCAGAAATCCAGAGGCAACACAACCACTATCAAACTCTCAGAATACATCACAATACAGTCATAGTACAATGCCCTTATAAAATAGGGTTTCCTTGTAGGGCAAGTCAAGCCAGCAAAATATCGACCATAAGATCTGAGACATAATGATGAATGGTCTAGATTTACTATAATAAAATATACATAAAATTTGGCTTCTTAGGGCACTGCCCCCAAGCCCCTATTGGGGCATGCAGCCCCCGAACCCCCAGCCGGGGGGATGATCCCCTCGGACACCCCCCCATCTGCACCCCCTCACGCTTACCTATCAACAATACCTTATGTAATTGCAAGGTTGGGGTCCACATTTTTCCAACATAATGGAGCACTCAGGAATGACAAATTTGTGATTGGTTATGGGTTACACTCCCATGTGAAGGCCATGTGATCATTTAATAATTTTCACTATGTTTATGGGTTGTCCACTAAGAGGGGTGTGGGTTTTTCCAAGTGGTTTATGCTTATTGTTTCAGGATACCACTAGTGGTATTATCTCCCACAAATCTCTATATATTGGAGCCTTGAGATGGTGGTTTCATAAGTTTGTTTGCAGGTTGTTAGAGTAACGAAGTGCTACCGAGATTAAGAGAGGAGTGTTGTATTGATGTATACTTCATTTGAATATTAATATAAGCATTGTATCTCTTTGGGTGTGGAGTTTTTTCCCGCAAGGGTTTCTCCACTTATATCTTGTGTCACTTGTGATTCTCAACTTGCGATATTGTTGTTTTGCTTTCATTCTTGGATATGCTAATAATATAATTGGTAATGTTGAATATATAATTTTAGATTTGCAACCACATTATTAAGTTCATATTGCTGCAAGTTTCACTTTGATATCCAACATTTGGTGTCAAAGCTAACGGTTTTGTTGAGAGAGGGACGCCTTTCTCTTTAGTGTTGAAGGTTTTTTGGCTGTAGTGGAAGCTTTTGCTTTGTGGGTGTAGGATGTGAAATTCTACATTTTGGTTAAAAACTAACATAAACAAACATGATTAGTATTCAATCAAAGCAAACCTTCAACATCCATATGAAATAAATCAACATGTTTTATGATACAATCAAAACAAACAAAAGATTAGATAAACAAGTTGAAAGCATACAACAAAACATGAAGAGAATAATATCTCATATTGGATTGGTGTCACATGTGCTAGTGACCCTTTCCCAATCCTTGATTGATAGGCTAAATGTTGCAAATGATGAAGAGTGAAATGGACAAGATCAAATCTCAAATGAAGAGAGTGACCTTGCAAGATTGTGGAGAGATGGTGAAGGGTTTGATAAGAGATGAAGCCTCTATTTTATAGATTTTCAAAATGCTAAGTGTTGAAGAGAGACTAGTGTGGGACTAAGATTAGACAAATGAAAGAAGGACACTTGTCAAGTGGTGATTGGTTGATGTATGTGCAAGATTTGGGAAGAGTGCCCATGAGAGGGAGAATTTGAATTTGAATTTGTGTAATGAATGTTGAGTTTGACCTTTGGAAGGGGACATGTAAGAGACATGTAAGGCCTCATAAATGCTCTGTTTGGTGTACATGTCCACTTGGGGGGAGATTCAAACTTGGAGAATATTCTCCCTTTATGCCAAGTTGAAAATAAAGATTTTGATAAATCAATTAAATGCAATTTCATGTGCAAGTGGCCAAATCTAGAGAATGCAAGTGGGTGAGATTAGCATTAGATTTAATCAGGACTAATTAGCTAGGATGATGATTAGGATGCATTGACTTTTATGACTTAAATATTTGATTTATTTAAATCAGAAAAGGATGGAAAATGATTTGAATTTAATTAAATAAAAGGTTTGATTTATTTAATTAAAATGAGGGTGATGGGATCAAGTTGATTTATTTGATTTAAACTAATGACTTTAGGAGATTGATAAATAAACTTGATTTATTTTCCAAATGGATGAATATGACCTATTTGAATGCATTATGTCAATTTGATGTGTCTACAGTGGGTTTTGAAGATTTGTGAAGAAGATTGAAAATGATGAATTCTACCTCCCATTTAGATATTGAGAAATTCAATGGCATCGGTTACGAGATGTGTAAGTTGAAAATGAAGCATGGTGATTCTATTGCAGAACATTCAAATGCTTTTAATATGGTTATACGTCAGCTTGTATTTGGAGATGTTAAGATAGAAGAAGATAAATGCATATTGTTGCTTTTTTCTTTACCCGAATATTGGGAAAATCTAATTGTTGCTATAAGTGGTGGTGGTGTAGAGCCAAAGATGGATGATCTCATTGCTACACTTTTTTCAAAAAAAATGAGAAGAAAATCCATGAATGTGAGCTCCCCATATGCCTTGCATGTGCGAGGAAGGTCCAAATAAAAAGGAGGGCCTAAAGGGGATAAAAAGAGAGAAAAGTCTAAAGTACGTTCTAAAACCCCCGAGAAGAGCAAAGTAAGTTTTGGAATAATGGTAAGAGAGGACATGTGAAGGAGTGCAGAAATAAGAAAAAGAGTTCAGATACTTCCATGGAAAAGTCCTCAAATGATGGTGATTTTGATGCTTTGTTTATTTTTGCTAACAATATTAGTAATGATGTTTAGCTTATTGATTCAAGTTGCTCCTACCATATGACTCCTCACAAGGATTGGTTTACTTCATATTCAACTTATGATAGGGAAGAAGTTTTCCTTGGTGATAACAACATGAAGAAGATTGTTGGTAAGGGAAAGGTAAATTTTTGTTTCAGTGATGGAAGGGTTAAAATCCTTGATGATGTTTTACATATTCCAGAAGTTGTGAGAAATTTACTTTCAATATCCAAGTTGAATAATTCTAGAATGCATGTGACATTTGACAAGTTTGGTTGCAGGTTGGTAAGAGGGAGTTTGGTGATTGGTAAAGGATCTCGGATAGGGAATTGTTTAGGCTTAATGCCTCCACTTTTTGTAACTCTACCAATGTAATTGACACTAAAAATGCATTTATGTTGTGGCATCATAGACTGAGTCACATAAGTTAAAAGGTTCTTAAGACCATTTTGAATAAAAAGTTGGTTGATGATATTTCTAATTAATTTGTTAGTAAAAATTATTTTTGTGAGAATTGTGTGTTTGGTAAACAAAATAGATCATCATTTCCTAATGGAACTAATAAATCTAAGATATTATTAGAGATCATTCATTTGGATGTGTTTGAACCAGTGGATGTTGACTCTTTTGGAAAATCTCAGTATTATGTTACTTTCATTGATGATGTCTCGAGATACACCTAAATTTATTTTATGCATCCAAAATCTGAGGTTTTCACTAAGTTTAAGGAATTTAAAGCCTTAGTTGAGAAGTAAACATATTATAAGATAAGGGTGTTGAAATCTAACAATGGGGGTGAATATTGCTCTAGTGAATTTGATGAGATGTGTAAGCATGTAAGTATTGTTCAAAAAAAAGACTACTCCTTATACACCCCAAAAAAATGGGGTATCAAAAAGAATGAACCAAACCTTGATCAAAAGAGCTAGGAGCATGTTGAGTGATGCTAAGCTTAATAGATACTTTTGGGCAAAAGTTGTAAGTATTGCATGTTATTTGATTAATAGGTCTCCTTGTTCAGCTCTTGTTGATAAAAATCCTTATGAAGTGTGGATAGGTAGAAAGCCTTTTGTTTCACATTTAAGGGTCTTTGGTTGTGAGGATTTTATTCATGTGCCTCAAGAGAAGTGATCTAAATTGGATCCAAAAGCACAAAAATGCATCTAAATTGTTGGTTATGGTGAGAATGTAAAGGGTTATAAGCTTTGGAATCCATTAACCTGTAAAATGGTTTTCTCTAATGATATGATTTTTAGGAAGTTTAGAGCTTAATCGGGTGAAGAACAACCAAAGGAGAAAGATAAGACAAAAAAAATGCAATTCAAGAAAAAGATAGAAAATAAGGAAGATGAACATGTGGAAGAAAAGGGTTCAGAGAGTTCAGATGATGTGCAAGATGATCATACAAAAGAACAAGAACAAGAAGAGCCTCTTACTCCTACCTTGAGAAGATCCACAAGACAACAAAATCTAGTTAATACGTATAGCCCACTAGATTTTTGTTGTGTATTTTCTTTGTTGAGTATTGACGATAAACCTAGGTCTTATAGGGAGGCTCTCTCTTTAGAGGAAAGTGAGTCTTGGATGTAGATCATGCAAAAGGAGATGATGGCTTTGGATATTTGTGATACCCGGGATCTTGTTAGTTTTCCCAAAGGAAGGAAGCCCATTGGTTGCAAGTGGGTATTTAAAAATAAAATTGGTGCAGATGGTTGGTTAGAGTGGTACAAGGCTAGACTGGTGGCCAATGGCTACTCCCAAAGAGAGGGATTTTATTTTGATGAAATTTTCTCTCTTGCTGCTAAGTTAACTTCTATTAGATTCCTATTATCTATTGTTGTTGCTTATGATTTTGAAATAGAGCAAATGGATGTTAAAACTGCTTTCTTGCATGGGGATCTTGAGGAGGAAATTTATATGCAACAACTTGATAGTTTTGTTGTGAAAGGAAAAGAACACTTGGTTTGCAAGTTAAAATGATCATTATATGGTTTGAAACAGTCACCCAAGATGTGGTACCAGAATTTTGATGTTTTTGCATTGAGGTTGGATTTTATTAGAAGTGAGGAGGATCATTGTGTTTACATTAAGTTTATTGATGATCATATCCTAATTTTTGTCTTGTATGTTGATGATATGTTGTTTAATAGTAACAACAAGGTGATGATTAGGGAGCCTAAGACTCAAATTTTGGCATGTTTGATATGAAGGATTTAGGGGATGGAGATCATAGGGATCGGGTTCACATAAAGCTTTGGTTAAGTTAGAATAAGCATGTTGATACCATTTTGTAGCTCAGTTTAGTATGCATGACTGTAAACTAGTAAATATTTCATCTCCAATTGGTACTAATTTGAATTTATACATTTGTCCTAATTTTGATGATGATTTTGAAGAGATGTCTAAATTTCCTTATGCTAGTGTCATTGGTAGTTTGATGTATGAAATGGTTTGCACTAGACTAGATATAGTCCAAGCAATGGGAATTTTGAGAAAGTTTATGTCTAACCCTGGTAGATAGCATCAAACTTCTATTAAGAGGGCATTTAGATATTTGCATGGTACTTATGATTACTATTTGGTTTATCATGGTACTAATGATGTGGTTAAGTCATTGGACATACAAGGTTTTATTGATGTAGATTGGGTAGGTGACTTGGACATTCAAAGGTCCACTAGTGGCTATGTTTTTACTTTTTTTGGAGGTAAAATGATTTGGATGAGTAAAAGACAACCTATGGTCACATTTTCCACCACCAAAACAGAGTATATGGCTGCTACGTATGCCTCTAAGGAGGCAATATGGTTATAGAGACTTGGTAATGGAATTAGTTTTGATTACATGACAATGAGGATTGGATGTGATAGTTAGAGTGTCATATGTTTATCTAGAAATCCTATGTATCATGCTCGTACTAAGCATGTCGATGTTCGGTATCACTTTGTGTGAGAAATGGTTGAGAATGGTAAGGTATTAATTGAAAAGTTTGACACTTTGGATAATGTTGTATATTCTCTCATGAAGCCTGTGACCATGAACAAGTTCTTTTGGTGTAGGAAGGCTATGGGCCTGTACTTGATTATAATTTTAATGTATCTCATGGATGTAATTGTAATGTATAATGTCAAGCGGGAGAATTTCAAGATAGGTGACATTATAATTGCCATCCTAAGTTGATTTTATGTGTCTCCACATTCTTTGGAAAGTGTCCTAGAGGACACGAAAGCAAAAATATTTATTATTTAATTTCCTATGAAAAATTGCAATTGTATTCATAGAGGTGGACCACAGCGGTGATGGTTACAAAGCATCCCAAGAGAATATTCCTTTTAGGCATCCACATTTTGGGTGGGAACCAACCATAAGTGCATGATCTTGCATGTTTATTTACATGTTTTACATGTTATACTAGGTTGGATTCCCAAGTATGCATGTTATGGGTGCACATTGTCGGAGCCGTCAGAGAGTAATGGAGCACTCGGGATTGAAGAATTGTGATTGGCTATAGGTTAGACACCCATGTGAAGGCTATGCGATCATTTAATAATTTTTGCTATGTTTATGGGTTGTCCAATAAGAGGTGTGTGGGTTTTCTAGGTGGTTTATTCTTGTTGTTTCGGGATACCACAACTGGTATTCTCTCCCACAAATATCTATATATTGGAGCCTTGAGATGATGGTTTCATAAGTTTATTTGCAAGTTGTTAGAGTAACGAAGTGTTGCCGAGATCTAGAGAGGAGTTTTGTATCGATGTATACTTCATTTAAAGATTAATACAAGCATTGCATCTCTTTGGGAGTGGTGTTTTTTCCTGTAAGGGTTTCTCCACATAATCTTGTGTCACTTGTGATTCTCAAATTGTATTATTTTTTATAATTAAAGCAAAAAAACAAGGGTGTTAGCCCATATACAAAGAGATAGAAGGCTAAAAAAAAGTCCACAAACCATAGACAACACATCAACAACGCTTTAACAAAACATTATAAAGCATCATAAACAACGAACACTAAGGAGACACCAAAGCCAAAAAAGAACATAGGCCTAGCCAAGAAGTTGGCCCTAATCTTCAGTGAGGAACTTGAAAAGTTCCTTGTGACTATTATCCTTATCACCAACCTTCATCATTTCCTTATCCAACAACATACATAGGGCAGTGGTTGATCTGTGCATAACCTTGGAGCTAAATTTGGATAGGTTGACCATCTTTTTCTCAAGTTCTAACACCTTCCCTTTAAGCTTTGCAAGCTCCTCCATCATAGCAACACACTATGGGAAACTATGAGTATCACCAAGCAGGTCCACATTTGCAGTTTCAATGCTAACCGTGTGCTTAGATTGGCTCTCACTAGTGTTCTTTGAACCTTTGGAATCAAACTCATCCTCCTCCTCATCACTAGAGAAGATCACAACCTACTCAAGAGCATCCTCAATCACCTCCTTTTCAGTAGAATTTGTATGGCCCTCTACACAATTGGATCTTCTAAGATGTGAGCCACTCACATACTTCACATACTCAACCCTATGCTCCTCCACATTGATTATAATAGCCAAAGTGGTCACCACCTTAGGGGAATTGAGGGGAGGATTTCCTCAATCAAAACAACTTTAATTTGTTTAGGCAGGCATAAGACAGGATGAAAGTGATAAAGGTGCAAAATAAGTCCTTGGTGTAGCAAAATGGGATTTTTTTTGGGAATTTTTTATTTAAGTCCAAAGCTTCCTTAACAGAGCTCTCTAGAGAGGTTAAAAGGTAGAGAGGGAAGATTATCATAGCATTGTAGAAAAAGTGGTTGAGGGGGAACTAGTAGAAATAACAACACTTGTATCTACCTTCCAAAGTAAAAAAATTCATAAGCATGAGACATACCTTTTCCCATGGCTTTGACAGGGAAAAACTTGTGGTGTTGATTTGATTTCATTCTTGGATATGCTAATCACATAATTTCAAATTTGCAACCACGTTATTAAGTTCATATTGCTGCAAGTTTCACCTTGACATCCAACAACTACTAGGTACATGTTGGGAATGTAATTCAGGATGGATCATGAGAATAGAAAGCTTTGGTTGTCATAAAGTAATTGTGTAAATATTATTTTTCATAGATTTAGTATGTAAGACTGTAATCCAATTATAATTCCTTTACTAGTTGGCACCGAGATTAAATTAGATATATGTCCCAAGTGTGAAGATGATCTTGAGGATATGTCTAGTGTGCTATATGATAGTGTTGTAGGAAGTTTGATGTATGCAATGGTTTGCAAAAGTCCATATATTACCCAAGCAATGATATTATTTAGCAGGTTTATGTCTAATCTTGGTAGAGAGCATTGGAATTATGTGAAGAAGGTGTTAAAATATTTGTGTGGTGCTTCTAATTATTGTTTAGTTTATTCTAGTACTAATAGTGTGGATAATACATTGGACATACAAAAACAATTGATGCAAACTAGGATGGTGATTTGGATAGTTGAAGGTTTTCTAGTGGCTATGTTTTTACTTTATTTGGTTGTGTAGTGAGTTGGATGAGTAAAAGGTAACCCATGATTTCTTTTTCTACCATAGAAGCAAAGTATATGGCTACTACCTATAACTTTAAGGAGGAATCTTGGTTAAAGAGACTCGATATAGGTATTGATTTTGATTATAGGATTGTTAGAATTGGATGTGATAGTCAAAGTGCTATTTTCTTGGCCAAAATCCAATGTATCATGCTCGTACTAAGCATGTTAATGTTCAATATCACTTTGTACAATAAATGGTTGAGAATGGTAAGGTCTTGATAGAGAAGGTTCAAACTTTAGATAATGTTACATATTCACTTATGAAGAAATGACCACAAATAAGTTCTCTTGGTGGAGGGAGGTCATGGGCCTTGTCTCATCACTTAATTAATTTATGTTTTCCTATGGATGTGTTTACAATGTGCGATGTCAAGTGGGAGGATTCTAGGATTAAGGTGGCATCAACTTATAGTAAGTCTTATGCATTTAATAATTCCTAATATTTTTTATATTTTTTATAAATTCATTCAAAGGGATGGAAGTTTTACCAACATTGATAAAAAAATTTATTAGTAACAGTAATTAGTTATTTATTAGCAACTTTTTCTATTTTATCGAAATCATCTTTTACTATGGGAAGGTGAAGAGGTGAAAAATTCAAACATGGTGCCCAAATTAGTGTGGTTATTATTGGAATGCTATGAAAAATAAGAGAGATCTTTGAATGAGCTATTTTTATTTAATTATGACATGTTGTAAGAGAATCTCCTATTGTTGGGATGTTACAATCTAGGTTCCCAAGATAGAGATTTTATTATTAAATAGTTATGACAAGTTGTAAGAGGTTATATTTAGCACACAAGGGTCATATAGATTTTTACCATGGTATTTGGAACCTTGTTTTGACCCATGGTAATGCTTTATAGTGGTATTTTGGGACTCTATAAGTCTATCTATTGAGGGATTGAGATTGAGACATATAGAATTGATTTACAAGTACTTGAGTGCTACCAGATTGAAGATATATAAGGAGCGAAGGAAGATTGTTGCATTGTACTCTTATTTTGGAGATTATACAATCTCAAGTGGCCTCTTTTCTCCATGTTACATATCATTTTATGTGATTTTTTCATGGTGTTAAATAATTCTCTTTATCATCAATTTTACATGTTCATATCTCCATTTTGATATTTTACTATTAACATTTAGATTTGCAATTTAACTTTAGATTTCCATATTAAAGTGGTTTGCCTCCATTTCTAATAGGAATAACCTTTAACTAAAAAAATATTCAAGAGAGGTTGGTAACATAAAACTAAATGTGTCAAACTTATAACCCACTAAAATAAGGACTGAATACATGCTAATTTTTATCATGAAATGATACAAAGTTCTTATATTGAAATATAAAAATCCATTTATACAAATTTCTGATGTGATAAGAGTAGGGTTGCAATATCTCCCTTTAGAAAATGATTCAAATGATAAAATATACCCATTTAATTATATTTTAGTAATTTACCATTTTATTTCTTTTTTTGAAAAGTGATGTAAATTTTCACCTAGTGTGAAAATAACAATAAGTGTTACATATTTTGAATTTTTTTCATATTATATAAAGTTATGATATCAATTTTTTATTGCATGTGTTATTTATTATATTTTTTATTTATTGATTCTATCTATAGAAGTAATTATTGGAGTTTTCACAACTTTCTAAAGAGAAGCACAATTACATCTCTAATGACTTAAGATGCATAAAATTATTCTTAGAAAATGTGTGTTAGGATTCTTGTCTACATCAATTTTATATAATTGTGACTTAGATAATGTTATATATTATGATCTTGAACCTATTTCAAAATGTAACTCATTAAAATTTGGTTTTAGGTCATATAAAGAACCTTCATGCTTAAGAAAAATATAAAATTTTGATAATTTAATTTAAGAAACACATCAAGAGTAGTTTTTAGAATATAATTTTAGAGTAGGAGATTTGCTACTCTCAAGTCTCTAGGATAGGGAAGAGTCTACAGGGAGCAAATTTTCTTCAACTACCTCAAGGAAATAAGCTCAAGTGACCAAGATGCGTGAAAGAGAGTTTTCTACATAGTTTTATGTTTTATGAATGTTTATGGAAAATGAACTTCAAAAGTTGAACGAGTAAGCCTAGAGGTCTCAGAAGACAAATAGACTAGCTCATGGCTAGAGGACAACAATGTGATGCATGGACGTCCTCATGACATGTTGTGGTCTCACATAGATTGAAAATAGAGTCGGTCTACGAAGCTCACAAGACCTACTATCAAATCAGAAATTGAAGTTTGATAGTTTACTAAACTAACAAAATGTTGGAAATAAAGAAAGCACAACAAGAAGAATATTAAATTATGCAAGTAAATAAACTATTGAATGAAATGACAAGAGGCGAAAGAAAGGAACGAACTCATGGGTGATCTAGCTATGAAGCCTCCCATAAAGCTCCACATGAACACCTTGCACACATGTAAATAGTGAAAAGTGTTGGGGTTGTTTTAGGGCTTGCCTTGGTCAAACCCTTGCTTTGGTGTTTCCACCTCCACAGATACCCAAAGAGACAACAAGATAGAAAAATAGACAATAGACAAGAGAAAGAAAGAAGACATGCAAGATATCAATATGCAACTTAAATAAGAATGATAATGGCAATAAGGAAGTGTTACCCTCCCTCCAACAAGCTTGAAGAGTCAAAAGAGAGTGTAACACCAAGATAGAGATGTGAGAGGCACAAATGTGTAAGAAGCTTGAACAACAATGGTGTAGAAGTGGTGTAGAAGAGCAAGAATGCAAGAGTGAAAGGTGTAGAATGAGAGAATGAAGTTAGATTGAAAGAGTGAATGAATGAGAGGGAAGAAGGTAAGTTTGAATAAATAAATTATTGGACTAATTTCCAACATCTCCCTTCAAATTTGAGACATGGACTAACTGCCTCCTATGAATCTATTTATCTTTGGTGTTTATATCAGGTGTTAACAAGTCAATCTTTTGGTGCAACGACAAACGTGTTCCAAAAAATGGTATCAGAGTTGTGGTCATGGGTTTGAATCCCCTTGGGTGACATTAAGGGAGGATTTTTGGACTAATCACCAATGTATCCCTTTGAATTTGAGACATGGACTAACCACCTCCCATGGATTTGTTTATCTCTAGTGTTTGTATTGGGTGTTAATAGGTCAATCTTTAGGAACAAAAACAAATGTGTTCTAATAGAAATGCATGCAATAGGGTCATTTTAAAGCGTTTCTATGACTACGGAGGTGTTACACTTCATGAGCAAGCAAAATTGTAGCGTCCCAATGACCATAGGATCAAGTATCTTGTTAGGATGTTCATGCGACATGCAGATGTTTGCATGTTGTGAAAGCATCCCTAACAAAAATTCCCTCGAAGACCGAAAGTGACAGGGTCAAGGATGAAAATGAAGGCAAGGAAAAAGGGGATTAGAATTATCATGTTTATTAGGCTAAGGTGAAGGTTATATAATGTGGAATTGCATTGGGGGTGAAATTTTATGACATTACAATAACTTCAAAAATAATGCACTTTATTTCATCTTTAGATAATTTAATCACAATTGTTGCTCCCAAATTTAACCGGTCTCATATCCATCTTTACATAAATCTATATTTATAGTAAAAATATATCTCTTTTTATAATAATCTTTAATCATCTTAAGCTACTATAAATTATTTGGTAGCAAATATTTTGTAATGAAATTCATCACCCACAAATATTATTTACATGACAACATTAAAAAATCAACTTAAATGAGATACATTTATGAGAAACTTAAGTTGGTATCAAGATATGATTTTTAGATGTGTCATGTTGTTATTGTTAATCTTTATGAATTGTGATTAATGTTGAGGAATTATAGTTTTTATGCATGTATTTTCTTAAGAAACTTGAAATGTTCCATTCAATTTTTTTTTTTTGAAAGCTCGCAAATATTATTTACAAGATAGGGCTTTAAAAAACTCAAGTGTGGCATGTTTATGAGAAACTTGAGTTGACATTAAGTTATGAATTTTTGGATGTGCCATGATGTTATTGTTGATCTTTATGAATTGTGATTAATTTTTATGGATTATTTTTATGCACATAATTTTCTAAGCAACTTAATATTTTCTATTAAAATCTATATTTTTTTGGAAAGCTTGATTAAAGAACTATAGTATTTCAAATTTTTATATCATGATGACTTTGTTTTATCACAATAAAGGGATATGAATCAATATTATGTGTCTATTGAAATCCTTCCATTTGACTTGGAGGGAAAATGATACCACGTAGAATAATTAAGGGACACACATATACATGTCAAAAATGTCACTTACAATGAAATTAACCTATTTTTCCTTGTGTCCCAAAATTGGGGCACACTATTTTGAATAAATTATTAAATCAACATGTGTCCCAAAAGTGGGAAATACCTTTATGCTTCCACCTAAAATATATTTTTTAACAAGACAACCTCACATTTGTGTACACTATAATATAACAAAAAATAAATGATAAATATTGTAAATCACTTTTCTTTGAGTAGTAGAAGCAATTTTTTGACAAATAGACTTTAAAATTCATTATTTAATAACTTGAAACTAGTTTTGTAACCATGGTTTAAAGTCTTAACACATGATCATTGATGGTCTTATGTTATTTTTGTTTTTTATTAGAGGTAAATCACAGGTTTTGAAGGGGCCCTAAACCCTTTAACATTGATGGTCTTATGTTCTTTTTGTTAACATTGTGTTACTTTGTTAATTGTTATCTTAGGCTCAATTTTGTATTGAAAATGTTCAATAAAATCCTTTTATAAATCTCCAAAAGAAGAAATAGAAGCTCGGGGATGGGAGGGAAACATAACCAAGTTAGTGTATAATCACCCATGCTTCATGGAAATAACCTAGCAAGTAACTTTTCCTCATAAGATTAGTTTAAGCATGTAGTTTTTAAGGACCTTATATGAATTAATCAATCACTGTTATCATTATACATTACAAAACTTAGCAACATAAATCTAATTTGTGAAGGATAAGAAAGTATTTCATTGGCCAATAAATTATGTAGTATCTTAATAGTGCAATAACTGTTTAGAGATCATTGCAAATCATTGAGATAATACTCTACATTTTTATTTACTTGTGATGATGTTCAACTAGTGTGAAAGGTTTATTTTTTATGGGAAAAGGAAAAATCAATGAGCATGACTAGGAAATATATGAATGAAGAAATTCACATGAAAAGAAAGAAGTTAATTGATAAACACATGTTTGCACAATGTATAAGATATTATTCTAACAATAAAAAGGATAAAGTATAAAACTTACAAGGGATTGATAAAAACTCACACATGAGAAGCATATTTAGGAAATACACATCGAAGAGTCCTAATTGATAAGTATTATTGAATCACCAAGTGAGGAAACCAATTGAATTAAAACTTGGTAAATACAAAAGATGATCTCAATAAGATGACACATATGTGTGAGACAATTCCTAAGCAAGCTCATCATATGTGTGTAATAAACATAGGAGAAAGTACATATATATAGTTATAGCACACTCTAACACCCTTTATAAGTATAACATAGGCATGTAATGATGATGTTGGTGATGGGCCTTTAAAATGGCCATGTTAGGTACCCATGTGCATAAAAAATATCTCAAATACAGAGAAAAAGAGAAAAATTGCAGGAAAGACTCCTCACTGTAAGAGAGAAAAGAGAAGGCTAAAGATAACCCTACTTGATGGAATATGTATTACTATACAAAGATATTATTGATACATCCACCAAATAACAATTCTATTGTTATAGGGGTTCATCCCATAGTATGATGGTAAAGTAGTGGTGTTTTTGTTGTGGCCACTACGGTTCAAACCTCCACTAGGCCATTGTGATCACAAACACTATGCCTCTATTGATCCAATATGTTCAAAAGCTTGAACCATAATATTGAGGTTGATAATAGTGTTCATGCCATGAGACAAGCATTTAGGCATGTGTTGTTCCAATCCCTTGCTGGGTTGGTGTGCTCATGGGCTCTATGCCCCTGTCGGGCTATCGTTCTCACGGGCTTGAACCATTCACTTGCGTTCATGTTGGGAAGGAGGCACCCTATTTTTTTACTCCACACTAGCTCAGGCCAGACCAAAATTCCTGGGATACCCAATTGCATTGTGAAGAATTGAAGAATATCCAATAAAATTGGGATCAAAGAAATGTCCAAACTTGATTAGGTTCAAAGAGAGTTATGAATCCAATAAATTCAAGATAAAATATTAGGATCAAGAGAGCTAAAGCCATGCATGAGCAAGACATAGAAACATTACTTGAACAACACCAAATATAAAGTATTTTAAAGATGCAAATAAAACAATGCTAACAATCTCATAAATGAAATCTATTGAAGAGGGTGTCTTTTATAAAAAAAATCTAATAATGAGTATAATTAAAGAAGGAAACTTTATAAATAAGAAATCTAGCGAGAATATTCCATAAAAAAGGTATACAATGAGTGTCTATATGGTGCATATTGCATCTCACCAATATATGTGGGTATCCAATCGTTGCATCCACCTAGTGTATAAGAACAAAGACTTGGTACATAAACCACTTAAAATGAAAGAAAAGAAACATAAACCATAACATAACACCCCCATAATGATAATAGGAAGAAATATGGAAATACATGTATGAAACTATTTTTAAAAAATGAAATAGGGCAATGAAGAAAGAGTGTAAAAGATCAAAAAGGACCAAACAAGAATCCCCAATAAAAAAGTACTTACAACTAAGCAAAATATTTACAAATAAAATACACACAAATATGAAAGGTGTAATTAAAAAAAAAAAACCCTCCCATGACACTTTTAAATCAATGTGAGTATAATATACATTCCAAACAACCCACCCAAAATATATTTGAAGCACTTCAAATTGATCCCCTATGTATAGTGACTAAGTACTTATACTTAATGCATTAAAACACTATTTTTTATAGTTAAACATAGCTATTATATTAAAAAATATAAATCAAAGATAAAAATAGAATAAAAGGATAATGCATCTATGAAGAGTGCAAGAAAATACTCACTAAAAAAAAAATCCCTTACACTAGCATGAAATACATAGAAATTTGACCCATTAAAAAAAAAATTGTGGGAAATGGAAAAGGAAAAATCATCATACTAGAGATGACGTCACAAATAATTTTCCCTATATCCTCATGTGTATCCATGTCATGTGTGAGTGGAAAAAAATGTAAGAAATTAATCATTAGTTGATTACACATCATCTAAGAAATTAATCATTAGTTGATTACACATCATCTTCACATAACCTTAGTAAAAATTATAAGATAAGTCATTCTTATTTATGTATGCTTAATACACATATTTTCTCATATTGAAAACTTTAATGTGTAAGGTATTATGATAATAATGTACTTCATAGTTCTCAAAGGATACATTGTGATAATATATAAAACGATCCATATGAGAGTGATCATGAACATCTAAAAATGTGGTCAACATGATGCATATGTGAGTCTGAGTTCTTCTAAGGAATGGGCACTAGAAGGTAAAATATGAGAAGCACTAGACAAGCATACTTTAAGACCAAAAGTGAAGTAGTTTATGCATGTCAAAGTGCAATGAATGAATTATAAGACCTCATAATTGAATTTTTTCTAATTATATTTATTAAGTACATATCATCACTATGCGTATGCTCATAATGTAAAATTAGAAATGAGTTGAAAGTGAAGATGCATCTTTATTATCATTTAAAAGTCATCACTCATTAGGTATATGATAATAGTATCTATAACATGTGACAATCTCTCATGAAATATTGAAATACCAATTTTATCGTATGAAGGAGAGGATAAATAATGCTCATCATCAAGCAAGTGTCACTAAGCTCCTCACTATAAAAAATCATTAATAGTCCACAAGACCGCTCAAATATATAGAGGGAGGACTATCATGAGTGGCATGAGGTACATATCATCATTATTAGGTCTAACAACATGCAATAAATAGTTAACTAAGATGAAGTATCATCGTCTCTAGATGCATCTCTATGATATCTCATGTGAGGAGTGTAATCATTGTGAATCACACAAAAAACAAAGTGAAGTTGATCTGGATCACTTTAGAGGTGTTGGCACAAGTAGAGATGGAAAATATCAAGAAATCATTTTTTTAGTATTTTCTACATTTTAGTAAATTGCATTTTTGGAGGCCTTCGGCGTGGAATTTGGGGTCAAGATCATTGTCGATCTTTTGAAATGGTTGCCAAAGGCTTTATTTTCAAGGGATTGAAATTAAAGCTCTTGGATCTCTATTTGAAGTAATAAAAATACAAATTTCATCCACAGGGCTAAAAGTTATGACCCCACCAAGTTGGAGTAGTCAATTATACATATTATTTGAAAAAATCTAATTTTGTTTGTTTTTCTCACACCTAACTATTCATTTTGGATTCTAGAGGGTGTGATGACTGTTCAAATTCTTGTAATTGTATATATTTTGTTGTAAATAAAATAAGAGAGACTTTTGAAGGCTCACAACTCATTGTCACAAGTTTTTTCCAATTTATCCAACTTCTACAATACTGCATGGACTCACACTAGGTGTTGTAATTTGAATTCCTTGTTCAAATTTAGATTAGAAGTATTTCCACATAAAAGGATACACAAGTATAAGCTCTAGGAGGAATGATAAGCTAGAAAAATATTGAACATGTATCTCTAAACATAGAGCACCCTATTTTTGATAAAAAAAAGTATATGATATCTCTAAATAATGAAGGGTTTGATGCACCAATTTATGTAAACATATTAAGATCTCTAAGATGTGTACGAAGAGTTGATTGGAATCCATTATAAAAGATTTAACAATGAAACATAAATAATTGAGTGGCACTTAAAATATGACAATCAACTAAGTCCAAATCCTAGGCAAAACATTAAACATGTAAAAAGTTAAAAAAGTTAAAAAATAATGATAAAAATTAGATCATGCACCTATTTGAAACTTATAAAATCAATAAATAGAGTCATGGAAGTTATAGGTTCAATAAAATGTATAGAAAAAAAGACCCTACAAATATATTTAACATGGTAACAAACAAATGAAGCAATTAAAGATATAAGTAACATACTTGATATATAACTTATGTAAATTTACTCAATTTGAATTCAAATGTGCACTAAAATAGAAATCAAATTATAGTTGCACAGCTTGAAATTGATTGAATGTGAAATTTGATAGATGTGATTTTGTGATAAAAGGTTGTAATTTGATCTAGAACTAGCTTAATTGTTATAATATCATGATGAATGGGTCTTGAAGAGATAATAATATAAAAAATAATTGCAATAGTGATCCTATATAGGGGCATGATCTCATCCAAATTTGCATGGTTTCATATTGAGTAGAATTAGATCTTTGACATATGTATAACATATTCATCTAAACCTGGGAATCTTATTTCAAATTGTAAGTCCACTATAAAACATAACCCCAGTCCTAGTGAGCCCCCATTGGATGGCCTCACAAACAACTATCCTTTCAAGTTTGATCTCCTTAATATCATTGACTCCTCGACCAAATCTAGGCCTTCTATTCTGGTGGTCCCTGAGGTTCTGTTTATAGAGATGGTTTCTATTGACCCTGCATCAGTGTTGTGTGTGACTTCTACTAGCAAAAATTTATTGGACAAGTCTTCTCCAATGCTACATTGTGTTTTGGAGGCTCCAGTGGCTCCATTGGTAGAGATGGCGAGTGTTCTATCCCCTAACCATGATTTGATTAAGGATGTAGAAGAGGGTGAAATTTTGAGCATGGTATTTGATAAGGAAGCCTCTGGATCGAGACAGATAGATATTGTTACCCTGTCACAAGGCCAAGCCAATGAAGATGAGGGTTGGAAAACTCCAAAGAAGAAAGCTAAACAAAAGAAAGTAGATGTAGGGGGGTTCCAAACTTGGAAGACCCAACCACCAACAAATAAAAAATAGGGAGACACCCAAAGAGATTGCTATTATAAAACATAGGACATTGGAAGTGTCCTCAAAGAAAGTGTCTGAATGAAAGTCTTGTCCTAGAATGTGAGAGGGCTAAATAGCCCCCACAATCAATTGGCTCTGAAGAATTATGTGTAGGAACACAAGATAGATGTATTGATGTTACAAGAAATTAAAATGAAAAAAACAAAATTTGAACACATAGCTAGGTACATTTGGTTGAATGCTCAGTATTCCTATAGTGATGTGGATGGGGCTTCGAGTGGGTTGTTTGTGTTGTGGTATCCTAATAGGCTAACTAGTTCTAAAATATTCCAAAGCAGGAATAGTGTGGGAATCCATTTCCCTCACTCCAGTTTTTCTTGGTTTTTGATTAACATCTATGCCCCCAATATAAGGAATGTGAGGAAATCCATTTGGAAGGATCTCACTGATTGGATACAAAATAACAGAGGGGCTCATTGGTTGGTGGTAGGAGACCACTTCAACTCTCCTTTATACCCTTCAGAAAAGAGTCGGGGATTGACAAACTATTATGATATTATGGATGACTTAGCTAATTTTTTAAGTAATATGGGGTTGGTGGACATTGACTTACATGGGTAGGAATTTACTTGGACTAATAGATGAATGGGGGATAGTCTAATCCAGGTCAGACTTGACAAATTCCTTTTCTCTCCTAATTGGATGACCTTACTTAACTCCAATCTGTTGGCTTTGCCCCAGACTGTCTCAGACCATAACCCTATTCTACTGGTCTTGAATGATCACTTTGTCGTTGGTCCTTTTCCCTTTCAGTTTGAGATCATGTGGAATTCCCACTCAGACCTCATGAATAAAAATGTTGATTGGTGGAATATCCCTGTACATGGATCCCCCATGTTTAGGGTATTCCATAAAATCAAGTATATCAAAAACATAGTTGAAGGTTGGAACAAGAGGGTGTTTGGAGATGTTTTTCATTAGAAAAGAGTGATCTCTAATAATCTTAAGATGACACAAAAAAAGGATGGGGGAGGGAGATGTTAGTCTACAGAATTTCCAGTAGGAAAGAGATGAATGCATGGAATGGGAAAAAGTCTTGAAAAAAGAGGAGATATTCTGGAAGCAAAAGTCTTGAGTTCAATGGCTAAAAGAGGGTGACCAAAAAAATTCTTTCGTGCTTTGGTCCTCAAGAATAGGAAAAGGAACCAGATAGAAAATTTGAAAGATGAGTTTGGAGGTGAAGTTACTATCCCTACCCAAATTGGTCTATTGGCCTCTAGTTATTTCCAACATGCCTTATCTAAGCCTATTGTGGCCCTTAATTCTCCATCTTACGAGGATAATGATAATATTCTTGGTGTTGTTACTCCAAAGGAAATCAGGATGGATGTGTTTAGTATGGGTGCCTACAAGGCTCTGGGACCTGATGGATACCCCTCGACTTTCTTCCGGGTATTTTTGGACATTGTTGGAGAGGAAATAATTCTTGCGGCCAAGGATTTTTTTAAGTTTGGAAAACTACTCAAACAACCGAATCACACCTTCCTAGCTCTCATCCCTAAAAATGATGACTTGCAAACCATGGCCGACTTTCGACCTATCAACCTATGTAATACCATTTATAAGATCTTCTCCAAAATTCTGGTGAACTACCTGAAACCTTTCCTAGAAAAAAATGATTAGTCCAAGCCAAAAAGGCTTTGTCTTGGGTCATCATATCATGGATGTTGTTATAGCCACTCACAAAATTATGTACTCCATGGACAGATGTAACAGTGCTAGTATGGCTTTTAAGCTTGACATTTCAAAATCTTATGACAAAGTCCTATGAAGTTTTATGCCTAAAGTTTTAGCTAAGATTGGATTCAATTAGAGTGTTATTAACCTCGTTTTGGAATGCACTACAACTATGAAATATTTTGTTTTGGTTAATGGGGTTCCCCATGGATTATTTAATGTAAGGAGAGGTATAAGACAAGGTGATACTTTATCACCATACCTATTCATAATGGTTGTTTATGTTCTAAGTAGGAATGTTGCTAGAATGTTGTTGGAGGGCTCTAATAAGGGAGTTAAACCTACCACCACCCTGGAATCGACTGTCATACAATAGTTTGTCGGTGATACTGTCTTGTTTAGAAAAGCTTCAATTGTGGAAGTGAGAAAATGGAAAAAAATCCTTAACAACTATGCTGCTTGTTCGGGCCAGTGTATAAATTACAACAAGAGCATGATTTATTTCTTTAATAACACTCATGTTCTGCAAGATAAAGTGACTGTTATTTTGGGAAGTATGAGTGTGTCCCTTCCTTTTGTGAACCCGGGTCTTCCTCTTACTATTAAAGAAGTCACTCCCACCTTCTAAAATTCCACCCTTGAGAGAGTTCAAAGGAAACTGGCTGGGTGGAAAGGCTCAATTCTTAGTCATGCTGGTAAGGTTCAACTCCTTATTATTTCCCTTCAAGGCATCCTAGTTTATTTCCTATCTATATTCAAAATTCCTAGATACATAGTGAAAAAAAATGAAAAAATCCAAACGAACTTCCTCTGGTCTAATGCAGAGGAGAAAAATAAGTTGGCTTTAATTAGTTTAGAAAAGGTATGCCTTCCTAAATTTGGGGGGGATAGGTATAAGGAAAATCCAACCTACCAACAAATCCTTGCTTGCAAAGGTTGGATGGGACTAGTGTAGGCATATCAATGTTAAGTACCTAAGCAACTACCCCCTAATCAGGTGTCTCTCAAATGAACACCCCAGTGGTTCATTGGTTAGGAATAATATTTGCAAGATGAAAAATATGCTACATGCTGGTCTGAGATGGAAGTTAGGGAATGGTAGAAACATTAGTTTCTAGGAGGACCCCTGGTTGATTGAAATTCTCCTTTCCCAATCTGATTTCAAGAATCTAATTGGGCCTGCGAGGCTGTACTTTGGAAAAAATGTTAGTGACCACCTTTGTGGTCTTCATGGTTCTAGGAAGTGGAAAATGTTGGAATTGTGCTACCCCCTCTCCTCGGAGTTAAGGAAATTGGTTAGGACCCTACAAGACATCCTCACCCTAACTAGAATTCTTATCTCAAATATGGAGGATGCCTTCTATTAGGTTTTGGAATGCAAGGGAAACCTCCCCTAGAGTTAAGGCAATTGGTTAGGACCCTACAGGACATCCTCTCCCTAACTAGAATTCCCATCTCAAATATGGAGGATGATTTCTATTGGGTTTTTGAATGCAAGGGCAACCTCTTTGTTAAGTCGGCTTATAGTTTGTTGTCGAACCAGGGAAATCAAACCAGATTATGGAAATAGGTTTGAAACAAACATTTAACACCAAAAATTAACTTCTTCTGGTGGATGACATGTCACAACGAGATTCTAATTCAAGATAATTTAAGGAAAATGGGATTTCAAATCCTGAATCGATGCATGTTATGCAAGAATAATGAGTAGATTGGCTACCTGTTACTCCACTGCTCGTTTGCTACTGAAGTTTGGGATTTGGCTTTTGGTAAATTGGGGATTCATTGGACCATGAATGGTGACATTGAGAGTTTAATAGAAAGTTGGTCTGGCCCTTTTCACCATCCTCTCCCTAATGAAATCTAACATCAAATTCCTAACCATCTTTTGCTGGTGTTTATGGAAAGAGAGGAAAAATGTATCCTTATATGATTGGAAACCCCCAAAAAAATCTCCTACAATGTGGGAGATCAACATGGAAATCTCATGGAACAAAAAGTTGGAGATCAACTCTTTTGATAACTCTAAATCTCTAGCTAGACTTAACATAGTTTGGAAACCCTCAGATACTAGTTGGCACAAACTGAACTTTGATGGGGCAACAAAAGGGAACCTTGGGGTGGCTAGGATTGGAGGCATTATTAGGGACTCCAAGGGAAATTTAGTGGTAGGGTATGCTAGTGGTATTGGAATATAGAATTCTATGACAGTGGAGGCTAGAGCGTTGCTCAAGGGCATTGAGATTGTTGTCACTCTTGGTATAAAATACTGCATATTGAAGGTAACTCCAAGATGGTGATTGACTCTATTAATCATAGTCTCTGTTATGGGTGGAGTATTGGAGATATACTCTTGGACATAAATTATTTGATTCTAAACTAGAAAGGAAGAATCTGACTCACATATTTTGTAAGGGCAATTAGGTGGCAGATTCTCTGGCCAACCTTGGTTCTTTATGGATCCTATCCAAATGTTGGAGAATACTAGGGGCCCTCCCTGTGAATATATAAGGATTTATCTTAGATGAACAAAAAAAATTACCGTTAATGATGGAAGATAACTTTGCAGATTTGGGCGGGTACATGTGGCACCATACCTTTGGGTCTTTGATGATGTGGAATAAGCAAGATGACATGGAGAGGAATAGGCGGGAAGTTGGGCGGTGTTTTGAAATGATGGCGATGAATGGTTGGGCTCTTCAAAATATTTATGGGTAGTCTTGTCAAAAGTACCACAATGCAAATCACATTTTTAGGAACATGTGTAAGGCCAAAGTTATCTTCATACTTTTGGCTAATAATTACCCGATCAAGGTTATCATGGCTTTTATCTTAAGTATGATGTACTTAAGAAAGATTTATTATGGCCCCGCGACCATAATTTTTAGAAATGTGTGTAAGGCCAAAGTTATTGCCAAAATTTTGGCTAATAATTACCCAAAGTTATTATGGCTCTTAACTTAAGCTTGATGTACTTAAGAAAGATTTATTATGGCCTCACAACCATAATTATCTTGGAAATGACCATCGACTCGTGTGAATATCTAGAAGCCTTAATTAGGCATGATTCTCCTTCTTGGTTTGGCGATGGCAATAAATGGGTGGTAAAGGTTACCCATTGCCATTTTGAAAATTTACTAACTCTGTTATCTTGGGTAAGTTTCATTGTTCGGTGTGAAGAGATGGGTGGCGACAAGGTTCAAACCAAGTCTGATTCCTATGATGAATTCTGCAAAGACCATATCGTTTGGCACATTTGCGTGAAGGGAGAAATTGTGCCTCTTATGGAGTGCCTAGTGAGTCACGATGAGAAGCTATTGACACAATTCGCTACTTCTTGGAGTGACAAGAGAGTAACTGTTGGCAGAATCTCTTTTGAAATTAACGAGGAAGTTATTGCCAAGGCAACGAACCTATCTTGCATTGGTCAGAAGCTTAAGAAGCACACTAAGGTGCAAGATTTAAAGAGCCTTAATTATTTCTTCCGAGAGAACGATAAGTGTGATAAGAAGCATACAAGATTAGAAAGGGAGTCACTACGAAAGCCATGGGATCAGGTTTTCTTAGCTATAATGAAGTATGTTACTTTAGAGGGGATAATTAAAGTCTACTATTATTTAACCATATTAGGCATAAGATGCTTATAAGTTTTCCTTTTTTTTTGCTTTCCTCCCTGGAAAGCTTGATTAAGGAAACCCTTGACTTTGCTGCTTTAAACCCTGATAAGCAGCCACCTTTACCATTACACCAAGGCATTATGCTTCAGATTTACCATTTTTATTTGGCCCTTTGCCCCCAAACCCTCTTCATTGTTTGTGTTGAAGAACAGGAACCATTCGACCACTCCCCATAAAAACATTCCCTTGCTACTTCAGTTGAACTAAAAAGGAAGAACCCCCTTGTGGACTATGAACCCAAACATGAGCCTAAATCCAAACCCCTTGCCAAAAAAAAGAAGGTGGGTGGGTTTAGCCCAGTCTAAGGTGAAGTTGGGCTTTGTGAGTTAAAAAAAATCCCCACTAGGAAGGAAAACAAACCAACAACCAAGACCAAGGGACAAAGGGACACCCTGTTTCATTTGGAGGTGTTGATCATAGACAACAAGGGAAGGAGCCTTGCAGACAAAGATTCTAAAGGTGATATTGTGGTGACAGCTAGTGTGGACATTGGGATGGAGCAAACCAGTGTTAGAAGGTCTCACAGGTTGGCTAAAAATAAGAAAGAGGTTCATATTAACCAAATATCTAACAACTCAGAGTAGACCTGCAACAATAAGGAGTGTAAGCAGGATACTGTTAAGGAAATGGAGGAGTTTTTCAAAGGCCCTAGTCACTTCCCAGAATTAAACAAAATGATTAATGAGGACTCTACCACTTAGTCTTTAGATCACATGGTTGGGGAAGAGGAGACGATTAAGGGGGCAAATGACAAGGATGAGGATTTTAACAAACTGTTGGCTGGGGTGGACAAACTTGAACAAAAGTTTACTTGGATGACACGCTTCATGATAAAATCATCCACAAGTCCACTGTCACTCTCTCTGAGGTACTTGAAGAGGAAGTGGAAAAGAAGATTGGGGGTGAGGGACCTAAATGGGTTGGTGATGATATCTTGAAACTTCTCATTGAGAAGTGGGAGGGATTAGCCAAGTAAGTGGGTGGGTCTGTGTTTTGGTTGGTTGGGTCTTTCCTCTGTTGTTGGTTTGTTGTGTCTAGGCTTAATGCTGTAACTTTGGACTTGGTCTCTTTTTTGCTCCCTGGGCTCCATGTGTAAAGGGTACTACACCTTGTAAATGCAACTTACTTTATCAAAACCATATTCAAGGCAAGGAAACAATTTGATAGTGTTAAGAAACACTAGGGATTTATTCTACAAGGGTTAAAGTTCAAGACTTACTCGTGTCTTGGTCAAAGTCTTAGTTAATGGTGATATACATATACTGATAGTGGAGTTAGATGTTGATGTAACTAGAGAAGTTAATGCAATAGAGTTCTAAAATGTTAGTGATAGATATGCGAGTCTATTATCTCAATAACTATTTTTTGTGATCCTTCAATTAATATATGATAATAAAAGGGTCTATATTATTCCTTTAAATACAAGCTTGAAAATGTAATTTGAATTTTTTTTATTCTAATTCATAAGCAACAATCAAGATTGGGATTGTCATCCTTGGCATGCTGGAGATTTAAAATTTATTTTGAAATAGAGGTCATGATGTGCTTATAATTTTATTTGGAGGACATGATTATAGGTGTGATCTAGTCTAAAATAGATAATATGATGGGAGTTGGGTTAGGTGAGTTTTAATTAGAGATGGATTGGGACTTGGGTTGGTGAGTGTTGCAAAAGAGCCCAATTCATAAGTGTGATATAGTCCAAGATAGACAATTTTATAAAAACTAAGATAGGTGAGTTTTGAATAGTGAGATGAGGCATAACATTGTGTTAAATTTGATCTTTAGTTAGTGGGTGCCCAAAAATGGTCCAACAATATACTATAACCATGCATGAAAAATACAAACACAAAGTGGCATAAATGGAAAAGAAAAATATATTAAAATATTTTACACTACAAACATCAATATTAACATTACATAAAATAAATAGTTAAATAAAAAAATCTTTCCATTTACCTTATTTATTATGCTGAGAATTCTTAGTGAGGAGCACTTCAACTAATATGTAGATTGATGGTTGAAATTAAAAGGAAAATTATAAAAAATATTTCAACATTTAAAAAAAAATATCATTTAGCTCTAGTCATAAATGATAGAAAACAAAAAATTCTTAACCTTGCATTTATTACATTTTAAAAATAATATTATTTATGAATTCATAATTGATTCATAACAAAATGTTGATATTATATTTATTATATTTTTCAAAATAATCTTATTTAAATAATCATAAATAATATCAAATAGATAAGAAATTGAGTTTGCATTTGTTATGATTTAGGTTAGGATTGAGAAGACTTGTCAAGAATTTGTTAATGTCTATTTCTTTATGGACTATAGAAAGGCCTTTAATTTTGTACCTAAGGACATACCATTTGATTATACGTGGTATCACTATCTTAAAGTAAGGTCCTATGTGGTTGCTCAATTTATTTTGTTTAACAAGCACTACTTAAAAAATTTAGGAGCTTTTTGTTGGAGCTTGCATTTTGGGGCTTTTTCATTTTTCATTTTTCATTTTTATTTTAAGTAGTTGTTAAATTATTTTTTAACCTTAAATATTATGTCAATAAGAGAACATTTTGGGCGTAGATGTAAAAAAGAATAGAAAAAAATGTGTCTAACCTTGTGACATATTTTATTATACAATGACTACATAATTTCAGCTCCTAATTTTCCATTACCTATTTTTAGTCCCTAAACTCTAATAACACCACCATTATAAAAGAAGATTCTAACTTTGTAAGAGAATTAGACTTCAATGTAAGTCAAACAAGGGCGCTTTCCTTCATTTGAGATCTACATAGATTAGGAGGATGGGTGTACCATATATTGCATCTTGATTGTTACTTTTTATTGATGATTTGGTTCTCTTTGTTACATTCTCCCAAGTAATTATAGAGATAACCAAAGCTATTATCTCTCAACTTAAAAGCTTCGTAATGGATATATCATCCTTTTTTTTTTGGCATATAGTTGTTTTCAATGTATTTATAGGGTATTCTATTAAGATGTATATCTTCGACACATTCAAAGCAACTATCAATGGGTCAAAATGTTTGGTCTAGCTTCTCTCAAAATCAGGGATGGGCTTTACACTAGAACATAAACAACGCGAAGGCATGGTATTGGAGGTTAGCAATGTCATCGACTATTATATGATCTCATCGAATATTCTTAATGCATTAATTCACCATACACGGATCCTAATGGAAGGTTCACTACATAAGCTATTCCAAAGGAAGTAAGGAATAAAATATCTAATGTTTAATATAGTGATTGTGAGCATTTTTATAACAAAATATGGCAAGAGATTTCTTGTTAAATCTACTACTCACAATCTTCCTACACATTCTACCTCATAACATATTTCATGATTGCTAACTTAATCATATTTTTTTATATAGTATGATAGGTATGGATATGTAACATTCCACTCTCCTCCATCTTTTTTTCTTTTTCTAATATATGTATCGTTACATCTCATGATTGCTAACTTAATCGTACTTTTTTATATAGTATGATAGATATGGATATGTACCATTCTACTCTGCTCCACCTCTTTTTGCTCTCTTAATATATGTATCATCCCATCTCATGATTGCTAACTTAATCATAATTTTTTATATAGTATGATAGGTATGGATATGTAACATTATGCTCCCCTCCACCTTCTTTTGCTCTCTTAATATTTGTAGGAGTCAAATGGTATGCTTTTTGTCACATATAAAATCAATTTGTGTCGCAATAAAATCTATCTATCCTTTTTTATCTTCCTTTTTGAGGGTCTTTGATGATATATTGTCACAAAATTGCTCTTTTGGTTCACGAAATTTATTTCTTGTTAAAATTGAACATTCACATGTTAGAAAAATCAATGTTATATTTCTAAGGAGAGCCATAAATTTAGGCCTATTAGAGGAGAGTATGTTGTAGATAAGTGTATTTTAATAGTCATTACAGTGATACACAATAATGAACCTTTTTTATTTTTATTCATTAATTGTAAAGTTAAGCATTAGTAGTTGTCATGTTTGTACTTAAACAATGGACAAAAAATATCTATTCTCACAAGTTATATTAAAGAAACAACCAATCATATGGGGACACATAAGATGATTAGTAATACATGCCTTGATGCACATGTTTTAGTCTCACTTTTTTTGGGGGTGTTTTTAGACAACTTGGTGAAGAAAGTAGTTGATGTGGTTACATCATTGATGCCCATAATCCCAAACAATAGCTTTAAGCTCTTAACTCGCCTATGAGTCAACATGCTGAAGTTTTCACAAAAAATGAACTTACCATTTAAAAGCTTAAGGGACATGGAGTTAAGGTGCACAACTATTGAGTCCTCTTCCCTAACACATGATCACATGCATTAATTTGTTTGCATCCTTTTTCTCGATCAATGTTTTTGCACATAGGAGTAGGCTTTTTCACATGTGTCATGGTTGATGCACATGTATAAATTTTGAATGTTTCAAACAATGTTCACAAAATATTGATTCAACCAAATTGTTTGACTATCCACGATGGTATACTTTTTGTTATAAATTTGATTTGTTTCTGATCAATTCGACCTTTTGATCAATTTTAAAAAGAGCACCTTTGCAAATATTTTTGTTCATAATAGTCAAGAACATTGTTATAGTTTTATATGCAAAATAATTTGTTGCTATTTGTTTATTTGAATTTTTAACACACTTTTAAGGAATTAGACTATGAGGAGCCAAAAAATAATTTAAAACTATCATTTTAACCATCAAAATAATACTAAAATATGTAAAACATCAAATTAATTACTTACAACATGACATGATATTTTAGAATTTAAGTATTTCTAGTGGGAAACTATCTAATAGTTTATTTTTAGTATTTAAGATCAAATTACATGATTTACTCTCTTGATGATGGATCACGAAGTGTGATTTAAAACTTTGTCAAAAATACTCGCATAATTTTCTACCAAAAACACTCAAATTCATTTACATGGATTGTGGAAATTTCATGTCTATTAATGCTATTTTAAGCCTTTTTTGGGTTGGTCAATAAGGGCTTACTACCTCCTTGACTTATAAGACATAAATGGGGGCTTGATCCTTAGGTACATATGGCACACACTTTTTGCTTGTTATTTGATGAGCTAAATGGGTTCTATAGAATGGTTCATGTTACCAATTTTTTGCTACAACTCAACTGGTGGAGCTGATTAAATACTGTTATATCTTAAGTGAAGTTACAGTTATTTTTGCGTTGTGCTTAAGTGTTGTTTGCACTTTGTTCATTATTCATCAAGTGACAGTTATGCATTGAGACGAGGAAATAGATTTTCAAGAATTGTTTATCATTTTACAATCAAATGGAGTACAGGATTGAGCATACAAACAACGAAGCATGATTGAATGATTTCATTTATTTCACAAAGTAATTCATATTTACAGAATTTTATTTGATTGTGAGAATTCAAATGATAGTACAAATTTGCATTGAGATGCATTTTTCTTTTCAAAATGAAAAGCATAAGATTGAAATCAAATATCCACACAAGCTGTGGATGTAACTGTTATAGTGCATCATAAGCATCACACTACATTATGGAAGATGCATAAAAGGAATAATCACATAAGTATAAACATAATCATCATTGCATGTTGATTGATGATTGTCACAGAAGTGGTGCACCATTTGTCTTCTTCGAGCTCCGTTGACCTGTAGGAAGGAAGAGAGGGATGTTAGAGCTCCGACTATGAATACACCTACATGAACCATCAACGATAATGTAGTATGTTATTGATCATACACTGAAACAATTAAGAGGTGCAAAAACATGAGCTGAAAGAGAGACATCAACATCATGATATATTGTTTTATGCTAACATCGTTTGTTTCTTTGTGCAGGTATAGGGAAAATCATGAAGCTGATTATCATTTGAAGACCCAGCATGTGGAGGAAAATAGGCTCCCACAAGGGTAGAGCTCGGCATGCTGCCCCTTATTCATTACAAGTGGGCTAAGAATGAGTTTGCAATCATCATGTTCATCAAAAAAGGAAATATACAACTAGAAGAGTAAAACATAATTCATCCATCAAGACATCAAACCAACTGTTCATTCATAGTAGTCAAAAATGTTTCTAAAAGCTACAGGTGGACAACTAATTTAAATCAATTTGATTAATTCAACTGAGTACATTCATCTAAAACATTGTTGTATGGTTTATATTCATCATGTTCATAATATTATGCAAAGTTCAACAGTGTTTATGCTCATGATAGTGATAGTGAATGGCATACATAATGCCTCAATGAAGAGAAATGTTACAAATTTTCATTTTAGAGGAGAGCAAGTGCATGGAACAATTTTTTTAAATGGAGCATAAAAATGCATGAAGAGTGCCAGGTAGAAGAGCATACTTTTAGAGGACAGTCAAGCATGGAGACATGTGAAAGAGTTTTAGATTTTAATTAGAATAAGGTGACAAGATCAATTTAGTGACTGCTATACTTGATAAAGGAAGGTGAATGATTCAATAAAACAACTAGTTTCATTATGGCTGAAAGTGTAAATGTTGCTTTAAGTAGAAGTTATGCATCACTGTTTTGAAAGGGAGACAATCAAATACACTGTTTTGGATTTTTGTTCAATCTTTTGATTGTTTAGTCATTCAAAGTATACTTTTCAAAAAATAATTGATAGATTACACAAAGATTTTTGTGTGAAAGGATGGTTCAAAACAACAAGGAAATGACACTTAAAAATGCAAGCAAGTACAAATATATAAAGGAGGTTTCTACTTAAATGCAAAATGTAATCAAAATGCACAATCTCAGTCAAAATATCTATATGAAGGCTTCAGTTAATATTCAATTTTCATCATGTTATGGTATACCCAAGTTGAGGAATAACACATATTTCTTCAAGATTCTTAATACTCACAGGAGTCTTCTACAGAAGGAGGCAGGGTTTATGTTTTCCTTCATTTTTCTGAAAACCCACATTGGGGTTTTGAATAAAAGTGCAGTATATTTGAAGTACAGGAAGTCCACATGAGAGTTTAAATTCAAGATACATTTTTCAGGGTCTCATAAATCCATGTGATGATTTTCAATAGTGATACAAAAGAAATGTGTTTTCTTCAAAATATTATATACTCACATGGATTTTCTACAGAAAGGACAAGTTGGAATATAACTGAAGATACATCTAGAAATGCATTTTCTTCACAAACAATAAATACCCATATGGTGAAAATTAAAAAAATAGAAAACCATGTTGGGTCGAGCCCAATTTTTATATGAGTAATCAAATGTATAATTTTTTCTTCATTTTTCTAAATACCCACACCGGGGTTTCAAATTTAAAGACATATTTAATACCATTTCCAAATTACCCATATGGAGATTTCTACAAATAAACAAAATAGGTGCTTCCTGTTATTTTCAAAGTCACCCATGAAAGGGTTTTATCAGAAACAACAGAAAGTAGAGAGAAAATCATCATGGGTCGAACCCAAAGTGCTTTCAAAGCTCATAGTATGTATGTACACAATACAGCCTGGAGGGAGCCCTTGGCTCACAAATCATCATGAAATCACAGAAGAGCTAACTCTTGTTATTTTTCTTTGAGTGAAAGCAACATGGAAAACAAAAGAAGACATAAAGGTTTACCATTTCATGCCCGTAGGAGAACACACAAGCTGCGACCGAGCTCACAAAGCAGGAGACAAAGAGTTGAGCTCTCATAGTGGATACCAAGGATAGTATCAAAGACAAAGCACATAAAATGAAATAGAGGCATCAAATAGTTGTCTCATGGCCGCAACCTGTGGGATTTTCATTTTACCATCAAAAGAGCTCAAAGAATGAACAGTCAGTGATTCTTACCCATGAAGCTGAGAGGAAACTCATTTTGTCCCTTGCAAAATCAAACCAAAACACCCAGTTCGAGCTCATGTATGGCAACCAAGGAGACACAATAAAACACAACAAGAATAGAGACAAGAAGTCAGGAGAGATACAAGTGTAGTCACGGCTTTAAGGCCAAGATCATTCAAAAATGAAGAGAGGAAGCCATGAAATGGCTTAAGGAAACATTACCACACATTCTGAAGGGAGATTCAACCCTAGGAGGTTCGAATGATGAGCTCTAAACTGTCAAACCCTAGCTCATGGCGGCGCTCACAATAGAGCCATTTTCTCCAAAAGTTATCTTTGCAAAATGATGCGAAAAGTAGGCATTCTTTGCATTTTGTTCATTAGGGTTTTGCTTTACCCTAATTCGACTTGGGGCTTATAAATTTCACATTAAAAATCAAATGATCTAAGATTAAGTGCAACATGTGGCCGATTTCACATGTTTAGGTCGAAGCCTTGTGAGGATGGTGAAGATATTTGCCTATGCCTTAGGTTGTGTGATTAAATTTTTGGCAATATGGGGGGCTATAGCTATACGACTTGAGATTTAATTATGCCTTAGTAAATGGAGAGAGGTTGAAGCCTATGTTTTTGATTGATTTTGGAGAAAATCAATTAAAATAAGAATGATATAATTAGTTTTGCCTTGGAGATGAACTTTCATATTTAGGGATATTTTATTTTCAATTGATTTGTGAGAAAATCAATTAAGATATTGATAAGAGAGATGTCTTGTAATCTTTATGATTTTTTTGAGAAAAATCAAGCATTGTAAATGGAGATATAAGTTGTAATTTTGCAAAAGATTTTCAAAAAATCTTTAATTGCAAAAATAAATCTAATTGAGAGAATATAAAATCTGCATATTATGTCAAGTAAGGATAAAGCAGATGGTTTTATCTCTTTGTTATTTTTAGCAGATTGGGGTTGAGTTTTTTTTCTTGGGTTGGATTTGAGTTTCCTCTTGGAGAGATAGGTTGTTTTATTTGCTTTTAAAATAAATTTAGCCTATTTTCAAGAGTTGAACAGTATGAACATGGAAAAAGTGTGTTTTTTTTGCTTTTATGCAGACTTTTGAGACAACTTTGATACCTTTTCCTTGAGCTTTCTTTGTGAGCTCGGATTAGGGTTTGGAGGGTTATATCTTGAAGAAAACTTAGTTTTCTTTTCTCTCTCAGTTTAGATGACAATTTCTTGCTCTTAGCATTTTGGAGCTTGTAAGCTTATATTTTGTACTCAGTTTGACAGGTTCACTCTTTCAGTTTTAATAAAGCAACAGAGTTCTCCTTCCCACTTTTCTTGTCTCAGTTTTGTAATGGCAATTTGATGTCTTTGTGTTTCAAACTTGAATCCTTATATGTCTTGCTATTGTAAATCTTTGTTCAAAATAGATGGTTTCAGGTTGCATGTTGTATTTAGCTCTTTCAGATCTTCATGCAAATCACTGATGAAACACGTGCTAATGAGATTGTGAGGGCTACTGTGATAGAGAAAGTGTTATGAGTAATTAAGTCTGAATTTTCATAAGTCTGGTGAATCATCTGTTAGTCATAGGTTTTAATTTCAGTCATCTTTCTAACTCTTTCCCTTAGAAAATCACTTAGAATAGGATTCATCTTTCAGAGAACCAGCTCACTTTGGAGATTCTCTTTTCGCATAAATCACCCACATCTGAAAAGAGTTTCCATGTTTCAACAGATAGTCTGATTTTTGCAAATTTGACAAAGGGTGCATATATGATTGATAACAGTTCACAAGGCACATCACTTGCAATTTTTTTTTCAAATGAAGTAGCAAGCTAAGTGGACTTGATCTTAAAAGAAATTGTATAGTTAAGTGCACTTGAATTAGAGTAGTATAGGGATGAATGATCTCTTGGGAAGTATTTATGTTTCACCCCCTATGAACATCAACTAGATGCAACGAGTGCTAGGTGGACCATTCAAGCTCATGAGAGATGGGTTTGCGCAAATCACTACTCATGAAATATGGATCAATGAGTTTTCCTAAAAAACTAAATAGTTGAATCTTGATAAAACATCATAATGACATGAACGTGTTAAATTATTTTGTTGCTTTGCAATAAGCATTCAAATTGTTATGACATAAAATTTACTTCTAATTTTGTTTTGTTTCTTTATGATAATAATTATTACAATGATTTCCATTCAACAAATAGTTCATTTAATAATTTGCATACATTTTATATTATTTTTCATGTAATTAAATTTTTGACAATGAAAAAAACTATCTAGTTATCTCTCTAACAAGATTTTATTGAAACTTCAATATAATGTCCATTAAAGATATTAATCCAATTACTAATTTACATTTTGCACCACCCAACATCAACCATAACTCAAATTGGAAATACATTAGAGTCACACAAAACAACTCAAATTCGAGAACACATGATGAAAATGATGATTAGTTCAATAAGAGAAAAACAAATAAAATCTAATTACTAATTTATAGTCTATACTATCCAACATTAACCATAACTCAAATTGGAAGTAAATTAGATAAGTCAAAAACAATTTAAATTCGAGAAATGATGGTCCAATAAGAGAATAAATAACATGTTGGTTCAATAAGAGAATAAATAACATGCTAGAAAGAAAATGTGCTCTTTTGAGATATTGCACGAACATATTAGTGCCTACCATAGGAGTCACTTGCGTGTGGGAACCTTGCAAGTGAGAACCTTATTCTAGCGGCCACTAGTTTCATCATAAGCGAATAACTTTGACTCCCTGACGTTAAAATGTCAAAATCTTTGAATATAACAGTGATCTTGTGGTAGAGAAGCTTTCAGTCAAAGACCGAAACAGAGATTAGTTTTTCCATCAGTTATAATCTTTTGCGCGTTGCAGAGGAAGGATTTGCAGGGTTTTAATATTTTCTTTGTACCCTGTTTAGCTTATTGCAGTAAAATTCCAGGTTTGTCGTTGATGGGCTTGCATTGCACTGCATATTTTTTCTTCGTCCAATATGCCGGCTTTGTTTTTGTCTTTCTTGTCATATGTTTTTTGCTCGGAAAAACGCTGTATTTCATGTTTTGGAAAGGTTTTGTGTAGATCATATAAAATGCGGGGTTAAGATTGAGCATTTCCCGTGTTTAAACGCATGCAAGTTGTTCAATATTGTTTTTAAGGTGTTTTTGGGTTTTAGTGTGGTTTAAGAGGGATCAGAGTTTAGGCTTTAAATGATATTTGAAATCTGAGCTTATCTTCTTCTTCAGTTCGTTTGGTGGAAATACATTATGTTTGTGGTTTTAGAGCAAAAAATAGTGTGCATTTGGGGTATGTTTTCACAGCTGTTTGGTTTTTTCTTTGATGTTAACGTATTAGTTTTATTTAGGGTTTAGAAACACACAGGGGTGTTAGATCTCTTTGGCTCTTCTTTGACGAAAAATATTTTGTTTCTATCGTTTTTTATTTATATTTAACAGTTAAAATATTGATGATCATGTTATAACAGATTGATCAGTGGTGTTTGTTTTCATTTTGAGCACCATTGTTTGGTTCACAGAATATGTATTTCGAAGGAGTTGTGCAATATTTTGAGATTATGAATCTCTTTTTTCATTTGGTAAAATTTTCTTGACGGACAAACTTTCGGCTTAGTTGTTACCACGACCTTGTTATCTCTTGGGGATTTTAACCCGGGCCTCTGCTTTTCCCACTTGAGTTCATCCCATTTGGGTTTAGAGAATAAGATTATATTTTGGATGTCATCAATTTTTTTACCCTTGAGAGACTTCAGAATGAACTTTGTTTTCGTTTTTCATGCTTATTCTCCGTGCATTACATGATATTGTTCTATGGTGTTAGGATCTAAACATAACGGCGAAGAATTTTTCGTACGTTATCTATTTGAAGGGTAATCATCAAAGTTTGATAATTTTCTTTTGTGTGGCGTTTTTTAGGAAAAAGTGCTTCTGAAGCAGAATATTGAGTTTCGGTGGTACCTGAGCATTGACTTCACAAGGCAGAAGTTGAAATTTTCTAATCATATTTGCCGACATTTCAGGAGGCCTTACGCTGTGCGTTTACATTAAACCCTTTGCAAATAATCCCATATAGATTGAGACTTTAAGTTGTAGAATTTGTGACGAGAATATTAGCTCAAACTCTAGAATTACAACTATTGAGGTGACTGGAACAACATATTGGAAATCTCTCCACTAAAGACAGAATGGCTGGTATCTCAGCTGGTATTTGTCAGCAATCTTCTGTCATTTCAACTTCTGAACCTTCAAATCTGCCTAGTTGTCTTGTCAATGCTGGTCGAAGTGCTCATGTTAAAGTAAGGGGATTTCCTGTTTCCAAAGGGCAAGGTAATTTTCAAGATTTTTCCAAGAAAGGAGTAACAAATGCCCTTATCTTGAAAAATGAAAACCCTTTATGGGTTCATGTCAAGAGATTTGAAAGCTTTAGAAGTAAAACAAATTCCATTGAGTCTGGTATACATCATAAAATAGTTTCATTTGATAGAGGTGGGCACCATTGGGTTAAAAGAGCACAGCGTCACATGGTTAGATGTGAGATGAATTTTGATTCGAAATTTGTTGAGAATCCCGAGGTTGTCACTACTCCTACTGAAATGGCTGGAGGAGATCCTGGCCTACCTAAGTTAAGTATAGGAACTAATGGAGACATTAAGAATGTTCCAAACGCTGATGGCGGAGCAGGTGGAGACTATTTTGGAGGGGATGACAATGGGAACTTCAGAGGAGGAAGAGGTGGTGGAGGGGACAATGAGGGCAATCAGAATGGTAGTGATGATGAAAGTGAATATGGACCTATATTAAGTGTTGCAGAAGTGTTCAAAGAAGCCAAGTCTAGAGGTGCTGTTCTGCCATCTGACATGGCTGAAGCTGCTAAGTCTACAGGTTTACGCAAATTGCTTCTTTCTCGTTACCTGAATTTGCAAGTATGTATGAATGTCAAATTCATCCTTTGTTCTTTTCTTCTTGTGCTTATGTTATTTTCCCCCTATTACATGCATATGATGCTTTGTGTCCCTTTTCAATTTTATTTTGATTCCATTGTTTAGGAAGCTGTATGGCCCCTAGGGGCAGCCATCCGTGCAAGCTCTTATTTACGGAACCGCATGCTTGCAGACCCGAGTTTTCTATTTAAAATTTCCATAGAGGTCTAGCTCTACTCCTTAACAGGTTCTTTTTAGTTTATGCTGATGAACATTATAGGTGAACAATATTAATAATTTTTGTTTATAATACTATATGCATTTGATCATCTTTGCTCTGCCGTTCCATTTGGTATGCAGATATTGATTGATTCTTGCTGCGCAACATTTGCAGAAGTTCAGAAGAGAGGAAAGGACTTCTGGTCAGAATTTGAGCTTTATGTTGCCGATCTCCTTGTTGGCGTTGTTGTTGATGCTGTTTTAGTTTGTATGTTGGCACCATTTGTTCGCTTTGGGCAGCCCACTAGAGTAGCTGGGATGACTGGAATGCTAAACCACGCTATTGGAGCATTACCTAGCAGGTAAGTTCTTCATGATACAGTCTCCTCAAGTCAAATTTTCATTTAGTTTTGGGTTACATGAATTTAACAAGGACAAAAAACCAATATGTCCTCGGATATTGTTAGTGGATTTAGGTAAGATGTCATTCACTCAATTTTGTGGGGGCATACATTTCTTTTTCATATGGGTGCCATTGCGAGATTGCTGATGATTGCATTTGATCTTGTCTCCACAGTCCCACTTTTAAATTTTTTATTTACGACAACCAATATGAAAAAGATCCCTCTCTCGAGATAGAATGCTAGCCATGTGAAGAGCAAACTTCATTTCTAGAGAATGCAGATAATTGTGATGTCCCCAAAATTGTAACACTAAGATATAAAGCAATGAAATGCAAGTAAATAAATAATATACATATTAAAAATATTAGTCATTTAATATTATTATAATTATAATTATCATAAGATAATATAATTATCAAATATAGCAATATAAATATTAAATACAAAATAAGTATATACCATATCAATATAAAATGTATAAATATAAAACAATAAACATAAAGTAATAAATATAAAATAATACAAAACAAGTATATAATTACAAGCAGCGATTGTTAATAAGCCCAAAGGCAACGATAAAAGGTTATAAGCAGCAGCCATCATAGAGGATGTGATTAGTGAATAAAGACAGCAATTACTCAAAGGTTGTGAGGCAGCGATTACCTTTTCAAGGCAGCGATTAAGGATTAAAAGGAAGGGGCAGCGATTACATAATAAAGGGCAATAATTAATAATGAGCAGCATTTAATTTATGAAGAGGAGCGATCTCTCAGAAAAGGTAGCAACACTTTATGAAGGGTTATGTCTCTTAGGGGATATAAGGTATAAAATGAAGATCATTTCTTAAGGAGAAAGGGGAGGGGGATGAGAAATACATTTTTATATTAAGGCAACTAATATCTCATTATATAAATAAGGGATATTCATATATATATTCTGAGTTTGAAGGCAGATATCAAGAAGAGTAGGAATGAATAAGAAGATGGTGCAATCAGAAGTAAAGAATAATCTGTATTCAGAAATGCAATAGGGAACAAATGGGAAGTCAATCAAGGAATATAACAGAAAGGATTTATATCTGATTTAAAGAGCAGATATCAAGAAGAGGTAGGTGTGAATAAGAAGATGGTATAATGAGAGATATATGAAGACATAGGATAAATCAATAGTAAGGGAAGTAAGTTTAATATAATTATAATTACATATATACATAAATATATAAGTTCATATGATGCACTTAATAATATATATACGATTATGCAATAATGATGCTTGCAGCAATTATTGAGCCTTATAAATAATTATGATGCTTTAATATAAGTATGGATAATAGATTCTTATTTACTTGATTTACAGAATTGACCATAATGGCTCCTAGGACCAGAGGGCATTTACGCAGAAAGCCAACAGAGCCCACTTACGACCCTCGCCCAATTCCACAAGATGGCAAGTGTCTTTAGGGGGTTCAAACATTGATGGGGAAAGCAGGTACAAGCCGCCAAGGGAGAGGGCTGTGGTAGATACCCTCTTAGGCTTGGTGTAGAAATGGCTTTGGGCAGACCCATCATGTCCCTTCTCCCAAAATTCTAATAAGTAAGCATATATATATATATATATTGCATATATTGTCATGTGGCGATTGCAGGATTCAAGCCTAGGATTGCATCATTAAAGAAATATTTTATTTGGTAAGACGAATTCTAACCCCAATTTGCTGCAATTTGTGAACAGTAGGCAAATTCTAGGGCAAATCAGGAGAGAGACATTACAATAATTCGGATGTTAAGCTTACTAAACAGAGCATAATGTAAATGGAGGTTTTCTTGTCTTGCATGGAAATGATTCATCATTTTAGACACCAGTAATGATTTAGAACCTTAGGGTAAGTAAGTAAATGTTGAAAGATCATAGAAAACCATTACCACTAAGATGTGAACTATACAAGGTTTGTGTTCAATGAGGCAAATTTGCGAACAAGTTTGTCTGATCCATTAACTAAGTGGGATACTCCCAAACAGCTCATCAATAATGGATACTTGAAGTGTTGCTTGTCATAAACACCTCGAAGACCATGTTGTCAGTGTTTTTGGTTCCATATTCACTTTACACATGTAAGTGCAACCAACATCAACAAATAAGCATGGAAAACATAGTCAAAACACAAGAACTGCAAGTCAATGACCTTGATAACAATAGTTACCATGGGGAACCCTATACAGAGAAAACTTCAGTAAGAGGGCCAAAAGCTCCTCACCTCCACTATCAATCAGTCAAGTACAGTGTAGTGAGGTCTCAAACATGACCAACGAAGCTCTAGCATGTCTTCAAGAGCTTGTCAAGCTACAAAGTCGTTCACAGGTCCAAAAAACTTGCTCAACCATGACATCCACTTGCATAGTTTTCATTTGAAGAGGTTAACTGATATTGATTCCCATACATTCCTTTGGCACACAAACATGCAAATCAATGCCAAGATCAAAACCATTCACATGCTTGTGACGAATTTGCTGGTTTTGTCAGAGGGTAATTATATGTTTGCTGCTGTAGTGGAGCCGCTGTATTTGATGAGTTTGCTGCCTATGGAAAACAGTGAATTCGTCAAAACTGAAAAAAACACCTTGTTTCAAATTTGTTATGGTCATTCATGTTGTTTTTGTTGTTTCTCATCTGTGTCTTTTCAGGGCTAACAAAAAGAGCTTTCAAACACATCCACCAAGTTGAAGAATGGAGTTTGAATGATGAAGGGGTTGCGAAAATTAGTCAAGGCATGAAAAATGTTATCTAGTTGAGGAGAGTACACTGATGCCAGGGCAATCTGGAAGTTAATAAGTGAAAAATTACAAGCCTATAGATTAACACACACAAGAGTGAAGACAAACAAAATCAAGTTTGAATATTTTGCATGCCCTTCTACGGGCACACACCATTGAGAAGAGAGACAACTAAGTGAAAAGCTGCAGACAGTTTATTGGTGTGCACTTTCTGAGTGTGGACATTGGGTTTCAAACTGAAAATTACAGGCCCATTATAGAGTATGTGCCATTATATGGGAACATAATTTGCAAATCCCGAAAATGCGAACCATGTAGAAAGGCATGCACCTCTATGAGGACTGAACAAGTTTTTGTTAAGTTAACAAATTGCAGACATATGAATCAGTCTGCACTAATTAATGGAGATAAATATTGTTTTCAAAGAGAAAATTGCAAACTATACACAGGCATGTTGTATAACCATAGATTGATGGTGAGTTTTGAAAAAGTAAAATTGCAAGGATATAATAGGGCATGCACTGTATAACAAAGAAGCAAGTTTTCAAAAAACACAAAAGTTGCGTGGCAGTTGATTGGTGCATGCCTCCCTAAAATGGAAACATTATTTTTTACAAAATGAAATAATGCCGATCAATATAGGTGTGCTCCATCATAAGGGAATACGAGTCTTTGAAAATCCAAAATTCCAGCTGCATTTAAAGGCATGCACCCTATAATGGAGGGTCAAGTTTTCACAAAGATAATGTTGCAGGCTTTTATAACAGAGTGTGCCATACTAAGTGAAATCAAGGTCTTCATTTCTTAAAATGTTTGTAGCCGAATGTCTGATTGACAGCAGTAGTTTTAGCTCAGAATCTTCATCACTTCAGGGTTTTGTCATCAAATTTAGTCAGATTTTATCATTTGTCAGTGGTCTAATAGACAAACCCAACGTCGACTTTGTGATGGGATATATTGAATACAAACTTGATTTTGACAAAATAAGAAATAATTTGGATAGTCATTCATTGAATGCTTGCATCATTTCATGTATTCATAGAATCAGCAAGAGGAAAATAAGGATGAAAAAGAAAAGAAGAAAACAAAAGAGGAAAAAGTATGGATGGAATTACAAACGGAGTAACAATATCCACAAGAATCATAGATTTTGCGTACTTATTCCTTGAGGTTGACGGGGGTCATTGATGGAAGAAGAACCTAATAATACCCAAGTATGCCTTGTGTTCTATAAGGAAGATGAGGTCAAATTAGCATTTGAGGAACAAAGGTGCATTCCAATTATTGTAAACAAGCAAGAAGACATTAGAGAAAATGACGAATCAAGTTGCTTTTTTCCTTCATTTGAAGGGTTGTTTGAGGAGCCTTCACAAAACCAAATAGAGGAAGGGCAAACTATTTAGGTGTAATTTGTTGAAGAAATGGAAAGTCAAAATTTGGGTTAATATCAGTAACATTTGGCTTTCTCCCTTGTGGGGCCAATGCCCAAATTGCCAAGGTCTCATATTCTTCACTGAAAGCAGAATCCTACAATGCTGCTTTGACTTCTTCTTCTGAATCTTGCAAGGGATGCTTGGACTTCAGAATAGCATTAAAAGCTACAACATCTACAATGTCCCATTCAGGCAAAATCAAGACACTAGCCTGACTTACCAATTTTCTTCCTTCCTCAGGAGTGATGTAACCATAAACTAATATTTCTTCACTGTTTATTGGTTTTAATATTTATGCCTTAATTGGGCTTATTTTGCATCCACAAGCCTTATTAAATGAATTTTTTTTGAGGATAATCCCGACACATATGTAATGACTAATCACAAATTAATAATTTTGAATTGTATGGCCCAAATTTAGTGATCTAGAACTCATACACCATCTTGGGTGTATGGGTCCCACCTAGGTTTCGAGGCTTAGATCTGAATTTCACATTAAACTAAGCATTTCTTGAAAAATGTGTCCCAAGCTTAGCCTAATGGGACTCATACACCCCAACTGGCATATGGGACTCATACACCCCAATTGGCATATGAATCCTGCTTAGCTTGGACCTAATTTTGAATTCAATTCTTGGCAGGATCATCCAAGAAGTTGATTTTTTTGCAACATCTAACTCTATTGCCATAAGTTCAAGATATTTTTCACTTTTAGGAGGTTTTAGCATCAAGTCTAGTAGATTCCGTGAACATTAATGATGAGGAATTTCAATTTAAGTTGACATCTTCACTAGAGATAGAGAGTTTGATGCCAGAGGTGGGATTTGTTGTTTAGGATATCAATGAAGAATCATAGCTAGATGAAGAACAAGATCTTCTTGAAGATAATTTAGCCCTAGAGGCATGCATTAGATTGAAAGTATATATGGAGGATCCATTACTAGACGTTGACATTTTCTTGCAATATCTTTAGAGCAGGTCATTAATGGAGGACATAGTAAATTTTCTTGAGGTTTGACTCATCATTATCCTCAATAGCTCCCATGTATATTAGTAAAGAAGAAGGTGTTGAACATTCAATAGTCATTGGTGAGCTAATGCCAAAAATGATTACTAGAGAGGATGAATAATATCTAGGAGATAAGGGAACTAACCACGAGGTGGTCGTTAGTCATGAAGATACACAATTGCATAAGACTTAAACAAACTATCTCCCACAAATGTGGATAAACTTCAATGAAATGGACGACTATCTTGAATCATACAACAATGATTAGTTCTGACCTAGATTTTTCTCTACATAAACCTCAAAGTCTTCCTAAGCGTTTCTTCGCAATAGATCTTTCACACAATGTTCAGTAGTACATGCTACCACAATTGGATTCTCAGTTTGTAAGGAGAGGCTACCACTTTTCTTAGCCTATAAATGTTTTGTGTAATCCATCATGTTTCTCTCTGGCCACACTCATAAAAGATCATGTTTGTTTTTGTTTTTGGTTCTCGCAATAGGAATGTTGTGACATGATGTGTTTCCTTGTTTATAATGTGTCGTCGTAGCAATTTAGGTGATTTAGGATGATCTTCTTTAGGTGATTTTTTGGAATAGCTTGACTCTATGCTCGACTGGTAAGACACTAGTTTACTAATGAATCAGAGTGTTACAACCCATTTTTGTACAATTAAATTATGTTACATTTTAAGGACTGATTTTTCGGATATTAGATGATGCAATTAAAGTTATGATTTTCTTATGAAATTTAGGAATAGATACAGTTACATGATTTGATTATGTTGACATGTATCCATGTTTATGTGGAATATAAATATTAGTTTTTAAATGATGAATGAAATTAATGTGATCTTATCATGTCATTTGATGAATTGACGATTGATTTGAATTATGATAAATTAAATACAAATGTTATTATAATATTGATGGACTAACTACCTTGTGGATGAATGAGGTGGATGTAGGATAGTTTAGTTCCCCCTCCCAGTCGAGGAGGGAGAGCATCATTGGGGGAGAGGGCAGCAGATTGAGATGGTTGTCATATCATATTATGTTTATCGAGAAAAGTTACACACACATAGACTAGGATTACATGTGCTTTTGGAGATGCCATTTCTGTTGTAAGAATTTGTTTGTATTTCTATATCTGAACGTATAGAGTTGGTTATATTGGCATATTACACAAGTAATTAGTAAAATATTTGATGTATTAATAGTGAGCAATGTGCTCAATAAATAGTTTACAAAATATACAAAAAACAGGAAGTTTCTAAAAAGAAACTCCAGATAAGATCAAAGACGATCTTATCTAAATAATTTACAATAAAGTACAATATTGAGCATTAATAAATAAATAATAAATATTATTTTAATACCCTCCCATAATGCTCAATCTGTCAACTTACACCAAGATGCCCCCTGAATTTTACAAACTTATCTAGACTGAGCGACTTGGTGAGAATATTTGCTGTTTGCTCCTCTATCGGAACATACAACAACTAAATTGATTTGTCTTCAACCAATTTCTGAATGAAATGACAATGAGTTTCCACATGCTTGGTTCTTTCATGGAAGACCGGATTCTTGGCAAGTTTGAGAACCCCTTGATTATCACAGAACAAGGGAGTCAGACCTGCTTGAGATATTTGCATATCTGCAAGCATCCGGCGAAGCCAAATTGCCTCACATGCTGCTTATACTGCTCCCCGATTCTCTGCTTCTGTCGAGGAGAGAGCCACTGCCTGCTGCTTCTTACTAGTCCATGTGACTGCACCGGATCCCAAATTGAACACTTACCCAGATGTTGATTTCCTGTCATCAATTGAACCTGCCCAATCTGAATTTGTGAAACCACTGAGTTTAGGATTGTGACTTCGAGTGTACAAGAGTCCATAGTCAGAAGTGCCCTTCACATAATGCAGCACACGCTTCGTTGCTACCCAATGATCAACCTTGGGGGCTGTCATGAAGCGTGATATGTAGCTCACTACAAAACTGAGGTCAAGCCTAGTGGTAGTGAGATAGATGAGGCTGCCCACTAGTTGCCTGAACAATGATTCATCTACCACAGGTGAGTCGGACTTAGCTGACAACTTAAGCCCTTTTTCCATGGGTGTGGAGGCAGGTTTGCAATCCTGCATTCGAAACTTATCCAGAAGACTTCGAGCATACTTGGATTGGGAGATGAAAATACTGCTCTCGGTCTGCCAAACCTCAACACCTAAACAATCATGCAAGAGGCCCAAGTCTGTCATGTCAAATGTGTTGCACAAATCCTGTTTGATCTCAGCGATCAAATGTGCCGAAATGCCAGTAATGATCAAGTCATCCACATAGACAACAACAATCAGGATTTCATTACCAGTATTTTTGACATACAAATTAGAGTCAGATGGACTCCTCTGAAAGCCATGTTCTGTGAGGTGCTTATCAATCTTGATGTACCAAGCCCGAGGAGCCTGCTTCAGGCGATAGAGTGCTTTGACCAATCTGCACACCTTCTGTTCTTGATCAACAACTTTGAAACCTGGACGTTGCGTCATGTAGACTTCTTCCTTCAACTCACCGTTGAGGAACGCACTCTTCACATCCATCTGATGGACCTTCCAACCAAACTGGGCTGCTAAGGCAATGACGAGCCATATGGTGCTCATTTTGGCTATAGGAGCAAAAGTCTCCTCATAGTCAATGCCTTCTTTTTGTGAGAACCCCCGTGCAACTAGGCGAGCTTTGTACTTGTCAAGGGTTCTGTCAGCTTTGTATTTCACCTTCTACAGCCATTTGCAGCTAATGGGCTTCTTCCCTGGAGTAAGATCAAAAAGGACCCAAGTGTGATTCTTCTGAAGACTTTGGTATTCAAATTCCATCGCCTTTTCCCACTCAGGAATTCCTTTAGCCTCTGAATATGTCTGAGGCTCATAGACACTGGGAATGGTGGCCATGAGAGCAAAATTCACTATAGACTGCTGTTTGCTCTTGTTTCTGGATGATCTACCCTCAACGAGCTCATCTTGGCAAAGATCACTAATAGTCTTAAGCCACCATTTCGGCTGGAGAGTAGAATTGCCAACATCAGATGTAACAGGAGGAGCTGGAATAGGTTGTGGAATCTGGAGTAGGTTCAACAGAGGGATTTTCACTATCATCCGGAGGAAAATCAGGTTGAGCATCATCAAAGACTGACTCTTCGTCATCCCTCCCATGAGGTGAACCTAATGGAAGTCAAACACCCAAATCAGAAGCCTTTAAGGATTGGTCCTCTGAATGCTGAACAGGCGAGGAAAGATGAAACGGTCCTCGTTCTTCATCAAAGACAACATCTCGATTGAAGATAAGACGATCAGTGTCTACATCAATCAGCCGGTATGCCTTATGGTTGTCATTGTACCCTGTGAACATTAGTCTCTAGCTCTTGGAATCCAACTTAGAGTGCTTGGCATTTGGAATCCAAACATATGCAAGAGAGCCGAAAACTTTCAAATGATTGATCCTGGGTTTTCGACCATTCCAAGCTTCTTTAGGAGTCTTCCCCTTAATGACATGAGTAGGTGACCGATTAAGGAGATAGATAGCAGTATAAATTGCTTCTGCCCAAAACTTAGTAGGAACACTCCTATGTTGCAACATGGAGTGAGCCATCTCAACAATCGTACGATTGCGTCACTCTACAACACCATTTTGTTGAGTGTAGGGTGTGGTTAACTGGTGTTTAATTCCATGTGTATCACAGAAGTTGGAGAATGCACTAGAACATAATTACCCTCCATTATCTGACCTAAGAGTTATTATGCAAGGACCAGACTCTTTTTCTACCAAGGCCTTAAACTTCTGAAATACATTAAACACTTCTGATTTCTACTTAAGAAAGTACACCCCACATTTTCCTACTGAAATCATCAGCAAAAAGTAGAAAATACTTGCAACTAGTTACAAAAGGAGTAGACATAGGCCCACAAATATCAACATGGACTAATTGAAGTACCTTAGAAGCTCGCCAAGAGTCTCCATTTGTGAACGGTGCCCGATGCTGTTTCCCGGCTTGACAAGCACCACAAACGCCCTGATGCTGAGTATGAATGTCAGGTAGACCAGCTACAAGTCCCTCCCGAGCAAGCTGAGAGAGATAGTGCACATTCAAGTGCCCATACTGTTGATGCTAAAGACTGGTGACAACATAATTCCTGGCTGCCATGGCTAACTCCGAAGAATCACCTTTGTCCACAAGCTTGTAGAGGTCATGATCCTCTATACCAATGACCACCGTTGTGTGAGTCTCCCGGTCTACAATAGAACATTTGTGTGAGCTGAACACCGCATCCATCTGAGAAGAATGCCACATTATCTAACTGACTGAGAGAAGGTTGAGCTCCATATCAGGTACATAATATACGTTGAGGAATATGAGATTCCTCCCACCAGACTGAACCTGAACAGTGCCTGTACCGACAACTGTGTATTCTTTGCCTCCTCCAAAAATCACTAAGTTAGTGCAAGGGGAAAAATCTGTGAACTAATCACGCCGATGAGTGAAATGACACGAGGCACCAGAATCAATGTACCAAGTAGAGGATTTTACATGGTTTGCAGGCCTTTTTGCCATGAGTGCATAAAAGGCAGATTCCTTCTGATTGGAGTGCTCGGTGACATTCGCTTTCTGCTGAGACCCTCCCTGCTTCTTTTGTTCAGAAGCCAAACGTGCATGGGAATCCTTCTTTATGTGGTCATATTTGTGGCAATAGTTGTACTGAATATTTTTCTTCTTAGGGCTGATTGGGGTTTGACTAGAGCCTTTTTGTTACGAAGGTTGACTTTGCCTTTGTGCTTGGGCTGGGTTTTAGCTGCAAAGGCTTGCTCCGTGGAGGATGATGATGCACTGCTACCGAACTGTTGTTTCTAGAAATCCTGCTGTAAGAGGATAGTGTAAAGTTCTGGAAACTTTAGGTCAACATTAGCAAACGTAATGTTGAGAGTCTATGAAATGTTCATAGGACTTAGGTAGGCTCTTTAGAGTGATCACGACCATGTCTTCTTCCTCCATTTTCTGACCAATCGCTTCCAGTTGATCTTGGATCTCTTGGATTTTGTTCAGGTGCGCCTGCAGAGTTGTCTTCTCATCCATCATGATAGAAAACAACATATTCTTCAAGAAAAATGCACGGCTTTTGTTGGAAGTTTCATGCAAGCCCTTCAAATGATCCCAAATCTCCTTAGCCGATTTTCCAAGCGGAATTTGAGGGAGTTGATCATTAGTGACTGAAAGCTTAATAAGCATTACTGCTTCACTATTCTGCTCATCAAACTTCCCCTGATCCTTACCTGCCGTTGTTGGACGAGTAGCATTGTCGAGGATCATCTGATCAAGGCAGCAGTATTCAAAGATGGTCATCATCCGCTACTTCTAGGTATTATAATTTTTGCCGTTGAACCGTTGACTACCCTCCAACATAATGTTGTTCAAACTGGCCATCTTCATGCTTTTCGAGGCACAAAAAATGAGGTATTGGGAAGAGGCTGATGCACAAAACCCGACACACGAGTTTCAATACAATGAGGCAAGTTCAGGCATGGAAAACAATGCAAATCTGTTGGCACAAAATTGAAGGCATGAAAAACGATGCACCCAGAAAAATCGGAGACCAACCCAGTTGAGATCTCAAAAAACCCACTAAGAATCTGCAATTAGAAGAATTCTTCGACTTGATCTAAAGGGTCAAAACCCTAGCCGAAAGTTCTGGAACCCTAGTTCGCCATGAAAGGTACAAAAAATTTGCAGAAAAATGTCCGCAAACATCAGATGTTTCGAGTCTTCAAATCTCGGTCAAGGTCCGTGCTAGAAGAGAAAAAAACGTGGGCATAAAAGATAAACACGCAGCTAGAAATCTTCACGTCGTGCTAGGAAAGAAGATTCGCACGCTGTGTCGACAGAGATGCAGGATGATCAAGGTTCATAGATCGCACACCGCCAGGCCGTAGATAAAACTCCCGTTGGGCGTCGTCAAAGGTGAAAATGCGCCCAAATATCTGAGAAGAATATCAAACGTGACCTCCAAAAACCCTAATGCGGGCTTGCAGAAAAACTTACAATCTTCGCAAAGATCCGCCAAAAATCTGCCCATGAATTGTAGAAAGAGAGTTTCGATTTTCAAGAGGAGAAAATCCATGAAAATCTGAAACTAGAACTCTCAATTTTTTTTTTTTTTCTAGAAGATCCACAAAAATTCCGATTTTTTTTTTGAATTTTTTAACTCAAAAAAAATCTTCGAAATAGTTTATGAGAAGATTTTATTGAATTTTTATTTCAAAGAGAACAAAAAAATCTTGAGAGATTTTTTATGAATTAAAAATTCAATTTTGAGCTTGCTGGCTTTGATACCATATTACGCAAGTAATTGGTAAAATATTTGATGTATTAACAGTGAGCAATGTGCTCAATAAATAGTCTACAAAATATACAAAAAACAAGAAGTTTCTGAAAAGAAACTCCAGATAAGATTAGAGACGATCTTATCTAAATAATTTACAATAAAGTACAATATTGAGCATTAATAAATAAATAATAAATATTATTTTAATACGGCATTGGTGTCTAAATTGTCAAAAGTCGATATTTTCACCTTTGTAGAGTGTATTGGTCATCATTTTGTTTTGATTACCTTATGGTCAACCAAGTTGGTATATTGCTGCTTTGATCATATTCCTTGATGTTAATGGCGTCAACCTTGTGGTATCATCCTGATATTAGGAGTGCTATTTTTTATCTCTAGGTGAAATTATTTGTTTATTACTCTAAATTAAAAACAAGTTTTTATTTGGTTGTGTTTATTCTAATTTGAAAATAAATTAAAAATCTTAAACTCCACATAAGTGGCAGCATGGGAAATTCAATTTGAATTAAATGAATTGAAAAAGTCCCTTGGAGTTCATCACCATTGCACTTATCACTCAAATGACATTGATGTAAAGAAAATCGATTTTGGAGCGGACAGAACTCTGGATGAGTGGAAGAAAAGAGACGAGTTTGCATATGAAGATGTGGTGTAGAAGGAGAAAAATAAGGAGAGAAGGTGGGGAACTACTTTCAAGAGGAATGCAGAGGAAAATGACATAATTTTGTGGACTAGGTTTTGTAGGGGAAGGAGATGAATTGCAGAGGGAAGAAAAAATAAGGAGAGAAACAGAATGAAAGGGAAATTTCCAAGTCAGTTTGGTTATCTTATCTCTCTGCTTTCCTATGAGTAAATTTGTGGAAACATTTGCAAAGAGCTTTCTGCATGTTTGAAAATTTGTATGTGAAATAATAGGGCAAAACCTTAACTCCGTCAAGGATATAAGTTATTAATAGAAGAATTTCTATTACACTTTTTGTTGCTTGAGGTTATGGAAATTGATTTGGACCTTTTCACTTTGTTGGTTGTATGATTTTGTAATAGTTTGTATACATATGTATATATGTGCATACTGAGTATACACATGTATAACCATATGTATACAAAGTCTGATATATATATATATATATATAACCCTGGCTGTAGAAATACTATACCTGCAATTTATAGCAACATAAAGATGGTTGCCAGCAGCATCTTCTTGGCTGTGTTGGAGAAACTGAGTCAAATGTATAGATTTAGCTTTATATGGTATCATACTGTTGTGCTTTGCATGAAAAACTGCCATATCATTACCATGATAATATTATGTATAATAGAGTGCTGAGTCAAGTTAAATTTTCCCATACAAGGATGGCTATTGCTCTGAGAAAAATGTGAAATAGGGTTGTGTTGTGACCATTTCACACATCGCCCCATTGCAAATGGGGACCCCCTGTTTTCGTTTTTTGCCTCGGTGTTGCAGTTGCATGTCACTTGTCTTTTTACAATGAGGTCATCATTTTGAGGGTTCCAAGTCAGTCAGTCTGCCGAGAGTCATCCGAGCCAAGTCAGTAATTCATGCTTGAATCTGTGCGTAGACGTCATGGAAGCACTCAGAAGGCCCAAGAGACGAAGATCGACTGTAAATTCGGCCAATTCTGAGACTTCCTATTTTTTAGGGAAAGTTGCTTTTTCGATTTTTCATTTTTGGCATTTTCGGACCAAACGAGGTTCCCTATTTTTTAGGGTTGCTTTTTCTATTTTTAGAAAGTTTCTATTTTTGGAAAGTTTCTATTTTTGGAAAGGTCCCGAGTTCTGAAAACGCACTCAGAAGTTCGAAAAACTCAATAGAACTCTCAGAAAATCAAAATGAAAAATTATTGAAAATCTGAAAAAAAAAAGGTCAAAAAGCATGAAAATCAGACCCAAAAGGTATCAGATTCTGGAAAATCAGTCAAAACCAGTCCGAAATCAATCAGATCTGAGGACAAAACCATGGAAAATCAGCTCTCAAATCATGAAATTCATTTGAAATCTGTTCAAGTCTGAAATCTGCCATGGGAAATGAAGGAAAAATGAAGTTTGTGAAAATCTGGAAGTCATAAAGTTCGCCCAGCAGCATATAGCATGCACATCCTTGGACCTTCCAAAGTCCGCCCAGCATATAGCATGCTCATCTTTGGCAGCTCTAAAGTCCGTCATGCATCTTGAGGCAACATCCTTGCATCCTCCAAAGTCCGCCCTGCATGTCCAAAGGCTGATGGAGTCCGCCATGTGCAAGGAAGGAAGTGCCAAAGAGTTTAGAAGTCCGCCATCCACTTTAGAGGAAGTGCCAAAGGGTCATGAAGTCCGCCCATGCACATCCTATAAGTCTTCAAGGTCCGCCATCTTCAAAGAAGGATATCCTAAAGACCTCCAAAGTCCGCCATCTTTGTCCTTGACCCCTTGGAAGTCCGCCATCCACTAAAAGACACATCCTAATGATCTTGGAAGTCCGCCATATGCCAAGAGGTTCGTCCTAAAAGGTCTTGAAGTCCGCCATATGTTGGAAGACACGTCCTTGCATGCTCTAAAGTCCGCCATCCTCATCCTTGGCACTTCTAAAGTCCGCCTTGACATGTAAAGTGGAAAAAATCAAAATTTTGCTAAGTGTTGAGGCCCAGCAAAGGGAAATTTCGAAATTTAGCTAAGTGTGAAGGCCTAAAAAGGTGGAGAATCATTTCCAAAGGGGATAAAATGTTGAGATAAAAGCTAAAGTGTTGAGGAAGTCCGCCCTAGGAAAGAGGGACATCCATGGTGTCCGTCCAAAAGATCTATGAAGTCTGCCATACACTTGGAAGGAGTTAGCAAGGTGCTAAAGAAGTTCATGATGCTTGTCCAAGAAGCTAAGGAAATCCGCCCAAGATGATAAGATTTTTGGCTAAGTGTTAATGCTAAGTCTAAGAAGAGGTTCGAATATTTGCCTAAGTGAAGAGGCTAAGGAATGAAAAATGAAGAAGTTGGCCAAATATTGTGACACTTTCGAGAAGACAAATGCCAAGATTGAAAGGGCATGTGCTAAAGAAGATCAGGATTTGGCAAAGAATAAAACGGAATGTGCTTAACACGATGAGGAAAAGAGACAAAATTTGCCTAAGTATGGAAAATGTTAAAAAAATTGCCAACTTCGACCGAAGAAAAATGCACAAGGCAAGGAGAAAGGAAGGATCGTCCTTGGCCAGAAGGAGGGAGAATATGTCAGGCATCGAGGAAATTCACCCAATGAAGACATTCAGACGAGGATTGTGCCTAGAAAAATTCGACTGAGCAAGGAAATATTTGACTTTGGCAGAGCAAAATAAGCTTAAAATCTCACCTCGGCAAAGAAAAACAGGGATTTGGCATAGAATTTGTTGACGGAATGGCTTGAATTTTGGATAAAATTGGAAAATACACTTTTAGCCAAGAAAAATGAAGAGAAAATCGGAATAGCCATGGGTCGAAGACGAACGGGTTGGAATAAATTGAAATATTTTAATATTTTAATAATTTATTTTCATGCCTTGGACAAAAATGAAGTTTGCCAGAGATGTTTTGGAGGAAAATAATTTGTGCCGGCCAGAGATAAAATCCGAAGGGCAAAATTAAATTCACCATGGCTTCAGGAGAGAGAATGGTAAAAATTTAGGAGAGAGAAAATCTGAATTTGTTTATTTTATTTCTTGCAGGTGGATGACAACGCGAGGCGAGTCTTCAAAGAAGAAGCAAAGGCATGGAATGGAGGGAAAAAGATGGCACCAGCATGAGAAAGTCTGACTTTGCCCAAGCACAGCATGTCCAAACCCTTACAAAGTCCGACTTTGCTTGGAGAAGGTATGTCCAGACATCCATTAGATCCGCCAAGTACAATGGCAAACATGATGCAAAGTCTGACCTAGACCAAGAAAAGAAATGTCAAAGTGTTGAGAAAGTTCGCCCCAGTGTAAGAGAAAAGATGGTAGGCACTAGAGAGAGTTTGACTTCTCCCCAGAGATGTTTGTCCAAAGTGGCTTGGAGTCTGACTTAGGCCGAGAGAGAAAACGTTTGAGCTCATGTGAAGTCCGCCCAAGGAGAGGATGAGAAAATTGGCTAGAAGAATTCACTAAGTGTTGGACAGAAAACAGGAAGGATGAAGAGGAAAATAAAGAGGAAGTGAATAAAATTCCTGTCCAAGGATGGAATTTGTCCTACATAGCACAAGCCAAATTCAAAATTGAAGAAAACTCCATAGGCAAAGTTCATCCAATATCTGGGCTAAATGTTGAATAGTCCGTGTGAAGGTGGTACAAAATGAACTTGAATAGCCAAAATTTGGCTAAGTCTGGGAAATACTTCATAGAGGAAATTCCAATTTCTCTATCATGGCTAAAACACAGGGTCATTCTTCTCCAAATTCAAGACACTTGCATGGATATCCAAACGTCTTGGAAGGATTTCATCTGCAATCCCAGACCTATTGAAGCAATCCAGACAACTTCTTGAGGGTTTCATCTCCTGAAGACAAGCTTCCAATCAGAATCAGAAGGTGACAAGAAGAGGGTTCTAAACAGATCTCCATACTTAGACAATTTCTCGACACAAATTGGAGAACTCAGAGAGGGAAATCCAAAGGAATAACATCAACCCAGTTCAAGCAGGAGGAAGTTCAAAGCAACCAACTCCAAGTCCAGACACCTGCTCCAAGGGGAGACTTCCAGATTTCAAAGATTCCAGTACAGGTAAGAAGAAGAAATCAAAGTCTCAAAAGGAATCCAGGATCACAGCTAGGAAGGAACAAGCACAACGGACAGAGTCATCGGCAGGGAAAGGAATCTAAGGCAAGCACGTGGAAGAAAAACAAAGCGACCAAGGCATCCAGCACGCTGAGGTGGCGCCTCTTCATCTTCCAACCAATCAAATTGTTCCAAATCAACATGCAACAACTTTCTATTTTATTGTTGATTTATATTTAGCAAAAGGGACAAGTGTCCTCGAATGAAATTTTCTCATTGGTCGAAAGTGACAAACCCTAATTAGGGTTTTATTTTGTAATCTCGGCCGTCGATTTGAAATCAATCTTGGCCATTGAATTGTAATTGGGGAGCCTATAAATTGAGCTCGCCCCCTCATTTGTAAATGTGTGGAGACAGATTATGTATATTGTCGCATTGAGACTATTTTGAATGATAAAAGCTCTTGAGCATGATTTGCCTTGAATCACTTCTTATTGTTGAATAGTAAGCGAGGTTACATATTGCCTTCCGCCATAGATTAGAGTTAAAGTTAGATTAAATAGAATTTGCTTTGAAAAGTTGTTAAATTGAATGAGAGATTGATCGTATTGATTCGATGGTGAAGTGTAGCTCATACTTTTTTCGAATGGATGATTTGCATTCGATTTGTAAAGTTAGCCTGAGCTCTTAAACGTGGAAGCTTAACTTCAACCTCATTCGAGGTTTGAAAATTATTCTCACAAACCCCTTGAAGATTGCACCCATTTTGCGTATGTTGTCCTGCAGGAGGCGAAACAAAGTGTGGTTTATTTCTCTTCACCGAGTCCTTACTGTCTCTTGAGTTCTTAGGCTTAGACTAGATTTCCTAAACCCTATTCTTTTTGCCATTTTTTTGAGATCCACAATTGAAAGTCCTAATTGAGAACCTACAAAGATAAATTTCCTAAGTCCCTAGCTTGTGCAGACTTTCTACGTAAGTCCCCTTGTTTATTACCAGCATTATCACAACGACCATTGAGCTTATCCACACGTCGAGACCCGACTAAAGAAACCTTGGAATCGCCATATGATCTTCTCGCAATCTTAGCATACGCGGTGGTTTTTCAAGAGAGGATAGAGTGTCTTTGGACATTTTATTCTGTGTGTTCGGTGGATGATAAAACACTCACCAACAGGTTGATGTTGATCAGACCACATAAATGTTGGATATTGGTGAATGCAAAATATGTATTTAGGGGATGTTAATTATACCTCATAAATTATGTTTTGCTTTGTAAATGGTAAATATAAGTTGATGTTATAAGACCCAACAGTGAGTTTTATTTGAATGCAAAAATGCATCTTTTAATGGTTGATATGAATCATTACTTGGTTGACTGCATCCATACTTTCAATCAAGGGTTCGTAGCCCATATTCATATATATTTTGAGTAGTTGTACCATATTGTCTGAAAATGTAAGTTATTGACAGTCATAATTACCTTGCTGTTATCACCTGCAAACATAAACAAAGTTGTCAGAGATCTAATTTGTAATAAACAACAACAGTGTGTACTTTTCAAAGAAATGGAAACTATAGTCATTGCACATCGTTATCCATAAATGAAGTTATGTAGAGTTCTATTTATGACTGAAAGATTATGAGTTTGAGTATATTTCATTAGACCATAAATTGGTTGGTGAGGAGTCTCGAATGTAATGAGACTCTATAATCTTAATAGTCTTTAAACAAGATTGTGTGTGGCCTTGAATGTAACAAGTTAACAAGAAGTTAGCATATTATATTGTCCATAGTTAGATAAGTGAGTTGCCTCTAATACAAATAAGTTTTGGTTTAATAATTTGACTGTATTTAGGACTGTAAATTGTCTATAAAGTAGAAGTAATTGTGTATTGAGTTTTGACCATATTCAGGTCGTGCTTAGTCCTACGTAAATGTATCCATGTTTTGAGATTGTGGATAGATTCCCACATAAAGACCAATGATGGTACCCTTTCATTCATAGAATGGTAAATAGAACGATAGGTTTCAATATTTATTCCTTCATTGAGAGGGTTTGTGATCTTTGGTTTCAAGATCTTAATAATTCAGTCTTTATAGTGTAATGCAGATACATATGTATACGTATATCTATATAGACCTATATATATATTTATATACACTCACACACATAAAAGTAGATATTTATATAAACATATATGTATGAATGTCTGCTATTTGTTTATGAAATCTGAGATGTGAGATGAGTATTGCTATAACATTCTTTAAGATATATGTATTTGTAAGGGAAAAATATAGAGATTTTTTTCTCACAATGTTGTGGTTCAAACAAAACATGTTGAAAACTGGTTATCTTTTTTATAGTAAAACTTGGTTTTACTTGTGGTATTTTATGAGTTAGATTGGTATGTTATTGTGAAGTATCTAGGCGAGTATAAAGTCATCTTTTGTTGATAAGATTGAGATAGAGGTGTGTGAACAATGATGCACATATCCATATTGGAATATGATCTTGTATTATAAAACTTTGGCCAAAGTAATCCAATTTTCTGCTTGCATTGTCGGTTCATAGTGTCTGATAGGTTGCATGTCGTTTGGAATTGTCATACTTAGCGAGAGGGTATTTGGAGTTGTATGGAAGATTGTATGTGATAGAGTTAGTACATTGCGCTAGTTCTCAGATGGCATGATATGTTTGCAGATTTATTTACCTGCTACCCTCGTGAAGGGTAGGGCCACTTCTAGTTGGAAGGTGTATGGGGGACCACTAGTTTGTGGTTGGAGGAAAAACACCCAGCTAATGCTCTCCCTCTTGCGGTTGAAAGAACATTAAATGCTTGATTATACAGAGACACATTGTATTTATCACGTTGGTATTGGTGCTATTGGAAATTCACTGTCTTGGTATTTGGAGGTTCTTCTTAAGCTGTTTCAAAGAGGGTCAAACCTCATAACTATCAAAGGCATCTTAATGAATGTGATATGTCGTATTTAGCAATCTGATGCTATATGAAGCTTTACAAGATGGCAGGGTAGTTATTTCAAAAAAAGCAAAAGGGTTATTAAAGCAAGCACCAATTAAAATCTACAATTGCTTGTAAAATATACAATGTTTGCAGAGTACGAACCATTGCTACATACAATAGTCACCTTCAATTGGCACATCATTTGAGGAAGCAACAATATCTATCGTTTATCTTCTCAATGAGCATGATGCCTCATGCCAGCCTTTTTGACTGATGCGTCAGCTTAAGTCATAGAGTTTTGATTATGTTTCCTTCAACATCTAAAATTGTCCATTCTTGTCGTATACAAATAATCAAAAAAGGCATTAGGCAATTGCAAACAATCTTCTTGATTAGCTTTATTCCATGGCCCTTCATCTTTGGCCAAGATATGAAAATGGTTTCCTAATAAATGGAAAAACATAATCTAGTAGGAGAAGCTGTCATTTATGCATGATGCAGGGTTTTGCCAAAAGTTTGGATTATGTGGTTAGATGAGGCTCTGACAAAAGTTAAAGATGGGTTTTAAAGGTGGTCTAGTCAACTAGCTTTGGGTTTGATGACATGAGAAGGAAGACTTAGGATGTTTTCAAAGAAAATCTCTTAGAGGCTGAAAACACTTAGGTGTGTGACTTGCAATCAGTGCTCTAGAACCTTATTGGTTTGAAAGCTTTTGAAACTAAAGGTATTGAGGTGGAAATTGGTGGAACAAGAGGCAATCCATGGAGCCAATGCAGCCTATATTATATTAATATCTTGTTTTGCTTGTTATTGAGAAAACATATGCCACTATGGAATGAGCAACTCATTCTGTGGGAGGGAAATTGGTGCAAGGGCACCCATAGATCATTTTATGCCTCCAAGGGGTCAAAAGTTGGTATTTTGTTTTGTTTGAGTTGTTTACATGTAATAAGGTCTTTTAAGACAATTTCATGTGTGTTGGAGTCTTAGTTAGGTCATTAGGTGAATGGAAGTGTCTAGTTGCAAAAAGTGTCAATGTTGTCAAATTGCACATTGGTGGAATATGAACAATTGTAATTTGAAAAGTTGGTTGAGAACAGCTGGAAAATGGTTGTAAATGTTTAAAAAGGCCTTGTATGGTTGACACAAAGGTTAGGATGATGAAAGGATGAGGAAACATTGTGTATTTGAAGTTTTGATAAATGAAACCCTTGTTTTCTGTGCATTTTTCTTGTAATAGTCCTGTTCTTTCATGTGGTACGGATCTATATGGCCTTTGTACAACCTGCATGTGGTATGGTTGGAAAGATAATCGAGTTAGCTTTCATTTGGTTTTGGTTTGGTTAAATTTCATTAAGTTTAGAGAAGTTTATAGCATTTTCTGTTACAGCAGGTCTGAATCTGACCTAGGGTTTCCAGTGAACAGGAAAATTCCATATTTTTTTTTCCCTCTATCAAAAATCTATAAAAATTGGTGAAAGGTTCTGTTGACGTGGTTTTTGAGACCGCACCAACACAGAATAAAGTCTCCCAACGGATGCTCTATCCTCTCTTGAACAAAGTATTCAGCATGCTAAGATTGCGAGTAAGATCATGCTTTCAACTCCAAGGTTCCTTAAGTGTGAATAGGGTCAGTTTGGCTCGATGTGATATTGCTGGTATTTTCAAGGGGACTTACACAATTGTTCGACGGCTAACAACAAACAGTAGACTAAGGGCTTTCGTGTGATTCAAATGATTTGGCAGGTGAGCGCAAGTTTCCTAATTCTAACCGGAAATGAACAAAATTTAAAGGGTGTAGGGCCTAAGAAGTTTATCTTCTATCTAAGGATGGAATGTGGGATCAATCTCGACAGACTTCGGCTAGACTCTGCTCCGCCTCACGCTAGACAACTTACACAAAGTCGGTGCAATCTTCAAGGGAGTGACAAGAGGTTTTCAAATTGTAACTCAACGTGTAAGCACCATCAGAACGACGCATACAAACACATGAATCACAATCGAAGTTAAGTTTATAAAGTTTTCCAGTTGACCACACAAGGCAAACCTGCCGTCAGCAAGCTGCTAGTGGTATGGATAGAAATGAAGTTGCCTCAATTAATACCACAAGTCCACAACTAACATCTACTTGCATGATAATGAAAACTATTTTACTACTTCAAAGATGCTACGTGAATTGGAAGGACGAAGAAGCCTCAACAACTATTCACAACAAAGAAGGATTCACCATCAATGAAAATTCTTTTATTATGAAAGCATACATGACAACTTCTTACAAAGTATCCAAGGGGAAGACTTTCCTCCCTTTTCAATCTACACTACTTTACTTTCTAATCTATCAACTTCTCTCTACTCCTCTAAGCTCTGCTTCTAATGAATTACAAATGAGGGGGACTCCCCCTTTATATAGCTAGCCCAGTCCAAAAGACGACTAGGGTTACAATCGACAGAGTGGCCAGAATCGTGCCACCTCAGCCCTAAACAAGATTTGCCCTAAAAACCGCCACAAAGGAAAGTGGGGTAATAAATGCGCCATAATGTCCACCATCATCCTTCTAGAAGATTCCATCTTTAAAACGTGTTCACACTGTTCTCGATCTTCACGCTTTGTGGATCGCTTGGAGGAGGGTAAAAGATTCTCTAAGATTGCCCCCTCAGATAATAAAATTTGATAGAATCTGGAGTTCAACTGCTCTTGATTTGCTCAAGCTTCCATTCTTTTCTCCATCTTGAGTTTTGAAAACATTTCATCTTTGTCACTTGAGCTAATACAGCCATTTTCTTGCAACTTTCTTCCTTCATGTGAAACTCGTAACTTTATCTTCCTCCGAAGGTTGTAACATCATCGTGCTTCACCACTTCAAGTCATCGTGCTCTGGCCCCCACGCTCATCCTGCAAAACAAGCAAGGAAAAGAGTATTAGAACATTTCATAATATAATTTCAACTTACTCACCTGATTATTGCGCTTTGATCTTCAAGGGCTCATCGTTTTTCCTTAGCCAACTTCGTGTTCAAATTCTTCATGCCTTAGCCAAATTTTCAACCCATCTTCCTCAAGAGCGTATCATCTTTGAGAAATTCATTTCACCTGTTGGAGCTCTGACAACCTTGATTTTATTCATTTCTGGCTCAAGAAAACTATCTTCACGAAGAATTTGAGCAAATTCATCTAGGCAGTTTCTTTCAAATTCATTGTCTGGAGAATTTTACCTTGAAAACATATTTTCTTCATTTTGCCTTAGAAAATTTTCAAATTTCCCTTAGGAACATCCATCAACCTAGTGCCCACCAAAAATCTTCATCCTGAAAGCCTCGACGAACTGTGGAAGGCATTAAAATCCATTCTTCATCAGAAATCTTCAATACCCAGAAGAAAATTTCCATCAGAACGCGTCGAACTCATGGGTACCCAACGAACGGGTTCATTTGATTTTCTCGGATTTTGAACCTTAGAAAATATTTTCCTACGAAATTAAAATCCATTCTTCACATCTGTGAAGATTTCTCGTTGCTCTGACTTGAGAAAATTTTTATATCAACCCTGTGGAGCTGGCATTCACTGACTTCACCACTGGCAAATTTGCTCGTGCCTCAGGAAAATCCCATCACCTCTCCAGACTTAGGCGTATTTTCTAAGGGAGAAAATATTTTTGCCTTAGAAATTTTTTAAATTATTTCACGTTGAGAATTTTCCTTAGAAAATTTTATTTGCTTACTTGCCGGTGCTGGGAAATTTCAACTTTACTTGGCAAAATTCTATCCATGCCTAGCACACTATCATTGCTCATTTCACACTTCACACTTGAAAATATTTATTTAAAAACCCAACGCCTAGGCAACTTCTCCAACACTTAGAAAATATTTTATTTTTCACTTGAGGCGCTTAGCACTTAAGGAAAAAAAAATCACGCCTTAGTACCTTTACTTCCATCTCCCTAGGCGCATATAGCATTTGAAGAGGAATTTAAAATCACGCCTTAGAAAAATTCTCTAAATCCACCTTAGGCGCATTTTGCATGTGAAGAGGGATGACGCCTAGCATTTATCAAGTTTTCACCACGCCATTAATCACCTTTCACCTCATTTACCACCTCGCCTTCACCTTTTACACCTTCATCTTGGCGCATTTTGACATGCAAGGAGGATGACTCTTCACATTCCATTGTTTTGTCTTCACTTGACTCATTTGGGCGCATTTCCACCTAGGTGAGGGATAAAAAGCTTTGACCACTTTGACCATTTGCCTTTTGGGCGCATTTCTACCTAGGAGGAGGACGAGTTTGCCTTAGAATTTTTTTGGGCCTCTTACTAGCATGTGGGCGCATTTTGAAGGGGGGTGGAGGATAAACCTTGACACTTAGAAATTTTCCATGCTATCAACATCCCTTGGGCACATTTTGGCCCAGCTACAGGATGAAGATCATTGACCTGTTTGACTTTCTTAAGATGGGCGCATTTGGAGGTGGCAGGAGGATGAGAACATGTTGGAAATTTTCAAACACCTTGAAGACAAATTGGGCGCATTTTGAGGTACCTGCAGGATGAGACTCAGACTTAGACGTTTTTTTACCTTCCTCTGCCAGCGTTCATGCCCCTGCTATTTATAGTAAGTCTTCTGAATTTTGCATCTCTGAAGCTCGGAACGTCTCGAAATTTTACACACTGCCTCCTCATAACCTTGTTGTTTTGTCGACACTGCCATTTTTAGTCACCCTGCTATTTTTAGCATGTTTTTGAAGGTGGTTTACTATAAATAGTAACCTCTTGTTTCTGGTAGCTCCACTGCTCCGATCGAATTGAAATTTTAATGAGGCGCTCCTCACCACGTGACCTGTTGGCTGACACTGAGGCATGCACTTGATTTACTATTTTTAGCATGTTTCCAATTTGACTTACTATAAATAGTAAGTGTCTCCGCTTTGACTCGAAATTTCACCGTGAGATAGCTTGAAGGATGATGGTTTACGGTTTCAAAATTTTGACTTTTTATGCCTATTTTAGGCTCGGTTGGAAACCCTAATTCGCCTGCAGATGTATCAAAAGATCTCTCGCTTGTCTTCGCTTCTCGCTGCACCGCGATCGCTCGGAATCCGATTTGAAGCGGCCGCCGACACACCGCTAAAAATAGCAAGTTCCTTACTGAGTGAGAATCTTCGTTTGCATGTCACACCATCGCGAAGCTCTCGAAAAACCCATCAGGAATCACCTGACATGCAAAAGAAACCCTGACATGCAAACCCTAAAAATAGCCTCGGAAGGCTGAATTCTGAAAGTGGTCATCTCATCTTGCATGTTACACCATCGCGAAGGTCTCGAAAAACCCAGAAGGAATATCCAGACATGCAAAGAAAAACTCTGCATCTGAACCCTGAAATTCGTGCCGGAAGCCGGACTGCTAAAAATACGCGAGTAGCCTGACGTGCTCTGAATGCAGTGTGGCTGTCGGAATCTCAAAATAGCTGACAAATTGCCCTGAATTGCACACTTACTAAAAATAGTAAGTATCTCCGAATTTGATGAAATTTGTTGGGAGCCTGTTGGAAACATGCTGACAACAATGTTAAGCTCAATTTTCAATTTATTCACTCTATTTGACCTCGGACTGACTAGGAAGACTCAAACCCTAATTTCCAGACTTGGCCAAAATCACGTTGAAGCTTGCAGGCGGGGACGTCCCCAGAAAGCAGATCATAGAAAAGAGACGGACAGAGAGAGAGAGACACAAAAACCAAAGCCAAAAAGACCAGAATGGAGCAAAAATTAGGGGTCCCCATTTTGAATGGGGCGATGTGTGAAAAGGTCACAACAGGTTCTGTTTTGAGGGTATCTAAAAACCCTTTAGATGATATTTCATAGTTTTCCATTTTGATGGAGTTACTAACGAAATTTTGCTTGCATTTGTGTGTAGACAGTCCAAAAAAACCCTCTTAGAAATAGGACAGTCAAATTTTGAGCCACTCCGTACAAAGCAACCCTACCTTATTTTTGGATATGTGTAAGAATGGCCAAATGGGTATCCTAAATGGGGCTCCTTTTTTGTAGATTAGGTCTAGGTCAAAATATATGTCCAATTTGCCTTTTTGAAAGGCTACAAGGAAGATGAAGGGTTGTGAAGGAAACCACATTTTGATGAACAAAGGCACTTGTTTAAGGTTGTTTTGAGTTTGATTACCCCTACTTTGCATCAGAAATGGAGAGAAGATATTACTTACCTGGCTGTTGATGATAAGGTTGATGGTGGGTTATGTATCTTTATCTACTTTTGTTTTTGACCATTGAATGCCACTATAGAAGCTGTTTGGCATGGTGTAATTTGATGCATGGGTTCAACATGCTGATGAATGGAAAGCTTTTTTGTCAGATGGAATGTATGTGGGGTGTAGGGTTCTTGATTTGATTGGATATCAATAGCTGAGCAGGGAGATAATTGAATACGATTCAGTAGTTGATTGTCCTACCATTCCTAACATGTGAATTTCCATGGAGGAGGTTTGGATCTTGCATGAAGTTTTGCCACCTCTGGGTTTAGGTATATGTCTTCATTTAGTTTTGCATTTTGATTTTTTTTTACTTGGGTTCACGCTAAAGGGCATCAATAAGTCATTCATGAAAAGGATCATCCATAAATATTGTTTTGTACTACTGCACAACTTCTTTTCATCTATTGATAAAGTTGAGTTTTGTCATTGTGATTTATTCAGATTTTAGCTATTATGTAATATCTAAAACAAAGAAGCCCACTAGCTGAGGAAAGTTGTAGATGTGTCCTTTCAATTGGTAAGATTATCTAAGCGTGTCTCACATTCATTATCCCAAAAACTTTTTGGGGATGAAATTGTTGTATGGTTTGTTTTGGCAGGAGGTTTCATAAGATGATTCGTATATTGTGCAGAATCTTGCATATTCCAGAGTGTTTTATGGGAGGAAATACTGTTTTGGTTGTTGGAGTCCTATGAGTGGTTCACAAGGTTGAAAAGGTCGTACTATTAGATATATTTCCAAGTATATTTTTTCTGTGTTTTCCCATAATTTTTTGTATGCTTGCCACATTTTCTGTATGACTATTCAAGATTTTTCAAACCATGCCATAGTATCATTGTAGAATACCATGTCCTAAAATTAAGCAGTTTTTACATATTTTTTCATATTCCATTGCATTTAGACTGCCTTATTTTTCATGACTTAATATGTCTGTTGTAGATATATATGAGTATTGTAGATGGATGCATTGTCGATAACATGGTTGAAGATTGGACTCAGCAATAACTCGGCAACCCAAAATTTTATAAAGTCTTTGGACTTGGCAAAAATTTGGGGAAAAACTCTGCAATAATCTGGCTAATTAATTAAACATTAAAAAATACATAAGTTGTAAAAAATTTCTTAAAAAACGTGCATATTAGTGAATGTATAGAACATATTAGTGATTTCCTTTACATATAGATCAATCCAAATTTTCATACACATTATATACAAAAAAATGAGCAATACATATAAACTTCACGTTTCATTATCAATAAAGTTTACAAAACACAATTACTACTGAACTTAAAATGAAAATTTGAAAATAACGTTCAAACCGAAGAATAGATTCATGTACATCATTAGTTATATTTAAATTACTTAATCAAAATGTTAACCTTTTCTATTACTATAATATCTGATTTGTGGTACAAGTAATAAAACACATTTCGTTTTGTTTTACATGGAATAATGATGTAGGAAACCAGCATAAGCCACAGGCCACAAGTGAAGAAAATGTTCAAGTGAACTAATGATATGGTCAATAGAAACAGACCCTTGATATAGGAGCAGACCCTTGATATAGGGATAGACCTGTGATTTCTGTACTGTAACCCATCAACCAAAGCCTCAGCACACACAGCTACCCATTGAACAATGCCTTAGTACACAGAAAATCATCAAACAATCCATTGACCAAAAAAACACCCATGAAAGGTGACAATAAGGTCATAAAAGATGTTTTTTAATTGTTGGTTGAGTTTTTACTCTCTGAGTTTCATCCTTTTCTTCTGCAAGTTTGGTGCACTTTTAGGTTTAACTCAGAGTGAGTTTTTTGCATTACTTGGCGCTGAGTAATAGTGTGAACTACTCGCTGCTCATATTGACTCATGATTACTTGCGAGTACGGTGACTAATCGCAGGTTTTTTCAACCATGGTTGGTAAAAATATTGCTGTGTTGGCCATTATTACTCAATCATTTGCATGTGGGATGTTTCTCAGTTTTAGTTATATTAGTTGGGGATACTTAAAGTGCTTAAAGTTTTGAATCCATGTCAAACATGTTCTAACATGAATGTGTTTCTTATATTGTTCATATGTTGTTGTCCGTAGTCAATATCTGATGTCTGTATTTCATATATAGTAGATACATATGTTGGCTGTGCATGCATTGTAAAGGGATACAATACAATATGTTGATTACCGGTTAGGTGATGTTTTACTACTTGTATATGGATTAGTTGTTTGATGTTATATATGAAATTGGACAGTGTTGGAACAACTTGGATGCAACTATAAATACCATGTTTTGCTATTTAAGTGATCAGTGAGGTCCTATATTTTGCATGAGATAACCATGAGTATCAGAAGGATGAAATAACTATGAACAATACAATCTCTCAATACAATGTATACATGAGTATGGAAGTTTAACAAGCCCATCTTCTAAATTTTACTTGGACGATTGGGTCATCTCTCTGATACACTCATACTACTTGGACCTCTAAGCTAAATAGATTGTGCATGCCATAAATCTCTAAACACAGATGTGACATATATTTTAAGAACTACAGCACAAATTTTTTGAGGATAGGGATATTTTCTACATTTGTGCCTGTAATTTTTCACAATGAGAATAATATGTTGTCGTTTCTGTTCAGTGTTTTTGAAGCTGAGATGCCAGGTCGAAGGTTTTCTCTTCAACAGCGAATCGGCACGTATTTTTACAAGGTGATTTGCTAGGAGCTTGAAGATTTCCTTATGTATTCAAAGTTATAGGTCTTGTTATAACCTTTTTCGATGAAGTGTTTAACATGATTATTAAATTGGCTTCTCTACTTTCTGCAAGAAATTTGGCAGGTCTTATTGAATTGATTTTAAATCTCCTAGGTGTTCTGAAAATGGCTGATGTTTTTTGAATCAAATGCACTCGACTGATATATGGATGGTTATTGAACAGAAGATGTCCAATATGGTTTACATTTGTGAAGTTATCATGGAACTGACAGATACAAATTATGGAGATTATTTTGTTTAGTTATTACATTATTATGTACATGTTATGCCTTGCTTAATTGGTTATAAGATGTTTGTAGCTGATCTAAGATTGAGTGAGAGTACAAGAGGGTATGCAACTATTAGCTTTATAAGATTAGAAGATATTTGTAATGGAATATCAAAAACAGAAATGAGCTGATGAGACATGCTGAAGAAGTTGGTATAGTTGGATTTGTTCTATCAATGCTCTTGTCAATTTTTATGAGTGAAGTTATTTAATCATGATTTCTGTTACTCAATACATCCTATGCATGTGACCAGGGTATTCAATATGGAGCAGTTGGTTTTGTATGTGGAATTATTGGTCAGGGAATTGCTAATTCAATCATGACGCTCAAACGGTATAAATCTTTACTACATTTTTCTATTTGGGGCACCATTTATATTCTTTCAGGTTTTATTCTCAGGTTGATACTTCTGTTTTCTCCTAGTTGCTTTGCATCCCAAATGCTTGTTGTCCGTTTTGTTTCTGATAGATTGTTTGCAGAAGATCATAGCACAATGTTTGTCTTAACGAGTTCACATATATGGTAGATGCATATAGAGAATACGAAAGGAAGCTAATATCAAAGAAGCACAATAAGATTAGCATAAAATATTGTATAGAAATTAATGACTGCCATCATATTGTTAGAAATTTAAGGTTGAGTAATGTGAATACAATTTTTCAGTTTGATTTATTGAATTTACAGGATATAATAATTTCCCAAGCAAGACTCATTTCTCCATTTATGTTATTCAATGTTGTTTCATGTATACTGCAGAAAAATAAAGAAATCAGAAGAGCATGATGTACCTGTACCTCCTCTTATAAAAAGCGCAGCCCTCTGGGGTATGTTTTCGTTTAACACTAATCTGACATTCATCTGGTAATTTAGGAATTTTGTTGTCTTCTTGAAATTATGTAATTTCACTTTCATTTCTGTGATGCATTTGATTCACTTGTCTACTTATAGGCATTTTAAGGGGAGGAAGCCCCCAAAGATTCTTCAGACATAGTTTCTGTCTTGACAGATTAGCGTTGAGAGTTATCTTAGGCTACAAAAATATTTCCCCTTCCAACACTATGATGGAACATACCACCACCATTCATTGTGTAAAACTTATACACCTCACATGCCACACCGTTGTGGACCCAAAACCCTCACAAAACACCTATTTCCATTCCTGTTATTTAATTTAATTGATTTTGACATCAAGCAGTATATGGGATTGATAAACAATACATAATAAGAGATCTGATGCTTCCACTGTCCATTTTATGTACAAGTAAATTGAACAAAAAAAGCAGGTTACAATATATGGTGGCCCACTAGGACAGTAAGCCAACAAAGACCAATGTGTCAACAAGATTATACCAAAGTAAAGACCCAAAACTGGAAAGACCTCTCCACAGAGTAAAGACAGCACAATGTGTTCAACAACTTAACAAATAGTGTTCACAAATAATTCAACAAACTCAGTTTGTAGACGGTCATATCTTAGTCGTAGTTGGGTAGTAGTAGTTAGCCATAGTTTACTATGCTTAATAAAACTATAGTTAAATGCAAATATTTCATGTAACAAATGTCATTGTGCTCGGGTAATTCAGTCCCGATTAGTGGTAGATTAGTTGTTGCGAAGTGTCACGATGGTTGGTTTCTCAACCAATAGTACCATAATAATATTCACGATGGTTGGTTTCTCAACCAACATCAGTGGCTATATGTACAGAGTCTTTGTAATTGGGAATATTATTATGGTACTGTTGACATCTATATTATCGTAGTGTTGTCATTCTGTTTACTGTGAATAAATGAATAAAAGCAATCCTTATTTCATGCATAATGTGTTTTGAATACGTTGTACGTATCTATGTTCTGTGAATAACTTAGTTTACTCTCGTAGTATGTTGAAATCCATCCTGTGAGTAAACATTTGGCGTCGTTGCCTAAGCATACTTAGGGAAATCACCCGACGGTAGAATGGTGTCGTGATGGGTTGATCGATAGAGGAACTTGTACAAACAAACGAGGAACGAGAAGACGATTTGACACAGGGTTTGGTGAAGCTGTGGGACATATCGTTGAGGGATCACATACGGAGGAAAGCTCTCAGGCGAGAGATCCCTTAGGCAATCATCGGGGGCAGACTGCAAGTTAATGACGAGGTCGATCATCTCCTCAACCGATTGCCAAGGTTGTTGGCCCGCCATTTCATCATCTTGTAGGATCTTCGGGCGAAGAGCGACTAGGAACGACGAAGGCAACAAATATTGCAAGGTACAAGGAGAGAACTAAGCAGGAGGAGGAAGAATGGGATACTAGCCGAAGACGTACTTCTGACAACCAATAATCGTACAATCAACATTTAATGCCCTTATAGCCTAATAAGGATAAGAACCAAGTACCAATCGGGCAAGAAACACCAGAAGAAAAGGTACAACGATCACTCAGGTTACATGAGCAAGAAAATCGATGACGAAGGCTAAAGAAAATTGACAAAGAAATCAATGAAGATATAAATGAAATAAACCAATCCATTACAAGAGCACACCAAAACCTTGATGAAATAAACCAGTCTATCACAAGAGCACACCAAAACCTTGCTAAAGAAAGGGACGAAGGACTCTTTAGGACACCGTACATAGCAAGTAGAGAAAGATATAGAATTAATGAAAAGGAAAATGAACTAAGTGAAGAGCTTGAGAGTAGTATTCGACGCATTCGAGAGTTGTCCATATCGGACGACGACGAAGGGTTGAAGACTGGAAGATTTGAGCCGAAGACCCTAGGGCAGTGGGAGCATCAGAGCGAACCCTAGGAGACTCGAGGTGTAGAGGACGAGGATAGAGGATGTGGGGGAGACTCGTACGTGGTCAAGAGTGCAAGTGACGCATCAGGACGTTGTGGGAGAACCAGTTCAGTTAGGTCCAACACACAAGGAGGGCATCGGGAAAGGATGGTGACTTCATCGACCGAGAGGCAAAACCTGTCGAAGTTAATGGGGAACGGGTCAAAAGATCTAGTATGACATTGCAAGACGTGCAAGACTATTTGGATAGCCAATGGGCAAGATGATGTGGACTATTGGCTGAAAGCATTTCTAGCGACGTTGAGAGACAGTGCCATCAACTGGTACATAGAGTTGGATCAAGTACACAGGGCATCATGGAGATTACTCAAGAAGGCATTCCGAGACGAATTCAAACTCTTGAGAGATGATAGTGAAATTGTAGCGGAAATCTACAATACGAAGTAATGGAAGTGCGAGAACGTGCGCACCTACAACCGGAGACTCAAAGAATTGTTGGGAAAACTGGAGACTCAGTCGATCGATGAGCTAAAGAAACGATGGTTCATCAAAGTGTTACTCCCATCGCTGAGAAAGAAAATGAAAGTTGTGCCTCTGTCGTCATACGACGAAGCGTACAATTGGGTGATGGATATAAAGAGTGGAAATAAAACATCCTCCTGAGGGAAAAGGAAGACAAATGATGGGGAGAGTACGAATGACAGTAGCGATAGTGAGTCCAAGACCGTACAAGCACTAAGGAAGGACATGATGAGAATGATGAAAGAATTGAAGGCCGACAAGGAGTGTACGAGGGAAGCCAGAGAATTGTGGTGTACGGATTGCAAGGGGGACGGTCACACAAAGGAAAACTTCCTGAAGAAGTTGTTCTACGATATCTTCCAAGTGATGGGATATTCCATCAAGGAATGCCCGTACAATCTAAAAGCAAGGAGTGTGCAAGTACTCTTCACTCAGGGAGAATCGTCAACACCGCCGGATACACCACCGAAGCCCTAGTACAATAGCAATGCATCCCCTGGAGGTTATTGAAGCAACAAAAGTCCGAGAAGCAAGATACAGTACGACGGTAAAGGAAGGCCCATGATAGAATGCTGGAAGTGCAACGAATGGGGCCACTTCGCTAGGGAATGCTAGAACGGTCAAGGTTCAAGGGGAAGATTGTGCAATTGGTGTGGATCGGGTGATCATGAAGACAATGAATGCCCCAAGCAAAAAGGCATCCATATGTTAGATGTGGAAGAACAAGAGGTGTTGGTGATTATTAGAGTGCAAATGAAGAAGGCCACCTATCTAGATCCACATACGGAGAAACAAAGAATGAAGGAAGCAAAAGCAAAAGTGGAACTGGCGATGGTGAAGGAACACAAAACACCTCTTGGCGGTTGGAGGCAGAAAACAACATTGTATGACAGGTACTGCAGACCACCATACCCATAAAGGTGATTGACCTTCTCCAGACTATGCTGCAGTTGGGATTGGTGATCATGAACGTTGTCGACGATGACCAACATCAATGGCAGGAAGGCCAAAGGAAAGAATTGATAGCGAAACCACCACCGTATAGTGAACAAACCATCAATCCAATGTTGCTAACGACAAACATCAGGAAGATGCCAACCATCGTACAAATAGAGATCGGAGGGAAAATCTTGACAAACACTATCGTTGATGGAGAATGGGAGTCAACGTACTACCCAAAGACACATAGTAGAGTCTCGGGAAGCCTAAACTTTGGCCGCTGACATTCCAATTAGTGTGTGTCGATCAACATGACATCAAGCCGTTGGGAACATTGATGGCATAGAAAGTCCTGATTGGCACGCAACAATTCCTGTTGAACTTTGTCGTCATCCCACTACAGAAGAAGGCGTACGACGCACTGTTGGGACAAGGATGGTTGATTGCTGCCAAGGCGGATCATAATTGGAAGAGGAACGTACTCTCGATCGAGAGCAACAAGTGGAAATATGGCATTGACTTGAAGAACCAAGTTGTGAGCAAAGAATTGGCTTCCTCTAGATTAGAATATGACGAAGGAGAGTCAAATGTCGGCAAAGGAAGGCTATGGAATCGAACATTGATGGCGTACTTGAACTCGAGAGTTGCTCGGAGGATGAGACAAGCTCCCTAAATGGTTTGTTTCATTAGCAAATGGAGGATTACGAGATGTTCCATCGAGAGTGTAACATGCTACAGATGGGAGAAATTTAGGAAGAAGAGAAGGGCACATCCAGGCAGACATTTTCGGCCAAGTACAAAGAGTCCAGCCAGATATCTTTGGCCTATTACAGAGAGTACAACTAGACATTTTTGATTGAGTACGAAGAATCCAACTAGACATTTTCGGCTGAGTACGGAGAGTCCAACCAAACATTTCTGGTCGAGTATAGAGAGTGCAAAGAAAGATTATCAAAACTGGACGATACGCCAACCCACAAGTCCAAACAAGTACAAGGTGAAAAAATTGTGTCAAAGCCAAAAAATGAAAAAAGATAAAGGGGAATTCGAAAAATGAGAAAAATGGAAAAATCGAAAAGAGTATAAGGGCAAAGTTAAAAATTAGAAAAAAATAGAAAAAATGAAAAAATGGAGAAAGATGGGAAAAACATAGAGGAAAAATTAAAAAATTCAAAAAATGAAGAGAAGGAAAAAATGAACAAGTAGGCGAAAAATAAAAAGTTAGAAAATAGGAAATAGAAGGAGAAAAAATAATAAGTGAGGAGAAAAGAAATCAAAAAAATAAACAATAGGAAGAGTGGTATTAAAAGCGAAGTGCAAAATATCAAAATTAAAATTATTACGAAAATCTATGTATCACCCAGGAAAGAGGCTGTACGACCACTAAACGAATCTATAAAAGAAAGGAACTATTGGCAAATTTTTTTAAGTTGAAGCCGTACATCGTACGACATAAAAAAGGAACTTTGGATGGGTCTGTATGAGGGACAAGAAGGGCGAAAAAGCAAGCAAATCGTATGATGAAGAGAGCACACAAAAGTCGTACACCGTGGTGGAACCTTAAATGTTTCATGTTCAACTGGTTTGAAAATGCATTTCCATTGGTGTCCATTTGACCTAGTGCAACTAGGGTTTAGGGTTTTATGTGGGGAGTTGTTTTACTTATAAGATTTTCTCCTTTATCTAAACCCTTAGTCTTTTGGTCTAATCCTTTGTTGACTTGCAATCCCCTGTTTCCGGTCGGTTTAAAACAACTTATGTCCTTGAGTTCATGAAGTGACCGACCCCTTGTGGTTAGGGTTCCCCGTTACTCGTCGTTAAAATTTTCTCATGTGCCTTGGTCTAAGAAATTCCTTTATTTTAGAACGTTGATATTTGGCCTTGTTTGGCCTTTACATCCTTTGCACAAATTGTTATTAAGTCTTTTAAGGCTTTATCTTACATTGTCCTAGGCGGTCCCCTCTTTTAAAACAACTTTGTGCACGTGCATATTTCCGTCACTCAAGTCTATCGCTCATCGCTGAAGTTGTTTCTTTCATCGGGTTCGTTACCGCGATGAGCGATGAGCATTTGGTTCTCTTTTACATCGCATGTTGCTGAAAGCTTTTGATCTTCATAATTGATTACTGTAACGAGCGATATGGCTGTGCGCCTTTGATATCGCTTATCGCTGAATTTTTTCGGCTACTTGTATTACACAAGTAATTGGTAAAATATTTGATGATATTAACAAGAGCAATGTGCTCAATAAATAGTTTACAGAATTTACAAAAAATGGGAAGTTTCTAAAAAGAAACTCCAGATAAGATTAGAGACGATCTTATCACTAATTTACAATAAATTACAATATTGAGCATTAATAAATAAATAATAAATATTATTTTAATATCTTGGTCCCTCTTCAGCGAAGTGCGATGAACATTGTTTCTTCCTTTTGTTGCACTATCGTAGAAATATTTCATAGCCTTTTTCAGTTACTGTGATGAGCGATGGAAAGGTTGAGAATAGAGAGATGTGATCTTGCCACTTGTCAGCATTTGGTGTCATCGCTGAAAGCTCTCTCAACTCCAAATCAATTACGACGATAAGTGATGGAGGATATGTTGAGGAATATTCCTTCTATCGGAAGGGTTGTCGCTCATCGTTGAAGTTTGGACATAACTTCAAGGCATTATTACGATGAGCGATGGCTTTAGAACAAAAACGACAAACAAAAAGCATGTGGGTGAAGGAGAGCCATAGAGGAAATTTTGAATTTGGAGGATCAACAATCAGGATTCAAATTTGAGTGGCTAGTTGTCAGTTCGCTCGTGCGGCTTTCTTTCAAACATTGATGGTGGAGACGCTCTAGTTATTTGCCATAAAGAGGGTTGGTGGCCATTTTCTTTCACAATTGCAATCGTCGAGCGCTGAGGCATTGGTCTAGAACCAGAGAAGAAGGTGTGAAGAGCTCGGGTGAACAGTTGCAGGGGCATTAAAGACAAATTTTCCCGATTAAGCAGGTATCCACACCTTTGTGTGTCAATTGTGCATAAATTAGCTGGTTTGGGGAATTGTTGACAGTTTTGTAAGGTTTAGATGCTTAGGGTTTGCAAGGTTTTGGTTATTTGCAAATTCCATTGGGTTGGCAAGAATTGTGCGTGGTTTGGGAGGGTTTTTGTTTTGCAAGTTTGTTTCTGAGAGCATAAACCAATAGGGTTTTTCTGTAAAATTGAAATTTGCAAACCCTAGTCCCATCATACCGTGAAAATGAGTGAGCCTAGTGAGTCAAGCATTAGGCCAGAAAGAAAGCTCAAACAGAGGAGGGTCACGAGGCCTAAACCCCAGGATAACACCCCTAAAATTAAGCCAGATGTACTTGAGAAATCCACAAAGCCAAGGGTAGAGAAGAAAACTTTAGCCATATTCATGGAGGATGAAGCCAAAAATACTTACAACTTGAGAAGTAGAGTTGTGAATTGCGATCAGGGTGAGCCTCGTAATATGTTCATGAAGGAATAGAGTGCAAAAAAGCAGGGAACTAAATCAGGGGAATTGACCAAGTCTAAGAAGAAAAAGAAGAAGCCACAAGGCTTATGATTCTTATATGGGGGAGCCTAATGTTGCCATGAAAGATGAGACAAATTATATGAGTGATAAGGCACAAGATGATCTAGAATATGCCCAATATCTTCTTGTAGTTGCAGGTCTAGAAGACTGATGATGGCGAGATAAATTCTCCAGTTTCAACAAAATCATGAAGGAGACATGCATACTCTGATCCTGAAGATGATGAACCTTTGCAGAAATAGAGTCCCGGTTTGGAGTTTTTGTCTTAGATGTTGACATGGATGAGAGGTTTTGATGCTGCTACAACAACGAAAGATGCCTTTTGGAAGGCGGGTAAATCTAATTCAGCAAATGAAAATAGTTTTTGTCTTATGTGCTTTCCCCCCTTTCTGCAAAGAGCAAATATAACCGCTTGGGGAAGTTTTGAAATAAAATTGCAAATGTATGTCAAATGTAAAATGTGACTGAAATTGTAATTTGGCCCGAAGCTTGTTGCTCCCATGTTTCTATAAATGGGAATTCAAGGCCAATTACAGAGGTCTTTTGATGGTTAAGCATTTGAGCTCATGTGAGAGCAATTTTGTAATTCAAACATAGAGAAATAGAAGAGTGTTGAGTCCTAGGTATGCATTCTAGTTTGTAATAGGCATAACAATTTTACAATAGCAAGTGGCATATGAATGAAAATTGCAAATTCTAGAACAAATTCTCTCCTATGTATTTTGTCTCTCAAATTATGAATAGAATGATCAAGGATCTTTTATTTGTCTTCAATCGCTTTGGTTGAATGTATGGTTTTATTTCTGCTTTAGTTCAAAGAACTAATTAAATACTTTAATGAAATCATAGGTTTGTGAGATGGAATTCAAGGATTGCTAAGTAGTTTTTGCTTCCGAATATCTTGAGTTGTGTATTGCAAAGCAATATAACAATAGTCTATAAATGCTGAGTTTAATTGCTAATGTATTACAGTTTGTTATAAATATGAATCTGTTATCCATGGATAAGACACTGGTCTATTAATTTGGTTATCCTAGATGTAAGTGAGCCTGCCCGTACTTGACAAAGAACACAAATCTTAATGACAATCCCTGACACACTTGTAATTGCAGTAAAGTGTGATGAAGTACCACTCATTCCTTGCTTTAGGTAATAATTTGCTAAAGGATCAGCCAAATTCTTGAAGAATTATGTCTATTTGCAGCTGGTAGGAATGTATTTGTTTGTCACAATGTTCATGATAAATGGCACAAGACTATCATCTAAACATTGTCAGGATTACCCTCCTAGGTCTCACAGAGCCCAAAGTGCAGAGGTAGAAGCCTAGCAAGCCTGTACCTGTTCATTGGCCAATCCTTACCTTTGCTGATCATTGAATTATGACAAATTCATAGGCATCCAGTGAGATTAAGTTTGGTTCTTAAAAAATAACCAACAGATTGGCGACTCTACTGGGGACAATCCATACAAAGTCTCTAGTTCCAGATCATAAGTATTAGAGTCCAACATTTTACAAATATAAGTTCATCCTTCAATCTAGCTTTGGCGTTAGTGAGTCAATTCTCATATACGTTGCCTATGGTTGGCTGTAATTCCTTTGAGCTTGCAAATTTTGTCAAGATCTACCCATAATTCCATGAACATTTTCATAATTTCCCACTAAGTGTGGGTGGCGACTCTGAGATCTTTGCACTAGTGTGCATTATTTGAGGAAATCAAGAAAAATTAAGAATGAAGAATTTATTGAGAAGAGATGAGGCGGACCTGAGCTCATATGATGAAGCACCCTGATGAGAAGCTAGAAGGAGAATTCAGAAGGCTCCAATATTGTTCATTTGGAAAGAGTTAAAATTTTTGGTGAATTTGAACATCTGGTTTAGATTTTGAAGTTTTAGACCTGGAAAGAGTTGTGTTGTAGCAAAAATATAAAGGGACTTTTGTGCGACTGCTGTTTGAAAAGAACCAAAATGAAATTAATCTTTGGAAGAATTTCATATTATTGAAGTTTAGTCCTCTGTGAAGAGAGGTGGCGACTCTATGGAAAGAACCTGATGAAATTGTGAAGACAATCTCAGTCTACAAATGTTTCCAGTCAAGAAGGATAATTTACAGCAGCTGCAACATATCCAGGGATTTTTCATCATTTGGTTTTCAAGAAGCATAAACTTGTTATGTAAACCATATTTGATAAGTCTAAAAAAATTTGGTTCCCTATTGAGTGAAACTAAGCACTAAGAAAGGGAATGATAGTAATAATTCTACATACTTCTGAGTTATAATTTGCAGCCTCTGTATTGTGTTGAAGAAGTATGCTTGTTCTTGAAATCTGCCCATTAGAAAGATCTTAGATGTAGATGTATTTGAGTTGTGCATTGTAATATTTTAAGGTCACGATGAGAGCAAGAAATAGGGCAGTGATCAATTGTAGAGTTGATGTTTGAAGTTTGTAAAGTGGTGTAAGAAAATGTATCATCCCCCTGTACATCCCTATGGGGTGTCAAACGTAAACATGCAGAGTATGCAGCCCCTATCATGTCATCAAAGAAACTTCTCTATTGAAAGGTATAGGCCATTAAATTTAATGATATTCACGGTTTCCCAAACCTTGTTCCTAATGAAGTTAGGGAACACTTGCCTAACTTCAAAGGGAAAAGATCAGAATCAACATCTCAGCATCTGCAAGAATTTTCTGATTTGATGGGAGATTATGAGATAGGTTATGAAAATGTTGTCATGAAGTTCTTTGTTCAATCTCTGAAGGAAGATGCTAGAGATTGGTTTTCATATTTGCCGGTATGTTCTATCTCTTCATGGAATGAGTTTATGGCAGCATTCATAGAACAGTTTGGTGAAAGAATTAATCCGAGTTCAGCAAGACAAAAACTTATGAAAGTCCAGAAGGAAGAAGATGAGTTGGTTCTTGCTTTCAATCTCAGATTTTCAAAAGCAATAAGGGATATCCCAGAAAATATAAGACCAAATGATGCAAAGTGTCTGGTTGTATATTTGGGTGCATTTGATGAAGAGGTGAGTTATTTGTTAAGAGATAAGGATCCTACAACACTTCATAATGCATATCAAATTGCCATGGATATTGAAAACAATTTGAAATATTCAATGATGAAGGGATACATGGCCGCAAGTGTTGGTTATCCTAGCACACCTCGTAAGAGATAAGGATCCTACAACACTTCATAAGCAATGGATATCCCAAAAAATATAAGACCAAATGATGCAAAGTGTTTGGTTGTATATTTGGGTGCATTTGATGAAGAGATGAGTTATTTGTTAAGAGATAAGGATCCTACAACACTTCATGATGCATATCAAATTGCCATGGATATTGAAAACAATTTGAAATATTCAATGATGAAGGGATACATGGCCGCAAGTGTTGGTTATCCTAGCACACCTCGTGAGAGATAAGGATCCTACATGGCCGCATATGATGAAGAGATGAGTTATTTGTTAAGAGATAAGGATCCTACAACACTTCATAATGCATATCAAATTGCCATGGATATTGAAAACAATTTGAAATATTCAATGATGAAGGGATACATGGCCGCAAGTGTTGGTTATCCTAGCACACCTCGTGCAAATAGAATTCATGAATCAGACAATAGAAATGATTGTCAGGATGACAATGCTTCTGCTGTTCCAATTTTTCCATCATTACAACATACAAATCACAGTGAACTACACGTTGAGCATCAACAAATTTTGAGCAGTGATGATCCTGTGTCTTTTGTTCAAGAGTTGTTTGATATGAAAAGGCACAAGGGAGAATCACCATATGATTTGTTCTTGAGGTTTTTGGATGCCTTGTTGAAGGTCCCCAAAAATTTCAGACCAAAGGATTCAATATGCATTGATTTGTTTTGTGAAATCTACAAGCCAGGGCTAAGTACCTTGCCAAGAGAGTTGAAGCCTCATAGTTTTGATCAAGTCCTTGACTGGATAAACATTGTTGAAGGAGCCCAATGTAATTATGCACAAAATGTGATGTCTCAAAATGCTAGTAACAACTGTCCTATTGAGAAAAGTCATAACACAATGCAAACAACTGAAAGGGTATATCAGGAAATGAACATCCATCTAGTTATATGGATGAAGGTAATGATTGTAACCAACTCACAAGCAACATATATGCGGATCCATATATCAGTGATGAAGATGATGATACACTTGTAAGTGTTGCTGAGATCTCATTTGAGACCGGTGGTCATGATTTTGAAAATGAAACTTTAGGCATTCATTCTGAAATTTTTGAGCATAGTTTATGTGGTGATGAATTTTCTTGTAATGAGGATCATGATGACAGTGAACCTGTTTATTTTTCTGAAGAGTATGAATGCTTCTATGATGATGATTTAGAGGTGTTTTCTTCACATAAAGGATGCAGTGATATGAATGTTGATGAGGTCACTTGTTCACAAGTGAATGAACAGACCCCATTTGATAAATACCTGGAATGTAATTCGGGTTTACCATCAATGGAGCATGTTAACTTTGTGAATGATGAAAAATTTGAAGATAAGAATGTGTGTTTAGAGATGATAAAGATGCTGATGAACGTGCTTATGTCCTCGCTGCTCATGATTGTGTATATGAAGCCGAGATGGAAATGTCAGCTATACATGAAGAGGATGATGAAGTGCACATTGATGAAAGAAGGGATTCATTATTGAATGATCAAGTTGTACATTATGACAAGCACATGGATCTTGAATCAACATTATTACCAATTGATAATATTGGAAGGCTTGCTGTTTTATCTGACAATAAAATTTCAGAATGTGTTGATAATGGAGAACTTTTTGATCTATGTGTAGAGTAGCCAAAAGATGGAAGTAATGATGAATCTCATGTTAGCGAATGTGAAATTGAATATTGTTGTTTCTTTGCTGATGTTTCTTATCTTTATAGTATGAATATGGACATGTTTTCATCCAATAAGGAGTGCATTGATGAGAAAGAGAATGAAGACGCTTGTTCAATTGTTAATGAACAAACTTCATACATTTCAGCATGTCTATCAATTGATGATGCACATGAAGATACCCATGCACATGAGTGCTTTGCTGCTGACCCTATTAATTCTGAATTATTTGAGCCATCCTTTGAAACATTTTGCGTTGAGCTAAATGATGACTTGAAAAATGAATCAGGATATGTTAATGAACCTGAGATGAGTGCATTTACTCATTTCTGGAATATTGATGATGCATATGAGCTTCATTTCCTTAATACCAAGGAGTATTCTGATGTTACTAAATCAGAATGCCTAGATGTATGCTCATGCTATGATATCCAATTCAATGAAGTTCCTAATATGCACTTTCCCCTTTTAATGCACCTGGGGGTTGTGTTAATGAGTGTTTTATCATCCACCAAACATCAGAATAAAAATGTCCAAAGACACCTTATCCTCTCTTGAAAAACCACCGCGTATGCTAAGATTGCGAGAAGATCATATGGCGATTCCAAGGTTTCTTTAGTTGGGTCTCGACGTGTGGATAAGCTCAATGGCCGCTGTGATTTGCTGGTAATGAACAAGGGGGCTTACGTAAGAACATCTTCACAAGTTCAGGACTTAGGAAATTTATCATTAAAGGCTCTCAATTAGGACTTTCAAGGTGGATCTCAAAAAAAAATAAAAATGGCAAAAGACAAGGGTTCAGAGAATCTAGTCTAAGCCTAAGAACTCAAGAGATAATAAAGACTCGGTGAAAGGAATAAACCACATTTTGTTTCACCTCCTGCAGGACAACATACACAAAATGGGTGCAATCTTCAAGGGTTGTGAGAATAATTTTCAAACCTCGAATAAGGCTGAAGTTAAGTTTCCACAATTAAGAGCTCAGGCTAACTTTACGCATCGAATGCAAATCATCCATTCGAAGAAAGTATGAGCTACACCTCACCATTGAATCAATATGATCAATCTCTCATTCAATTAACCAACTTTCAAAGCAAATTCTACTTAATCTAACTTTAACTCTAATCTATGGCGGAAGATAATATGCAACCTCGCTTACTATTCAACAATAAGAAGTTATTCAAGGCAAATCATGCTCAAGAGCTTTTATCATTCAAAATAGTCTCAATGCGACAATTTACATAATCTGTCTCCACACACCCATGAAAATGAGAGAGCACTAGTTTATATAGAGCCTCAAAAATGAAATGAAGGGCCGAGATTAAAACAAGATTAACGGCCAAGATTATTACAACCAAACCCTAATTAGGGTTTCCCAAAATAACAAGAGTTATCAACTAGAAATCAATCAGAAAAGTGGCAGTTCCAGCTATAATCTAGGAGAGGCGTCCTTATCCTTCTGAAAAGCATTGTGCTTGGCGAATCTGGACACCACTGCAATGACCTCGTCCATCGTGACAGGCGGTAACATGCTGATCCGGAATTCAAGTCCGTCCAACTTCTCAGCACATCTAGCAAAAGTATATTCCCAATCTGCCTCCTGCTTCTCAAAATCCTTTCGAATGGATGAGAGTATTGCCACTTTCGCAAAGTCCTGTCTCAAAAATGGTCCAGTGGTCGAGAAGAAAATTTCTTGAACTTTATGCTTCAATCTCTCCAACTGCATGTCGTTCTCCCGGATGACTTCACGGTCGAACACTTCTGTAGTTGTCATGTAAATCTTCTCCTGGATCCTTCTGACCTGTTCTTCAATTCCAAGTCCATCGACTTTTGCCTTCTCCAAGACTTCTTCTCGTATTGTCACTGCCCAAAACCAGTGATGAAAATCATACGCTGCCCCTGCAACAATCACCCTTTTATCAACTAACTCCTCTCTCGGAGTGCTCTTCAAGATTCTAAGGCTTGGAATAAGCCTTTCCTGCATATCCGGGATACCTTCCCACGCCTCTGCCATGTCCATCAGTCTAGAAAGAAATGAAGAGGTTCGTCCATAGGCCAGTGCCAACTTTTCCATGAACAAGGCCGCCTCCGTGCCTTCACTTGCTATCCAGTCCTGAGCTTCCCTGGCCGTCACCATTCCGTGCTCGACATCCCTAGTCATCTCCTGTGATGAATTGAGGAGAGAAGGAACAAATGCGATTGCCCCATCATGGTCGGGCTTCCTCAAATGTCAGATATATTCCCTTTGGAATTTTCCTCGACTTTTTTTAGTGTATTCCTTCCTTAGCCACTTCTTAGTCCTCAGCCATAGTCGGTGACAAAATTATTTAACTCTACTTCGACCTTCTTTTGAGGCTCCGCCAAGGCTTCCATCGTTGGTTATAGCATACCCCCGAGGAGTGATCTCACTCAAGTGGGTTTGTCCACCCGTAGGTACCGCATCACCGTGCACCTTAACGGGTTGCCCGCCCTTGCCCTCCTCCGAATGGTGGAGAACTCTTTGGCGGCTTTGATCAGCGACTGCCAATCTTGCCAAGAAATCGGCAGTATCATCCTCTTCTTCTTGTTGAGCCTCAGCAGGCACCTGAACTTTCATCCTTTCTAACAGCCAGTCTGGAATGGTCGACTGTTCAATGCCATCCTCTACTTGAACCTCATCTTCATTCGGAACATCCATGACTTCCCTGAGAGCGGAAATCATTCCTTCCTCGAAGTCATTGTTCCGAGCTTCGATCTCATTGTCTGAACCTAAGATTTCTGTGCCTGTTGGTGACGCAGGCTCTTCATCATCTAGTTGAATAGGTTCATCGTTTACTCCCTGAGTTGCAAGAGGTTCGAGCATTTCTACGAAGGAGTCGTCTATGGTAGCCATAAACTGGTCATTGTTCCTGGATGCTTGTGAACGAGAAGGATCTCCCTTATGCCTCTTGGAAACAGGCTCAACACTTGGCATTATTTCTTTTCTTTTCTCTCCAATCCCGACCAAGTCTTGATGGGATGCACCAGCATTAGAAGAATATGACTCTGATTCGCTCAACAGGTCATATGTGAGCGTGATTCCTTTTTGTCTCAATTCCTGGGCGTGATAATCAACCCACCATTGAGAATACTTAGTTACTGGCCTCATTAGGGTGGCTAGGTCTGCGTGCTCTGGTTCTGACCATTTCACCGGAGGGAGAGGTCAGCTTTCCTCAAAGCGTGGCTGGACATGGTTTCCATCATCCTGTAATTGGTCAGGCACTTGGCAAAACTCAATTGCTCTCATGAAATCTAGTGGCATCCTGGACCATATTTTCCGCCTGACCTCATACTCATCGGCAGCATTTGCCCAGAAATCTTCCAGCTCCATCTTGTGCTTGTACTTTCTTCCTTCCACTGTCCGAATGTTGTGATGTGGGTCAAAGTTGACCCTGGACTTGTAGGCCGTGAAAGGATACCATTGGATCTCCAGTCTTGCACTCTCAGCTGCCTGTGCTGATGGACAGTACTCTAGCATGTTCCCGATGAAGAATGGGAATGTGACAGACGCCTTCTTGGATGGCCTCTGAATATTCTGATACTCTTCTAATTGTCTCAAAACCTCGAGCAATATCATCCGATTGGTCGGATAGATAGGCAATTTATAGGGATTTCCAGTAAATCCCTGGATCCTGATATATGTGAATTTCGGGAACTGGATGAACCAAGACCCGTATTTGCTGATAAGACTTTTTGCTTCATGGCTCAGCCTCTGATGTATTCCTCCTTGAAGCTTTCTGGTAATGTGCATCAGGAATGCATCATGAACCCTCCTAAAGTGAGTCTTCTCCTTCAATTGGAGCTGCGGATAACAGTCGTAAGGCCTGAGCTCGTTCTCCCCGTTGCCAATTTTGCCCTTGCAGACCAATCCTGGATACTTGTATGATCTGGCCAACAGGTATATCACATATGAACTCATATGAAAAGACTTGGTCTCTTCGAGGTTGATCAGTTGCTCATGAAGGTTGTCACTTATCATCCGTGACCAGTTGAACATTTTGACTCCAGAGGTAATCTCATCTATAAAATAGTACATCCAGCTCTCGAAGAAGGCGCCTTGCGGGTTACCAGCTATTCTGTTTAGCATCAGCACAATATCCCCGAAATCTTCCTTGAAGTCCGTTCGGCGAGGCCTCTTGGGCAACTTCTTGATTGATGGCTTCGGCTTGTCCATCCACACCTTGTTGACTGTTGTGGCACACAAATCTGGCTGACTGTCATATAATCTTTTAGCTTCTTCCTTGGTCTTATAGACCGTTCGTGAATGTTCGGGGATGCCGAAGGTCTCCTAGATTGCTACTTCGCCCAAGTGTGCCAGGACTCTTCCATCGGGTGCGATGATTTGTCTCTTCTGAGCGTCATAGTGGAGAGCACACTCCACCATTAATTCCGCACAATCCATTGCCGGTGGGAATCCAGCTGCTTGGAATATCCCGTTTCTGACCATCTGTCTGGCTATTGCTGTGGGAAGCCCTTTCTGCCCGTACACTCTTTTCTTGAATTCATCAAAGTCGACGTGCCCGAGATCGGTGTCCACGACATTCTTCCACTTTGAAATGACCTTGGTCTCTTTCTGAGCACCCTTGTTGGCAAACTTCATTTTCAGCTTCTTTGATAATTCGCCTGCCGCGTCCGTCAACCTGCAGTCATAAAATTAACATTAATATAAAGACTTTTTCAAACAATTAAATCCCGTGCCTTGGATTCGAAAATTGACTTTCAGCTGTTTAAATAATTAAATCTTCATCACTAAAAGCAAGCTGAAAGTGACTTGGATGAAGTTGAAAATTTTGCCAGAACTTCGTCAAGATGAAAGTACATGAAAGAGATAGCAAATTTAATTGACCGAACATCAAACCTCAGTGAAGAACCGTTGAATGCAAATCAGATTTGAAAATCTGATTTTTACAAGAAGTGCGCCCTTCTTCACAGAATAATTTCAGCTTTGAATAAATCTCTTTCTTTTTTCCTGCGAAAAACTCTTCAACATAACACTGCCTCTCTCTCTGGGAAAATTCGACTTTGCCTATTGATGAATCAATTGCCCGATAATTTCGAGAAAGATTAAATTTCTCTTCAACTGTGTGCGAAAAAATGAGTTGCTGAAACTCATTATAATGCTGAAGGATTGAATTCGATTTAGTAACTGCCATATTCTTTCTCGATCTCGATTTGTTTTCATTTATCCAAATAAAAATTCTTCTTTTTATTTCTTCCGGCTAACCTCCGGACATTTTTCATTTAATGTTTATTTTGATTTTTGAATTTTAAATAAAAAAAAAAAAAAAATTAGCCATTTAATTAAATCTTCATGGCTTAATTTAATCTGCTTTACTCTTGGAATTTCCTCGTCAAGGTGACTTCTTTATTTTCTTCCAATTTTCGTCTAGCAAATTTGATTTTGTCCAATGCATTTTTAAATTCCAAATAGTTGAAAATTAATTATTAAAATATTAAAATATTTTAATTAATTCCAACCCGTTCGTTTTGGACCCATGGCTATTTCGATTATCCTTTCATTTTTCTTGGCTAAGAGTTTATTTTCCAATTTCATCCTCAATTTCGTCTAGCCAAACCAAAATTCAAGCCATTCCGTCGAAAATTTTATTGCCAAATCCCTGTTCTTCTTTGCCGAGGCGAGATTCTAAGCTTATTTTGCTTTGCCAAAGTCAAATATTTCCTTGCTCAGTCGGATTTTTCTAGGCAAAATCCTTGTCCGAATGTCTTCGTTGGGCGAATTTCCTTGACGTCTGACATATTCTTCCTCATTTCGGCCAAGGACGATCCTTCCTTTCTCCTTTGCCTTGTGCATTTTTCTTCGTCGAAAGTTGTCAATTTCTTAGTATTTTCTCCAGACTTAGGCAAATTTTATCTCTTTTCTACCTATGAGTTATGCACATTTTGTTTTATTCTTAGCCAAATCCCAATCTTCTCTAGCACGTGCCCTTCCGAGCTTGGCATTTGACCTCTCGAAAGTGTCATGATACTTGGCCAAAGTCTTCATTTTTCATCCTTTTAGCCTCTTTACTTAGGCAAATATTCGAACCTTTCCTTGGACTTGGCATTGACACTTAGCATAAATCATTCTTTTATCCTCTTAGGCGGACTTTCTTAGCATTTTGGACAACCTCTTCAAGTGTATGGCGGACCTTCCTTCCTCTTTGGATATGCATCTTGGACGTCTTTGATACCTTGCTAACCTCCTCCAAGTGTATGGCGGACTTCATAGGTCTTTTGGACGAACCTCTTGGATGTCCCTCTTTTCTAGGACGGATTTCCTTAACACTTTAACATTTTATCCCTCTTTCTAGGCCCTCATACTTAGCAGATTTTCGAAATTCTCTTTGCTGGGTACCAACACTTAGTGAAAATTTCAATTTTTTCTCCTTCTACATGCCTAGGCGGACTTTCCAAGCCTTTTGGACATCCTTCTTTGGAGATGGCGGACTTTAGAGGAGTCAAGGACAAGGATGGCAGACTTTGGAGGGTGTTTGGATGGGTCTTCAAGGTGCATGGCGGACTTTAGAAGATCCTAGGATATCAAGGGCGGACTTCAAGACTTTTTGGCACTTCCTTCCTTGCACATGGCGGACTTCATCAACCTTTTGGACATGCAGGGCGGACTTTGAAGCTCCTTTGGACATCCTTGGCGGACTTTGGAAGGTGCAAGGATGTGCCTTCAAGATGCATGGCGGACTTCAGAAGATCCTAGGATGTTCCTCATTGCTGCTGGGCGAACTCCATGACCCTCTTGACATTCTTAAACATCTTCCTTCATCCTTCTTCCATGGAAATGGCGAATTTTCCAAACTTAACCAGATTTTTCACAAACTTCACCATTTAAGAACTGATTTTTCATGATTTTGCTTCAGATCTGCTTGATCTTGAACTGGTTTTGACTGATTTTTCCAGATTTTTGAACGTTTTTGGTTTGATTTTCATGCTTTTTACTTGTTTTTTCCAGATTTTTCGAAATTTTTTCAAATTTTCACTTCGATTTTCTGAGAGTTCTATTGAGTTTTTCGAACTTCTGAGTGTTTTCAGAACTCGTTTCTAAAAAATAGAAACTTTCCAAAAATAGAAACTTTCCAAAAATAGAAAAAGCAAACCCTAAAAAAATAGGGAACCTTGTTTGGTCTGAAAATGCCAAAAATGAAAAATCGAAAAAGCCATTTTCCCTAAAAAGTAGGAAGTCTCGGAATTGGCCAAATTTATAGTCGATCTTCGTCTCTTGGGCCTTCTGAGCGCTCCCATGACTTCTACGCACTGATTAAGCATGAATTATTGATTTGGCTCGGGCAACTCTCGGAAAACTGACCTGAAACCCTTAGCAAAATGATCTCTTGTAACTGTTGCAAGGAGACAAAACCCTAAAAACTAGCAGGCAACTGGGGGTCCCCATTAGCGATGGGGCGATGTGTGAAAAGGTCACAACAGGGTGTTTGCATATTGCACAACAAAGTGTTTATGAAAGTTTTCAGTTTGATGTCAATGGTCAAGTGGACTATGAGTGTTTTCAGTTTTCAGTCCAGATGGATGAGCATTTAATAGAACATGATAGTGAATTGAACAAGGTAAAGTATCACAATGATTATGGATTTCAGTTAATGTTTGAGTGTGGATTTCAGATTGACAAAATTAATGATGAAAATGGCAAGTTCAGACACATGGTAATGATGGTTAATGGCAATGCCACTAATAGGGTAAGTTGGTGGATAGTTCATGGCAGTGTTTTCAGACTTGGCCTAGTACAAACAGCTGAAAGTAAAGTATTTGACAAAGGTATGTATTGGTTCAATGTTTTTGGGGGCCTAGGGCCAGCAAATAAGGTTTGAAGAATAGTTTCAATACGGCATAAAGGAGAAATAATGTGAAATTGCAGATGCAGGTTAAAAGCCTGTATGATAAAAGGTTTCTAAGAGGAAATTTGAAGTGGGGATTATGGTATTGGTATGGAATGCAAGGTCTGAGGACAGGGGCAAGCATGGAAAATTTGATGCCTTGTGGTTAGGACTATATCTCATATCTAATACTTATGATGAAAATTCATACTATCTACAAAGCCTAGTTGGTGAACTTCTTGAGCTTCTAGTACATGGATAGTTCTTGAAAGAAGGGGTTCATTATTGGATGATCAAGTTGTAATTATGACAAGCACATGGATCTTGAATCAACATTATTACCAATTGATAATATTGGAAAGCTTGCTGATTTATTTGACAATAAAATTTCAGAATTTGTTGATACTACAAAACTTTTTGATCTATATGTAGAGTAGCTAAAAGATGGATCTCATGTTAGCAAATGTGAAATTGAATACAATTGATCTACGTGTAGAGCACCGCCAGTGGATGCATTGCTAGTTGATACATTGTCAGAGTTGGTGCCACTAGGCACGCTATTGTCGATACCTCCAGCCACATCCTCAGTGCCAACCTTGGCACCGGGGGCAACTGTTAGGCTAGTGATCACATGGGGAACGGTCACAACATAAGAGCCGGTCACAGTTACGACATCGGCCAAATCGCTAGTTCCCTTTGTTGTATTGCCAGGAGTGCCAAGAAATGTGTAGATCGACGACTAGTTGGGGTCAATTGGTATGGCGCTCAAAGTCCCAACGTTGCCAAGCCCTTCAAAGATTTTGGCAGAGGGCCCGGAGGGAGGTCCACTCCTCCAGTCACAACAAAGTTTTACTACCAGGGTGGCAAAAGAGGAGGCACACCATGAGATGCCGCCAATGGCGACAAGAGAGGTTGAGCCAGTAGTAGCTGTGTAGGAGAGTGGGGTACTGTTGAGGATAGGAGAGGTTGAGCTAGTAGCAGCCGTGCAGGAGAGTGGGGGACCGTCCATGATGGAGCCCCCCATGACAGTTGAGGGGCCGCAACCAGCATGTGGCGAAGAGGAGGAGGAGGATGGATCTAATGAGTGGAGGATTGGTTGTGGAGATGTCACAGTCGGATCCATGGGATCCCTTGGGAATAGTGCAACGCTACGTCGAGGAACTCCAACACGTGGGACGACTGATGGTGCAAGTGGGAGAGATCTCCAAGGAACTCAAGGTTGGCCGCTCTCCACTTGTAGCATGAGAGGTACAACAGATCTGTGGATTTGTATAGATGGGGTGTGAGTTGGAGTTTGCTCGTATTTTTACCAATCAAGGTTGGCCAGCGGAGGAGACTGCAACAATGCTTAGAGTTTGGCGTGGTGCACCACCAATGGTGGTAGGAAGGGATGCCTGAGTTCTCGAGGCCCTCTACAACATTGAGTTGGCCTTTTGGAATGTTTTCTATTCATTGAAAGTCAAACAATGTCCACAGAAGTAGCGGTGGCGAGGAAGGTGGAGGCATTTCAGATGATGCAGAAGGTGAAAGAAGAGTCGGCAGGAAGTATGGAAAATCGCCAAACACAATTGGCTGAGTAGAACTGACTTGCCAGTGCTGAGGAAGCTTGCGCATTGGCCTTGGAAGCCAAGGTAACCATTGTAGAGGAAGAGGCTCGACAGAAGGTATGGACGATGAAGTAATAGGTGAAGGAGTTGGAGGAACAACTGGCAGCGAGGTGCACAAATGTAGATAAAGCCAAGAGCTAGTTGATGGAGGTGGCTTGCATGGTCAAAGCCGCTAGGGAATGAGAGATATTGGCCGACCACCAACTCCATGTACATATAGAGTTGAGGTGATTGAGTGAGCTGAGATCTTCGACGACTACCTCGATTTCATCGGTTCATCCAGGGACGTCCTCACTGCCCCCCTCTTCTTAGTAGCATCATGTGTAGTATCATTCCCCTTTTGCTTGTCATGTCGTCTTCTTTTGTGGGGGGGATGATGTAGACGGTCATATCTTAGTCATAGTCGGGTAGTAGTAGTTGGCCATAGTTTACTATGCTTAATAAAACTATAGTTAAATGCAAATATTTCATGTAACAAATGCCATTCTGTTTGGGTAATTAAGTCCCAATTAGTGGTAGATTAGTTGTTGCAAAGCGTCACGACGGTTGGTTTCTCAACCAATCGTTAGTGGCTATATGTACGAGAGTCTTTGTAATTGGGAATATTATTACGGTACTGTGGACATCTATGCTATTGTAGTGTTGTCATTCTGCTTGCTGTGAATAAATGAATAAAAGCAATTCTTATTTCATGCATCATGTGTTCTGAATACGCTGTACGTATCTATGTTCTGTGAATAACTTAGTTTACTCTTGTAGTACATTGAAATCCATCCTGTGAGCAAACACAGTCAATGGACAAAAAGTCTAAACTCTGCAACATTTTATGTTTTTACTACATTTGTAGAAATCACAATCAAAGGTTCCAACTGGTTCAGCCTCATCAGTATTGTGTTCTTGTTCTTTACCAGTATGTTTAGCAGTCTGCACTGAATTTTGATGCTTAATTTCAAGATCCACCTGATCTTTATCCTTTGGGAACATATTTTCTTCATAGAGCTCAGGAATATTATATGCTTGGATCATTAAATAGTCTTTTTGATTTTCAATGTAATCTCTAACAAACTACACTCATCTACCACTCTTCTTTCATGAGGTCAGAAGTGAGCTTTTGTAATTTCCTTTCTGTTTACATTTGTCAAACCATCTTCTATCAACCTAAATAACCTGCCCTTGGGGGTTACCATTATCATGGCAACGTGCATCACAATATGAAGAAATGTGAGTTCAGTAAGAAACTCTGTTTTCTTGTTCTGGAATACATCGTCATTTCTACCTCTCCAAATATGCCAAAGAATTTCGGTGGACATACTTACAAAAAAATATTAAGAACATCAAAATCATTTGCATAACCAAATAAGATTTCATGCCATGTAAAATCATTCTTATTGGCCCAGTCCATACAATTGCCACAAAATGCATACCAAAGATTACGAGGATATTTGCAATAAAGAAAAGATGTTCAAAATGCTCTACCACGTTACGGATGTCATAGATTTGGGCAGATGAACCAAGATCAGATAGAATTGAGTCAATAGCTAACCTTTTAAGAAGGAGAAGCCACTTGAAGTTTTTTTGGGTTCTAGAACACTTAACCAAAAAACTTTTAAAAAGTTAGACCAATAAACATTAGATAAGTTTAGATTCCATTTATGATTAATACTGTTAAGAACCTCTTGGTGTCAACCAGTATAGCATAAATTTTCTTGGAATTGACTTAGAGAAAGAGATACCATCAGCCAAAACAAAATTGTCCATAATTTCAGAATTTAGTCTTAGAGATACTAGAAAGTTGACAATAAACACAGCCTTTGGAGCACATAATGGGTTGTTTTGTGAGTTTTAGGATTGAGAAACAACATTGTATTTGTTCCCATGTAATTGTTCCATTTAAATTTTCTTGAATTTTTTGCCTTAAATATTCCACAATCACAATAATACTTGCATAATTAATTATAAATATTTAACTTTAAACTTATAATTTTGATAGTCATAAACTTTGGATTTAAAGCTTTAATACAAATTTGAAAATATTAAACCAAGGAAACCCGGGGACGCGTCCCCTGGGTATTTGCACCCCGTCCCCGTCCCGGTGCCGTTTCGGGGACAGGAAACGCGTAGGGGACGGCTGACAGCCGTCCCCCAGAAGTCACCGAATTTCGGGGACGTCCCCGATTGAGAGAAACGTCCCCGAGTGGACAGGGGACTGCCAGGCCGTCCCCTGGACGGATAGGGGACGCCTAGCCATCCCTCGACCGTCCCGGGGATGGCCGGCCGTCCCCTATCGCACAGCAGCAAAAAAGACATAAAAATAAAGTGTTTTTTTAAATTTTTTTGTTTTTAAAACATTGCTTTGTGGGCCCCACGCCTTCCCAACCCTAATATGGCCACTTAAAACATTTTTTTACCTTCATTTGATCTCATTTTAACTTGCCAAGATAAAATTGCAGCCAAGAGCAAAAGTGAGAAGAGAAAGAGAAGGGTTTGAAGGAGTTGTTGGAGAAGAAAAACCAGCATTTAGGAGGAAGAAAGGAGAGCATTAAGCAAGCAACCAACAAAAGAAGTGAAAGAGGTAAGTTAATCTCTCATTATCTTTCATTTTTTTTCATTTTTTTCTAAGTTAAAATGATAAAATGTATGATTTTGGATCATGAATATGTAATCTATAGGAATTTCTATGACGGGTTGCGCTGTGGTTCCCTGCTAGGGCTGCGATGCCCTAGCTGCGTTTGATCTTTCCTTGGCTGCGTTTCTTTTTGTTCTGTGGCGGGTGGCTCCTTTGTCAGGTGCGTGGGGCTGCTGTGTGTGGAGTGCGGTGTGGGGATTGCTGCGAGGGTTGTTTTTTCTGTGTGTAAAGTTTGCTGTGTGAAGTGTGTGGTGTGGAGTGTGAGGGAGGGTCTGTTGTGGAGTTTTCGTGGTGTGGAGTCTTTTGGTGGGGTGTGGTGGTTTGTGGGTTTGGCTTGGGGTGCCGGGTGTGGTTGATGATGGCTGAAGCCTCCGAGAGCTTGGCAATTTCGGGTGTGTCACATCCTCAGGGCTTCGCTAAGGACATGCATGCTTCGATGTTGAATAACTCTTTTGTGGGTGAGAGCTCCAAGCTCAAGAAAGTGAATGGTTGCTTGCCGCGGAGTCACGCTCGTCCCGTTTTGGTTATCTCTCCTGATTCGGTGCATGATGACTTTGCTTATTGGACTCAACACGTTTTGATCTGTAAGTTTTTAGGTATTCGGGCCCCCCTCTCAGCTTTGGAGTCCTGGATGCGCCGTACCTGGCAGGTTGAAGGTGACTTTGATATTTTGGTGGCGGGGAATGGGTTCTTCTTGGTTGACTTTTCTTGCATCTCAGATCGTAATCGGGTTTTTGAGGGGGGGCCGTATTTTTACAATCATGTGGGTTTATTTATGAAACCCTGGCATGGGGGTTTTAATGCGGCTGAGGATCTGCCTTCTCGAGTTCCTGTATGGGTTCGTCTGCCATGGCTTCCTTTGGAGTTCTGGAGAGAAGATATTCTACAACGGATAGCAGCATTGTTGGGGAAGCCGGCTGCCATTGCTCAGAATACTTTAGACAAAAAGGTATTTTCTTTCGCTCGCATTTGTGTTGAAATTGATTTAAATAATCCACTGCCAGATTCTTTGGAGATTTGTATTGGCTCTGCCTCATGGATTCAACAGTTAGATTACGAGTCCCTTCCTTTCCGGTGCCGATTTTGTCATGAGTATGGTCACCTTCTGCGTCAGTGTCCTCGGACTTCCAGAACGGCTGGGGTTCCTTCTTCTTCTCCCTCAGGACCTTCAGTGGAGAAGGCAGATAAAAGCAAGGGGTCTATGGCTGAAGGGGGGAAGGCTGAGCGAGGGCCTGATAAGGATGGCTTCATTCCTGCTAAACCTAAAGCTAAGGGGAGAGGTCAGAAGCGACCCTTTAAAGATAAGCAGAGTGATCAGGGTTTCAATCGTTTTGAGGTTTTGGACAATCAGGCCTTGGAGGAAGGGATTCCTGCTGAGATCTTGTCTGGGGATACTGGTATGGATACAGGGCTGGAACAGGCAATTGTAGTTAGGGACTCTTCTCTTCTTTGGACAAGGGAGGGTCTGGGTCTGTGGACAATCCGGCTGCTTTAAATGATGATATTATTTTAGCAGACTTAGCTAAGGAAGCGTCCTCAGGAAAGGGTCGAGGTTCAGCTTCTTATCTAGGAGTGCTCCAGCGCCCTCTTAAGAAAGGAAATTTTGATAAGTCTCTTAAGGTTGGTCGCAAGAAGGATGTGGACAAGATTAAATCTACCGGGGAGTTGTTGGTGGAATCGGGCTCTGTTAAGACCTTGGATGCCCACTTTGCCCAGCCTTCCCCATGATTGTTCTTTCTTGGAATGCAAGGGGGCTGAATAGCGCCTCCCGTAAAAAAGCTATTCAGGATTTGATTAGGGTTCATTCTCCTGATATTTTATGTGTGCAGGAGACTAAGCTTCAGGTGGATTGTATGCTTCAGTATGCTCCTCGTATTTGGTCTTCTGGGCAATGTCAGTGTATTGGCTCTAGAGGAAATTCTGGAGGTTTGGCACTATTTTGGGATCCTCGTAAGGTTGTTCCTTCCTGGTGGATTTCTTGCCAATCCTCTATCTCTATGGTGGCCTCTGTTGTGGACTCTGGTGAGACTATTTTGGTTAGCAATGTGTATGCTCCGGTTGACATCCGTGGTAAGAGCCAGCTGTGGGCCCATATTACGTTTGTTAGATCTTGTGCTCCCCTTTTGCCGTGGATCTTAGGAGGTGATTTCAATTCTATCTTGTGCCTGGAAGAGAAAAGAGGTGGATTGCCGAGATTGGGTCCTGCTTCAGATTTGTTTCGGGCTAGTGTGGCCTCTCTTGCTCTTGTTGATGTCAAACCTTCTAATGGCTTATTTACTTGGAATAATAGGCAGAGTGGATCGGAGGCAATTTCCGAGCGGTTGGACAGGTTTCTTGTTTCTAGTTTTTGGGTTGGGGGCAGTGTGGTTATTGGCTCTGAGATTCTTGATTGGTGTGGCTCTGATCATTGGCCAATTAAGTTTTCTGCTTCTCCTTTCCCTAATCCTAAGCGTCCTCCTTTCAAATTTCAGCTTATGTGGTTGTGCGACTCTTCTTTGTATAATCTTGTTGCTCAGTGGTGGCGGGATGGAGCCCCTGCGTATGGTACTGCTATGTACTCTTTTGTTAAGAAGTTGCAATGTGTTAAGTTTCATCTTAAGAGATGGAATAGACTTTGTATTGGCAATTTCCGTGCTAAGAAAAGGGAAGCGCAGGAGCGTCTCGCTGTCATTACTCGCCAGATTAGGGATCTTGGTTTTTCTGAAGCTCTTGGGCATGCTGAATCCGAGGCTCTTAAAGCTGTGGAAGAGTGGGAGCTTCGTGAGGAGATTTTCTGGAAACAGAAGGCTCGGATTGACTGGCTTCAAGAGGGTGACAGGAATACTGCCTTCTTTCATCACTCCGTGCAGGCTCGTCGGAATAAGTGTTATATCTCTTCTCTAGTTAACTCTGAAGGAATAGCTTTATCCTCACAACAGGCTCTATCCAGAGAAGCTCGCCTGTTTTTCTCTACTTTGTTTGCTGAGGACTCTCCTCCTGCTGAGGTTGAGGAAAATAGGATTCTTGCTTGTATTCCTCCTTTGATCTCTGATGAGTTGAATGCTTCTCTCATGCGCCCGATCACTCTACCTGAAGTGGAAGAGGTGGTGTTTGGGATGAATAAGGGGAAGGCTCCTGGCCCTGATGGGTTCCCAGTTGAATTCTTCCAGGAGTTTTGGGAAATTGTGAAGATGGATCTGTTGGAGGTAGTCTGTGAATCTTTTCATAACAAGCAGATGCTTAGGGCCATGAATGCTACCTTTTTAGTCCTAATTCCTAAGAAGGAGGGTGCTGATAGGTTTGAGCTTTTTCGTCCTATTGCACTCTGCAATGTGGTGTATAAGATTATTACTAAGTTGATTGCTGAGCGGCTCAAATCTTGCCTGCCTGTTGTTATTTCTGAGGAGCAAGGAGGTTTTGTGGCTGGGCGTCAAATTTTGGATGGGGTGGTGATTGCCTCGGAGGCTATTCATTCCATGGCGATTTCCAAGGAGAAGTCTATGTTCATTAAGCTGGATATGGCAAAAGCGTATGATAGAGTTAAATGGAGTTTCCTTCAGAAGATTCTGTTGGCCTTTGGGTTTTCTTCTGAGTGGGTGAGTTGGATTATGAGCTGTGTGACTTCCTCCTCATTTTCTGTCATTGTGAATGGGGAACCTTCAGAGCTGTTTGGTGCCACTAGGGGCCTTCGCCAGGGAGACCCTCTCTCTCCCTATCTGTTTATTATTATGGCTGAGGGGCTGGGTCGCTTTCTTAAATCCCAGGTCTCTCTTGGTCTGATCCGTGGGTGGCAGTGGGGGTTGGGGCTGCCTACTTTGTCTCACCTCCAGTTTGTGGATGACACTTCTCTTATGGGGCTGGCGAGTCTTCATGAAGCAGAGTCTATTAGGCATGCTTTGGACATCTACCTAGCTGCTTCGGGTCAGAAAGTTAATGAGCAGAAGTCTTCTATTTTTTTCTTCAATACTCCTTTGGCCATCCAAAGGAGGATTGCTGCTATTTTGAGGTTTCAAATTGGATCTCTCCCCTTTGTTTATCTGGGGATTCCTCTTGCCGTTGGTCGTCAACCCAGATCCTCGTGGCAGATGTTGCTTGATAAGTTGAGGAAGAAGGTAACTCACTGGACTCATCGGTGGTTGTCTACTGCTGCTAGAGTTACCCTCCTTCAGTCTGTTATCCAGGCCCTTCCCATCTACAGATGTTTTGTTCAATCAGCCCCTATGTATTTCCTCCGTGAATTTGATGCTCTCTCTCGGCAATTCCTTTGGAGTGGCAATTTGATGACTTCAAAGTGGAGCCTTGTTAAATGGGATTCTGTGTGTAGACCTAAGCAGGAGGGTGGTCTTGGTTTGCGCTCTTCTATTCTGAATGGGCAAGCTCTCGCGGCGAAGCTTTACTGGCGCTGGTGTACTAATCAACATCAGCTGTGGGCCCGTGTTCTTAGCTTTAAGTATCTTCGTGGTGCTGCTCCACATGAGGTTCCACGCTATCCTCTGGAGGGAAGTGGTTCTATGATTTGGTCTACTTTGAAAGTGGGAGCCCAGTTGATTAAGCGTGCTCTTTTTTGGATCTGTCATTCGGGATCTCAGGCTCTTTTTTGGTGGGATTCTTGGGATGGTCACCCACCTATTCTTTCTGCTTTTCCTCATCTTCAACCCCTCTGTGATGTGTTTACTGCTGCTGGTTGGGAGACCGTTGAGCATTACAAAATTGCTGAGCATTGCGGCGCTGGTGTTTCTTTCCGCTGGAAGCACATTTCTGAGTGGCCTCCTGGGGGCTTTGAGGAGGGCAGACAGGAGCTTGCTCTTCTTTTGGCTTCTCGGGCTTGTAATTCGTTGAGGGGACCTGATATTTTAGCTTGGGATAGCTCCGACATGTCTGGGAAATACTCTGTGTCTACTGGCTATAAGCAATTGGGTAGACAGTTGTTTGGGGATATTCAGGTCCCCTGGTGGAAGTATGTGTGGCATAAGCTGTCTTGGCCCAAGTGCAATTTCCTCTTGTGGCTGGTGGCTCAAAATCGATGTCTTACTTGGGACAATTTATGCAAGCGGGGTTTCCAGGGTCCCTCTTGGTGTGTGTTGTGTCGTGAGGCTGAGGAGTGTGTTTCTCATCTCTTCTTCCAATGTTCCTATGCTCGGGAGATATGGCATTTCTGGTGGCGAGTGTGGAATATGCCCTGTCGGCATGTTTCTTCTTTGGCTGAGTTTGTGGATCGGGAAAGTAGGGCCCCTGTTTCTACTTCCTTTCTTCAAGCTGCTTGGGCGATTGGTCCTTCCTTCATCATTTGGAACCTTTGGTTGGAGAGGAATCGTCGGATTTTTCAGGATATGATGATGGGGGCCCCGCGCTTGTGGTGGAAAATTTTGCATTCTTTGGGTGAAACGATCGCGGCTAAGTGTGATCTGTCTGAGTCGATTGCTCCTTCTGATGTTGGCTGTTCCAGTCGCCTTCATCTGCCTCCTCAGCATCAGCAGCTTATGCGCAACAGGTGTAGGCATCCTACTCCGAAGGTGAATAGGGAGGGAAGATGGTCTCCTCCTCCTCAAGGCATCCTTAAAATTAACACGGATGGCTCTTCTCGTGGAAACCCTGGTCATGCTGGAATTGGTGGTGTTGGTCGGGATAGTTCGGGAGATGTTCAATTTATCTTCTCTATTTATAAGGGTCTTCATACTAATAATCTTATGGAGGCTCAGGCAATTTTACTGGCTGTTGAGCAGGGCAGTAAGTTGGGGTGGCGCAAGATTATATGCGAATCTGATTCCCAGGTGGTGGTGAACTTGCTGAACAGGAAAAGGCTTGAGGATGTTGGTTGGCACTTGGCTTTGATTATTGAACAAATTCTCAATCTTTGTGTTTCTCTTGAGTTTGTTACTTTCACTCATATTCCTAGGGAGTGGAATGGTGTTGCTGATTGTTTGGCTAAATGGGCTTCTAACCATATTCATGATTGGAACTTGGTTGACCGGGGGCAATTACCCCCTGATTTGTCTCAGCAGTTGGACCACTTGGTAGAGCTTGATAAGGCTCTGTAATGATTTGGCTCTGTATTTTCTCTTGTGTTTAATAAATTTTTACCCCTCTTTACATTCGATAAAATGTATGATTTTTTGTTTTTTTTTTTAATTTTCAGTTTGCAAAAACCAAAAGAAAACAAAATGAGCAGCAATAGTGAAGATAGTGGGGATTGTTGAGAGGGGGGAAGAAAACCAATCAATTCATATGGGGCAGCCTCAAACAAACCCATTTGATATCCCTTCTGAAGACTTGAAAAAATATGCAAAAGGCCCTTTTAATTCTAAAAAACCTCTTCTTCAACTAGCATCATGTATAGACAAAGGCAAAGGGAAAAACACTGGGGGTAGTAGATTGTGGCTATGTCACATTTGCAAAGAAAAATATAATGGGAGCTATACAAGAGTCTATTCTCATCTATTGGGTTTTGGAGGCCATGGGGTCAAGGGTTGTAAAGATATAAAAGATTTTGAGAGGATGGAGTGTTATAGATTGCACTTGGAGGCCGGAGGAAGGCCTATGGATCAGCTTATGCAAACTCAATCTGCACATTCAACCTCACCTATGCCCTCTATGCTTGGTAGTCCTAGTGTTGGTAGTGGTAGTAGTGGTGCGGGTGGTGTTCATATTTCCACAAGAGGGAAGAGGAAGGCTGCTACTTCTAGTGAGCAGCAAAATACAGTTGAAAATATGTTCAATGTGCAAGCACGAGATGTGGCAGATTCTTCCATTGCCAAATTTTTCTATGCCCATGCTATCCCATTCCATGTAGCACGTTCTCCCTACTTCAAACAAATGTTTAGAGATGTGGCAAATGTTGGTACCTCATACATTCCCCCTGGAGAACATAAATTACGTACTTCACTCCTTGAAAAAGAATATTCTAAGGTGAGTGTGGTGATGGAGGACATGAGACAGTGTTGGATTAGAACAGGTTGCTCTATTATCATGGATGGGTGGACCGATATTAGACAACGGCCACTTATAAACATCATAGTCACATGTTCAGCTGGTCCATATTTCCTTAGAGCCATTGATTGTTCTGGAAAGCGCAAGGATGCAGAATTCCAATTTAATATTTTGAAAGAGGCTATAGAGGAGGTTGGGGCAACCAATGTTGTGCAGGTGGTTACTGATTCAGCACGTGTGTGCAGATTAGCAGGTTTGATGGTTGAGAGTGCTTACAAGCACATCTTTTGGACTCCTTGTTGTGTTCATGCGTTGAACAACGCATTGAAAGACATAGGGAAGATGGATTGGGTGCACCAGGTGGTTGTAGATGCTAGAGACATTCAGATGTTTATTTGCAACCATCACACCTCACTTGCCCTCTTTAGGACATTTTCAAGGAAGGAATTTCTCAAGCCTGTAGCAACAAGGTATGCCAGCTACTTTATTTTGTTAGAGAGGATGCTTGAGGTACAGGAGGCTCTACAGTTGATGATGGTTAATTCAGAGTGGAATAGATGGGCTATGGCAAGCACTGCAGAAGGGAGAAGCATCAAACAAAAAATTCTTGATGATAATTGGTGGTCCAATGTGAGGTAAAAAAATTGTTAATTAATAATTTGTTAATTGTTATTGATTGCTGATTTTATAAAAATATATATATATGATTTTATTATTAATATTTTTTTATTTTCTAAGTTCTAACTTGTCTTTTTTCAAATTTTTGTTTGCAGATTTGTTTGCTCCATCATTTCACCTATTGTGGATGTCATTAGATATGCTGATACAGACTCTCCAAGTCTTGGAGAGATTTATGAAACTTTTGACTCCATGCTTGGAAAAATGAAGAAAGCAATTTCTGATAAGGATCCTAATTCGGGATTATATGAGCAAAAAATTAGGCCCATTGTGACAAGGCGGTGGAACACTATGAACACCCCGCTTCATATGGCAGCCTTTGCTCTTAATCCCAAATGGTATGTACCTAGACCTGGTAGGATGCCTCCTTGTGATGATGATGAGGTGAAAGAAGGGTTTATGAAGGCCCTTGCAAAAATATATTCAATTGAGGAGGCCAGTCTAGTTCGTACACAGTTCACTGATTTTGTTAATCTCCGTGGTCCAACATTCGGCAAACCAGAGGCCAGGGTAGATAGAACTACAGTAGCTCAAAGGGATCCTATTGGATGGTGGTCATGGCATGGGAAGGATGCACCACAATTGAGGACGCTTGCTGTTCGCCTCCTTTCACAGGTAATACTTTAGATTATCATTAACATAATTTGATTTAGATGAGTGATAGTGTTGAAGTTTGAACATTTATATAATCATAATTTAAATTGAATGTCCTAATTAGTAAATTTAAATTACTAATTTAGTTTTTAAATTTTGTCTCCTCTCACAGGTTGCTAGTTCCTCTGCTGCAGAGAGGAATTGGTCAACATACGGCTTTATTCACTCTATCAAGAGGAATAGGCTGACCTCTAGACGGGCAGAAAAATTAGTGGCTGTGCATAGTGCTTTGCGACTCCAGGATCGTCAGACTCCTGAGTATAGACAGACTCCAGCATTACGATGGGATGTTGATCCAGAGGATGTCACACAAATTGATGAGGAGGAGAGACAGGAGGGATTGGTTGGAGTTCCATTAGATGAGCTAACCCCTCACAGTGACAGTGACTCAGACTATGAGTCTGATTTTGATGCAGTGTTGGCAGATGCCGAGTAGTGGCAATCATCATACTTTCTATTTCTATGTTTTGCCTTTGGACACTTGTGACTTTGTCATTTTGACATTTGTAGTACAAACTTGTAGCCTTTTGGGCATTTTATTATTTTATATCATATGCACATTGACTATTTGACATGAATTTGAATTATGGTCCATGGATGCAATTAGGTAGTTGTAGTATTAAATTGTTTGATAATTCGATTCTATGATGCATATGTCAATATGATTGGTGATTGTTATGATTATCATTACTCATATGAATATCTTAAATTTGAAATTTCCCTATATTTTTAAAATTTATCTCTCTCTCTCCCTATATATATATATATACTATACAGCCGTCCCTCCGTCCCCTAAAATCCCCTAAAAAATTTGCCGTCCCCGAAACGCGTCCCGCCGTCCCGCCGTCCCGCCGTCCCCCCGTCCCGGAAACTTGGTGGAACATAGTATTAAACTTATATTCTGCTGTAATCTTTCTTCCAATTTGTAGCCGCACTTGTATAAATGTCTTGAAGTGTTTTCTAAATTTATGTCTAAAGTTACGGGTTTCCATCCACTAACTTGGCAAGAGAAATTAAGGGTTTTCGTCCTTAAATCTCTGAATCTTTTAGGAGTTTCGTCCTCGATTTTGAATATTTCACAAGGAAACTCAATAATATTTCTTCACAAATTCTTTTTCCCTTCTCCTTGATTGATCTTCCTTATATACCATTTTTCTTTAATAGAAATAACTTTTCATCTACATGCCTTTTGACTTTTTGTTGAAACTAAACTTCATTAAATTTCAGTTTTTTAATAATATTAATTATTCTCCCTTTTGACTTTTTCTTTAATCTACATGCCTTTTGACTTTTTGTTGAAACTAAACTTCATTAAATTTCAGTTTTTTAATTATATTAATTATTCTCCCTTTTATTAACCAAAAACCTTTTAAAATGTTAGACCAATAAACATTAGATAAGTTTAGATTCCATTTATTTATTTTGGTAAGATAGGTGTTATCAGAAAATTAGGGGTGATAACTCCCCGATAAGCTATTAACACTGCGAAATGGATGGTTTTCCATTCGCTCAGTCTTTATTTTTGTTACCATTTACATTGTGGGCCTTGTATTATGTTGACATACATATTTTTGTCCGGGATTTTGTGCTGACTCCTGCCGCATCAGTATTTGCCTGGGCCCCACTTCCTTATTATTTGGCTTCCAAGGCAACGCCAATTTGCATTCCTTTGATATCTCTTGATAGGTGAGGTTTTCAAAGGTTATGTGTTGGTTGGCCTGCTCTACATTCCTACTTCACACGTGAAATTAAGCAACACATACAACCCACCTAAGGTGAAGGTATTTTCTATTTGATTTGTGATTCATTCCCTCTTCGACTCTTGTGTGTTATGGTACGTCTTAAACTTGCCAAGGGATTCGGCAGATTATGCCATTATTTTGCACGCCTAGGTTCCCATTTTTTAGTTTGGCTCCGTGTTGATTGCACTATGAAGAGTCTAGACTCTTTTGTTACCATGGAGACCCCCATATTGCATTCCTTCGATATCTCTTGACAGGTGAGGTTTTCAGAGGTTTATGTGTTGGTTGGCACGCTCTACATTCCTATTTCACAAGTGAAATTAAGCAACACATACAACCCACCCGAGGTGAAGGTATTTTCTACTTGATTTGTGATTAATTCCCTCTTCAGTTGTGTGTTATGGTACATCTTAAACTTGCCGAGGGATTTGGCCGATTATGCCATTATTTCGCACACTTATTCTCCCATTTTTAAGTTTGGCTCCGGGTTGATTGCACTATGAAGAGTCAAGACTTTTCTGTTACCATGGAGACCCCCATATTGCTAACTTGTGACCGTAGTTAGTTATCCTTTCTAGGTTGGATAATAGAACAGCGTTTGAAGCTTGTCTTGATAGAGAGAGGCTTGCTTACCATGAAAGCCGAGAGGCTCATTTTGGGTGAAAAGTTTCTTGTTTCCAAGGAGCGCCATCGAGTTAATACAGACATTCCAGCCCGTTTGTCGCCTCCCTCTTGGACCTATGCGTTCCTGAGGAAGAAATTGATAGTATGACTTGGCAGTTGTTCTGCCCTCATTTGTTGGGTGGGCTGGAAGGGGTTTTGGGAACTGCTCAGCTCGAAGTTGGGATTCCTCGACTTCAGGATCTAGGAATGCCACTCGGAGTTCGTTTTCTGCCGTTTCTTCTTGATACAAAGGGTGGGGAACTCTTGCTTCATCAGAGCTGCACTCTGGTTGGCTATAAGTTTCTGCGCAAATTGTACCAGTCTGAGCCCGTGGATGACTTTGAATGGTTAGAGGAGTTCGATGCTTATGAAGCCAGCTAGAGAAAAAGGTTTGAATCGGTTTTGGCAAGTTCTCAGATAAGAACCCTCCAGAGGAATCCATTGTTGAGAGCTTTTTCAAAGTGTTTTTAAAAGAAAACCTGGGCTAGGGGCCTTAGTGCAAGTTTACAGTTTTTTTGGCTGTAAACCCTAACGTACAGTTTGATAATGTATATTGGTAAGAAATTAAAGACTTATGTGAATATTATATGAAATATATCGCTGTTACAAAGTTCGGGAAGTCTGAGAATGTGTTGCCAAAAAATTTTGTATTCCAAAAAAATTTTTATGTTCAATTTTGGTTTTGGGTTACTTCGTGAATTGAAATCTTAAGAAACCCTAAACTCTAAAGTACTTTTTCGCATCTTGCTTTGTTCATCTTAATGGATGGTTTGATGTTTAAACAATGTTGCGAAGTTCAGAATATCTGGAATATTTGGTTACAGTTTTAGATGTGTTCCAACAATATTTTAGAGATTTTGGAAGTGTTTGTCTCATCGTGAGTTTGCAGATGAATGGGTTTAAGAATATTTGAGTTTTCAAATACAATGTTGTTTCGATTTAATTTTGCATATCAAGACCATCATGATATTTTGCTTTATGTGCGAAGGCCAGTTAAAATGAGAACAAAATCATATTACCGTTCTGCGTTTTTAAGTTTTCAGGTTAATTAGGGATTATTGTGCCCTTTCTTGCAGCCAGGATTGCTTAACATGACCCTCTTGATATTTTGCTTTATATACCTAGGCCATTTAAGGATGAGCGAGAGCAAAAACGTGTTAATGCTCAACAATCTTATTTATTTAGGTTAATTAGGGGTTAATGTGCCATTTCTTTCAGGCACATTTTTTCAGTTGCCAGGATTCTAATGGTTGGTTGCTTGGGATAAGTATTGGGCTAGTTTTAGCTAATGTTCCGGCCAACTGTCTACGAAAGAGACAGGTTCAGGTTTAGCTGACTTTAACTATATGGGCCCCCAACTTGGTGCAATTATTCGCACCTTGACGATGCATAGGAATACAACCCTGATTCAACAGGGTTATTCCGGGTGAGTCCGGTCAAATAGATCATTTAAGAAACCCTAATAGTGTTTAGCTCATCATGTATTTACACAGATGAGATTAAACAATTGATATTTCACTTCAATTCTGCTTAACATGACCCTCTTGATATTTTGCTTCATATACCTAGGCCAATTAAGGAAAAGCAGAAACTTGTTAACGCTCAGCAATTTTATTTATTCAGGTTAATTAGGGATTCTTGTGCCATTTCTCGCAAACATTGGTTTTCAGTTGCCAGGATTCTAATAGTTGGTTGCTTGGGATAAGTATTGGGTTATTATAAGCCGATGTTCCGGCCAACTGTCTTTGAAAGAGACAGGTTCAGGTTTAGCTGACTTTGCCTATATAGTTTAGATTCCATTTATGATTAATACTGTAAAGAATCTCTTGGGTGTCAACCAGCACAGCATAAATTTTCTTGGAATTGACTTTTAGAGAAAGAGATACAAAAGAAAATTGTCAATAATTTCAGAATTTAGTCTTAGAGATACTAGAAAGTTGACAATAAGCATAGCATTTTGGAGCACATAATAGGTTGTTTTGTGAGTTTTAGGTATTGAGAAACGACATTGTATTTGTTCCCACTTCAAGAGCTGACCATTAACAAAGATGTCTTTAAAATCTATAATCCCTTGAAATGCCCAAAACTTAGCAGAGCAACCTTGAAACATTGCAAGTGGTTTATTGTTCTATTCAAAAATTCCACCAAATAGATTTGCAATTGATGAAGTTCCCATCTAGTCTAGAGAAAGTCTTGTGTCCCACCATAAGATGTTTGATAGCCTCCCATGCTTTCCAAATATTACAAAATATATTAAAACCAAAAGGTTTGATAGAGAACTTACCAAACAAAAAATCATGAGGGTGTAGGCCTTTCTAATTTCTACCTTTCTTTGGAACTACTAAAGCAGCATTGATTTTTATTAATACTTTCCAAGGTCCATCAAAGGATTTTATAGTATACTTAACTGCAAGAGCAATGCCTTGCAGTTTGATTTCTGTAAGACCCAACACCCCATTGATTTAGGAAGACTACACCAACCCATTTTAACAATATTTCTATTTTATTTCCTTTATTGTCTGATTAGAGGAAGTTTCCCATTATTTTTTGTATTTTTTCAACTTGGTCAAACTATCCAATAACCAATCAGAAGAGTAACAATATTGTAAAAATAAAGTACCTTTTGACTTGAATTCTATTAGGGAGAGAAAGAAATCTACCATTTGATGTTTTTTATCTTTTTCTTAAACATTTGCTCCCACATTTCTTTTAAAGAAGAGTCAACAACAAATGATATGGCTAGGTAATTTACAATCTTGTTAGGCCCACCCCATTGCCAATTTCTATTTTTCAGCCACTTCGGAGGAGAATCACTCCAATCAAGTATAATTGATTTATTTTTAGAAATCTTAGCCCTAGATGTTTTACAGTATACATTGAGTCTATCCATAACATTATCAAAATTTTCCTTGCAGAAAATAATGCAGTGTCATCAACAGATTATATGCTAATCAAATTAATCTTTTTTGGCAAACATACTCTCTTCACAAGATGACCAATTTCTATATATTAGAATGTATACTGTAAGACATCTGAAGTAATAACAAATAGTAAATGTGCTAAAATCCTGGTCCTATAGTTCTTTGCAGGGGGGAGGACTCAGTTTTCTATTGCTGTCAATCTAAGCTTGAGCATCATTGAAGAGTGCCTTAACCATATTACAAAATTTTGGAGGAAAGCCGAAATATTCCAAAACTAATAGGATCAAAAGACCATTCCACTCTATTATAAGCTTTTTCAAAATCAAGAGCATTATACACACATCCTAATTATATTTTTTTGCCCTTAAAGTCCTCAACTAGTAACTAAATTTTCAAGAATGTACTCGCCTTTTATGAAACTAGTTTGAGTTTCAGAGATGATTTTAAGGAAAGTGTTTGCGAGTCTAAGAGCTAGTAATTTAGTCAAGTTTTTATATGACACACTAAGGAGAATTATTGGCTTCCAACTTTTTATAAGAAAAATTGCCCCCTCTTATGGAAGTATTTTAATGATACCCCTTGCTCAATGGCTTCATTGTATACCTCAGTCAAGTCTTTGGTGATCCAGTCTATATTTGCTTTGTAGAATTTAATTGGAATACCTTGAGCACTTGGAGATTTACCATTTTCAAAAGACCTTATGGTTCTTTCTAGTTATTCCCTAGGAATTTCTTTTTCAACCTCAACAACATCTTCTTTAATAAGTTTCTTGGGAATAATTTTTACACAGAGATCTCTTGCTTCCTTACTTTGGTAGTTATCATCCTTTGTAGAGAAAAGCTTTTTATAGAAATCACCAAGCATCTTTCATATCTTCAATATTCTCACAATGTCTCATCAATCATTATAGGATCAATAGCTCCCCTTGTCTATTTGGATTTTACAATGTTGAAGAAATACTTTGTTCCCTTATCCCCACCTCTTTGAGTTAGTTCATCTTTGCCTCATATTTGCCTCCCTAAGCTTTATAACTTTGTAGACATATCAAATTATGCTTTATATTGGTAAATCTTTTTTTGAAGATTTCATTTCTAGGGTCTTTTTGTATCTAGGATTCTAGATTTGTAAGGCTTTCTTCCAAATATTTTTCTTTGCTTCTTTTATCTATTGTTTTCTTTTTTCCAGTAATTCTCGGGAAGTTTCTCCAACCAAACATTAATTTGTTTCAATATTTTATAGTAGAGCTAGTATGAAAAACAAATTTATTGATATTCCCAAGAGTGTGAATGCCATGAATACACTCCTTATTGATTTGATTTCTATCTGAGATTAGAGTACAACTTTGTAACTTTGTAGACATATCAAATTGTGCTTTACATCCATAGTTTTTTTTTGAAGATCTCATTTCCAGGGTCTTCTTGTAACTAGGATTCTAGATTATAGCACATGAATGAATGGCGCCTTCTTTATGTTTTCTTGTTGCTTGATGCGATTAATGTAATTAAAAGTATATTGCAAAGAACTTAGCTTGGAGCCACTCTCTTTTAACAAAATTTAATACTAAATGTTTTTTCACTTGAAATGGAGAAAATTATCTTCACTTCCTATCATTTTAAATCAAAAAATATTTATATGAAATGTGTAATAATTTTACAACACAGAGCTTCAAGTATTACCCTCTACTCCACTCAAGGGTGCCAATGCTAGTACCTAGTTGTTTGCAAAATCGTAAACGCTTCTGCTTCTCGACCTGTGGGCTGTTCTGTACTGTATTCTTTCCTAGTGTATGCCTTTCAGTTATATGCTTTTTAGTTTCAAAGAGATATTGCTCATAAACTTATTGTAAGTTTTTGGTGCTTTCTTTTTCGATTAACATCAATGTAGTGAAATTACTGAGTCGTCTTTGCTCTTTGTTACCTTCTTTGTTGAGTACATGTTTTGGATTTTTTAGTATCCTTGTTATTTAGTGCTCAAATTATTACTTCTCTGTTCCTTGCAGGTGTTTTCCTTGCTGTCTCATCAAATACGCGGTATCAAATTGTTAATGGTCTGGAGCGCGTTGTTGAAAGCTCCATCTTGGCTAAAAGGATCCCTCCAGTTGCCCTTGCCTTTACTGTTGGAATACGATTTGCAAACAATGTTTATGGTGGCATGCAATTTGTTGATTGGGCTCGATGGTCAGGAGTTCAATAGTTTTACTGTCAGGAAGGAAGCCTTAGGCTAAATTGTTTTATGAATCAAGCCTCTCTGCGTAGACACTGCCAGCATAAGGAGTACCACTAGAGGCAATGTAAATCATGTATTCAAATGCGATGATCGTTTATTTTCCCGTGTTTGGATTATTTGAAAATTTGATGAGAAGCCCATCAGATTTGGCTCAAGTTAAGGTTTTGGGGCAACAAAGGTCATGAAAAAACTTTTATTTTGTAGAATTCTACAACTGTTTAAGCAGGAGCTGTAAATGCTACTGATTTGTTTAGTTTTTGGCGCCTGATTCTATTTTTGGTGTTACTATTTTTTGTGCTCATCACTTCAATGATAAGCAGCACTTAATTATCAGCCCTAATTAATAAGTATAGAAATTGTTGTTTTGATTTAGACTCCTCGTTTTACTGTCAAGATGGCCCAAGATGTTAATTCTGGATTTCCGAGGTGAAACAAGGAGTTACCAACTTTTCAGTGCTGGTGTCTTTGGTAAGTGCAGTGAAGAGGGTGTTTAACATGCAGACATGCTTTCTGATTCAGTTTTGTGCTTGCATAATTTCTACAGTCAAGTGCACTTTTGCAAATTCAGCAGCAACATGGAGAGCAGGGATTAAATTTGATGGCCATATAACCGTATTTAGAGATTTTTGCCGTAAAATACAATCAAAATTTTAAGAAGATTGTATCAGATGAAGGGAGAGATTTTGGATAGACTGTCAAAGTTTATATAGAATTATAATGATATATATATTTGATTTATATATAATTCTACTTACACTAAGGTATATCATAATGTTTTAAGGGCACCTTTGAATAGATAACCATAATTAAAAAAAATTGTTGACAGGCAAGGTTGACCGTCAAATTTAAGTTCTGATGGAGAGTAGAAATTTGGATTAGGAGTGCTCATATCTTTGATAATTAATAGTGCTGGAAATTAATTGTTGCTAACTGTGTGTGATTAATTGCAGATTGGAGGTTTAGGGCAATATGAGATGTGTCACGATAGTCTTTAGCAAGGACAAAATATGTTTGGATCATTGTATTTCAAAATGAGGTTGGCAATTCCTAAAATATTAAGCATACTAGTTTTTGTCTGTAATAAGGACAAATTGGTTACAGGTTTGGTGCGGCCTGTGGCTGTACACACTTATGAAGGTTTTATGTCAACAAGAAACATCATGTATTCAGTAATTAACTATTGCAATCGGTAATGTATCCGAACCCAGTATCAGTTGGAATCGACAAGGATCTACCAACTCAATTAATATCTCCAGTTTTTCTGTGTTAAGTGTCTTTGGTAGGTGCAGTGAAGAGGGTGTGAAATGCAGATATGCTTTAATGGTTCCAGTTTTGTGTTTGCACAATTTTCTACATTCAAAGTTCACTTTCATTCGTTCACCAGAAACTTGGAGAGTAGAAACAAAATTTGAATGCAATTCTGGAGTAATTGATGGTACAAAGTGTTTATATCTTTGACATTAGTACTTTAAATTAATTGTGGGAATCTGTATAAGTGATCCACATGCAACGATAATCTTATGCAAGGATAAAGCTATAGTGCAAGCTTTTGGATTCAACTGTGTATGTTTTTAGATTGATGTTTTGGATCACACTCAGTGATCCATCATTAGGAAGAGGAAAGTGAATAATAGGAATGCAGATGTAGCTTTAAAAGGGAGGAAAGGTGAGGGAGAGGGATGGTAGAACAATAAAAAATGTGTGGAGGACAATGAGTGATCAAGGGTGCCCACAAATTACAATTAAATTAAAAAAGAAGAAAGATTATAAAAGAGAGAGGCAACCAACTTGAAAGGAGAAGAAAAAATATAAAAATGAGAGCAAAGAAAATGTGAGGGACAATTTTTTTTTTCAAAAAATAAAGCATAAAAGAAAGTAACAACCAAATAAAATACATCTATGAATACCAATTAAAAATAACATTGCCTTGATCAAGTTGGTCAAGCGCAAAACTAACATGACTATGAATACCAACCAAAGAAAATAAACGAGTGTGGAGGACAATGAGTGATCCATCATCAGAAGGAGGAAAGTGAAGAATAGGAATGCAGATGTAGCCCTAAAAGGGAGGAAAGGTCAGGGAGAGGGATGGTAGAACAATAAAAAATGAGTGTGGAGGACAATGAGTGACCAAGGGTCACCACAAATTACAATTAAATTAAAAAAGAAGAAAGATTATAATAGAGAGAGACAACCAACTTGAAAGGAGAAGAAAAAATATAAAAATGAGAGCAAAGAAAAATACAAGGAGGGACAAAAGAAATTCAAAAAATAAAGCACAAAAGAAAGTAACAACTAAATAAAATACATCTATGAATACCAATTAAAAATAACATTGCCTCAATCGAGTTGGTCAAGCGCAAAACGAAAAGATAACCAAATAAAATACATCTATGAATACCAACTAAAGTTCCTTTGCATGACTCGATCGAGTTGGTCAAGCGCAAAACTAACATTGAAATTGCCTCTCTGGTTCTTCGTTCCACTTTCTTTACCTTCCAAAATGTTGTTTATGAGCAAATTGATGGAGTAGCTATGGGCTCTCCCTTGCCCCCTGTAATAGCCAACCTCTATATGGAATATTTTGAGTATGTAGCCCTAAACTCCTTCCCCCTCAAGCCTTGTTGGTGGAAACGCTATGTGGATGACACCATTGTTTGTTGGCCTCATGGTTGTGATCAACTCGAACTTTTTCACTCGTACTTAAACAAGTTGGTCGATTGCATCCAATTTACTAAGGAGCTTGAGTCTGATAACCAACTTCCTTTCCTTGATATCCTCATCATTCGAAAAGAGGATGGCTCCCTAGCTCGTCGTATGTTTAGAAAATCTACCCACACTAACCTCTACCTGCTTGCCTCCTTGCATCACCATCCCGCCCAAAAATCTAGTGTCCTCAATACCCTCGCAACTTGAGCCTTTCACATTTGTGATAAGGATCACATCGATCAAGAGCTATCCCACCTTTACCAAGTTTTCAAACTTAATGGCTATCACCCCAAGCAAATCATTCGAGCTTTCAACCTAGCCAAAAGTAGAATGGATCCCATACCTAAACCTATTAGACCCGAAGCCTCTCGATTTGCAGCCCTCCCTTATGTTGAAGGCCTCACTAATAAGATCTCAAAATTCCTTACTAAAAGAGGTATTTCTTGTGCCTTCAAGCCCATCTCCACCACTAGAAATCTCATCTCTTCTACCAAGGACCCCTTACCTCCTCTTCTCCACCCCAAAGTCTACAAGATTGATTGCTCCCGCAGCATTCCTTACATTGGCGAAACTGGTCGATCGATTAGCACTAGACTCAAGGAACATAGTGTTGATATCAGACATGACCGGATCTCCAAGTCTGCCCTAGCTGAGCACTCCAACAACACCAAGCACCATATTTTCCTTGAGAACACCCAAATGATGGTCAAGGAAGACAATTATTTGAAAAGGAAACTCCAAGAAGCCATCACCATCAAAAACCATTCCACCAACCTCAATTGTGACGAAGGATGGCACATAAGCCCAACTTGACAACCCCTTCTAAACTCCCTCCATTTGAACCCCCTACCCTAGAACTCTCTTCCCCTCCTTCCCCTCCTTTCCCTCTTACCCCTTCCCCTTCCCTCTCTGTCTCCTCCTCCTTTCCTTTCTTAATCCCTTGTGTGCCCGCCCTGTCTTCGCTTCTAAGTTTTGTGCTCTTTTCTTCTTCATACTTTCTTGCGTTTGTTTTTTATTTTTATCTTTATTCCTTTTTGTGTGCATGTTTGTCGTTTTTATTCTTGTGTTTTCTTTGTTTCTTTGATCTTTCCATTTTTTCATAATTTGCCTTGCTTTTTTATGCTTTCTTATTTTATTTATCTTTTCATTCTCTTTTAATTATTGCTTGCATTAGTTTTTTTGTTGTTTTTGTGTTTATTTGTTTTTATTCTTCTTTATGTATTTTGTATTTTTCTTTTTATTAGAATTAAATTCATATTATTTAAATTGTTCTTCTTTTTATAAATATATATTTATATATCTTCTTATTTATTTATATATATATATATTTGGTTTTAGTTGATAGAGCTTTTATTTTAATTTAGTATTTTTTTAGATTATATATATATAATTTTTTATTCCCTTATTAATTTTGTCAAGAAATACTATTTCTCTTCCATTTTCTTTGTATATTATTCCCCTTTTTTGTTTTAAATTTGTTCGAGGCTGTGTCTCCCCAAGATCCTCCTTCGGCTATTCCTTCTGTGGAACTAGTGTTGCCCTGTATTACTGTTGTTGTGTCGACAGAGCCTACCTGTTCCTCGACGAACACTTCTGTTGATCCTCCAAATGCTCCTGACTCCTCTTCTACGTTGTTGGCTTTGCTGCATGGTGACTCCTTGTCCATGATGGTTGTTGAGGAACCGCTCATCTCTCCTCGCCCGGTGGACTTCGTCTCCGAGCCTTCCTGGTTTGTTGTGTAGAGAAAAAAGAAGGGACTGCCCAAAACGCGGCCTCGGGTTTTGGGAGTCAGATCTGTCCCCTCAGATTCTGGGGTTGTCTAGTTCTCGTCCTTCGTTCGACATGCGGTTTGTCAGCTGTTCATGTCCTATTTTGAACTAGCTTGTTTTTGGCCCTGAGGGTTCTATTATTCAATACACAGATTCAATTTGCGGAATAACAACAGAAATGACAAAGATTTCTATTATATCATGTGCAAGTTACATTCAACAAGCATTCAGATTCTGGTCATCCAGATCGCACTAGGCGCAGGAGAGAGCATAAGTCTGAAATGCAAGCTAAGGACTTTTTCCTAAACAATAGACTCTAATCCTAGACAACTAATGCCAAGAATGAGGCGTCCTCAACAATTTAAAGGAGAGGCTGAGCTTCTAACCTCATGGCATTTTACAATTAATTTGGAATCCGTCCATACATTTTTGACACGCGTCCCACTAACCTACCACAGTATGGAGTAGACAGTTGTTAAGCATTCTGTCGTAAACATTGACATAGTGGAGGGAAAAGAAAGTCACTTTTAGGACACCCGTGAGTGAGAAGGGCCCACTTAATACCTGTAAATGGCTACAGGGATCTTGCTTTTTAAGACAGGGTTGCATCCTGTTATCACATCTTAACGTGGGTGACATCACGACACTGACAAGCCCATGTGCTAGCCATCAGAATGGTATCGGATCTAATAATTGATCTAGTAACTCATGGTATGCTCGAACCCAATCTTCAGTTCTGGGGTTAAAAGCATAATCAATTTGAACCACATAATCTTGAGAATAGGCCTGGTCTAATTCCACTCTTCTGGCAAGGAGTGCTGGTTTGAGATTAATTTCCATATTTTCAATTTTTACTTCTGGTCTCCATCTAGCTTCAAGAGGATATAATTCAATCCTAGGGAAACGATATCTTGTTCTTGGATAATGCACCAAGTATTGAATCATACAATCATATATTGTACTTCTCAATTGTGGGTATAATAGATTTAGGAATTCCTCCATATCAGGATTGAATCTGGCGCCAACAATATCAGCATATTCTTCAAAAGTATCCTGATCAAAACTTATACGGGTGATGAAGCCAAATTTTAGTCCTTTTAATAAATTCATCTTACTTTGTTTTGACCAGTTCATACCAAACAACCCTTTGATGCGAATATGGATAGAATTGTTTCCACACCAATACTTGATTGGAGCTCTTGCTAAACCAAATGATTCTTTGAATTCTTCTTCTTCATCTGAATCTATCAATCCTTGGTCATGATGATAGTGAATTAAATTTTGCATATTTTGAAGCCATTTATTCAAGAAATATGATTCCAGCAAAATAATAATTATTTCTTTGGGAAGAGTAGGAAGAGTGATTAAGTTTCCATTACCATAATTTACCATATACATGGCAACACCATCTAGTCTATACCAATTTGGAGAATTAAACTCAAGATCAGTATATATGGAACCTGCAAGTTCTCTGGTCAGGGCATCAGCTAGTGGATTATTCTCTCCTTTTATCCATTCAATGTCAAAATCATAGCTGAGGAACTCGAAATACCATCTAGCAATTCGACCTTGAGCAATATCTTTGTTCGGCTTCTTCTTGAGTAGGCTTCTCATGGCTTGATTGTTAGTTTTCACAGTGAATTTTACTGGCTTCAGGAAGATCTTGAACTTTTCTATTCCTTTTTTGACTGCCAGTATTTCTTTCTCATAAATATGATATCTGCTTTCTGTATCTGTGAAAGTACCAGAACGATATCCACAAATATTTTGCTTTCCATTTCCTTCTTCCTGCATTAGCACATCAGACCAGGTGTTATTAGAAGCATCAGTATACAGAAATAAAGGTAAGTCAGAAACAGGAACCTGAAGAGCAGGCAAATGTTGACATTTTTCTTTAATTCTTTGAACTGCTTCTGTTGCTTCTAAAGACCATCCTTCTTTCTTTTCTTTTAGATGAGATTGAATGATTCGGCGATCTTCAGCTAAGCCTTTATAGAAAGGGGAAACATAATTCAAACATCCCAAAAATCTTTGAATTTGCTTTTTATCCTGAAGAAAGTCAGGGAATTCCTGAATTCGCTGTAAGATATGTGGCTGAAGTTGAACTTGGCCGTTACTTAGATGTAAGCCAAGAAAATCAATTTGGCTTTGTCCAATCACCATCGTTTTAGCTGTTAAACATATCCCATGTTTTCTAATGGCTGCATAGAGTTCTTCAAGATGCTGCAAATGGTTAGTAACTAAATCAGAGAAGATAAGAATATCATTAATATAAACATCACAAAAGTCTTTTAGATGCCTTAGTGCATGATCCATGCATCTTTGGAAATATGCAGGAGCTATGCATAAGCCAAAAGGCATGATGTTCCATTCATACAACCCTCGTGCGACTGAGAATGCTGTCTTATATCTGTCTGATTCTTTTACCTTAATTTGCCAGAATCCTGATTTACAGTCAAACTTTGAAAAAACCTTTTTAGTGGCAGCTCTTCTGATTAAATCAGTGCTAAATGGTATGGGATAGTTAAATGGAAGGATAATGTCATTAAGAGGCTTATAATTGATGCAAAGTCTCTTTTTCCCTCTTACCTGTTCTGCTCTTTTGTTGACTAGGAAAGCTGGGCATGCAAATGGACTCTTACTGGGACGGATGAAATGTCTGTTAAGTAATTCTTGCAACTGCTCGTCCATTTCTTTTGTTTCTTTTGGACTCATTAGATAGGCTGGCTCATGAGGGATGACTGATTGACACTCTGGCCGTATCTGTATTTCCCATTCTTCATGATCCTAGGACCAAAACTGCAATGGGTTCATGCTGCAACAATCTATTTCAAATCTCTGTTTAATTTCATTGAACACATTAGGAGGTTTCTCTGCTAGTTCTTTTACTGACTCTTTCTGTTTCTTTTTCCCGCTATGTTGAAACTTATGGTTCACAATTTTAAGTGCAGGAATCTCAATCTGTCCATCTTCGTGTCTTAAAGAAATCTTATGTTTCCAAAACTGGAGTGGCTCATATTTTGTTAGAAACAAAAATCCCAATAAAACATCATCTTCTAGATCATTATACTCAATGAAATTAGTGATGAAAATCTTACCCATAATTTCTATGTGGACATCTTGTGCATACCTGCACATCTGAATCCTTTCTCCGTTAATTGCATAACTATGTGGAAGATCAGGCCGTTCTTTCCAGAATTCTGTAGGAATAGCATTGGTTTTTGCCAATGATCTAGAGGAACCTGTATCCACAAATGCATCCAATGGAATTTTCTTATATCCGTGAAAACATAAATTAATTCTGATATAGTTACCATTGTTTGCAAGCAATAGAGAGCAAGATTTGTCATTTGTTCTTTCAATAAGACTATTGCTGGTGCTACTAGCTTCTGATTCTTCTTCTTGTGTTGCTTCTTTTTCAGACTCTTCTGCTTTGAATAGAATATCTTTGATTTCTCCCACTTCTACAGAGAGATTCCAAATTTCTTTTTGCTGAGTTTTAAGGAATTGCTTTAAATCTGCAACATCATCCATTAGTAGATCAAATTTCTTCAGGATTGCAATAACATCAGTATCAGCATCAGAGATTTTGGATTTGGAAGAAGAGACTTTTTCTTTTCCTTTTCTCTGCCATGGAGGGATCTTGTATCCATGGTCCATTTCCTTTTCAACCCCTTTTGGGGGTTTTTTCTGTAATCTGAGTTGTTTTTCCACTTCAACTTTATCTGATTCTAAGCTCTTTAATTTTTCCAGGTGGTGGTGGACAACTTTCTTTCTTTCGTCCTTTGTTCCTGCCATTTTGTAAGGATCTTTTGATTTTTCAATCTGTATTTTGACTTTTAGATCTTGCAAAGTGCTCTTAAGAAGTGAGGTTAGAAAATCCTCATCTGGGTCTGAGTTGTCTGATTCAGGGTCAGAAAAATTTTGCATATGTCTATGACGATCCTTTACATCTTTGAATTTTAACATGAAACTAGAATCAGGAACAACTTCAACTAATTCATACAGATCTTGTAATTCTGTAGCATTGCTACTATCAACAACTTCCCATTCTGGGTTATCTTGTTCAAACATTGCATAAATCTTTGTGCCAAGATTTAATTTCTTAGGAAAGTTAGTAGCATAATGAGGTCCTTTACAAATAAAGCATTTAATTCCTTTTGGGGCCTTATTATTCCTTTTCCTCAACAAGTATGGGGGTGTTCTATGAAAATTTCTTCTCTTGTAGGGGATTGCCCTATATTTCTTCTTGGATCCATACTTACCATGCTTGTTGCGTCTGAAAGTGTATTCTCCTTCATGATATTTGGTTCGAGAACACCCTCTACATTTACATTTTCTACCACAAGCTCCTTTTTTGAACTGTTTTAATTGCTGGAAATCCCTGAGCTCATTGATGGGAGGAAGATCACAAAATTCTTTTAAATTACATGTGTAGTTATATTCTTCCTTATTGAGTTGGAGAGCAACCAACAGACATTGCTTTTCCAGCTTGTACCTAATCAATATTTTTATTGTAGGGAAACTTACATCATCAAGCTATTTATGTTCTTTTCTGATTATATAGTCTTCTGCCCATGCACCTAAGCCACAGGGAAGAGAATTCAAATAATACTGCTTTATAGTTAGGTCATGCATTTTATTTGCTGCAACCATATAAGATTCAAACATGGAGTTGTATTCATCAAATTTAGCTAAATTCTTTAGCTTCATGGATTGTAAAATCTTATTGGCTTCTAGGGCTTGATTAGAGATATCATCACATAAAAGATGTATTAATAACCATTTGAATTCATCAAATCCAGCTTGAAATATATCATCTTTTCCCAGATTTTTAGGATCCACCAGAATTGGATCTGTTGATTGAGCATGAATGGTTTTAGGCATTGGGCCTTGATCTGGCAGATTGTTCCACCAATTTCTCAATTTTCCAGACATAAGTCTTACAACATAAAGAACTTTTGCGGGTTCTATCCATGAACCACTTCTTTCAAATAAATTTTCTAATGTATCAGTCCAGGTATAGATTGCTTCATAGGGGTTAACCAATTTATCAATGTTTAAAATATAACCACTGGATGCATAAGGTCGCATCTGCTCAGACTTGAGGTTCTCTGTGACTGGTTCTTGCATTTCAATATCCATGGTTAACTTCTTCAATGATTCCCATGGTTCTTTTTCTTCTATTTGATTATATTCAGAAAAATCTAAAACAATTTCCTCAAAGTCATTATTTACAGAGGAATCAGAGTCACTAGGACTTTCAGAGACAAGTAAAGTATCTACATCAGAAGATTCAACATCAGATTCTTTATTTGCATAACCAGGTTCATCCATGTAGACTGGTTCTTCTTGTTCTTGATCCACTCCCAATTCTGCAAGCCAATTTTTAAGTGGTTCTTCTTTATTGGGCAAAGTATGTTCTTTGACTTTTGGCATGGGAACGTGTGGAGTTGGCTTATGAGAAAGCCATTTGGAAGTTGAGGCTTTATCTTCCTCACTATGCAGGGGTTTTCTTCTTTGGATCAAAACCTTCTTTGGTTTGGGAGGTTCTACAGTTTTTCCTTTTTTGTCTCTGGCTTCTTCTTCTTAACTATCCTTACCAGTTTGGGATACTCTTATTTTTTTTGTGAGCATCCTTACCTTTTCTAATTTCTTAGCAATAGAGTCTAAGAGATTCTTGTTTTCCAAGTCAACAACTTTTCTGGAATTTTCATGTGTCTGTTGATCATTATAAATATGGGTAAGGTAGTTATCTTGATGCTGTTGTGCAGAAATAACAGCTTTCACACTGTTATGAACTTGAATGACATCATAACTGACACTTGTAATGCCATTAGGCAGAGTAGAACAATAATGTTCAGCATTCTTGACAGAGGTGAAAATCTTTTGTTGATCTTCAGAAATAATTTCAATTTTATTTATAGCTTCTAAGGCTTGGCCACTACTAAATCTAATATCTACAGCCATGTCATCTATGTTTTCTTGTGTAGAAATCATCCATTGTGCCATCCAATTTCTCTGGGCTTCAAAATTCTTTTGTTTCTTTCCCAATTCTGTGTGAAGTCGTGCTTCATATTTTCCCCACAGTCTTCGGTCAGGATTGATAACTGTAAACGTTTCAGGAGTAGGCCATCTGCCTGGTTCATATCCTATAATCTCCTATTCCTGATTGTTTAATTCCATCTTATATATACTCTTTTTCTCAGATCCAGCCCTTGGGAGTTTTGTCTTCAACATCTTTTCTTTCATCATACAACTCTTCTCACCCATTTTTGTGATTTTAATGCCTTTTCCTTTTTGGTCATGTTTTTGTTCTGTTTTTGGAGTCAGGGCAAGCTTTTGATTGACCTGTCGGGCTAACCTATCCATAAGTTTAGGGTTACTGCTAAGATCAGAGAGAGTTGCTAGAGATGATCGGGAAGGATATGGATTTATAGATGGCTGTTTGTATATGGGGAATTGACTAGATCCTATTGACTCTTCAGGATTGTAGTCAAGATAGGGCTTATGGGATGTGCTTGGGAAATTTCGTGACATGGAATAAGATTGGGTGAACATGCTCGGTCATTCACTAGTCGAGGCTTCAGGCTGTGTAAACAATGTTTCATCAGGTAAAGCTTGGAGATCAATGCTAGCAAGCCTACGACTTTGTGTTCGGGGTTTTTCAGAGAACAAATTGTTAGAAGGGTTGGCATTTCTTGGAACTTGGGTTGTTACTGGTTTATAAGATTTTCAATGATAGGGAATCCTATATCAAACCCAGTTGAATCAATGTGTTGAGCGAAGTCATCCACAGTTGTATTGGCTTCTGTGTAACTTACCCCGGCTGAAAATTTTGAAGGAGGAAAAATAGTATTCAATAATCTATAAACACACCTACCACCTACGGTAGCATACACAAAATCTGGTTGTAAAATGACGTGTTTGACTTGTAATAGGAGGAAAAATGCAGATTGGACATATTTATCATCAATATTGATGGTGAAGTTTGGTCTAACAGACATGCGAGCATCTCCACCTTTTGATTCATCAAAAGATTTAACAAGGTGACCTCAAAATTATCCTATGAAAGCTTGATCCCAGATTCTACATCGAGTGTCTATTAGACTGGAAAAGTATTCAACGCCTATATCATAGTTGAAATGAGGATGTAGAATAATGTTAACTAAAGAAAAATGCACATGGAAGAAACCCTTTCCTTTCCATCGCTTGATGTCTTTAGGAAGTAAAAATGGCAAATAGACTGGAAAAATACCAACACTAGAAACCCTAAGATTTATCTTTGATTGTCGCACAAAATTCATCATTTTTGCCTTTATGCCTTTCTCAGGATATAAATTAGATATCTTAACATCTGGAAACTTAAAATTACCATATTCGTCTACGAGTTCTTCTTTATCTTGGAAGTGATTATGGATAACAAAAGAAAGAGAACTGCTTGCATGCATTGAGTGCTGACTAGCCATGATGGATAAATGAGAACTTACTTGATTTCGCTATTCCTTTGGCTGCTACGTTTTCCGTCTTACTGCTCACCCTTTACATGCTTGTCCTTTGGCTTCAACACGGGATTTACGGTCTTACTGGGGGTCCACAGTTACTTGAGACAGCTAATTTCGTTCAGAACCAGAGTTTCCATCAAATGACTAACAAAACTTAATGAGGCAAAAAATATTTCAGAGTCCAGACCACGACCAAGACTATAACGATTATAACACAGACTATTTTGACAAAGATTCTGAAACCATATGAACAATAAATACTTGAATATGTATCCTGGATTTGCATTTCAATGTCGGGCATTGTATTCATAAATAACAAAGGCAAAGAGACAAAATTGGCTTTGATACCAATTTGCGGAATAACAACAACAGAAATGACAAATATTTCTATTATAAGAAACGATTTGGATGATTAGAATCTGAATGCTTGTTGAATGTAACTTGCACATGATATAATAGAAATCTTTGTCATTTCTGTTGTTATTCCGCAAATTGGTATCAGAGTCAATTTTGTCTCTTTGCCTTTGTTATTTATGAATACAATGCCCGACATTGAAATGCAAATCTAGGATACATATTCAAGTATTTATTGTTCATCTGGTTTTAGAATCTTTGTCAAAATAGTCTGTGTTACAATCGTTATAGTCTTGGTCGTGGTCTGGAATATGAATTTTTTTTTGCCTCATTAAGTTCTATTAGTCATTTGATGGAAACTGTGGTTCTGAACGAAATTAGCTGTCTCAAGTAGCTGTGGACCCGCAGTAAGACCGTAAATCCCGTGTTGAAGCCAAAGGACAGGTGTGTAAAGGGTGAGCAGTAAGACGGAAAATGTAGCAGCCAAAGGAATAGCACAATCAAGTAAGTTCTCATTTCTCCATCATGGCTAGTAAGCGCTCAATGCATGCAAGCAGTTCTCTTTCTTCTGTTATCCATAATCACTTCCAAGATAAAGAAGAACTCGTAGACGAATATGGTAATTTTAAGTTTCCAGATGTTAAGATATCTGATTTATATCCTGAGAAAGGCATAAAGGCAAAAATGATGAATTATGTGCAACAATCAGAGATAAATCTTAGGGTTTTTGGTGTTGGTATTTGTCCAGTCTATTTGCCATTTTTACTTCCTAAAGACATCAAGCGATGGAAAGGAAAGGGTTTCTTCCATGTGCATTTTTCTTTAGTTGACATTATTCTACATCCTCATTTCAACTATGATATAGGCGCTGAATACTTTGCCAGTCTAATAGACACTTGATGTAGAATCTGGGATCAAGCTGTCATAGGACAATTTCGAGGTCACCTTGTTAAATCTTCTGATGAATCAAAAGGTGGAGATGCTCGCATATTTGTTAGACCAAACTTCACCATCAATCTTGATGATAAATATGTCCAATCTGCATTTTGCCTCCTATTACAAGTCAAACGCATCATTTTACAACCAGATTCTGTGTATGCTACCGTAGGTGGTAGGTGTGTTTATAGATTATTGAATACTATTTTTTCTCCAAAATTTTCAGCCAGGGTAAGTTACACGGAAGCCAATACAAATGTGGATGACTTCGGTCGACACATTGATTCAACTGGGTTTGATATAGGGTTCCCTGTCATTGAAAAGCTTATAAACCAATCACAACCCAAGTTCCAAGAACTTCCGACCCCTTCTAACAATATGTTCTCTGAAAAACCCCGAACACAAAGTTGTAGGCTTGCTAGCATTGATCTCCAAGCTTTACCTGATGAAACATTGTTTACACATCCTGAAGCCTCGACTAGTGAACGACCCAGCATGTTCACCCGATCTTATTCCATGTCACGAAATTTCCCAAGCACATCCCATAAGCCCTATCTTGACTACAATCCTGAAGAGTCAATAAGATCTAGTCAATTCCCCATATACAAACAGCCATCTATAAATCCATATCCTTCCCGAGCATCTCTAGCAACTCTCTCTGATCTTAGCAGTAACCTTGAACTTATGGATAGGTTAGCCCGATAGGTTAGTCAAAAGCTTGCCCTGACTCCAAAAATAGAACAAAAACATGGCCAGAAAGGAAAAGGCATTAAAATCACAAAAATGGGTGAGAAGAGTTGTATGATGAAAGAAAAGATGCCAAAGACAAAACTCACAAGGGCTGGATCTGAGAAAAAGAGTATATATAAGATGGAATTAAACAATCAGGAACAGGAGATTATAGGATATGAACCAGGCAGATGGCCTACTCCTAAAACGTTTACAGTTATCAATCCTGACTGAAGACTGTGGGGAAAATATGAAGCACGAATTCACACTGAATTGGGAAAGAAACAAAAGAATTTTGAAGCCCAGAGAAATTGGATGGCACAATGGATGATTTCTACACAAGAAAACATAGATGACATGGCTGTAGATATTAGATTTAGTAGTGGCCAAGCCTTAGAAGCTATAAATAAAATTGAAATTATTTCTGAAGATCAACAAAAGATTTTCACCTCTGTCAAGAATGCTGAACATTATTGTTCTACTTTGCCTAATGGCATTACAAGTGTCAGTTATGATGTCATTCAAGTTCATAACAGTGTGAAAGCTGTTATTTCTGCACAACAGCATCAAGATAACTACCTTACCCATATTTATAATGATCAACAGACACATGAAAATTCCAGAAAAGTTGCTGACTTGGAAAACAAGAATCTCTTAGACTCTATTGCTAAGAAATTAGAAAAGGTAAGGATGCTCACAAAAAAAATAAGAGTATCCCAAACTGGTAAGGATAGTTAAGAAGAAGAAGCCAGAGACAAAAAAGGAAAAACTGTAGAACCTCCCAAACCAAAGAAGGTTTTGATCCAAAGAAGAAAACCCCTGCATAGTGAGGAAGATAAAGCCTCAACTTCCAAACGACTTTCTCATAAGCCAACTCCACACATTCCCATGCCAAAAGTCAAAGAACATACTTTGGCCAATAAAGAAGAACCACTTAAAAATTGGCTTGCAAAATTGGGAGTGGATCAAGAACAAGAAGAACTAGTCTACATGGATGAACCTGGTTATGCAAATAAAGAATCTGATGTTGAATCTTCTGATGTAGATACTTTACTTGTCTCTGACAGTCCTAGTGACTCTGATTCCTCTGTAAATAATGACTTTGAGGAAATTATTTTAGATTTTTCTGAATATAATCAAATAGAAGAAAAAGAACCATGGGAATCATTGAAGAAGTTAACCATGGATATTGAAATGCAAGAACCAGTCACGGAGAACCTCAAGTCTGAGCAGATGCGACCTTATGCATCCAATGGTTATATTTTAAACATTGATAAATTGGTTAACCCCTATGAAGCAATCTGTACCTAGACTGATACATTAGAAAATTTATTTGAAAGAAGTGGTTCATGGACAGAACCCGCAAAAGTTCTTTATGCTGTAAGACTTATGTCTGGAAAACTGAGAAATTGGTGGAACAATCTGCCAGATCAAGGCCTAATGCATAAAACCATTCCTGCTCAATCAATAGATCCAATTCTTGTGGATCCTAAAAATCTGGGAAAAGATGATATATTTCAAGCTGGATTTGATGAATTCAAATGGTTATTAACAGATCTTTTCTGTGATGATATCTCTAATCAATCCCTAGAAGCCAATAAGATTTTACAATCCATGAAGCTAAAGAATTTAGCTAAATTTGATGAATACAACTGCATGTTTGAATCTTATATGGTTGCAACAAATAAAATGCATGACCTAACTACAAAGCAGTATTATTTGAATTCTCTTCCCTGTGGCTTAGGTGCATGGGCACAAGACTATATAATCAGAAATGAACATAAACAACTTGATGATGTAAGTTTCCCTACAATAAAAAGATTGATTAGGTACAAGCTGGAAAAGCAATGTCTGCTGGGTGCTCTCCAACTCAATAAGGAAGAATATAACTACACATGTAATTTACAAGAATTTTGTGATCTCCCTCCCATCAACCAGCTCAGGGATTTCCAGCAATTAAAATAGTTCAAAAAAGGAGGTTGTGGTAGAAAATGTAAATGTAGAGGGTTTTCTCGAACCAAATATCATGAAGGAGAATACACCTTCAGACGTAACAAGCATGGTAAGTGTGGATCCAAGAAGAAATATAGGGCATTCCCCTACAAGAGAAGAAATTTTCATAGAACACCCCCATACTTGTTGAGGAAAAGGAATAATAAGGCCCCAAAAGGAATTAAATGCTTTATTTGTAAAGGACCTCATTATACTACTAATTGTCCTAAGAAATTAAATCTTGGCACAAAAATTTATGCAATGTTTGTACAAGATAACCCAGGATGGGAAGTTGTTGATAGTAGCAATGCTACAGAATTACAAGATCTGTATGAATTAGTTGAAGTTGTTCCTGAATCTAGTTTCATGTTAAAATTCAAAGATGTAAAGGATCGTCATAGACATATGCAAAATTTGTCTGACCCTGAATCAGATAGCTCAGACCCAGATGAGGATTTTCTAACCTCACTTCTTAAGAGCACTTTGCAAGATCTAAAAGTCAAAATACAGATTGAAAAATCAAAAGATCCTTACAAAATGACAGGAACAAAGGACGAAAGAAAGAAAGTTGTCCACCACCACCTAGAAAAATTAAAGAGCTTAGAATCAGATAAAGCTGAAGTGGAAAAATAACTTAGATTACAGAAAAAACCCCCAAAAGGGGTTGAAAAGGAAATGGACCATGGATACAAGATCCCTCCGTGGCAGAGAAAAGGAAAAGAAAAAGTCTCTTCTTCCAAATCCAAAATATCTGATGCTGATACTGATGTTATTGCAATCCTTAAGAAATTCGATCTACTAATAGATGATGTTGCAGATTTAAAGCGATTGCTTAAAACTCAGCAAAAAGAAATTCAGAATCTCTCTGCAGAAGTGGGAGAAATCAAAGATATTCTATTCAAAGCAGAAGAGTCTGAAAAAGAAGCAACACAAGAAGAAGAATCAGAAGCTAGTAGCACCAACAATAGTCTTATTGAAAGAACAAATGACAAATCTTGCTCTCTATTGCTTGCAAACAATGGTAACTATATCAGAATTAATTTCTGTTTTCACGGATATAAGAAAATTCCATTGGATGCATTTGTGGATACAGGTTCCTCTAGATCATTGGCAAAAACCAATGCTATTCCTACAGAATTCTGGAAAGAACGACCTGATCTTCCACATAGTTATGCAATTAACAGAGAAAGGATTCAGATGGGCAGGTATGCACAAGATGTCCACATAGAAATTATGGGTAAGATTTTCATCACTGATTTCATTGAGTATAATGATCTAGAAGATGATGTTTTATTGGGATTTTTGTTTCTAACAAAATATGAGCCACTCCAGTTTTGGAAACATAAGATTTCTTTAAGACACGAAGATGGACAGATTGAGATTCCTGCACTTAAAATTGTGAACCATAAGTTTGAACATAGCGGGAAAAAGAAACAGAAAGAGTCAGTAAAAGAACTAGCAGAGAAACCTCCTGATGTGTTCAATGAAATTAAACAGAGATTTGAAATAGATTGTTGCAGCATGAACCCATTGTAGTTTTGGTCCCAGGATCATGAAGAATGGGAAATACAGATACGGCTAGAGTGTCAATCAGTCATCCCTCATGAGCCAGCCTATCTAATGAGTCCAAAAGAAACAAAAGAAATGGACGAGCAGTTGCAAGAATTACTTAACGGACATTTCATCCGTCCCAGTAAGAGTCCATTTGCATGCCCAACTTTCCTAGTCAACAAAAGAGCAGAATAGGTAAGAGGGAAAAAGAGACTTTGCATCAATTATAAGCCTCTTAATGACATTATCCTTCCATTTAACTATCCCATACCATTTAGCACTGATTTAATCAGAAGAGCTGCCACTAAAAAGGTTTTTTCAAAGTTTGACTGTAAATCAGGATTCTGGCAAATTAAGGTAAAAGAATCAGAAATATATAAGACAAGATTCTCAGTCCCACAAGGGTTGTATGAATGGAACGTCATTCCTTTTGGCTTGTGCACAACTCCTGCATATTTCCAAAGACGCATGGATCAGGCACTAAGGCATCTGAAAGACTTTTGTGCTGTTTATATTGATGATATTCTTATCTTCTCTGATTCAGTTACTGACCATTTGTAGCATCTTGAAGAACTCTATGCGGCCATTAAAAAACATGGGATATGTTTAACAACTAAAAAGATGGTGATTGGACAAAGCCAAATTGATTTTCTTGGCTTACATCTAAGTAACGGCCAAGTTCAACTTCAGCCACATATCTTACAGTGAATTCAGGAATTCCCTGACTTTCTTCAGGATAAAAAGCAAATTCATAGATGTTTGGGATGTCTGAATTATGTTTCCCCTTTCTATAAAGGCTTAGCTGAAGATCGACGAATCATTCAATCTCATCTAAAAGAAAAGAAAGAAGGATGGTCTTTAGAAGCAACATAAGCAGTTCAAAGAATTAAAGCAAAATGTCAACATTTTCCTGCTCTTCAGACTCCTGTTTCTGACTTACCTTTATTTCTGTATACTGATGCTTCTGATAACACCTGGTCTGCTGTGCTAATGCAGGAAGAAGGAAATGGAAAGCAAAATATTTGTGGATATCGTTCTGGTACTTTCACAGATACAAAAAGCAGATATCATATTTATGAGAAAGAAATACTGGCAGTCAAAAAAGGAATAGAAAAGTTCAAGATCTTCCTGAAGCCAGTAAAATTCACTGTGAAAACTAACAGTCAAACCATGAGAAGCCTACTCAAGAAGAAGCCGAACAAAGTTATTGCTCAAGGTCGAATTGCTAGATGGTATTTCGAGTTCCTCAGCTATTATTTTGACATTGAATGGATAAAAGGAGAGAATAATCCACTAGCTGATGCCCTGAAGAGAACTTGCAGGTTCCATATATACTGATCTTGAGTTTAATTCTCCAGATTGGTATAGACCAGATGGTGTTGCCATGTATATGGTAAATTATGGTAATGGAAACTTAATCACTCTTCCTACTCTTCCCAAAGAAATAATTATTATTTTGCTGGAATCATATTTCTTGAATAAATGGCTTCGAAATATGCAAAATTTAATTCACTATCATCATGACCAAGGATTGATAGATTCAGATGAAGAAGAAGAATTCAAAGAATCATTTGGTTTAGCAAGAGCTCCAATCAAGTATTGGTGTGGAAACAATTCTATCCATATCCGCATCAAAGGGTTGTTTGGTATGAACTGGTCAAAACAAAGTGAGATGAATTTATTAAAAGGACTAAAATTTGGCTTCATCACCCATATAAGTTTTGATCAGGATACTTTTGAAGAATATGCTGATATTGTTGGTGCTAGATTCAATCCTGATATGGAGGAATTCCTGAATCTATTATACCCATAATTGAGAAGTACAATATATGATTGTATGATTCAATACTTGGTGCATTATCCAAGAACAGGATATCGTTTCCCTAGGATTGAATTATATCCTCTTGAAGCCAGATGGAGACCAGAAGTAAAAATTGAAAATATGGAAATTAATCTCAAACCAACACTCCTTGCCAAAAGAGTGGAATTAGACCAGGCCTATTCTCAAGATTATGTGGTTCAGATTGATTATGCTTTTAACCCCAGAACTGAAGATTGGGTTCGAGCATACCATGAGTTACTAGATCAATTATTAGATCCAATACCATTCTGATGGCTAGCACATGGGCTTGTCAGTGCTGTGATGTCACCCACGTTAAGATGTGACAACAGGATGCAACCCTGTCTTAAAAAGCAAGATCCCTGTAGCCACTTACAGGTATTAAGTGGGCCCTTCTCACTCACCGGTGTCCTAAAAGTGACTTTCTTTTCCCTCCACTATGTCAGTGTTTACAACAGAATGCTTAACAACTGTCTACTCCATAGTGTGGTAGGTTAGTGGGACGCGTGTCAAAAATGTATGGACGGATTCCAAATTAATTGTAAAATGCCATGAGGTTAGAAGCTCAGCCTCTCCTTTAAATTGTTGAGGATGCTTCATTCTTGGCATTAGTTGTCTAGGATTGGAGTCTATTGTTTAGGAAAAATTCCTTAGCTTGCATTTCAGACTTATGCTCTCTCCTGCACCTAGTGCGATCTGGATGACCAGAATCTGAATGCTTGTTGAATGTAGCTTGCACATGATATAATAGAAATTTTTGTCATTTCTGTTGTTGTTAGTGAACATAGCAATGTTTGGCACCTTTCTTCTTCATCCATCTTAACCCAACTGAGGTCAACTGAGTCACCAACATATTGAATGTTTCCAGATGATTATAAATTCATCCACCTTCTTCCATTCTCAAGGAATACAACTTCTTACTCAATAAAATATTATTTACTAGAGATTTGGGTTGGTATATCTCACCCAACTTCTTCCAAAGATTCTTCAAAGTGGGTTCTTCATGTAAATTTATTAGGATTGAATCTGCAAGACATGGTATAATGAGACCTTTAGCTTTTCTAGCCATTACATCATATTTTGCAACCAAAGTTGGATTAGTAGGCCTATGGAAATTTTCATCCATTGCATCCCATAGATCCTGATCAATCAACAGATCTTCCATTTTCAGCTTCCACATTTCAAAAATTTGTGCCAAAACTTCTCTACTTCAATCCTCCCAGATGTGCTCCCCATCTCTATTATCCTACAATATAGAATATGAAATACTTTGCACAAGCTCCCACTCAAACTTGATTAGCTGAAAAAACCCTGGACCCAACAAATAGAACCAAAAATGGCCAGGCTCTGATACTACTTGTAAGGAAGCAAAGGTGTGCGAAAATGCTTCCTACGCTAACCTTGAGAGGTGGGTTATGCAAAATTCAAATAAAATATTACAGAGATTTCAGGAAACACATAATACCATAAACATAACAATAATAAAACCATAACTCAGTGATTTACGTGGGGAAAACCCTTTCGGGAGAAAAACCCAACAGTCCAAAACATACACAATGTATTATCAAATCTTGAAACAAATTACAACACACTTGCAATGCAAGTTCTTATAAGATTCTTCACCTCAACTGATTCTAGAGGAATTTCAGCAACATTTCGACAACATACAGACTTGCAAACTAACTCTCACCTTTCTCTCTCAAAAATGACTATCTCAAAGTACCAATATATAGTATTACATTGCATATGAGAACCTTCTAGAGATAAAGCATTTCTTTTAGAAACATCTAATAAAATATCATATCAATCTTATTTATATCTCCATATAAAAGATACTTGTCAAAATAGCCGCTTTTCACCTATCACAAAATCTTCTATTCTTGGCTTGCTTTATTTTTATTTCCATGCAAGGTTGACACTTTTTTTTACTTTCTTTTTCTTTTTCTTTTTTCTTTTTTATCTTTTTGTTTTAAAACACTTTATTCCTAACAAGAACTGGTTTCTATGGTTGTTTATGGTTCTTTCAATTTATTCTAGTCTTCATGAATATACTATAAAAATAAACAAACCTAATCTGAAAGCATTGTTGCTTGGCTAAATTTTTAATCATATTGTTTACATAAAGTTAATGCAATTTTGAAATTCTATGGAAATGCTTGGCCAAAGGATGAACTGAAATCTTGTTAAACTTGCTAGAGAATTTATTGACGTTTGAGGTTTTTACATTTGGCTAAAATAGGTTCTTTAAAATCTTATTTTATGTAAGCTAAGTAAACATATTGGCCTCCTAGCTTGTGGATGGGATCAAATTTAATAAATTTAAAATAGTTTAAAAAAATTATTAATATTTTAATGTGTACTAGTCTCTATTAATGTTAATATGCACTAGTCTCTGTTTAAAAATTGTTTGAATTGTGGCACTTTTGTACTTGGATAAGTTAAACACTTCATTATTGTACTATTGTAATGGTGAAAGTTGTATATTTATTTCAATTTTTATTTTATTTTGGATTTATTTTTATGGAATGATTTAATGTAATTATATATTAACAAAGAGTATATTATTTTCATAAAGTTGAAATCATTCATTCATGTTACTAGGCGTCTTTGTTTATTTTTTATTTTTTATGTTTGGATCTTTTTTATCCATAGTTGTACATATTCTCACATATTCAACATTTATTATATATATTATTTTCCACCATATTCAAATATTCATTTCTTGCCTAGATCTTAACATTTACATGTCTCAAATCAATCTTGTAGGCATAAAATTGACCCCCCACCCAAATGTCTAACCTATAAATTTTTAAAATTTGAATTTAGATTTTTGTTGACTCCTACCCATTACTTTCCCACCATGACCCAATATGGTAAATATTCTATGTGATTTGTGACTCTACTTGTATTTAAAGGATTAAAATTACATTAATTTTGCATCCTATCATATCTAGTAATTATTTGCATCAATTATATGTAGAGAAGATGCATTCTAGGAACACTTTAATTTGAACACTTAAAAGAACTTAATTCTACATCATCATTCCAAAGCATTTTCATTTATAAATATTGATGTCCTTTCTTATTTATAGTTATAAAGTCACTCTTTTTAGGCGATTGACCTAAGAATAATTTATTGTAGTGATCTAGTAGCCTCTTCAAGGTATTTGAAATGTTACTAGTCCTTAATAATTAGCATACAATAAAGAATAATTTTCCTTGCTTTTTTATGCTTTCTTATTTTATTTATCTTTTCATTCTCTTTTAATTATTGCTTGCATTAGTTTTTTTGTTGTTTTTGTGTTTATTTGTTTTTATTCTTCTTTATGTATTTTGTATTTTTTTTTATTAGAATTAAATTCATATTATTTAAATTGTTCTTCTTTTTATAAATATATATTTATATTTCTTCTTATTTATTTATATATATATATTTGGTTTTAGTTGATAGAGCTTTTATTTTAATTTAGTATATTTTTTAGATTATATATATATAATTTTTTATTCCCTTATTAATTTTGTCAAGAAATACTATTTCTCTTCCATTTTCTTTGTATATTATTCCCCTTTTTTGTTTTAAATTTGTTGGAGGTTGTGTCTCCCCAAGATCCTCCTTCGGCTATTCCTTCTGTGGAACCAGTGTTGCCCTGTATTGCTGTCGTTGTGTCGACAGAGCCTACTTGTTCCTCGACGAACACTTCTGTTGATTCTTCGAATGCTCCTAACTCCTCTTCTACGTTGTTGGCTTTGTTGCATGGTGACTCCTTGTCCATGATGGTTGTTGAGGAACCGCTCATCTCTCCTCGCCTGGTGGACTTTGTCTCCGAGTCTTCCTGGTTTGTTGTGTAGAGAAAAAAGAAGGGACTGCCCAAAACGCGGCCTCGGGTTTTGGGAGTCAAATTTGTCCCCTCAGATTCTGGGGTTGTCTAGTTCTCGTCCTTCATCCGACATGCGGTTTGTCAGCTGTTCATGTCCTATTTTGAACTAGCTTTTTTTTGGCCCTGAGGGTTCTCCGTGTAAAGGGTACAACACCCTGTAAATGTTGCTTACTTTATCAAAAACTTTGTCATTTTATTTTGTTAGTTTGAGGTGTTGGATTTATTTTAGGTTGCTTAGTTTTTAATTTTCTTGATTAATATCTTCTTCCTTTTATCATTAGGTAATTTGTAATTTATTTTTAATTGATATTCATAGATGTATTTTATTTGGTTGTTACTTTCTTTTGTGCTCTATTTTTTGAATTTCTTTTTTGTCCCTTGTATTTTTCTTTGCTCTCATTTTTATATTTTTTCTTCTCCTTTCAAGTTGGTTGCCTCTCTCTTTTATAATCTTTCTTTTTTAATTTAATTGTAATTTTTGGGAACCCTTGATCACTCATTGTCCTCCACACTCATTTTTTATTGTTCTACCATCCCTCTCCCTCACCTTTCCTCCCTTTTAAGGCTACATCTGCATTCCTATTCTCCACTTTCCTCTTCCTGATGATGGGTCACTGATTGTGATCCGAAATGTTGATCTAAAAACATACACAGTTGAATCCAAAAGCTTGCACTATATACTTCATGGATTGTGGAAAAATCATACCAACTAAAGATAAAGATGTTTGAATCCTTGTCTTCTAGAATGATCCATGTGACCCTACAATGTTAAACTGCCTAGTTTTTGTCAGTTCTAAGGAAACTGGCTACAGGTTTGGTCTGGTCTTTAGCCGTACACACTTATGAAGTGTTTATACCAACAAGAGAAATAGCGCATTCAATTGTTATTAATACTTCAACTAGTAATATATCTAAACTAGATGGATCTACAATATCAATAAAACACGAAGCAACCAAGAAAATATTATTTGCAAATAAATTAACCAACATAAAGTAAAAAACAAAGCGTAAGAACATTAACACTTCAACAAATATGGAAGTATAAGATGGAGGTGCTCTCACTTTCCTCCTCTGTGCTCTCGACTACTTTTGTTTCTATTGACTTGCTTTCAAAAAATAATTTCCCATTGCTCTCTGTGCTGCTCTTTGATGCATCTTCAATTGATTTTGAGTTTGTTGTTGCGCACTTGTTTTGCATTGGGGTTATGTTGGTTTCACCTTTCGCTTCTTTGGCACGAGATCCTTATGTCGTGCTTGGACGTGGCTTTGGCATTGCTATACCCACGTTTGAGCATATGGTTAACTCGCCCCTGGCTTTTGGGGTCATGAATGTTGGCTGTCTCCCTTGCTCCCCCATCCTCCCCTTTGGTGCTTGCTTTTGTTGTTGGTGGTCATAGCTTTTCTTAGATGGTTGGCTTTGGAACTACTCGCCCTTTGAGGGAGAAATCTTGTCCTCTTCTCTATGCCAAATCATCTCCGATGGTGGTTTGTGACTAGGATGTGGTGGAAAATGTAGATTTCTATCATTGTTGGGGTTTGGTGTGTAGATTCTTCAATCTTTGTTTTTCTTTTCTCGATCTTCACAAATGGGTGTTGGATTCTTGGAGGCCTCTTTTGGTAGGTCAGATTGAGCTCTTCCCCTGTGTTAAAGTTCTTTCATTGCCCCCTTCGCTTGTTTTGAGGATAGAAATGTGGTTTTGGGTAGGTTGTGGGCTTGGGGGGAGCGCTCTCTCTTCGTTAAGCCTTGGTCTGACTCCTTTAACCCTCTTACTAAAACAATAAATGTTCATCCAAGGTTCATTTGGTTTGGTTTAGACTCTTGAACCTCTCTTTGTAGTTTTGGGAGGTTTTACGTTATGAGGCCACAATCAATTCTATTGGTCGCTTTTTGAAAGTCGATGATTCCACTTCCCACATGGGGCTCTATTTTTTTTTGCATTTTGGTGGATATTGACGTCTCCAAGTCTTTTCACAAGGATGTAGTTTTGATGGTTGGGGATAAGCCTTGGACTCAAGCTTTGAGGGCCTCCCTTTAGATGTTATCGATGCTTCTCCATTGGTCACCTAGTTATGGATTGTCCTCTCTAGTGTTGCAAGGGCTTTGCTATATGGTGGAAGGATGCTAACAAAGACTACTTAACTATTCATTCTTTTGATTCTTGGTTGGATGACTCCTCTTAGGATGAGGACGTGTCTTTTGCTTTTGGTGCGGCTTTGATGTGTCCCTGAGACCCTATTGTGGAATCTCTTGTCTTGACCTCATAGTCCAATTTTCCGTTCTTTTTGGACTAGATCCAAACTACTCATGTGGTGGATGACCACCCTTCATCTTGGAATTCTTTGGTTCTCTTATTGTGTGTTGATGGGCTCTCCATGAGGGAATTCCTCCTTGTTTCCCCTTGTTCTGAGAATTTGGATGCTACTGTTGTGAGGAAGAAAAGTCCTATATCACTTCCCCAAACTCATCTTCAAGTGTTGAGCGAGAAGCCAACCCATTCTAGGCTTGTTATTGTCTAAATGGGACCTAGGGGGTCCCAACTCAAGTTCATTCATTTGTTACTTTTGTTTGTAGTTTGGATGTTGCCGTCCCTATCTTTTGGTTGTCTCTATTGTTTCTAGCTAGCTTGGGCTTGTTTTTCCTTCCTTACAACAACTTTGTATAGGTTGGGACCTTAGTTTCCCACTTTCTTTATTATTTTTCTTTAGTCTTTGTACAAGGGTTTGGGACCTTAATTCGAAATCCCTGCTTACCTTAATCAAAACATAAATAAAAAAATACTGGCAATTGGAGGGAAAAATTAAGACCCTATTTGAGGCGTATAATCTATAGAATTAGGTCCTCAAATGGCAATTGGCTCAAATGCATATTGCCAAGAAAAAATACAACATTTGGAATACGTTTCCCTTTGTGCACCGCTGATTGGAAAAGTGATAAGGTTGAGGATGACATTTGGGAAAAAGTTAAAATTATTCCTACAAATTTGCTAAATGAGAACATTTGGAGTAGAAAGTGGAGTCTATCAAGCATAACTAGGAAATCATCAAAAACAACATGAAGGAAATTATTTCCTTAAGTAAAGAAACAATGAAAAACTTTACCGCCACTCTTTGTGTTTCAATCTGAATTGAAAAAAGAGAGCTAAACAACATGCCAATATAATTAATGCTCCTCAGTCTAGCCCTGCTAACAAAAACTGTGCTAAAAGCCATGATCCTAAAGCTAAAGTTGTTGCTTCTTCTTCAAGCATTGCTAGTGGTGCAAGAAGGCAAGTTCCCACAGGTAGAGCTGTTGTTCACATCGAGTCCTCTTCTGGCATAACTAGTGCCCAAACCAACATTTCTAGGGAGGCCACATTTGATGACAAAATTGAATTTATGAATTGAGAGTGGTAGACCATTAGCAGCCTTAAAATTCTCAAAGAGATATAATTGGGTTTTTATTGTTTCTCTCATTTTTTGCCAATTCTCTATTTTTTGCTTTGTTGTTGATTGTTGGTTCCAGTCTCACTTCTTGTGAGATTCATTTTGCTTGTCTTTTTGGATTTTCTATAAAGGTCTAGGCCCTTTTTGTGTTTATCTTAATAAAAAAAAAGAAAAATAGTACATCTTTAGGACAAAAAATATCAAAAAGGTCAAAATTAAATGATGATGGGAAATATGCCTAGATTTTACCATATTTTGTATATAGATTTTTTAGAGATTGTTGTGCATTAAATTAATTTTTCAATAGTATGCCTCTCTTGTGTATACCATAGTTGGGTGATTGGTGTTTGCTAGTGTTGTATGTAAAAAATTGGCTAGTTGACGATAATACACAAGCTATTTCAGTTCTTCCATTTGCACTAATAAGGCACAAGGGAATGTGTAGTAATTTGATCTTTACTCGTGTGAAGATGCAAATGTCAATTAGGCCCACTATGCTTTTGTGCACTTCTATAAAAAGTTAGTTGTTATCTTCCTTATGCTCTCTACTTCATCCTGATGATGGATCACAGAGTGTGATTCGAAACGTTGATGCAAAATAAACTCACACAATCAAATCCATAAACTTTGCAGCTAATCTCTATGGATTGTGGAAATATGATATCAATAATAGTTGTTATCTTGTCAAGGATTTTTATTTTCCATAGTTATTTCTCAAGGTTCTACAGTGAGGCCTTGTTGCTCAAATTTGTTTTTGTAGGTTGTTGCTTGTGTTCAATTATAGCATTATTTCCTATAGGTTTCTTAACAATTTCATTGCCAACTTGCTCATCATTAATGATTTGCATTTTAGTGTTTTCTTGTCTTCACAATGGCATTTTTTGCTTTGTTGATTAGTAGCATTGTCAAATGCCACTTAGAGATTGATATTTTTTGATTTTGGCTAGGTTTTTGTCCATTTCCTACAATGTTCCTTAGCAAAAGTTAGGTATATCAACTTTCTTATTGGTAAAAGGTGTGGATCTCTTCTCACATTGAAGCAGGTGATCTTTGCTTTTTTACTATGGTTTTATTTGGTAATATAGAGTTGGGACTTTTAGTTTTTGTTCATGTCTTGGTATTCTTATATCAGTTATATGATAAGACTTGCATTGTCTTGGCTGAAATTGATAAGTTTGTTGATTGAGTTTTTTATATTCCCCTTAGGTTGCTGTAGGTTTTTAGTGCTTTTTGAAAGAAAAATCTTAATTGGAGATTATTTTGAAATAGAGAAGACATTTTTACTATTCCCCTCTCTTGGTCTTTAATTGGATTCCTTGAAGGTTGACTGAGAACGATTTAAACCCTTTTGTGTTGTCTTATTGCTCTTTTGGGTAAGGGCTACAATATCTCTACATTTTCTGAATAGACATTTCATAAAATGTTTAAGAGGCCATTTGCAAGGGGAAAAGATTGCAAACCCTTCTTCACCCATATAGTGTTATTTCTAAGCGCTTGTCATTACATATATAAATGGTTGATCTAGGAAGCACAATGGAACCTTTGCTCCATTTGTCCTATATTTAATGATGTAACAATCTAATGTGGGTTGCATCTATCTTTTTTGAGATCTATGAGGCATTGCTTGGAAAAAATAGCCAAACCTTGGCCAAATTCTTGATTGGATATAATTAATGGGTCAATTGACCATAACACACCGATTGTTTAAAATATTTTGTTTGCACGAATAAGATACAATAGTCAAAATTGATCCAAGTGATTGGAATGCATGCTAAGTGGATCATTACTCATGAAGTTGTAAATGTTAGGGTTCACTATGCTTTTGTTCACCTCTTTGCATTGTTGCATTTTTCTTTAGGATCTTTAATCTCATGAAATGTAAATGGTAAACTCCAATATGCTTTTTTGCACCTCTTGAATAGTTACCTCTTTCTCTAGGTTATTGGGTTCACTTAGTAGCTCCTCGTTGTTGGATCAAATGGGTTGGGTGTTGGCTTTGAGGCTTGGTATTTGGGGGCTAGGCCACATCTTGGGCACCTCAAATACACTATATGCATATTGGGTAGTGCCTTGGGTGAAATCCAACTTAGTCAAGGAAACACAAAAGGTAGGCAACCCATTTCCACATAAAAGATATATCATTTAAAATAAAAGAAACCTTAAAACACCCTTGTAAAACCATTAAAAGAGACTTCAAAACACAAAAGTGATAAAACAAAAATGTAAAAGCACATTACTAATCACTCCAAATTTCCAAAAAGCTTTCTATTTTTCATTGCTTACAGTTGTTTTTGAGTTTTAGAGGATTGCAAAGATGTCTTTGATAAGTTCCATAGGGATGTTTTAGCTTGCATAAGGACATGCATCATTCAATACAAGCTTTTAATGTATTTTATTTCAATTTTATAAATTCAACTTCGAAGCTTCAATTGTTTTTTAAGTTGTTTGAAAACACACACACACACACCTTTCCCTCCCCCCTCCACCCTTTCCCGACCAACCCCCCTACCCTATCCCTTCTCCCCCACACATATACATATACACTATAACTAGCATATATATATATATATATATATATATTATTAATATATATAAACTTTGAGAGATATCCTTCTCGAGGCGTCTATTTCACTTTTATGTGAGTAATTAATTAAAAAATAGACGCCTCAAGAAGGATATCTCTCGATGTTTTTATATATATTATTAATAATAATATATATATGCTAATAGTAGTCGTGGCATGCGTAACACATTGAATAAATTAATATATTTAGAGTTATGATTAGAGTTAGTATTTAGGATTAGGGTTTATATCATGGTTAGGGTTAGCATTAGGGTTAGGGTTTGGTTTAGATTTATTATTATTATTAGGGTTAGGGTTTAGTGTTAAGGTTGGGTTTATGGTCATAGTTAGTGTGAGAATTATGTTAGGTTTATGTTAGGGTTAGGGGTCGGTTTAGGGTTAGGGATAGGTTTATGGTTAGGAATATGTTTTAGGAATTTTATTGTTAGGATTAGGGTTAGGGTTAGGGATAGGTTTAGGGTAAGGGTTAGGGTTAGAATTAGGTTAAACTTATGATATTATGGTTAGATTAAATTTATGATATTGTGGTTAGGGTTAGGGTTAGGATTAGAATTAACATTAGTGTTATCATTATGAATAGGGCTAGGTTTAGGATTATGTTTAAGATGAGCGGTAGGGTTAGGGTTGGGGTTAGCATATATAAAAAGGGTTACCTATTCCTAATTATATCTCTAACCCTAACCTAACCCTAATCCTAACACTAACTACAACACTAATCCTAATTCTATTTTTAACCCTAATTATAACCATAATCCTAATTAGATATCTTTAACCATAACCCTATCACTAATTCTTACACTATCTCTAACCCTAAACCTAATCCTAACACAAACCCTAACACTAATCCTAATTTTATTTCTATCTCTAACAAAAACACTAACCCTAATCCTAACCCTATCTCTATCTCTAACCCTAACCCTAACCCTAACCCTAATTCTATCTCTAACCTTAACCCTAATCCTAACACTATCTCTAACCCTAACCCTAATCCTTACTCAAACCCTAACCCTAATCCTTATTTTATCCCTAACCTTAACCCTAACCCTAATATTGACTTTATCTCTAACCCTAACCCTAACCCTAATCCTAATGCTAACCCAACCCTAATCCTAATTATATCTCTAACCATAACCCTAATCCCAATCCTAACCCTAACCCTAACCCTAATTAATTTAATGTTGGATCCATCATAACCCTAACCCTAATTAAATCATCTTAAATCTATTTGAACCCTAACCCTAACTCTAATTGAACTCTAGCCCTAACTTTGAAAGACATTACTCCCCTCACACAAACCTCAATCCTAATCCTAATTCTATCTCTAACCCAAACCCTAACCGTAATCATGGCCCTATCTCTAACGTAACCCCAACAAATCCTAACCCTAACCCTAATTCTATCTCTAATTGTAACCTAACCCTAATCTTCACTCTATCTCTAGCCAAAACCCTAACCCTAAACCCAATCATAACAAAAATTTCAACCCTAACCCTAATCCTAACCCTATCTCTAACCCTAAACCTAACCCTAATCCTAATTCAATCTCTAATCTTAACCCTTATACTGACCCTATCTCTAACCCTAACCCTAATCCTTACTCAAACCCTAACCCTAATCCTAATTTTATCCCTAACCCTAACCCTAATCTTGATCCTATCTCTAACCCTAACCCTAACCTTAATCCTAATGCTAACCCGACCCTAATCCTAATTATATCTCTAACCATAATCCTAATCCCAATCCTAACCCTAACCTTAATTAATTTAATGTTGCCTCCATCATAACCCTAACCCTAACCTTAACCCTAATTAAACTATCTTAAGTGTATTTGAACCCTAACCCTAATTGTGCCATAACCCTAACTCTAATTGAACTCTAGCCCTAACTTTGAAAGACATTTCTCCCCTCGCAAAACCCTCAATCCTAATCCTAATTCTATCTCTAACCCTAACCCTAACCCTAATCTTGGCCCTATCTCTAACCTAACCCCAACCCTAATTCTATCTCTAATTGTAACCTAACCCTAATCTTCACTCTATCTCTAGCCAAAACCCTAAACCTAAACCTAATCATAACAAAAACCTCAACCCTAAACCTAATTCTATCTCTAACCCTAACACTTACCCTAATCTTTACCCTATCTCTAACCATCACCCTAATCATAACCCTATTTGTAATGCTAATCCCAACCCTAATCCTAATTTTATCTTTATCCCTAACCCTAACCCTAATATTAGCACTAACTAAACCCTAATCCTAATTCTATTTCTAACCCTAATCTTAATTCTATCTCTAACCCTATCACTAACCCTAATCCTAACCCTATCTATAACCCTAACCCTAAGCCTAATCATAATCATAATCCCAACATAAACACCAACCCCAATCCTAATCCTAATTCTATCTCTAACCCTAACCCTAACCCTAACACTAATTGTAACACTAATCCTAATTCTATTTCTAACCCTAATTATAACCCTAATTCTAATTTTATCTTTAACCCTAACCCTAACCCTAATCCTTACACTATCTCTAATCCTAACCCTAACCTTAACTCTAATATGAACACAAACCACAACCCTAATCCTAATTCTATTTTTATCACTAACCTGAACCCAAACCCTAATCCTAACCCTATTTCTAAACCTAACCCTAACCTTAATACTAACCCTAATCCTAATTCTATCTCTAACCATAACCCTAATCCCAATCCTAACCCTAACCCTAATTAATTTAATGTTTCCTCCATCATAACCTAACCCTAACCTTAACCCTAATTAAACTATCTTAAGTGTATTTGAACCCTAACCCTAATTGTGCCATAACCCTAACTCTAATGGAACTCTAGCCCTAACTTTGAAAGAAATTTCTCCCCTCACAAAACCCTCAATCCTAATCCTAATTCTATCTCTAACCCTAACCCTAACCCTAATCTTGGCCCTATCTCTAACCTAACCCCAACCAATCCTAACCCCAATCCTAATTCTATCTCTAATTGTAACCTAACTCTAATATTCACTCTATCTCTAACCAAAACCCTAACCATAAACCTAATCATAACAAAAACCTCAACCCTAAACCTAATTCTATCTCTAACCCTAACACTTACCCTAATCTTTACCCTATCTCTAACCATCACCCTAATCATAACCCTTTTTGTAATGCTAACCCCAACCGTAATCCTAATTTTATCTTTATGCCTAACCCTAACCCTAATATTAGCACTAACCCTTACCCTAATCCTAATTCTATTTCTAACCCTAATCATAATTCTATCTCTAACCCTAACACTAACCCTATCTATAACCCTAACACTAAGCATAATCATAATCTTAATCCTAACATAAACACCAACCCCAATCCTAATCCTAATTCTATCTCTAACCCTAACCCTAACCCTAACACTAATTGCAACACTAATCCTAATTCTATTTCTAACCCTAATTGTAACCCTAATTCTAATTTTATCTTTAACCCTAACCCTAACCCTTACACTATCTATAAGCCTAACCCTAACCCTAATATGAACACAAAGCACAACCCTAATCCTAATTCTATTTCTATTACTAACCTGAATCCGACCCCTAATCCTAACCCTATTTCTAACCCTAACCCTAACCTTAATACTAACCCTAATCCCAATTATATCTCTAACCCTAACCCTAATCCCAATCCTAAACCTAACCCTAATTAATTTAATATTGAATCCATCATAGCCCTAACTCTAACCTTAACCCTAATTAAACCATCTTAAGTCTATTTGAACCCTAATCCTAATTGTGCCATAACCCTAACTCTAATTAAACTCTAGCCCTAACTTTGAAAGACATTGGTCCCCTCACATAAACTTCAATCCTAATCCTAATTCTATCTCTAACCCTAACCCTAACCCTAATGTTGGTCGTATCTTTAACCTAACCCCAACTAATCCTAACCCTAATGTAATTCTATCTCTAATTACAATCTAACCCTAATCTTCACTCTATCTCTAGCCAAAACCCTAACCCTAAACCTAATCATAACAAAAACCTCATCCCTAAACTTAATTCTATCTCTAACCCCAACCTTTACCCTAATCTTTACCCTATCTCTAACCATCACCCTAATCGTAACACTATTTGTAATGCTAACCCCAACCCTAATCCTAATTTTATCTTTATGCCTAACCCTAACCCTAATATTATCACTAACCTGAACCCTAATTCTAATTCTATTTCTAACCTTGATCCTAATTCTATCTCTAACCCTAACACTAACCCTGATCCTAACCCTATCTCTAACCCTAACCCTAACCCTAATCATAATCATAATCCTAACATAAACCCCAACCCCAATCCTAATCCTAATTCTATCTCTAACCCTTACCCTAACCCTAATCCTAACACTAATTTCAACACTAATCCTAATTCTTTTTCTAACCCTAATTGTAACCCTAATTCCAATTCTATCTTTAACCCTAACCCTAATACTAACCCAATCATAATCCTTATTATATAGCTAGCCATAATCTTAATCCAAATCCTAACCCTAACTCTAATTAATCTAATGTTGGCTCCATCATAGCCCCAACCCTAACCTTAACCCAAATTAAACTATCTTAAGTCTATTTGAACCCTAACCCTAATTGTGTCATAACCCTAATTCTAATTGAACTCTAGCCCTAACTTTGAACATTGCTTGCCTCACCCTAGGTGAGAGGAGATTGCTTGCTATCCATTTCTTTTCTATTCAAATTTTCTTTTTTTCTTTCTCATTGTTATTTTTATGGTCTTATTGTATCCTTCACTTTAATTGAAGTGGAAGTTAATTTATTGTGAACCAAATTTGATGTTTGTGGTGTCATTTTGAATGATATAATCAATAGCATACACTAAAAGAGCTTAAATTCTAAAACATGTAAGATGCATATTCATTCTAGGGATTTTGGAGTGCATCCTAAAAGAGCTCGAAGTTCTTCTACACCATCCTATGTGAAAGGTATCATTTTTTGGACACAACCTAACAAATCTACATCAAATATAATGATTAGCTAAAATAAACTTATTTACCACTACATTAATTAACAATGAGATAGACACAAATATGAGAATGCTAATGCTAAATATAAATCTCATTAACAAATTTTCCATCACCCATGTTATTGTTATCACCTAAAATTGCACCCTTGTTGAACCTGATGTTCAACACCTCAGTGTAACATTGGAAGACCTCTAAAGATGTGGGTTTCTTGTGAGCAGAGGTCAACCTCCAGAGAAGGCCGACTTCCTTTGTGTTATTACCTAAACTACTGATTCTTTGAAGGGAAAGGGAGAAGGGGAAAGCATAAAAATAAAGATTAAATTCTAAGGTGATACACCGAATGATAAGAAATCAGGAAATGAAAACAAGGTGCAAACACACTGGAGAAACTAGATTGCAGCTATTTTACTTACTCAACATGACCCCATTAGAATTATGCATCACTCTTAACAGGTTTGATCTACATACATATCTCAAGAAGGAAGGGACAAAGTTCACAACTTTGTGGTATGAATATAGATTTAAGAAAAAACTGTTGAAAAAAATATATACTTAAGCTAACATACAAAAAATGAGAGTGACAAGAGCATTGGTACTTGTTTTCATGGTGAACTCTATTTTGCATTCCAGATTTCAATTTTTGAGTTACAAAAAAAATTAAAAAAATACATACAGTTGAGAAAGGATTGATAGAAATCACTAACTCTTCAGAGTGTATATTCAGAACCATTTACAAAAAGGAAAAAAATGCCTTAAATATCAAAGTGTGTCAGCCCCTTAGGGCTTACAAAATATCAGGGCCTAGAAAAACTGCCCCTTAGATCTTTTATTCAATTTCAGCTGCACCCTGCGTGTCCATGTCAGTGTCAAAGATTGCCTTCAAGGAACTCCCTTCTTGAACATTTTGCAACCACCACAATTCACTTCTGTTCCTCGAGTCGATCTTCGAACCTCCCTGTCGAGCGCCTCCAATGCTTCTGAGCTCAAAATAGATACATGTTGCTTTTCATTCTGTTGATGTTCTTTAGACTGCCACAACTTGCTTTCAGATCTTTTTGATTGATCAAGTAAACTCCACGTAGATTCTTCGGTCGGTCAAAAACTCCTTTGATCATAATCGCATCTCGGCGAGACACTGGAAGTGTCTCACCGATACAATTACGCCCCTCTAAAATTATTGACACAACATGTGACAGTCGATGAGAGCTCTTATCGAGCCACCAAAGTTATATTGAAGTCAGCTTTGTCATCGCCTAGAACATCGACAAGACACTACCGAGTCGGCAGGACCACATGGTGAGCTCATTTCATTTACCCTGAGCTCACTCTTCTCCTCTGGGCTCAAGCTCCCTTTGCTTTCGATGAGACCTTACCGAGTCAACAAGACCTCATCCCAATGGCTTCAACTCATGGTGATGAGCTACTTTCTCTTCGGTTAGGGAGACATCGCCAGTCGCTGAGACTTCATAGTGAATTCTTTCGTCTGCCCGAGCTCTCCTCTATTCGCTGAGACTTTAGCCTGTCGGCTAGACATCATGCCAAATTTCCTTCCCTTTGGTGAACTCCTTTCATTTCGGAAGGCTTCACTAGTCAGTGAGACCCTTGCCGATGACACTTCCTATGTCGCCAAGACCCACCAGTGTCATCGAGACCTCTTGGAAAGCTCCCTTTCTTTTGCCAAGATCTCCCTATTTTTTGCTGTGACTCTTCACCGGTCGAGAGGACATCTCCTCGAGCTCCTTTATCTTCAATGAGACCACCAACCTTCAGCTAGACCTTGCGCCGAGCTTCAAATATTTTGTTTCGAGCCCATCTTGTTATCAACAAGACCCTTTGGTATCGACGAGACATCTCACTGATCTTCATTCCTTATACCGAAGCCACGCTCCTTCAGTGAGACTTCAGTTGGTCACCATGACCTTTTGGTGAATGATTTGCCTTTCGGCAAGTTCCTTTTCTTGTCAAGGAGACAACCTTACTTTGGAAAGACCTCTTGCCGAAATCCTTTTCTCAGTGAGGCCTTTTTTTTGTCGGTGAGACTCCTGCTGAAGGAAAACATATCGAGGCCCTTTACTCAGTCGGCGAGACTAAATGTCTTCGCCGAGACATTATGGAGAAGGCATCTCCTCTTGGTGATCTCTTTGTTGTCGGCGAGACATTGGAGTTAGGGAGACCTTTCTTCGACTTGAATGCCATGCCGAAGGCTCCTTGTTGTTGGTGAGACATCACCGGTTCACCGAGACCTCTTGTCAAAATACATCTCTTGCCGAAACCTTATTGTTGGTCTGGAAGACTTCATTGGTTGTCGAGACTCATGCCAAACTCTTCATTCTGCCCGAGCTTCAAATCTTTTGTTTCATTGAGACTTTCTGGGTCGCCAAGACCTTCTGTAGACTTCCCCTACTTACCCCGAATGCAAGTAGTCGGTGTGACTTTCTCACATCCCTGAGACCTCCCACCGAAGGAAAAACCTTATGCCGATAGCGAAACCCCTGCTATTCGGAAAGACTCTATATGATCGTTGAGACCTTCTGCTGAAAGCAAACCATTTCCCCGAGATCAATTTTGTGGGCTACTGTCGGTGAGACATCCGCATCAGAGAGACACACAAGACTTATGGCGACCTAAATGTCTTAGCGACTGGTATTTCAGACAAATGGAATGCATTACTAGTCGGCAAGACACCAGAGGGGTCTTGCCGAAACTGACTGAGGCATACTTTCAAATGAGCTCCTTGTGACCTAGCATCGGATGCACGATTTAATCCTGCACAAAAATCCCCCATTTGGCCTTTTGAACATATGAAACACAACTTTTCCTTGCCTGATTGAGCCTGTAGGTGAAAATTGGGTAACATTTATGGCGACCTTTGCTGGATGTTTTCTTGCTAAACATGAATACTAGTAGCCTAGGCCTATCCATTGGGCATGGAGTCATTAGAAGGCTAAAAAAACAAACAAAATATCAGTCTTGCACATGGCCTCAACTCCCTGAGATCCACAGGACATAACAGGTTGCCAAAAGAACAAAACATGGGGAAAACAAAAGAGAAAACTATGCCATCACAACACCCAGGAAATAGAAAATAATTAACCCGAAGCACAAAAGCACTTATTGAAAACATAAACCTAAGCTAATATGTACAATAGAGGAAATCCATCAGACTTGAAAACAGGGTTTAAGGTGTATCCCATTGACTGGGATAGGAAGTACTTCCCAATCTGTTGTAGCCAGCTGATAAGCATTGTGCTCCTTACAGTATTTGATAAGGAATGGACCTGTCCACATGTTATTGAACTTGGTGTGATGGCCTGGCTTACTTTTCAAAACATCCCATTTGAGCACGAGGTCTCCTACCTTGAATTTTTTTTTCTGTAGTCTTCTTGTCAAATGTTCTTTTCATTTGGAGCTGATGATACTACAAAGCTTTCATTGCTCTGTCCCTTGACTCTTCGAGCTTCATGAGCTCTACATACCTCACATACATGGGGTCTTGGCCCCCTCAAACATCTCCAATTGGTGAACAATGTCTAGAGATGGAAGCTCCATAGATAGAGGTAATCTAGCCTCTTTGCCATAAACTAACATATATGGTGAATTACCAATAGACTTCTTAGGAGTCAATCTGTCTACCCAAAGTGCATACTTTAATTTAGTATGCCAGGTCCTTTGATTATCCTCCATTGTTCTTTTGATAATCCTGATGAGATTCTTATTTGTGCTTTCAGCTAAACCATTACCCTGAGGGTAATAATTTGAGGATGTATTCAAATGAATGCTATGTTTAACAACCCAATCAGTTAATCTTAATCCCACAAATGCAAGAGCATTATCAGATATGATAGAGTCAGGAACTCCAAATCTGGTCATTATATCTTCATAGAAGCTCAAAACTAAAGACTCCTTTGCTTCTTTCAAAGCTATTGCTTTTGTCCACCGTGTGAAATAGTCTGTAGCTGTGAGCACCCACTTGTGACTAGCATTGGAAGGTGGATTTATTGGCCCAATGAAATCAATTCCCCATCTCATGAAGGGCTGCTCCACTTGAATTGGATGTAGGGGCATAGCAGGTAGCTTTTCCTTTCCTGAAAATAGAGCACATTTGATACACTTTCTTGACCAGGCATATGCATCTTTGAACAAGCTGGGCCAGTAGTAACCAACTCTCATTATTTTCCAAGCAGTAGTTCTTGGGGAAAAGTGACCTTCCGCAACTCCATCATGAAACTTGTGAAGCACCTTCTCAATTTGATGAGTGATCCACCCTGCTCTTTTTTCATTGAGATCTTTGTTCAACATAAATTCCTTCACACTTGAGTGTGCTGCCAGAATATGAATCTTATTATTCGAATCTAGAGGCTTAAACTTCTTCAGACTTTTGATCATAGTGAGAAGATGCTTCTCAACAAATGTATACTTCTCTTCATAATCAACAAGTTCTTGACTGAAGAAAGTGATGGGTTGCTCTAGATTATCTCTATTCTTCTGAACCAACATAGCAGAGATTGAACTACTACTACCAAAAGCATATAAAAAGAAGTCTTTAGAGAAATCTGGATTTACCAATGTTGGAATAGATGCTAATGCCTCCTTGATTTCTCTAAAACTACGCCTTGCCTCCTTTGTCCAGCTAAAAACTATGTTCTTTTTAAGCATGGTGGTCAAAGGCTGTAGAAAATTTGCAACATCAAGGATAAACCTTCTCAAAAAGTTAATTCACCCCAAAAATATTTGTAGACCCTTCTTGTGATTTGGTAATGGTAGCTCCAGTACAGCTCTGACTCTTTCAAAATCAATGGAAACTCCATCTTTTGATACTATATGGCCTAAAAGCCTACCTTCATGAACTGCAAAAATAATTTTTGTAGGATTGAGGGATATCCCATATTCTCTACACCTTTCAAAAACTTGCTTGAGGTGTGACAAATGTTCATCAACTCTCTTGGAATAAACTGTAATGTCATCTAGATAAATCAGCATAATCTTGTTGATCAAAGTTTGGAATGCCATGTCCATGGCTTTCTGAAACGTGGCACCAACATTAGATAAACCAAAAGGCATCCTTTTGTATGCCATGGTGCCCCACTTAGTTGTAAAAGTAGTTTTGAACTGATCTTCCTCTTTAACCAGCACTTGATTATAGCCCGAAAAACCATCTAACAAGGAAAATCTCTCAGAACCAACAACTACTTGCAAGATTTGTTCCATGGAGAGCAGCAGATAGTGGTCTTTTAAAGATGCTCGGTTAAGATCCCTGAAGTCTACATAGAGTCTTATCTCACCATTTTTCTTCCTAACTGGTACAAGGTTAGAAACCCATGAAGTGTGTTTGATAGGAAAGACAATACCCCCCTCAACTAGATTGGTCAGCTCTTTAATCATTAAGGGCTCAAGCTTGGGATTCAAGGGCCTTTGTTTCTACTTTACTGGCTTAGCATTAGGTTCTAACGCAATTGTGTGCTGAGCAATATGGGGATCAAACCCTTTCAAATCTGAATATTCCTAGGAAAAGACATCATGAAATTCTTGGCATAAAGCAACAAAAGCTTGTTTATCTTCATGTGAACTAATTTTTCCTATCTTAAGGAGCTTACCTTTGAAAATCTCCAGTTCTTCATAATGCTCTTCTTTGATTTGTAAGCCAACTTTATCCTTTTTAAGCTGTTCATCAGTACTGAAAATAAACTCTAAGGTAACAAGACCTTTGGGTAACTTATTTTTCCTCAGCTATATGACTTGATCATCATACTGTTGCTTAAGTTTTGCTTGATTCATCATGGAGAACTGATCTTCTTCGAGCAAGAAAGAAAGAATTTGCTCATCACTATCAAAGACTTGCCAGTGAATGTTGTTATCAGGAATTGACGGTCTGACCACAACCTTCACATACTACTACACTTTCTCTTTTCTAATGTCATCTGGAATATCAAATTGTGCCCCAATGGCTGCAAGCCTATCATCATGCTTGTTCTGATTTCTTGGAATAGATACTAAGTTAAAGGCGTCAAAATCTTCAAGCATGTTCCACACTCTGTTTCTATAAGACTTTAGTCCATCATTTTTAGCAACATTCAGGCCTCTTACTTGATTAACAATCAGCTCACTGTCCCCATATACTTTCAGGTGGGCTATTCCTCTCTTCCTTTCCCACTCAAGGCCTTGAACAAGGCCCTCATATTCAGCAGTGTTATTGGAGCATGCGAATGCAAAATGGAAAGCAGCATAATTCTTATCCCCTTGCGGAGATACAAGCATTGCACCTCCCCCTGCTCCATTTTTGCTTCTAGACCCATCAAAATACATCTCCCATAATTCATTCTGCTGCTCAAACTGACTTTCTACACTTCTTTCAAGGTTTGGCATTTCTGTCCCTACCTCATGCAATACATAATTGCCTAGACCAACATCCTAAATAAGCTCATTTGGATTATCAACCACGTTCTTAGCTGCCCATTCATTCAAGAGTACCTTAGGTACACTCATAGCTTGTAACTCTTGTGCTGCAACAAGTGCAGTATCCTCTAAAACAATAGAGTTAACATTTATAGCAGATGGAACATAAGGTTTGATGTGATCCTTAGCAAGGGACTTAGAAATTATAGTTACCTTAGTACCATACCTGGCCCTAAAAAGAATATAGGACCAATCTGAAGATAAGTACCCTCCAATTTTAGCTGTGAAGTCTCTAGACAGAAATAGAGCAAAAAATGGAGGCAAATCTATGACCAACACATCTTGTGGGATTGAAAAATTAGGACAGGCATGTAGTGTGAGATTCAGATTTTTAATAACACCTATAGTGTTTACTGCTATCCCATCCAATTGAAGTACTCCCTTTTCTAATGGCTGATATTGTAAACCTAGCTAGTCTGCAATCTTTTTTGACATTACCGAGCTGCTAGCCCCACTATCAACCATGCAATTGTGTACCAATTTATTCCCCACTATTAAGGAAACATAGAAAGGAGGGGGCTTGGCACCATTACTTTGCTTTATGGTACTATCCAAAGGTGCATTGGTTAAAACTAACTTTGTTTGGCCTAAAGAGACTTCATTTGGAGGATTCAAACTAACTGGATTTGATAAGGATGACTGTAGCAAATTGATTTGGCCAGGGATTGCTAAAGAATCCCACATCAAAATTGAAACATTCATCTTTTTCATACTTTCAACAATGTTGAAAGGTGTAGATATACTTACCTTTGGCTGCATCTTTACTACAACATGGTCAGGTTGCACTTGACTTGCAGGTGAAGCATGTAAAGGTTGCTCCTTACTAGTGTCATAACCTTGCTGCAAAGTGCGTGGTACTTGCTAATTTGATGAACCAACAACTCCCTTATTCTTATTTGTTGCTTGTTCAATCTCAAAAGCCCTCTTCTTGGCTCTAGTATTAGCAGCAACAGATGTGTCATCCTAGTTCACTCCACAAAATTCTTCTCTCTACCAATTTAGGAGAGTTGAATCATCTCCAGGCTAATCCTGCTATTGTGGATACCCCTCAGGAAAATCTTGTGCACCTACAACATTTTGCACCATAGGAGCTTGATTGATGATTCTATTAGAGCATGTGGCTTGATTATGTGGCTGATTACATGGACAATGCCATTCATAATCAACAGCCAGATTGTTTTGAACAGGAACAAGCTCTTTGACAGCACTAACTAGAGCTGGATTTTAGGACTAAAAAGGCCTTGTATTCACATTCTATCTTGGGCCTTGGTAATTTCCTTGATACTATTGTTTATTACCTTGATATGCTTGTTGCTGGCCTGGATTCTGCTGCTGATAAGGCCTACTATATGATTGTTGCTTCTCTAAGCTTACAAGCTTGTTACCAAAAGACTGCAATAGACTTTTGATTTCTTGTAACTCATTTGGAGAACTGGAAGCAACATTTTCTTGTGTTACAACAATTGGAATAGCAGCTGGTAGCATTGGTACAACTGGTAGAGGTGTGAAAGGAGGGATTTGCAAAGGAATGTTTGCATGAATTTTTGGAAATATAGGCATTGGAGGCCTAGGAGCGAGTTTACCAACTTGTATTAAGCTGTTCTCAGCTTTGATTGCTATTTCGAAAGCATCTGGCAAAGACACTCCTCCCATTGATTGTATCATGACAGCTATATCGCTATTCAGAGCCCTCAAAAAGTATAAAAATGCGTATTCTGGAGGTGGCCTCACCGTTGCAGGGATTCTATCCCAAGTTCATTGAAATATGAAGTTGAAGTCATTCATCTGCTCTTGTGGAGCCCTCTTAATTGTAGTCAATTGTTCCAATAGAGACAAGTTGTCAGACCTGTCTTGAAATTATTTATGCAACTTATCTCCAAATTTTTCCCATGTTGCAATTGAATTAACTGGTAGGCTCCTATACCATTGTACAACTGTTCCTTTCAGTGAAGCAACTAATAATCTCACTGCAACATCCTCTTGGGTTATGTGATGGACTCCACATAACAAAGCCACATCTCTCGTGTGTTCAATCAGGGTAGTTTGATCTTCTCCTGTGAAAGTTGGTAGACTCTTCAAGGCTGCCATTGGAATGTCATTGTGCTGTGCAAAATTCAATGGGCTCCCTCCATTAAAAGCAACAAAGGGTTGATTCCTTGGAGTGGCCATTGGAGGTGGTTGAGGAGGATTTACTGATACTATAAATGAAACTAAAGACAAAACAACAATGTGTGATCCCATAGATGGAGGAGTGGATTGAGTTCTTCTAGAATAGATAATTGTTGTTTCTCACCTTCTTGTTGCTCTGCCTTTTCTTCTTGTTGGTGACAGCTGAAAATATTTGAAAGGACCTGAGCTGCTCCTTGTCTGGAGCCTTCTCATGAACTACAAAAGGCACTGATTCTAAAATTCTTTCTCTCTATGGAGTCTCCAAGTATGCCAAATAACTTCTATAAAGTTTGGGACTTGTTGGTTGCATACCAAACCAACAATTCAATCTTAATTTCTGTCCCACTGGGCGTGCCAAAAACTATTATCACCTGAATTGCACCCTTGTTGAACTTGATGTTCAACACCTCAATGTAACATTGGAAGACCTCTAAAGATGTGGGTTTCTTGTGAGCAGAGGTCAACCTTCAGAGAAGGCTGAATTCCTTTGTGTTATCACCTAAACGACTGATTCTTTGAAGGGAAAGAGAGAAGGGGAAAGCATCAAAATAAAGATTAAATTCTAAGGTGATACACCAAATGATATGAAATCAGGAAATGAAAACAAGATGCAAACACACTAGAGAAACTAGACTGCAACTGTTTTACTTACTCAACATGACCCCATTATACTTATGCATCACTCTTAACAGGTTTGATCTACATACATATCTCAAGAAGGAAGGAACAAACTTCACAACTTTGTGGTATGAATACAGATTTAAGAAAACACTGTTGAAAAAAATACATACATAAGCTAACATACAGAAAAAAAGAGTGACAAGAGCATTGGTACTTGTTTTCAAGGTGAACTCTGTTTTGCATTCCAGATTTCAATTTTTGAGTTACAAAAAAAAAAAAATACAGTCGAGAAAGGATTGATAGAAATCACTAACTCTTCAGAGTGTATATTCAGAACCGTTTACAAAAAGGCAAAAAATGCCTTAAATATCAAAGTGTGTTGGCCCCTTAGGGCTTACAAAATATCAGGGCCCAAAAAAATTGCCCCTTATATTTTTTATTCAATTTCAGCTACACCCTACGTGTCCATGTCAGTGTCAAAGATTGCCTTTAGAGAACTCCCTTCTTGAACATTTTGCAACCACCACAATTCACTTCTGTTCCTCGTGTCGATCTTCGAACCTCCCTATCGAGCACCTCCAATGCTTTTGAGCTCAGAATAGATACATGTTGCTTTTCATTCTATTGATGTTCTTCAGACTGCCACAACTCGCTTTCAGATCTTTTTGATTGATCAAGTAAACTCCACATAGATTCTTCGGTTGGTCAAAAATTCCTTTGATCAAAATCGCAACTCGGTGAGACATTGGAAGTGTCTCACTGATGCGATTACGCCCCTCTAAAATTATTGGCACAACATGTGATAGTTGATGAGAGCTCTTATCAAGCCACCAAAGTTATATCGAAGTCAGCTTTGTCATCACCCAGAACATCGGCAAGACACTACCAAGTCGGCAGGACCACATGGCGAGCTCATTTCATTTACCCCGAGCTCACTCTTCTCCAGGCTCGAGCTCCCTCTACTTTTGGTGAGACCTTACTGAGTTAGAAAGACCTCATCCTGATGGCTTCAACTCATGGCGATGAGCTACTTTCTCATCGGTCGGGGAGACACTGCCGGTTGCTGAGACTTCATAGTGAACTCGTTTCGTCTGCCCGAGCTCTCCTCTATTCACTGAGATTTTGGCCTGTCGACCATACATCATGCTAAATTTCCTTCCCTTTGGTGAACTCCTTTCATTTCAGAAGGCTTCACTGGTCGGTGAGACCCTTGCCGATGACGCTTCCTATGTCGCCAAGACCCACCAGTGTCGCCGAGACCTCTTGGTGAGCTCCCTCTATTTCACCGAGATCTCCTTGTCTTTTGCTGTGACTCTTCATCGATTGGGAGGACATCTCCCCGAGCTCCTTTATCTTTGGCGAGACTACCGGCCTTCAGCAAGACCTTGCACCGAGCTTCAAATCTTTTGTTTCGAGCCCACCTTGTTATCGGCAAGACCCTTTGGTATCGGTGAGACATCTCACCGATCTTCATTCCTTATACCAAAGCCACGCCCCTTTGGTGAGACTTCAGTTGGTCGCCAGGACCTTTTGGCGAACGCTTTTCCTTTTGGTGAGTTCCTTTTCTTGTCAGGGAGACAACCTTACTTCAGCAAGACCTCTTGCCGAAATCCTTTTCTCAACGAGGCCTTTTTGTTGTCGGTGAGACTCCTGCCAAAGGTAAACATATCGAGGCCCTTTACTCAGTCGGCGAGACTAAATTTCTTTGCTGAGACATTATGGCAAAGGTATCTCCTCTTGGAAATCTCTTTGTTGTTGGCAAGACATTGGAGTCGGGGAGACCTTTCTCCGAATTGAATGCCACGCCGAAGGCTCCTTGTTGTTGGCGAGACATCACCGGTTCACCGAGACCTCTTGTCGAAATACATCTCCTACCGAAACCTTATTGTTGGTCTGGAAGACTTCACTGGTCGTCGAGACTCACGCCGAACTCTTCATTCTGCCCGAGCTTCAAATATTTTGTTTCGTTGAGACTTTTTGGGTCATCGAGACCTTCTATAGACTTCCCCTACTTACCCTGAACGCAAGCAGTCGGTGTGACTTTCTCACATCGCTGAGACCTCCTGCCGAAGGCAAAACCTTATGCCGATAGTGAAATCCCTGCTAGTCGGCAAGACTCTATATGATCGCCGAGACCTTCTGCCGAAAGCAAACCATTTCCCCGAGATCAACTTTGTTGGCTATTGTCAGTGAGACATCCGCATTGGAGAGACACACAAGACTTATGGCGACCTGAATGTCTTGGCGACTGGTATTTTAGAAAAATGGAATGCATTACTAGTCGACAAGACACCAGAGGGGTCTTGCTGACTTTCTTCTTTGATGGATTTTATGCCAAAATTGACTGAGGCATACTTTCAAATGAGCTCCTTGTGACCTAGCATCAGATGCATGATTTAATCCTGCACAAAAATCCCCCATCTGGCCTTTTGAACATATGAAACACAACTTTGCCATACCTGATTAAGCTTGTAGGTGAAAATTGGGTAACAGTTATCTTGTAAGGTATCTTTGGGAATACGATTAGACATTGAGCAACCAATACAAATAAACAATGACAAAATTGCTTTTATGTGTAGCTAGAATATTCCTTTCATTCTTTTACTAATAGGTGGACTTTAAATGTCTATGGTTAGAGGAAATTATAGTGAATTATTGCTTGATTATTGAGGCAAGTTAACAATAATATATGTAAATATTTGTGCATGCTTCTATCTTATTTGAATATAACATTTTAGATCTTTTGAATATCTTCTTTAATAAATTTTAATGATTTTTTACAAACTTTTCTTCATCAAAATTTTACTAACTTCTTATGGAATCTTGAATAGGAAACAAATTTTGTGCTTCCAAATCCAAGTTTTGAAATAAATAAATTTGCATTCATTTTAAATATTAGGTTGTGGTAAATAAAATGCTTGTTGTGAAGTAAAAAACTTCAGTATATTGTCGTATGGCAAGATAGTACCAAAGAATTAAGGTCAATTTGTGGCCTTCATTAAGCATGGCATGGGATTGTATGGATGACATGCCATAATTTTGGTGTAGTAGATTAAAAAGATTGCACCAAAAATGAAATGGAAAAAAAAACAACATTGCTATTACTTATTTATTGAAATAACTAAATTATACAAATAATAATATTTCTATTATCTAAATAAATTATAAGACAATGAATAAAAATATATCTAAATCACATCATTTTCAATAAGATTATTAAAAAATAACGAACTTCCATCGATCTTCAATAAAAAAAAAAAAATTAACCAAATAATAATTCAAATTAAATTTTACTACTGTTTAATTGCAAAATAGTTTTTTTAATTTATTTTTCAATGTTTCTTAAATATATGATTTGCGCAAATACTTATTTCTTAAATAGCTATAGAAGAAATAAAAAATAATTTTTTTCAATTGAAAGAAGCAGCCGTGAACAATTACATCGAAGAACAAAGCAAGAAACGACCAAAACAGGGCTGCAATGAAAATAGTGGAAAAAAGGGTACATTCTAGAAATGATTCAAACATTAAAAAGTAAGTATGAAAACATGCAAACAAGACAAAAAATTTCGCATTACCCATTACGGAGATTCCAAATGCCAATGCAAATCCGAAGTTAGAAAACAAAGAGAAAATGCAGCAGACAGGTCACTAATAAGCTTTGTAATCTTGGTAATAGGCCAATTATTTAATGTAATTTTGGCCATATGTCACAACTCTATGGTTTTGCAAGCCACCCTGGTTCATCAAAACCTGCTTTCAACTTTTCCCCTGCCATTTTCTTATCAGCTAAATTCAGAGACTGGAAATCAACTCGTTCGACATTACAACCCTTCCGCCATACAAGAGTCCCGTTTTCGTATGCATTGAATGTTAACCTCTTCACATCACTTCCATCCAATGCAGACACAAAAAGTTCTCCGTAAGGCTGGAATTGATTGGGCAGAGAAAATGGCTCTACCGAAACTCCGCTTAAATTTGCATAAAACAACAGACTTTTAGAGTTAGGACTGAAATAGATATGGTTGATTCTTTCCTTCTCAGTGCCTGACACTGTGTGTAGCCCTGATCCGAAAGATGAACTAAATGGGCGCTAAAATAGGTGGATTGATGAGGATTGTCCCAGTTTGAAGAGAAGGCAATCCACTATCTATTCCTGGCGGTGATGGGTAGCTGAGCTCCCGTGACTCTCTGGGGCGATGGAAAGACCAAATGAGTTAATGCAATCAAGGATTTGCAGATTACGATTAATAATAAAAATGGCAACGGAGGGATTCACTCCCTCTACGGAGGTAGAGAGACGCAGAAATGTAGATCGACAGAAGCGGAGCGGAGCAAGAAAAGAGCCAGGCAGAGCTCGAGCGGGCGGCTGGAGGGACGCGCCAAGCAAAGGCGCGCGTAGGAGACAATCGCTGAATGCAGGCGCCGCCTCAAGGCCATGAGGGCCCAAGAGATGGGCTCCAGAATTGTCAAGAAGCCATGGAAGCAGAGCGAACTTTACAACTTCTTATACGGTGAAGGAGAAGAATACGAATCATTTCCACTATCTATTCCTCTTGTGGCAGAATAGAAGAAACGCCCAGAAAGCATGATATTGCTCCTCTATCGTTTCATGAATGCATGCAATGTGAAGAATACGAATCAACAGGAAAACGAATCATTTGTTTTTCCTAAGACCGTTACTTCTGCTGGCCTCCTATAGGGGCTGTGCTGCCATTATAAGGTTACGCCTCTTGGCATAATTACTTCTGCTAGCCTCCTATAGAGGCTGTGCTGCCATTATAAGGTTATGCCTCTTGGCCTAATGAAATAACTTGCACAATAGAGAATATAATATGAAATATGTTGAAATTACTTGATAATAACTGAGAATAACAAGCCACTTCGAGGGGGAAAATCTCCAAATATTTCTAATGAGAACACAATTCACAATTTGATGAACAAATAAGACTCACTACCTCCTATTTATACCCTTCTTATGCTAGGATATCACCCAGGCCGAATTATATAACCATATAGAAGCCATAGGCCAACCTAAATAACTAAATAAAAATATAATAATGATAATACGATTTAATTAAGAGTTAAGATAACCACAAGCCAACAATTCATAACCCTATGTACTCTAATATTAAATGCGTAACATGCCCCCCCTTTTTAGGGAAACATTGTCCTCAATTCTAATCAAGTGTAGATGTTTATGAATGAATTCCTCATCCACCCATGTGGCATCTTCTACAAGTAAATTCTTCCATTGGATGAGATACTAAGTGGGTGTTTTAGTCCTTAGTTTTTTTGTGCGTGTTTGACATATGAACTTTGGTTTCAATATGATTCTTCCTTCTTCATCGAGCTTTGGTAATATTGTCCGAGTAGGGATGTTATGCCCAATTACCTTCTTCAAACAAGAAACATGAAAGGTTGGATTTATCTTTGTTGTTGGTGGCAATTCAATCTTGTAGGCGACACTCCCTATCTTTTGCATTATTTGGTATGGGCTATAATATTTCAGAGACAACTTGTTCTTTGACTATTGTTTGGGTGACATTTTCTTGTAAGGCTACAATCTCAAGAAATCCCAATCTCCAAATTTAAAAAATCATTTACTACGGTGTTAGTCCACTTGCTGTTTCATTTGATTTTGTGCTATGATTGGATTCTCCTTGAGTCCTAAAGGTACTTTTTGTTGATGAAGCATTTGGTCCTCCACAATGTGAACTCTTAGTGACATCTTCAATGATGATGTGATGGAAGGAGGATGATATCAATATAGCGCCATAGATGGAGACATTTTTGATGAACTATGAAAGGAAGTGCTATACCACCATTTTGCTAGTGGTGGCCAATCTACCCATTAAGACTGTTTATCTAAAGTGAAACAACATAGATATCCTTTTAAATACTTATTAAGAGCCCTAATTTTCCCATCAGATTAAGGATGGTATGAAAAATTATGAGCCAACTGAGTACCCAAACATGAATAAATTTGTCCAAAAGTTACTAGTAAAGATATTATCACTATCACTGACAATAACCTTAGGTATACCATGTAGCTTTTTTATATTCTCCAAATTGATTTTTCCATTGTACTTGTTGTAAAAGGATGTGATAATGCAATAAATGTGCATATTCAATGAGGTGATCCACAACTACCATGATGACATTCTTACTGTTAGATCTTGGAAGCCTTGTGATGAAGTCCATGGAGACCTCATCCCAACATTGGCTAGGAATAACTAAGGGTTGTCAAGAGACTAGGTGTCTTAATTGTCTCCCATTTATTTCTTTGACAAACCAAACATTTAGACACAAATTTTTGAACATTCCCTTTTAGCCCTTCCCAAAAGAAGTCTTTCTTGACTCGATGATATGTCTTCAAAAATATCGAGAATGACCGCCAACTAGAGAGTCATGAATCTCTATGAGATTTTTTTTTGAGAGAGGAATTCTTGCAAAGATACATCACTCTTTATACCACAAAGCATCTCCCTTCCAACAAAATTTATTTGAACTACTGGGACCACTCTGTAATTGTTGAATGAGATTACTTGTAGCAACATCATTCTGCCACTCTACTTTGGATTTTGCTACCCAATCTTCTTGTAACATTGAAATGACACACAATAAAGCTTCATCCTTCTCATTCTTCCTAGATAGTGCATTTGCCACAACATTTTCCTTCCCTTTCTTATATACAATCTCAAATTTGTATCCCAACATCTCAATGACCCATTTTTGTTACTCTTCATAAGATAATATTTGTTCTAAAAAATATTTTAGGCTATCATGATTTTTCTTAACATTGAAGTATCTACCCATTAGATAAGGCCTCCATTGTTTCAATGCATGAATAATAGCTAGCATTACGTTCTCATGAATAGGTTTGAGTTGATTCTTACCCTCTAATTGATGACTCTTAAAAGAAATGGGGTGACCCTCTTATATGAGAACTCCTAAACCATTTTTGAAGCATCACATTCCATAATAAAATCCTTGGTGAATTCTAGAGTAGCAAGAACTAAATTAGTACACAACCTCATTCAACCTTTCAAATGTTGCATTAGTGAACTCATTCCAATGAAAATAATATTTCTTTAATAAACCTGAGGGGTGCTTCTATACAACTATAATTCTTCACAAAACTTCTATAATATTCAATCAAATCCAAAAAAACCATTCAATTTCTTAATGGATTTGGGAACAAGCCATTCCATAATAGCCTTAATTTTGTTAGGATCCACCTTTACTCCTTCCTGCGAAACTATGTGTTGCAAGTACTCCACTTCTTTGAGACCAAAAGAAAACTTGGATGGCTTGGCATAGAGCTGGTGACATTTGAGAACTTGTAATGCTTGATCTACATACTACAAATTTTCCTCCCATGTCTTGCTATAAATCAATATATCATCAAAGAACACTAATACAAACTTCCTCACTTTTTTTTTTAAAATATGGAGTTCATCAAACTTTAAAATGTAGATATTGTATTGGTAAGACCAAATGACATCACCAAAAGCTCATAATGATCCTCATCACTCCTAAATATTGTTTTAGAAATATCTTCTTCCTTAGTTTGGATTTGGTGATAACCTGATCTAAGATATAACTTTGTAAATACATAGCTCCATTCAATTCATCTAACAAATCATCAATGACTAGAATATCAAACTTATCTTTGATGGTGTACTTATTTTGAGCACTCTATAGTTTGGGCACATGCACCAAGTTTCATCCTTCTTACATATCATCACCACGGGTGATGAGTACACACTTTGGCTATGCTTGATAATTCATGCCTCTAGCATCTCCTGAAAATTCTTTTCAATCTCACTTTTTCGTATATAAGGGTACCTATAAGGCTTGATGTTGAGTGACTAGCTCCATGAAAATAGTTGTATTGCATGATCATGATCCCTCTTAGATGTAATTTCTTTATTCATATCTCCAAAAACTACTGAGTTCCGATCTATAATTACTTGTAAATATAAATGGGTAGGAGCATTAGATTGATAGGCTTCTAATGAGCATAATTAGGCCACAAATATATTTAGATCATTTCTTAAGAAAATTTTACATTTAATGAGAGTTTACCATCTGTGGGGGCTTTGTCTGCAACCCTCTTAGCTCTACTATATTTCCTTTTGATTGAAATCTCATGAATGGTTCTTGGAAGTTCATCTCAATAGTTCCCAATGTAGTAAGCCATTGTACTCCCAAAACAATATTTGCTACACCCATGGAGATATCATATATTGGGAAATCAAGGTGATAATCTTCCATGGATAATTTAATGATGTGGCATTTTATAGAATAACTAATAGTACCACCATTTGCAATCAAGAGTCAAAACTCTGGACTTGGATATATAAGAGAATTTAGATGAGTATCCAACTTTTTGTTGATGAAATTATGAGTACTATTCGAGTGAGTTAAAAATATTACTCTCTGCTTCTTTAAGAAACCTACTACCATGAGAGTTTATGGGGTGCTAAAACCTAAGAGTGCATGACAATAAATTATTGGTTTGGGATCATGCGATTCCTCACTTGACTCCCTTTCACCCTCTAATATTGGTTCCTTCTCTTCCTCACTTGGACCTTCAATTTATAACAATTTATTTTCACTACATTTATTTTCTATCACAATTAAAAAAAACCCTTTTTCTCTCTTCTCCTCAATTTGTTGTGGGGTCAACCTAGTAGGTTGAGGTAATGAATGTGTAAGAGAGCTCCTTTCTCTTATGTTTATGATCCCTTGTCGCCTATCGGCCAAAAAATTCTCCTCAACTTGTCTTGCCATAAGGATTGGTTGTGAGAAGGATTGCGGTTGGAACAAACATAGCTCATATTTTATGTGATCCTTTAAACCTCATAGAAATAATTCCTTCAAATTCTATTCTGTAACATTCTCTACTTTTAAACAAAGGGCTTGAAATTGTTGAGTATAGTCATTGACCACATCTATTTTCTTTAATTTAGTGAGTTGAAAAAAGTAGCTATCCATAAAGTTCTGAGCCATAATGGATAACAAGTTCCTCTTGAAAAATTGACCATGTGACCACATAACCTTTCTTTATCTTCTCATCAAATAACCAATGATACCAAATAAGTTGGTCTAGTTCCAAGTATAATGATGCCATATCCACCTCCTGTTGACTTGGAATATGATGAAGATCAAAGAACTGCTCCATTTGTAAAAGACAATTGGTTGAATCCTTTCCATCAAAATTTCTCATATCCAACTTGGGTATGAATTATTGAGGCACATGATTATTAAAGGGATGATCCTTCATGTGACCTGATTCAATCCCTAAAAAGTCATTTCCAACAAAATCATTATCTTCCACCTTATACTTAATACCATGAATAAGTGATTTTAATTCATGCATATCCTTTTGCATGTCCCTTTTCATTGAAAAAAATTATTTAGTCATCTCTTTTTGCATCTCCTTCTTTATTGAAATTTCCTCAGTCATCTCCTTCAATGATGAAATTTCACCCTTGACCTTGTTGATTTCTTCATTAGGGTTAACATTCTCAATTTCTACATCATCCTTATCTAAAGATTTACCAAGTGTGGTAGCATTCTTTTGCCTCTTGTTGTAGGCCTTGCCATGATGGAAGAAAATAATTTTGAAATAAATCATATAATAAAGTCGAAATAATCTAAAATTTTGACTATAACTTACTAGTGCCTAGGTCACAATTTATTAGGAAAATCCAAAAAATTAGGTGGTTTGCAGCCTTGAGAGTGAATTTTGTTTAATCCCTAATTTTAAAATAAATCACTTAAAGGAAGGGGATCGAAACAAAAAATTTTCTCATATTTCAGCACAGGTTAAGAGATCTAAAAATTCACTGTTCTTAATTCATGACAATATTACTGGTGTTTTGTTAACAAAGGAAGAGGATATAGAAAATGAGGGTATAAAGTTTTTTTTCCAATTTATTATATGCTAACAAGAATGTGACCTCACAGTTATTAAGTGATAGGGAAGAACTTCTCCAAGTTATTCCAACATTTTTATCCCATGAAGATAATGAGAAGTTAATGGTGCCTTTCTCATTGCAGGAAATTAAGGAAGTTGTATTCTCATTTCCTCCTGATAAAGCACCTAGGCTTGATGGATTTACAACAAGTTTTTTATCAAAAGTGTTGGGATTTTATTGGCCTTGATATCTTAAATGCATTAGAGGAGTCTAGAAAATCAGGTGGAATGTTAAGGAAATTCAATTTAACCCACATTTCCATCATTCCAAAGATAAAGTCTCCAAGGATTTTTTTAGATTTTAGGCCAATTTCACTTTGTAATATGGTTTATAAAATATTTAAAAAGGATATTTATCTCTGATTATACCCTTTTGTTTCTAAAATTATATTAGAAGAGAAAGGGGGTTTCATTCTAGGAAGGGAGACTGCAGAAGGTGCCATCGTTGTGCATGAAGTCCTAAATTCCATTGCTGAAAACAAGCTGTCATCTATGATAATAAAATTGGGTATGCATAAAGCTTATGATAGGGTAGATTGCTCTTTTTTGAATAAGGTGTTACAAAGATTTGGTTTTTCTCAAAAATGGTGTAAGTGGATCATGTCTTGTCTTTTAGGTGCTAAGTTTTAAGTGTTACTAAATGGCTCTCTAGTTGTTTTTTTGGCTCAACTCATGGGGTTCATCAAGGTGATCCATTATCACCTTTTTTATTCATAATCTTAGTTGAGGCTTTGAGTAGGTCAATCCTAAAAGCACATGAGTAGGGATACATTTAAGGGATTGGTATTCCAAATACACCAATATCAACAACTCATACTCTTTTTGCTGATGATACTTTACTTTTTGGCAACGTTGTGGTTGCAGAAGTAGTGCATATTAAATTAGTGTTGGATAAATATACTTTTTCTTATGGAAAAGTAATTAATGAGGGAAAGTCAAAAGTATATGTGTTTAATGCACAAAAGCATTGGTTGAAAAGAAAATTGTGAAGTTACTTGGTTTCCAACAAGCTCAACTTGTAAATATCTTGGCGTTCCATTTTTGTAGGGAAGAATAAAATTTCTTATTGGCAAAAAATTATAGCTACTATTCAATCAAGAATTTTGTCATGGAAAGGGAGGTGGCTATCTTTGTCAGGAAGAATATTTCTGGTAAAGATTGTGCTTTCTACAATACCAAATTATTATATGTCAGTATTAAAAGCTCCTAAGTCCATTATACTTCAAATTCATAAGTTGATAAGAAATTTTCTATGGACTAGCAACTTGGACAACAAAAAGAAAATACCTTTAATTTCTCTAGAAACCATGTGTTTGGAGAAGTTAAAAGGGGGGGCATGCTTTCATAATTTGGTTGAAAGAAACTTTGAATTAGGTGCTAAGATGGTTTGGAACATGTAATCAAAGCCATGCTTAAAATGGTGTCGCCTCATGTAACACAAGTATTTGGACAATTTGTGTCCATCAAGAATTTTTATTGTGTCTAATCCACCTTCAGGATCAACAATGTGGGATTTTCTGCTTTCATGTAGAAAAGTCATTTTACCTCATCTAACTTGGGAGGTAAATGATGGTAAGGAGGCACTATTTTGGAGGGATTCATGGAATGGATATCCGATCCTTAATGACTTACATAATTTTGAGAGCATGGAAAGATTGTTATCACAAAGCCGGGGGCTAAAGGTAAAAGATTATGTTCAACAAGTGGATGCATTAACAAGAAAAGTTAATTGGAAGGAATTTTCAAATGAGGTAATAGATAATGTGCACAAAAGTAGGCTTCTATCTGTTCTTTAGGAAAGGAATTTTTACTTTTCATCAACCTCTAATAGATTAATATGGTCAAAAGGAAAATCAAGCTGCTATACAGTGAAAGAGGGTTATAAAGTAGTTTCTCAAGTTGGTTCTCAAGTAGTAGTACAAAGAGCATATAAATTCTGTTGGAACTCAAAAGTCTTGCCAAAATCAAGTTGTTTCTCGTGGTTAGCTATCAAAGACAAAATTCTTACAAGTGATAAGCTTGCAAAATTAAAAATAGCAGAGCCTTTTAAATGTTTTTTTTTTGAACAAGAGTTTGAAGATATCAATCATTTATTTTTACTATGTCCAGTAGCTCAAGTTTGCTGGTTGTTTGTAGTAGCTAAAATGAATTGGCAATCATCTTTCCCTGATACTATTTGGAAATTATTTTCTAGCTGGCTAGAGATTTATAACAACTCCTTTTTCTGCAAGCATTTGGTGTATTATTCTGTCCTCAGTTCTTTGGGCTATTTGGTGGGCAAGAAATAGACACATCTTCAGAAAAGAAAAGCTCAATATTGATCAGATATTACTCTTACTAGAGCACTCTATATCAGAAACAATAAATGGGTATATGCAAAAATCAAAACAAGTTGGTTTGCTTTTTACTGATTGGGATTCAAAGATAATGTTATCTTGGCCACTTATGTTGTTTCCTTTTAAAGGGAGCCTTCATCAACTAGGTAAAAAATTAAACAAAGCTATTATAACTTGGAAGCCCCCCCCTCCCCACAAGGTATGTTTAAGTTGAATATAGACGGAGCGTCAAGGGGAAATACAAGATCATTTGGAGTAGGGGTGATTATTAGGGATTATAAAGGGTTAGTGTTATGTGCTAAGTCCTTCAAGTTGAAAATTGGCTCTAATAATGAAACTGAGGCACAAGCATTATTGCAAGGTTTAAAGTTGGTTCTCAGCTTCAAGTTACCCATGATTCAAATAGAAGGAGATTCCTTAATCTTGCTAAATGCCTGCCAGGATCATAAGATTGTTAATTGGAAGTTGGGGTATATAGTGAAACAGATATGGTCAATGCTTGATAAGTTAGGACATTATCAAATTCTCCACACCTACAGAGAAGGTAATATGGTGGCGTATTTCTTGGCTAATTTAGGATGTGATCACGCAGATGATGAATTCACACATGTAGCTGTGTTGGGTAAGTTGCATCCTAAATTAGAAGAATTACTGTCAAAAGAGGAGAGATAACTAAAACTATAAGGTTTCAGTATTTAAGTGCTAAGTCATGGGAACAAATGTTGTGCAATTGAAAAAACATATTGGTGTCAAAATGATGTAAATTTTTGCTCAATCTATTAGAATATGTAAGTCTTGGGGTTTCCAAATCAATTTCAATATGTCGATTACATCAACACATATCAAAGGGAAAAAATTGTCAAAAGTTTTTTTTGGTGTTATTTTAGTCATGATCGGGGTTGGTTTATGGAAGATAGTAAGGTTTGTATTTAGATGTGCTGACAAAACAAATTCCAATTTTCGAGTCCATCAACACATATATGTTGACTCAATCTGGTAAAGCTACTCATGGTGTTAAAGCATAAACACATGTCAATGATTGGAAGATGGAAAAATAAAATAAAAAAGAATAATCAAAGTGTGAGAAAAAATAATCAAAGTATGAAGAAAATTAAAAAGCATGTGTCAAAGATTGGGTTAGTACAAATAACATCTGTCAGGTACATGGGTTAACAACTTGCGTCATATTTGGTTAAATTGTTGGAGATGTTTTGTACAGAGAGGTACTCTCTACATAGTAATGGAAAGTGCATGTGGAGTTTTTTGTATGAAGCTGAGTTACAAGTGCTTCAAAAGAAATTGTGTGCAAATTGTGATATCAAGGCTCTGACATGTGCGTGTGGTCTAAAATGGTACAAATTGAGGCATACTAAATGTGCCTTAGAGTATGTTTCAAGGAAAATTAAGTCTTGACGCATAACAGAGGAACATTATCATGATGCAAGCCTGTCATTCCATTTTTTTCTAATGTTGTACGTCTTGTGTAGGCTACAGGTGTCCCAAAAGCATAAATTCTTACATAATTTGGCATGTGCGATCTGGGTTTTTGATGAAATCTTGTTCTGTACTTTTTGACACGAGTTAAATTTGCAAACCTGAGGGGAGACATGTATAAATTTAGAAGGTTTTTATTTAGCCTCTTTGTATAGCTAAAAGTGGTTAATAGTGTGAATTCTATCAAAAATATGATAACAGTTCATCAAGGTGTACCATGTAATCATTTCTTGGTATGAGTGCACAGATTGCACAGGTCATGAAAAGCCATTTCTTAAAAGGAATATTCTGTTTGTTCATGTGTAATTAATATGATAGCATGTTGCTTGATATTACACAAACACAATTGCTTTTTGTGTGAAGGGATTGGCGGGCAGTGTGCATGTTTCATCAAGAGAGTTCTAGTAGTGGCAAGCTAAGAGTCCCAACTCTCTTCTGTGTAGTGTGTAGGAGGAAGTAGATGGAGTTTTACCTGTAGAACTACAAAGTTTTCATCCCTGTCAACGAATGGGAGCTGCCAATATCATAATAAGTAGGTGATGTAGAGCTCCAATTGGTTTTCAAAGACCATTGTGCAACTTTCAAAAAGCATATCAAAAGGGTTATCGATATTGAAATCTTGGATCTAAAGGTGAAGAGGTTAATTTACCCATCTCAAATACTTTTAGTTTTCATCCCCAATCTGTTGGACTTGTTACAAGATGTCAGGTTAGTGGAATCTGTTACTAATAAAGTTGTTAATGAAGAGTATTTACAAAATGGTGTCCTCTACAAAGCTTGTCACCAGTATGATTTGTGGAAGGGCCATGGATATGTAGGAGGTTTATTCCCTAGACATTTTTTGCTTCATCGAAGAACTTTTCCTAAGTTGTTTGTTGCAATTAATAAATCTGTGTCACAACAAACCTCTAGTTTTATGTTGAATGCTCTTAGAAGGTATGCAGGGGAGTTTGATGCTAGATTAACATTAAAGTAAAAGAGAAAGTCCAAGCTATTATGGTTTTGCTCACACATGTTCATTATCCACCATTTCTGACTCAAATGCCTCAGGAGTTAGCATATGAGAACCATCTTCATCCCCCGTTGGGTGCTCAGAATGCTCAAGAGGTTGTAGATGAACACGTTCAGCCAAGGGGTGTGTTAATTGCTAGAGGGTTTCATCTCAATGCTATGCCTACTACTCACACTGTTGAAGGAAATATTCAATATATTGAAGGTAATATGGTTGAAGAACAGGGTGAAAATGATCACCCAGTGTAGATGAAGTAGTAATATGTTCATGGGTGGAATTTTTTGATGGTTTCAAAAGTCTCTGCATTGGATGTTACTAGGTATAGTTGGTAAATATGCATCAAACAGTAAGTGGGATACTTAGACCACTGTTTTGTAATGGGTTTCTTTTGTAATGGTTCTATAATGGGGATGGATAAAAATGGGGGATGATATAAACTGGATATGAAGCTTCTATTGTAAATATTCTATTAATATAAATATAAATATAAATATAAATATAAATATAAATATAAATATAAATATAAATATAAATATAGGCACTATGCCTTTTGTTGAAAAAAAAATTCACTTAATTATATTCAAATTCCTTTAAAATTTGGACTATAAGCACATCTCATACTAATTAAAACAATGATTAAAATCAAGGAAAATTCACCAAGATGTGGGAGATATGTACTTTCCAAATAAATTGGGAAAAAACCATATTTATGCAATAAATATCTCAATTATGCTCTAATTCAACTGAAATCTATATTGTAGCCGCTTCAATATGTTCTTAAAGAACCCTTTAAAAATAAAAATATTCAAAAAAAATTGAGATGTAATCACTTGCTAAAATGACCTCCAAAATTGAGAAAGCACCTTGCCTTCATAGTGCTAAGATCATGCTTTGATACCACTTGTAATGAAATAACTTGTACAAGAGAAGAGCACAATATAAAATATGTTGAAAGTATTTGATAATAGTTGAGAATAACAAGTCACTTCAATGGGGAAAACCTCCAAATACCTCCAATGAGAACATAATTGACAATCTAATGAACAAAAAAGACTCACTACCTTCTATATATACCCTACTTATTCCTAGGATATCACCCAAGTTGACTTAGATAACCATGTAAGCCTTAAGCTGACCTAAATAACTAAATAAATAAATAACAATATAATAATGATAGTATGGCTTAATTAAGAGTTAAGATAACCACAAGACAAAAATTCATAACCCTATGTACTCTAATATTAAAGGCATAAAATACACACATATACATATATGTACATATATACATACACACATGTATATATAGATATGTATATGTATGTATCTATGTATGCATACATATATGTATATATATATATATGTATATGTATGTATATGTATATGTATATATGTGTGTATACACATACATACACATACATACATACATATACACACATACATACATTATACATACAGATATACATATATATATATATATATATATATATATATATATATATATATATATATATATATATATATATATAGGAGGTATTTGGAGGTTTGCAGGTTGAAGGAAAAACCTTCAAGTTTCAAATATTTCATCATATCTTTCAAACAAATGTGAATTTTTACATTATTTTATTGAAGGTTGTGGATGATCTTAGGATGCTCTAGTAAAAAGACCAGGTTTATATTGTCAATATTTAGTGAGTCATTGTCATTTTAGGGTTTTTCCTAAATCAAGTTTTAGGTCACAAATCAATGAATATTTTGGGAAAAAATATTTTTAGAAAGATCTTAGAATTTAATAGGGGTCTTTTCTTCATATTTTTATTTTTGAGGTCAAAAAATTGACTAAATTATCATATCTATGTCTATTGGGGTTTTTTATCATAAATATGATTTTTCGGGAATAAATTAAAGAATTTTTTAGATATTCTTGCATTTTTGGAAAGCTCTCAAAATTTTAGTAAGGGTTTGTTCTCTGAATTTTTAATTTCAGGGTCCAAAATATTGCAAACAAAATCAAATCGTTCGACTATGTGAAAAATAAAAGAATTGAAATTGCAAATTGTGATAAGCATACCTTTTTTTACTTCTATTTTGTTGCATTGTACGATTATTTTTTGATCTTTGCAGGATTTTTATCATTAGTTCTAATACATTTTCTTACAACCATATTTGTTGGTCCAAGACCTTTGTGAAACTACTAACACATTTGTGTTGCAACTACATTTGTCCAAGGTATTATCATTTGACTAGTCTTAGTTGCACACTAATTTTCATAAGGGTAATGAAAATTGTGTTGTGTCTTTGGGTGAGTGGTGTGTATTCTCTCCTCTTGTACCTTTGTGTGATCTTGAGGATCAAAAACATCACTTACTTTTTTTTTTAAATTTTCTTTTCATTGTTATCCCAAGGAACCCAATGCCTGTATGCTCTCCCTTTGCACTTTGTGCGACCTTGGGTGACCAAATACATTTGGATCATTCCTTTTAGGCAGCTTGAATTAGGATTTCATCACCCTAGGGGATGACCTCAACTCTCGTGTTTTGGCAGAGTATAAAGAGTTGGAGGTGAATCGAAAGATACCTTTCTTGAAAGTGGAAACTTGTCAATTTGGGCTAAGCCTCCAAAAAAATATACCTTGGAGAAGTGACGGTGGAGAGTGGGTTACCCTCTCCTCTTGACTGTTTTTCATTATTCCCTTTCATCTATGGATTGGGCCTCATATACTCTTGAGGTATTTAAAGGACTCCCTAGAGAACCTTGTGAAGCCTAGTTTAATATCTTTCAATCGTTGCTTAGTATGGTGAAAGGTACATTATTATGCATGAATTTACTCACCATGCATATAATTGAGTAGAGATATAATATATTTGGGAAAGGTCTTAGGACCTCCAAATAAAGGGAAAATGTGAGCCCTTGTGCGACTGGATCCCTATCTATTGACTCTTAAAAGATAAGTGTCTTGCACTAATATTGAGGTATTAGCCTTTGGCTGTTGGTCCCACATTAAGTTAACACTCCCACTTGAATAATTATAGGATTGTACAAGTTCTTAGTGTATCTTCTTGCACTAAAATAGTACATACTTATCTTCCAAATATTCCTCAAGTCACTTTATTTTTGTGTGTGCTTTTAAATCTACCTAATAGTCAAGAAAGCAAAACCTTCATCCTAATCCAACCCATCTTCCAATCTCTTCATCCAAATCCATTTATCCAATGTTTCATCTATCCAAATATCCTAAACCCATCTATACTCCTTCCAATCTTATCCCTTATCCATCCAAATCTTCTAAAACCCTTCAAACTTATCCCTCACCAATTAAAATATTTCAAATATAAACTTCTATAGAATTTAATCCTTTACCCATCTATTCACTCCAAACCTCAAGAAAGAAAAACCTTCATACTATTCCAACCCATATTCCAATCTCTTCATACTAATCCATTTATCCAATCCAAATATTCCTTAATCCAATTCCAATTTCATCCTTTATCCTCATCCTTAGGTCCTATTATTATAATCCCAAATCCATTTCTAACTCATCATCCCAATTTCCATCCTCATCCGAAATCAATCCTAAACTTCCCTCTTCCAATGAATCCTCTACCATGTCCAACCATCTACTCCATCTCATGATATACATCCTAATTTACCTCATGATACAATTCCAAGTCAAGAAAAAAGTATCTCTTCCAGCCCCCTCATGATCCATACCCAAGTGAAGATCAAAGCATCCCTTCATCTCCATGTCAGGATCCTAATCCTCCACAAGATCCCATCACCCCTATACAAACTATCCATAAAACCCACACTTGTCAAATGGGTTATTCTAATTTCATCCAATCCAGTTTCCTCAATATGGACTCACCTCTTGCTTCCACAACAAGTATCCCATTGGAATTTCTTTTTGTCAAACTATGCATTATCAAGGTAAAGGGTTTGACCTCCATGAGCAAGGAATATTATAACCCATCCAAATCCAAAGGAAATTTAAATTATCATGGCCTTTGCTACCAAGCTCAAGCTCAAGACATTGGTATCCCTCCCAAAAACCATATCCCTCTACTTAAGTGCAAAAATTCATATCCTCCATCTTCTAAGTCTATTTTGGGCCCTTATGCCCCATAGCCCAATCCTTCATCCCTTCCATCTATTTAGGGTCCCTATTTCCCAATAAAATCATCATCCCTTCCATCCATCTTGGGTCCTTTCATTCCACCCCTATCATCCCTATCTCAAAATCATTCCATCCTATCATAAATCAAGATCAACAAAGTTACACATCATTGAAATCCTTTCAACATACTACGTATACTAAATCATCAATAAGACCTGCATATCATTCCTCTCCATACATGTATACCATTTAATGCATAAAACTAAAAATCCACAAAAATTCAAAGATCACCATGACCCATCAAAAAGAAATGCAAAAAAAATATTTTTTTAATCCAAAATAAAAATTTAAATCCAAAAGGCCACAAAGGTCCATGAAGTCAAAATAAAAAACCATGTGGATCTCAAAGAAAATAATATAAGCAATGCATATCAAAACAAAATCCAAATTGGCATCCAAATTTTCTAATCCAATAGCTTCATCCACTCCTAAATCCTCTAATCTTCCATCTAATAATCCTTCATATTTCAAATCAATTTTGTCCCCTTTTGTCGCAAAATCCACTATCCTAAGTAATCCATCATCTCCTCCATCCATTTTGGGCCCCTATGTCCCAAAATCCATATCCACTCCATCTAAATCTCCAAATTCAAAATCCACTTGTCCACAACTCCACCTCCCTTCAATTTGTGTGCCAATGTTAATCTTGCCACATTTCCATCCACTCATCCATAAGTATTCCAACCCTCCATCCATCATCCCAAAGTCATCCCCCATCATCCTCCTTTAATCCAAGCTAGATTGCATAAATCCATTTCATCTCCCTTGTTTTCATTTTACCAACATCTATGAGCATACCTCCACTTTCCATGGTCCATCGTAACACATCTTCAAGGTATACCATCCATGAAACAAGACACTTGATTCCTTCCTCCATCTCCCTATCATCTATCCACTATCTTCCAAATCCACCTGTCCACATGCTTATCCTCTCCCATCCATACTATTCCAAATATTCAAAAAGAAAAAAATGAAAATGAAAAAATGGAAAAATAAAAAATGTATAGAGAAATAATTCGTCCAATGGTGAAAACCACTTCTTGTGGCATCTTGGGAAAATACCATGATGAAAACTTGGAAAACATGCATCATATATAATCCCCCATCCTCTTTCACTCTACACTTGGGGGTAAGTTCCATCCATGCTATCCTATCTACAACATCCTATCCATATCCTCCACTATCCATCATCCCCTATCCATCATCTTATCTAAGTTCATTCTCCCCTCCCTCCTTTGATCTTGAAAATTATAAGGATCTTTATACACATCAGGTATCATATCTAACTCACCTATTCCCCATCCTATCTCCTTTTATCTTATCCAAATGCATCATCCTTTCCAACCTTTGATCCTTATAAGGCTAGGGGAAATATATCCATGTGGCATATTTTTTCACTTGACCTTTTGATCATGTACTTGACACATTGTCATACTGGTTCCTTATATCTTGGTGCATAACATCGAGTATAATATCAAATATAGGTTTCTTATATCATTGCATCATGATGATCATCCATCCTCCCTCTCCATCCTATCTTCATCATCCCTATCTTGTTCTATCCATCACCTTCCTCTCTCCTTTTATCCTTCACCCTCTAATCCTCTCATCCATTTTGAGAGCACACCCATGTTCTTTGAACCCACTTGTCCTCTCGAGGGGGCATACCAATACCTCCTCATCATCCTTCCTCATCCTCACCAATGACTAGGGCATCATGCCACTATTTCTTATCCCTTGCCCGCCCACTATGTTTTATTCTTCTTTGAAATGATGTAACTTCTTTAGTCACAACATCATCTCAAGAGGGAAAAAATGTAGACACTTGAAAAATTGACCAAACCTAACCACACTTGAATTTTACCTTATTTTAACCATTAATTAAATAAATTTTTATTATTTATTTAATTAATTTATTTTTCATCTTTATCACCCTTTAAATAAATAAATATTTAATTTAACCTTCATCTTTATCCCACACTTCAATTAAATAAATATTTATTATTTATTTAGATAATTTATCCTTCACACTTATCCCCCACTTTAATTAATTAAATATTTATTATTTATTTAATTAATCTATCCTTCACATTCATAGCCACTTTTATTAAATAAATATTTGTTATTTACTAAATTAATTTATCCTTCCACATCACCTTTATCTAATAATCAATTTAATATTTTTATTATTATTTAATTACTTATTGAGAGTCACATGACTAAGTAAGACCTTGTCTAGACTCATTAAACCTAGAAAATTTCCAAAAATTCAAACTAACTTTCCATATCATCCATTCATTTCATATCACACCTCTTAATTTCAATTATAATCCTAAATATAGACCTTATCCCTCATGTGACACTTGCCACATGACTACATATTTGATCCAAACCCTAATCCTCAATCAATATTAGCCATAAATCCACCAATATATCTTGGCCCTTGATCTCCCTCATGGTATTTCTATAAATGAGAGGACTTCCATCCCATTTAGAAGAGTCTCTTCTCATCTTACATTTTCTATCTACTTTTTCTATATGCTAGCTAATCTTCATCATATCCTCATGTTATCCATTTGATCATTCATCATATTGATCCTACTATCACACTGTTGGTTTTATAAGCAACCACACTACTCTATCAACACAAAAAAATAGTACATTAAGTGGAGCTAGGGTGCACTCTACTCAAGCTTTGTCCAAGGAGAAATAAGGGGTTCACGTGAAGGTATTGTGTGTGTTGCATTCTTCTATGTTATTTACATTTAATCTTTTCTTGTCTTCAGAAAGATTGCAAAACCAAACTTATAATTAATGTCATTGTAGTGAGCCCTAAAAAGTAAATATTTTTTAAGGTAGTTGATTGTGAGGGAAAATAAAGGAAGAGAAATCAATTTTCAAAATTTTTAGAGGCTATAGAGCAAGTGGGTGCTAAAAATATTGTCCAATTCATAACAAACAACACTAATAATTTTTTAGGGCTTGAAGATAAACAAAGAATTTTCTATAATGCACACCAATTCTCCCTCTTCCAATATTTTTCAATTCAATAAGGTATTTCATCCATCATTCATCCCAATAATTCATGTCTAATTATATATCTCTTTTATCATACATTCCCACCTTTTATTTCAGTCCTCCATTTTTCCCTCAACCTATTTTGCAACCCAACACCTAAGCCTTTACATTTCCATCCATCACTTTCCATTTTTTCTCTACTCCCCTCTTCTTTCATTCCTCCCCATTCTATCTCATCCACATTTCAACCCACTCATATTACTTCTTATACTAGTGAATTTATGACTACTACCACTTCTCCTTCCATCACTTACATGTATAATTCATTCCCCTTTCCTCCTTCCTCCTCCTTGTGGGAACCATCATACTTATCCACACCCACTTTATTTTCTATAACCACACCATTTTCTCTTCTCTAATTCTCTCATTATCTTTATAAAAACCCTACTCCACCTCCATATTTTCAATCATCAACTAAACCCATTATGTCTCATGTCTTGCACTATGTACAATAAATGTAACAAAGAATAAACACTTTACCTAATAAATTAAAGGGAGGTGAACATAGACCTCCAACATAATCTCTTATTGTATGGCATTCTTGCACACCCTTTTCCTCCCAATTTCATGGAACTTGGACCTTCTCTTTATGATGGCAAAGGAGACCCCCCTACTTATGTTTGAACTTCTAGTCAATTTTCTTACATTATGTTTATGATGATTGTATCTTGTGTAATATTTTCCCTCAATCACTCAAAGAGAATCCCTTGAATGGTTTTAGTCTCTACCACATGATTTAGTGAGAAATTTTGAAGTGGTGACTAAGGAATTTTTCAATCATTTTCAAGCTCAAATTTACCTTGAGGTGAACTTTACATTCTTTATTCATTTCAAGAAAGGGCCTAAAGAGAAAGCTAGTGATTTGTTCCTTAAAATTCCAATTAATGTTAAAAAAATACACTATCACATGTTGGACATAGAAATTCAAAAGGTTTTCATGGATAGTCTTATCCTATCAATCTTAGAGAAGAAAATGTTCTAAAAGTACAAAAATTGTATAGAATTATGTGTGACACTTTGAGACTATGATACTAAGATTGATAAAGTTAAGGCCTTCACATCAACACCCACAAAAAATAACACTACATTAAAAAATCCCTATAAGAAACAATTTGTAACTAATAAAAATACAAAATAATTGGTAAACATAGTGTCCATAACTTTCCACCATGATCTACCTTTTTTTCAAGTACCTATTGTGCCTTGCACACATATCACGTTGAAAATGATGACCCCCTTTCTTTTTGTTTGTTTTGGTATGGTTTTGGTTTTGGGTTCATCTTTTGGATCTTTTCTTGTGTTAGTTTCAAGTTTTGGGTTGATTTTTGGCTTAGTATTTTCCATTTAAAGGGATTCACTTATGTGAAGATTCAAGCAAGGGAAAAATTTATAAGAAGATCTCTTTTGACTTCCCTTGGCCAGAATTCCTCAACCCTTTGAAACCCGCAATGGTCAGGTGCACATTAATCTTCACAAATGAAAAATCCTGCATAGGTTGAATCCTCACATGAGGTGAAGCCCACAAACATTATTTTTCCACATTGTGGTTTCTACGAGGAAGGGAGTATGACTATTTCTCATAAATGTTTAGATCCTTTAGTCCTCACATTGCTAGGGACCCACATCATCCACTTTCCCGCAGTTAGTGAGAAACTCTAATTTCATGTCAGATAGTTCTCGACATGTTGTTGGGTCGAGCATTTATTGTGTTTAAGGTTTGGGAGGTATAAATAGGCCGACCCATTTTATTTTCGCTCACGAAAACTTGTGGTAGCTGTCGAGATTCCTCGAATGCCTAATTAACTTGGTGCTAATGGCTATGCACATAGCTCAGTGAACTTGAGGATCCCTAAACTAGGTAGTTCATTATTCATAGGAGGGCTACATTAAATCATCAACCATGGAATCATAAGCTTTAGATAGTACTGGAAATATATGTGCATTCATGGATTCTAGACATCCTATATTGATTGAGTATAGGCGAATAAACACATAAAAATATAGTAGAGGCTTTAAATCATAATAAACTACTACTTCTCAAAATAAAGTAAAGGAATATAACTTTGCTATGGGTACGTAATGATTAAGACAACAAATAACTAACCGTTATGTTGCAATATGTCCTAACTTAGTTAACCTCCAAATTATGAAACAAAACATCATTCTATAGATTCTAATTTAGGAATTGTAACACATTTATTCATAATCACATAAACTAGAAGCTATCAATAAAAATCACAATGCATAATCTAATCTAATAACTTAAATTGAAGTGGTTCAATAGTACCTCAAGTTCCCCTTGCTTGATTTGTTGCTTCCACAAGATCTTGTCAATCACTCACTTACTCAACAAAACAATTTATCAAATCAATTCTCCTTTATTTCATTCTAAACAAAAAATTGTTACAAAAAATCTAATAGGAAATCTTTGGAAATCTTATTAAATAACACACATATGATCTTCTATCATTCTATCACTAGATCTCCTCAACAACAGGGAATCCCACTATATAGGGTCTATGAGGGAGTCCAATTATCTATGAACTAAAAAAGAACATATGTCAATGCTTGTTCAAGAATGGGGAAATCAATAATTCTTAAAATAGAAAGTAATGACTATTGAAATAGGAGTATGAAAATGAAACAAGGACTCTATTCCCAACATGTTTAACCGTTTATAACAAAAAATATGCTCTATTGAAAATAAACTTCTTCTCCTAGTTGTCTTATTGAAAGATACAAGTAATGCTCGATGATTCATGAACTGATCATTAAATTATCACCTCCATATTCCTTTGAAAGTGGTTGCACTGCAATTGATTGACTTGTTTGCAACGAATCGTAGTCCTTATTCTATGGGTTGGAAATCCCATTGTTGCAGGTTGACAAATGTCTCGCTGCAAATGTTTGTCATATTTTTCAAAGGAATTCTCAATATTAACAACCATAATTTAAACATAAAATCCTCCTAAAATTTATGACATTCATAAATCATACATACACATATTAACATAACATGTTTCCATTCCAAATGCTTAAAACTACTTAAAAGTATATGAATGGTCTTGGTAATGTCTTAAAGTTTAGCATAAATTAGTGATAAAAAGTATAAAACAACAACAAGAAACTAGCCAATTCTACAACCCATCATTTCCCCTCAATTAAAGCTCTTGCTTGTCTTCAAGCAAGCTTAGGGCTGAAGGTTCTATTGCAATGTGGTCTCTCTGTAATCCACAACTCTGGTCACTCCTTTCCCTTGCTTCAAGTAGAAACCCTATTGGTTTGATATATTTTCCCACCGATTGTTCTCTCCTAGATCTTCCTCTCACTTCCTTCTTGTCTAGTGTAGTATAGGGAACAAGAGGAGAGGAGGATGAAATGTGAGAGGAATCCAAGCAATTCTATTTTTCAAGGCAATTATAATATACTTATGTGATCTTTCAATTGTTGCCACATAACTAAAAATAGAGTATGGTTAATTCTATCTAAGCTCTAGGTAATATCTCTCCATTTGTTATGAGAGAAATCAAGTGCCTCGTTGATAGTCTCTACTGCTAGTTCCTTAAATCTCTTGTAATCTCTTTCTCTACATTTCACTATTTTTGTTTCCACCCCCTCCTTTTTAATGAAATCAATCCACTGGTCCACCATTGAATCTGGATTTGTTGATTCCTCCCTCAACTAAAGGGGATGATTTTCTCTTTCTTGGTATTATTGAAGTAATTATCTCCTAAGATTATCATTTTTGATATAGGAGGCTAAGGTTCTGATTTGAATATCCCCCCAAAATCTAAGTGGATTCCAATTAGTGTCATAAGGGAGAATCAAGTTGTGCAAATAAAACTCACACAATTGATCCTACATTTCTAGGGTGGATTATTGGAATACTTCCAAAACAATGTGGGTGAATTTAATGTGAGAGGGAGGTCACTTATAATTTTGCTAAACTGAAAAAAATATTTTTTTCTTGAAAAAACATGGTGTATACTCTGGCCAGAGGTCTGCAGCTTATTAAATGGATTGTCTTATGTACTAATTCATCCATCTTTACTTTCAATTTATTTATCTCTGTTTCTTTTTTCTCCACCACTTTGATAGTAATTTTTCTTTCTCCTTTTCCCAATCTCTTTGTTTTTGAGAAAATTCCCTTGTTTTGTTCCATAGTTCTATTCCAAGTTTTACCACAGTGGGAACAATGGGTGTTCTTGGATATTCAATTGGGTTCTCAGGGTGTTGAGCCCCTCTGCTCATTTCAACTATAGCAAGTTGTGTCAATGCTTCCAACCCTGACCCTTGCTCAAATTTATGTATTTTTCTTCTAATTCTCTGATTCTTGCATCCCTATTAGTCTCACTCTATTGGTAAATCCTGAGTTGCTCCCCTAAGTATTTTATCCTCTGCAAGGCCTCTTGAAATTCCTTGCTTGTATTCTTCCCTTCCAAAATAAATTATTTTTCCTTTCCCCAAAAAAATCGCTCTTCCACCTCCTTTGTTTGTACAAACCCTTCTTTAGAATCAAGGCTCCTTGGAGGTTTTCTTCTCTTCTTATCTATAAAAATATCTTCTGAATTTGAATCAAAAATTCTACTCATGTACAAAGGCTACAAAATTGGAATTTTTATACCACTGTCATGAAAAATTTCTTCACTAGAATCCATGCTAGTTCCTACCACAAAAACATTTTCTTGTTGATTTTTAGCCTTCCCTTTCACATGCCCTTTCCTTCTTAGGTGATGTGATCTCCTTCATGGTTTGTAGGCTATTTTTTTTTTCATAGGCTTAGAAGTAGAGGCCACAACTTTTCTTTTCCTTAGTTTAAAAGAGGTCTCAACAAAAGCAAAGGTTTTTGTGTCCCCTTTGTCGACGAGTTTCTTAGCAGAAGTTGCAGGTTGAATTTCCTACTTTTCATATTTTTCAATTTCCTCTCTGCCGTGGGTAGGTGATGCAATAGGAGAGCCAAAGGGTACGTCTTCTACATTTTGTCTTGGGAGAATATTGTTAACATTGTTACAAGATAGAAAATCCTCCCAAGATAGGGTATTGGATTATAAGACATTTTTATCAACAAGGTGACCAAACAAAAATACAAAAGAGAAGACTAATTCCTTTTCTTTTTATACTCAACTAACATTCACTTTGGAAAATTATACAAAAAAATGGGTACATTCACCATCCTCTGATGACGCAGATCGCTAAGGAGCTTAAAATGTACAGTATACAATAGTGACTTCCTACCATCACAAGTCAAGTATCTAACAATATATGAAGCAATTGAAGCTTAGATCCAAGGTAAAGAAAGGTGTTTCATACCTTGTGATGAAGAATCTATATTTTCTCCAGGTAATGAGAACTCATTTCTAGTAGCAATTACATTGACTTACTCAAAATTCTTCTCCTATTCTTGGAAGCACTGATACCTCTTCTATGGCTACTTCTAAGGCATCAAACCTCAATCCCCTTATAATGGCTTCACCATTTTGAAAAGTATTTGCAAATTGTTGGGTCATTAGTTCATTATATTCTATAAGTTTGAGAAAATAGTCCAACCAACCTCCTTGCTAGAAGATTGGACACACACTATGGATGTGCCCCCTTCTCCATCCTATCCATATCTCACCAACCACTTCCTTCTTCCTTGAATGTTCTTCTTCCTTGAATTTTCTCCATTCTTGAATGCTGTTGTGCCTATAGCACACACGCCCCATTCAGAACGGGGACCCTCTTTCTTTTCACTTTGCTAGGTTGCTTTTATCGCTACCTCATTTTGTGTGCCCCCTATTTTTGTTTCCTAAGTGGTTAGTGAGTCTTAGAAGAATCATCTTGAGTTGACCATATCTTGCTACCCTCAAATTTTCAAGGCTTTAGTTCTTTGCGGGACCTCCTTAGCTGTTTTCCTTCCATCTTTAAACTGACGTCCTTGGAGCACTGCGGGTCCACCCCTATGGGCTGCCCCATGTGGGTTTCCCTATCCTCCCAACCATTCCAAACAACCTTCATCCAACGTCCTTCGGTGCCATGGGACCTGCCTCCCCAATTTTTTTCATTTCTGACTGCTCGAACGACAAACTCCTAACTGCCATCCGCTCAGCGAACTCCGCTACTCTTGCCACCGTTTTTGAAATGACTGCTCATCTACCTTGAGCGCCATCATACGTGCATTAATGATGGGAATTAAATTCACTAAAGTGTATAAATAGTCAGCCTTGAGCTATCATTTTCACTTGTTATGAGCCCAGAAATGAGTCAGAGCCTCATGCCAACGCCACCTTCGCGCTTGTCAAGTTCTGTCGTCGCTTCAAATATTTTTCCAACTATTTGCTCAACCTTCTTCATTGGGTCTCACAGGTAGGTTTTCTCTCATGGGCCATGCATTAAATTTTCTTTGATTTTGGTAAAATTTATTACAATTTTAAAGAAAGCTTAAAAAAATTAAAATTGAGTAGAACAGACTCTAGCGGACAAAACCCATAAGTTGGAATTCTGATAAACCTTAGAAATCACTAATGGGCTACGTGTGGAACTTGAGCTCCCCACGGTTGTTCTTGCCCCAGAGAATTCATGCCTTGCGGGCCACACATTTCCACCATCTTCACTTTCCTTGAGATTATCTAAAACTTAAAATGACAGGCTTCTTCGTTGGGCTTGCCCTCATGGGAGGCCCCTTCAACCTACCCATCTTGGACTTAAACAAAATTCATGAATCCAAACTAAGGTATCCACTGATCCACTCAGATCTACAAACATGGGCTTCCACCTTTGGAATTCCATTGGTGTGTCGCCATTTCCAAACACCTATCAAATGGCATCTTCCCGATAAGTGGATCCCGCCCCATGAACTGCCCATCAAAACTCAGCTTCACCAAAATTCCCAAGTCTTGGTCCATTGTAGAGGTCTTCTGGTGGGCCGTTGTTTGTGAAATTATCTCTTGGATTTTCCATGTCAAAAAACCTCTGTATCCCATCCTTCCACTTGGTGGGGTTCGTGTTCATGACCGCCATTCGAGCCCAAAGCAAGGAAAACTCTTCTGGTGGGCCATCCTTCACGGGGTGCCGCTCCCCTTTGGTCATCGTGCCAAATGACTACCTAAAATGACAAAGTGATTTTTCCTTTTTGGTGACCGAGCCTTGAGCTCGCCTCTGTTGTTTGATTCCCTTTGGGCCCTAAATGACCAAGTTTGAGCTTCCTTGTAGGCCTCACCCCATGGACTTTCATCTCTAGGCTGCCATAGTCTATCTACTGCTTCAAAATGACCTTTACACACTGTCCTTTCATGCTGTGGGTCTCAAACCCACCATGTCTGTCCGAACTCAAAATGAAAACAAACAAGTGTTAAACCCTAGGAAAACCAAACCTCATGAGCGAATGTTTGTGGACTTTCATCTTGCCTCGTCCATGCCAAACATCTGCGAACCTCCATCGGCCTGCTATGCAGGGCTCAACCTTGCCGTTTCCCCCTTGACTAACTAATAACGAAGAAAGAAATGATGAAGTCCTCTGCGGACTCAATAATGTGGGCCTCTTCTGCTAGACCTTCGTCTGGCCTTCGCCGTTCCAAATGGCTGTGACCCAATGTCTCCCCGCACCATCCGACCCGTAGTAGGCTGGGTTCCAAATGAAATTTGATTCATTTCTCTGAAGTCATGGGTCTCGCTTGGCAGAATGCTGCATGTAGAACACTGCCTTACCAGTGCTGTTTCAACAGCAAAGCCTCAAATGTCCAAGCCACCTCCTGCTTCCACCTACCGTAGACCTTCATGACTAAAAGGTGAAGTTAACCCCTACAAATCTATAAAGTGATTTTGACCCACATGCCAAAATGGATTGACCTTCTCAGTGGACCGCATTTCATGACCAAATCTCGATGCAGGTTGGGATATGTAGGCTACTGTACCCTAATTTCCGTACCCTCCATAGTTGCCTTCAAAATGGATGCTAGCCCAGGGAAGTCCACACCCCTGAGCCAGTAGTGTTATATCTCCCTACAATAAAGGCCGATACCGATCTGAAAGAGATGTTAGGATTTCTAAGGGATGAATTATCGAATTTAACATTGTTTTGTAGGATTTTGGCTAATTTCCCCCATGTTTTCATGCTTGAATGTGCTTACCATTCTCTCACCCGTGGGATATATGGAATCGGGTGTAGGACCTTCAGAGGTGGTCATGTAGAAAGAAAAAGGAAAGAAGCCAACCAAAGCACCCTGAGGAAAATAGGATAAAGACCAAATGAAGTACAAGTTCCAAGGGGAACCCCTAAACTCTAAGGTCACCATAGATTGGAGGGAGATCTTAGATACAAATCTGGGACATATAGACATTGATGACTTCAAGCAAAGGGTCTAGATCAACCCCATGACAAAAAAATCCATGAAAATTAGAAGCAATGGATTGGATAAGGCTTCCAGTTTCCTGCTTGCTCTCATTGCTCCCAAGCTTGTGATGGCCTGCATGGAGGCATACCAAGAAGATTCTAGAAGAATTGTTGACAAGTATGGGAATGAATTGGCTGAATGTTATGCCAAATCAATAGTGAAAACTTTCCATATCCCTACCTTCAGTGAGATGGAGGAAACAATTGAGGAATGTGGCAAGGAGATGTGGGATGCAGACCCCCTCAAGTGCAAAAAGCTCATCAATCAATACTGGCTAAAAGAAAAGAGGGGCAACACAAATAAAGTACCCCAGGAGCTCTTCTGAAGTGACTTCTATGAGGATTACCATGACTTGGTGACCCTATTAAGTAGAGTTATGGGCCTTCCAACTGCAACCTTCTTTTAGGAGTGGATGCTATACTTTGTGGAAGAGATCCTTTAAGGAAAACCAAGTTCTACTGGGCAGGAATGATTAGTAATTGCTTACACGAGCAATTTGTGGCTTTGAAAAGGACTTCATGATTTTACATGACATCATACCTGGTCTATTTGCTTGTTGACCCTGCCCAATACCGGGGGCTATTCGTAGAACCAAATCCACATCTAGGAAGGGAATTGAAAGTCTATGACAGGTATCCCGAACTTCAATTTATAAACTTTAAGAAAGACTATTGCAGAGTCAATGATGCCTTCATAGGCCATATTATCAGAATGCTTGGAGGTGACTTTGAAAGGAGGGTCTCCCATAGTCCTGATGCTTTCCTCCACCAGTTCATATTTCTGTTGATAAAGTTCCTAAAATTTACCTACATTCAAGCTGAGGGTTTCTCAGACAAACCATATAGGCTACCCCAATATAAGTGACCAGATAATACTACTTGAACTCTCTTAGAAACTACTGCGAGCACACGCCCTCTTAAGCGACAAGAATAGAGTGGGGATTCCCTATCCCCTCTCCTTCGGCCAAGGAATGTATGAACTCCACACATCCTAGTGTGTGGACTATTCTAACAAAGAACTCATAGAGTATAACCTAGAGTTTCACACTGCCCGACTGCGTATGGATCCATACGACAAGCTCATGAAGATGGTCAAGATTGAACACACCCACGTACATAATGTTGAAGAATTTTGCACCAACTACAAAGATGACAAGGAGGTGCATATGAGGAAAAACATGCACATGATGACATACTTTATCAAGAAAGTAAACTTATTCTCAGTGCTGGATCAAGTGGTGGAGGATGAAAATACAATGATTGGTCCTCGATACAATAAGGTTGCCACTGTCCTGCTGCCATTAATTAACTAGAATGAAGAAGAGGTCAATAACCTCGATATTCTAATGAAGCCAGTTGAGGAAAGAACCAAAGAATGGATCGATGGGAAGATCACCCAATTGAAGCTACAAGGAGCCACTCTGACCTATGATGAGGTCGAGGATGAGTCAGGAAGCGACACTGATAGTGCCTTTGCTGCTACTACCCCGATAGGAGAAAATTCAAAATATCCTCTGACTACACGATCAAGGAAGAGGAAAGAGATGACTGAATGACAACCTAAACCTAGGGTGTACTCAAGGAAGGCCTCAAAAGGTGAACCTTCCAAGAGATCAAAGACATCTGGAAGTTTCATAGAGATGCCCACCATCCAGGAGGATCTACTCCATGAGGGAGAAGAACAAGAGGCCGAGAGGCCAAAGCCCCCACCTGCTGCTTCCATTCTCATAGTCACCGCCATTGCCATTGCTACTACTATTTCCCCTCAGCCTACTTCTTAGGTGATGGTTGCCACTTCTCCACATGCGGTGGATATCTTAGTCCACCTTGGCTCCACCCTACCTACTGCACAAGTATTGGTAATTGATTCATCTTCTACCACCACTTCTCTGCTTTCTTCTTCATCCATGTCTCCATCCACCTCTCTTCAACTTACCATAGAAATGAGAACTACAATGCCTACCCTATCACTTTTAAAAGCCTTTGCTAGGAACATGCAAACATGCCAATGAAGCTCTCTAGGGTATTCATGAACCCTACCGTGCAAGCTTCCCTAGCACAAGTTGTTGCTGGCCTTCCTGTCCATACGCCTCCAATTGAATAAAAATATGAAAGCAACAATGTAGATATCAAAATAATTGGAGAGGTGAAAAAGAGAAGTTGCTAGGGAGATGGAAGAAGCAGATGATTACCATTAGCACCCTGAATACTAGCACCTAGTGATTGATAAAGTGGTGCATGAAGGAGAAGAGGAAGAATCACATTCATCTAAAGAGGACATTGAGGATCCTGACGCAAACTATATTGTATAAAACTTTGACCTAGAGCTTGAGGAGGAGTTGGCTCAACAAGTCAAAAATGTTGGAGAGGAAATTGAAAAGAAACCCTTCGATGGAGAGAAGGATGTAGATGAGAAAATGGAGAACACTAAGCCTCCACTTAGGGAACAAGGTGAAAGTCCCAAGCATGATAAAGAGATGCATATTTTAGAGGGGCTAGAAGAAAAGGAAAAGGAAGAAAAGGAAGAAAACAAGCCTGGAGAAGATGTTGAAGCCGTGAAGAAGAGCCCAAAAGTAGAACACCGTTAAGAGCATGGGCATGAGCAAGAAAAGAAGAGAAAACCACTAAAGGGTGGCACAACCCCAAGGAGCATGCAACCGCCGAGTCCCTAAGAAAAGAAACTGTATTCATCCAGGATTCTAATGAGGAAGAAGAAAGGACAAAGTAGGAAGCTTCAGGTGACAAAGCAATGGAAATCCAACACACCCACGAGGAAGAGGGTGATCATGAATTACTGAAAGAGGAGTCTCAAATGCCTAAATGGTTGGAGAAACAATTAGAAAAGAAGACTCTGCCTCCTATGGATCCAAAGGTGAGGCTAGAGGCCATCTTGGCTTGATCCCAAATAAGTACAAAGAAAGAGAATAAGAAAAAGGTCAAATCTCATCTGACAATGGATGCATTAGGATCCAGAACTATACAAATAGCCACTCCAATTATCAGAGAAGAGGGGGTAAGTTATAACATTTATACTCTTGATCAAGGAATAACAAGAGAGTAGAAAATTGACCATCTTCCAGTATCCTTTGCCACCATCGTCCATCAGATGCATAAAGATAAGACCTCCAAAGAGGAGTTAAAGGAACAGGTCACGGATCTAACAACTTACATTCAATAATGGTCATCGCTTGAGGAATTTCCCACTATGTCATCAACACCACTGCAACTATTGTCCAAGGACCACATTGATAAGTTAGAGAGAAGAAATAATTGGACAAAGGCCACAAAGGATTGGTTCTAGTAGGTCCTCTACAATGGAAATATGGACATAGGCCACACTATTAGGACAACCAACAAGTTCTTGGAAGTACAAAAGGTACTTGAGGGAATAAGGAAATTCTACACTGACTTCCCTGAGTTATACAAAATCACATATCCCAAGGTTGAGGTTGTTCTCAAGATACCTGATGGATCCTGGGAGAAGGAGTTCACTTTGGTAGAAGGTGACTACTGGCTTGTGGAGACATGGAATTTGAGCTTAGACCACAAAAGGGAAGTATTGGAACAAGTGCTCCATGAAGTGGAGCTTGATATTGATTGGGTCAAAGAAATTAGGGTGGCCTGTGAAGAATATCTAGGGATGATGATAGATTTTGATGTTCTTTCCGTTAAGCTAGACCCAAAGAAAATAAAGCCATAATTTCACAAGAAGATGGAAAATGGGACCATAGATGTGATTACAATGGATTTTGAGTTTTGCTACATGAGGTTTCGCCCAATCTGAATAGATGATAAAGAATGCACAAAAGTATGACATGGACTGGGATGACCTCACAAACAAATCCAAGAAATTGAACTTCCAGGTGATCTAGTCAGATATATTGGAGTGGGACAAGTTCTGGGCATTGATCAAAAAATTTGTGGAATATGCCTCCATCAAGAAGGGCAAAGTAAATCCTATCATAGATGATGAGTTCCTCATAGTGTAGGTGCAACAAAAGGAAATCAGATACAAGACAAAAGAGTGACAATGCTGCCACATGAGGACAAAGTAGGCTAAATGACAAGAATGTAATTTTAAATTACAATATATTTGGGGGTAGGAAAAACCCTAATTTATAGTGAATATTGGCCACATAATGAAAATAAATCTTAGCCATTCATTTTTCTTTTTGGACACTATAAATAGGGGTATCCTCTCATTTTCAAGAGAGAGTTGAGTTGTAAAGGTATGCTGTTGGAATTTTAATAGAAATTCATTGATTTGGTGGATTCTTGAGTTCAAACTTTATGTTGCATGATTCTTCTTCTCTTAGTTAGTGAATTTGAGTAGATTAACTTTTCTATTCTATATGTTTTAGCTTGCTTTAGTAGTTTAGTTAATGTTGTTCGTTGGTTTTGAAGAATTCTGGTGTGTTGATGCCCTTCCTTGTTCATGATTTTTTCTGTTTATTGCTGATAAAATGCAGTGTAAAGCTAGTTTGAACATTATATGAATGCTGCACTTAAGTTCTATCTCTTGTTCATGCTTTATGGTGAATAAAGGGTTGAAAATCTATAGAAATTAGAAGATTTTACAGGTTTCATGAGACTATAATTTGATTTGGTTAAGTGGAACTTTGTTTTGGGAAGATTGTCCACTATAGGGTCCTCCATTATCACTGTTCATTGCTAGTTTTAGGTCTAGGAACTTCCTCTCTTCCCTGCCCCTTTTTCCTTTTTTTTATTAGTGACTTTGAACAAGGTTTATTGCACATTATAAAGCCAATTATGGCATGGAAATAGGAGTTCTAGACTACTATTTGAACCTACAAAAATTGTGCAATCACTTTCCCACTTTAAGAACTCCATTGGAAGAACCAATTCTACTCCGACTTAACTCATGTAAATTTTCTCTGTGATTACCAACAAGGTCACAGCAAAACAATTGAGATATTCCAAGCAAGTCATGAACTGACACCCAAGAGACCTTGGGGTAATTTTTAGAAACTTGTTGTTGGAGATTTCCTTTCAAGAGAGGTAGTGCACCTACGCATTGCCTGTGTTGAGAAAGTGCTAAAACACCCATAAAAAAAATGGTGCTAGAAGGAGGGCCCTTTTGAGTAAATCTGGATCGAATTGGTTCACTCTCCCCTGAAATATTCCAAAGAGTTTTAAGATCAACATTGGATAAAGAGGAATTTTAAGAACTACAACCCCCTACAAGGGCTAAAAGGACCAAAAGAGGGGACATAACCTCTTCTTCCTCCATTCCATCTGTTGGCCTCCTAAAATGATTTAATAACTAAGCCCTTACAACCATGATTCAAAGATTGGAAATCTAACCTGAATAGCTATTTTAATCATCATGAAGGTGCATTTAACTTGTCAACCCAGCGACATGAACTTGAAATGGGTCAACACAATATATGCACTAGGAACTCAAAGTAGCCACTTCATTCTATAGCTAAGGAATTCAAAATACTTAAAGTAAATTGCTTAGAAGGGAATACCATAAATGCTAATCATCAATCAACAACTACCTCAAACTAAAATGTAAAAAAGTAATGAATATCTAAGCAACAAACATAGTACTACTCTGTCTGCTTTGGCTGTAGGAATAGTCACAGAATGAAATTCTAGTGGCTGCAGAAATAGTCAGTGCCATATTTCTAACTAATTACTAAACAGTAAGTAATACTAAACTAATACTAAACTAAGAAGATAGATTACTCACCAAGTGGCCCCCCTTGGATAAGTATCCTTTAAACTTATGAGAGCTTAGATGCTCAAACTCAGAACTTTCTTTATTCACTATAAATCATGAGTACAAAAGAGTAATGTATATGTATTACTAAAAAAATGAGAGTGCAAGTACAATATCAAATCATGCAACCTCCTGAGGAAGGAGCATCAGATCTTTATTTATACTATCAGCTAAACAAGGCATTCAACTCCAGGACTGGGAGGATGCCATTTAGGGAAAAAAAAGAAGGTGGAGTGGCGGCGGTTATGCGTGCGTGGAATCTGATCAGACATGCAAGTCTAGACGTAGATTTAGAAGAACAATAATGCTCACATCTGCTCAATCATTAAAGTCCACTACAAGGTGGTTACATTCAGTTGCATGAGGAATCTTATGCTGTTGACCTCCTTTGACCTTGAGTGATTCCTTTACTAGACGTTATGGTGCATGCCCAGCTGGCGATGTCTTCCTCAACTTAGCATCCTCAAATTAAATCTGCATGGCAATGTCAGTAGACACAATAGTTGCACATCTATAACCACCTTAAGGAACATTTATTAACCACATGGAAAATCAATATAGATAATCCACATAATATGCCAATGTCATTAAAACTTGTAGAGATAGGATTAAGCCCAATGTCCATAGTTTGAGGGGAACATTATGAAAATATCAACATTTAACATCAAAGTCCATGAAAACTACCAAAAAATAAACTATAGATTCTACCCAAAATTGGACCAAAAACTAGGCTCATCACTCCCCTCAACGTAATGTTTTGTTGGTCCTCCAGTAGGGGAAGGGTTGTTCTTCTGCTTGGTCAAAGCTCTGAAATTTGCAACTGATAGTTGTCCAACATCAGTGGATGTTGTGCGGAATTAGGATCCTAATAGAATCCTCCTAATATATCAAATCTATTCTATCTCTACTTTTTTGAAGTAGCATCATATTCGAAGAATCTGAAGTTTGGCACGAGCCACATGAGAATGGTGTAAGGAAAGCAGAGGTGTGGAAACACTTTCCTAATGTCAAATCCATAGGGAAGAATGCAATGCAGGGCTTTTAATTTTTTTCAAATTACAATCTAATTAAGACACACATGAAATATTTACAGAAATAGAGTAAATACACAAAGACAATGAACAACAGATTTACGTGGGAAACCCTTATGGGAAAAAACCCACCACACCAAGCTGAATCTCTTTGTATTTCAGTAATAACAAATTACATACAATCAGAAAGACAACTCTCTGATGTTAGTCACCAGTTACAGACAATGCTCTCTTCAAACTCGATAGAAATCACATTCTTACAAAATCAGAAACGTTCTGCTTTTATTTAACACATTTTGATTTTCCTTTTGTGCATCCTTATCCGCCATTTCCAATCATAGATAGTTTCCTTTCGAGTAGGTGATTTTTCATTGCATGCAGTTTTTTTTTCAGCGTTGCAACTGATGCAAAAAACCAATCGTCATCCATTTGAAAAACCGCTTCCTCTGATTTGTCTAGCAGGATGCCACATAGGATGATCACACAGTCAATGACATTCAAACTTTGTTGGCATCTCGGTGAGACACTAATAGTGTCTCCCCGATGCCACAAAGTTTCTCTATCGATATCAGCTTAAGTCTCCAACATTCAGAAAGACAACATAACGAGTGTTAGATGTCACACCGAAAACATTGATGTCCATTTTGTTCCTATCGGCAAGAGTTTCCCTTATCAGCGAGACTCATATCAAATGCATACAAGTTATATCGATAAGAGATTCCATCGGCAAGACATACCGATCTTCACCAAGACCTCTCACTGAACCTTCATGTTACATCGATGAGCATTGACAAGTTAGTGAGACTTATCATCTTCACCAAGACCTTATACTGAGGTCTTAAGTCACCCCGAGTGCTACATTCACCAGTCGGCAAGACTTATGTCTTTCACCGAGACCACATACCGAATGCCCATGTCTTGCCGAGTCGGCAAGACATTTGACTTCGCCAAGATGTTTCACCGAGTGCTGAGAGCTACACTGACGACTATCCGCATGACTTATCCAAGTCACCAAGACTTCTCAGTGAAGTCTTTTGTCACTGTGAAGGTACCACGAGGATACTCCCGTCGGTGTGACCTAGATTCATTGTTGAGACATCTCCCCGCGACCTTTATGTTACCCTGATAGCTTTAAGCTATCAGTGAGACATTCACCATTCACTGGGACCTCTCCCTGACACCTGTGAGATAGCCTAATAAGATCAACTATCGCCCAGAGTTCTACCGATCGCCAAAAGGTCATGCCGAACACAGAGAGTCACAGCGATAGACTTCATTCGGCAAGACATCAACCCTGTCATAGCGATATGAACATTTTAAGAGCTTTAGAACAGTTAGTCGCCCATAAATGAACAATGTCACAACGACTTTTCCCTTCAGGAGTTCCATGTCAGTAAGGAATGAGGCAAAAATTCCAACAAATGGGTGGCTGGAAAGTCAGGGGAAGCCAAAATTTCCCCTTCATTCTCCCAATCTGAATATACCTATCAATCCTTTTTAGTGTTGTAGCATAATTGTGGATGAAATGGGGTTCGACATCTTTCAGCTCATTAGTTAGGCTATTCCATCTTTGTGATATGCATTTTCTCATAGTTTCCTCCTTTGTTGCTGCCTTTACCTCATACTCACTTTAAACTACATTAATCCAAGGCATAATCCTGTTGCCATAACTAGGTCTGAGAAGCATTCTGATCCATTCTCTACAAATATCCCTTGGGTTGCTTGATTCAACCCTAATGGGCAGAGGGATGTTAGAGTCCAATTGCTTATAAGCCCCATGTTGCTATCCCCAACTAATATCATTTTGCACCCAAGACATAAATTCCCTTAATTGGACATCCCCAACATACAAGAACAGATTCCAACCATGGTCTTGAGTTACAACATAATTATGTAAATAAAATTCACACATCAAATTATTCATTTCGGGTGAGGCAATCCTATAAGCATTGAAAAATTTAACAGGGGTGTTAATAGAAGGATTCAAACTTGAGGCAATCCTTGACAAATTAAAAGAGAGATATTTCTCTTTCAGGTGCAAAGCATGGACCCTTGGAGAGGTCCTACATTCCAAAATCTATGGTACCAAGGTTTCCATATCATCCACCCTTTGCTTCAGGGTGGAAATTTTTGCATCCTTATCTTCAATCTCCTCACCCCTCTTTTGAATTTCCTTCTTCAATTTCTGTTTTCCCTTTTTCCATTCTTCCTCCCTCCTTTGTATTTATTTCCATAAATTCAAAATTTCCATATGTACTATAAAATCAAGAGGATTATGAATTCCTACCAGTCTTTTTGTCAATGGTGGCTCCTCATATAACACTATTTGCATGGACTTAGGCTGTCCAGTTGTTTCTAGCTACGAGGGTACTATTTCTTCTCCCACTTCTTGCTACAGGGGCTCTCATTCTTGTTTTTTCTATGGCTGCAGGAACTCCTACTTTGGTTCTGGCTGTTGTTGCAAGACTTCATGTTGTAGGAATTTTTGCTCATGTTGCTGATTTTCCTCAAACTATTCTGCAATGTTAGCAAGATCAACCAGTGTTACATTTACTGCTCTCTCAAATATGTCTTCTTCTTTGAAATTCTCTTGCCTCATTGGAGTTTTAGGGTCCTCATGTGATGTATCACTAGGCTTAGGGATTTCCTGTGGAGGCATACCAATCGCTGGCCCAACTGGTCTTGACTTCCTGGGAGGTCTCTCACATTTTTCTTTGGCTGCAAGATGAACAGTGTTAGCCTTCCTCTTTTTAGAACTTGGCACTTTTCTTTTTTCCGGATGCCTTTTGGTCTTTCCTTTTCTTATTTCTACTTCTCTCTTCTGTGCCCTTGTTTTCATCAGGGTGCCAAGTGGAATTTTTTCATCATAATCTGATGAAGAGTTTTCTTTTGCTGAGTGCTCTATTCCACAAGAAGTAATTTCTATGGTTTCTTCTACTGTAGGAGGATTCACAGTAGAGCCAACACCAAAGATTGAAGCACCAAGAGTGGCTTTAGCCACACTCAATCTCCTACTAGACCTACGGGGTTGAGGTAAAACCTTAGGTTGCAAGTTCTTAGGTCTAATTTGACCAACAATTATAAATTCTTCTCAGGTCATTCCAAATACATCATGCAGAGACTTCTCAACTAGCAATTTAATCAAAAAATGGTGGGAAAAAAAATTATCCCTACCTTTTTGGGTCTCGACCTCCATGATCGAGTGAAGATTGTATAACACGTTAGAAAAATTCATGCTCCTTTTGTGCCTCATGTGATTCAAAAGCTTAAAGTGCACAAAATGCAAATTTGAATGGTGACCCTCATAGTTGATGTATTTGATAACATAAATGGCTATCTGCTTCCATGGCTCAAGGAGAGATATTCTCTTTGCACCTTGTTTATCTATGCTCAATGGGGGGTCATTCGGCTCTATAAATTCAACCCTAGTTGATCTAGCATCTCTAGAAGTAGGGTAATTTTCACCATCAACAAGTAACCCTGTGACCTCTGCAATTCTTTCCCTAGTTGCCACAACTTCCAACCCTTTTATTGCGGCTTTTCCTTTAGAAAATGTCTAGGCGAATTCAAGGGAAATGCTTTCATTAAAGCTATCCAACTTCAGGAAGTAATCTAACCATCCATAGTTTCTAAATTTGGCCAGGCATTGTGCATTCTGCAATAAAAAATCATGCACTATGGGTTCATTTCGAATTAACCCACCTCCCATTGTCTGCAATCAAATAAATTCTCTATGATTTCTTTCCTACAATTCCATCTAAAAATCAATTTCACCTTCCTGTAATACCTACTAAATTTCCAGTGCCAATATTGACTAAATTTTCCCTTTCTTTTGTTTTACCTTTTTACTTGCAACTCAAGATTACAAAAGAGTCAATAATGGCAAGAAAAGGAGTGATAAAGGAGAATTATGATGGGAAGAAATGATGGCTACGGTTAATGTCACTTCACACATGCAAACCAACCCCTCACTTAGATTTCAAATCGGCTCATTTTAAATTTTCTGATATAGCCTAGAATAAATTGACACATGGGCAATATATTTGCATCTTTTTCTTTCCCCCCAACCTAAATTTGGACATGTGTCTGCACATGCGAGATGGGAGTGGTGATTTGATAGAGAGTAATGACATGTTATGTGAATATCTATACTAACATACAATGATTAAATGAATGCACTTAAAGATGATAATGAGATAGCAATTAATGTACACATACTTGAATGTGTGGAGGATTCGTTGCAAAGATTTTGGAGAAAGTACCGTTCACCTTTTAAGGAATAAATTGAGTAGTTAATGAAGATGAAGTGGAATGAGATGAGGTGGAATGAAATGATGGAAGAGAGAGAAAGGTTGTGATGGATGGGTGAATGGGCAGATGGGAAAAGAAATGGACTTCCACAAGAGTGGAAGTCTTTATTGTGAAAAGTACGTACCTTAATTAGCTAGAAGGAGGGACACTAGGTCCACTTCCTTCAACTACATGAAGCTCGGGTGTTGAGTGAATTACTGCAAGAACTCTTCTTTGGAAGCTAGCTTGTGATATAATCTGAGGCGATGACCATTGACAAGTAATTTGAATCTAACAGGGTCAATGGTAGTAAGTTGAAAAACTCCATTAGGAAAGACCTCAACGACTTCATATGGTCCTAGCCACCTTGTTTGCAATTTTCCTACATTGTCTTGATATCTTGAGTCATAGAGCAAGGCCCAATATCCTAGTTGGAATTTCTTGTCCTTGATAAATTTTTCATGCCACTTGATTCTCTAATTTTGCACTACCTCTATATGATGCAGGGCTTCTCTTCTTATCTCATCCAAAGCATTTAGCTGCATGATTCTTTCTCTTATTGCCTTAAAAATATCCATCCCCAAGTCTACTACAGTCCGAAGAGTCTTATATTCAAATTCAATGGGAATCATGGCTGTCTTTCCATACAACAATTCAAATGGAGTGAAACTTGTAGTTATTTTCTAGGTTGTCCTATAGGCCCAAACAACTTTTGGTAATCTTTTTTCCCAATCCTTTCTATGAATAACTACCATTTTGGTCAAAATAGGTTCAATTTCTTTGTTGGTCACCTCAACTTGGCCATTAGCCTAGGGGTGATAAGGAGTAGACTTCCTATGCCTTATGTTGTACTCATTAACTAGTGCTACAACAAGGGTTGATGTGAATTGGGCCCCTTGATCAGTCACTATTTCTCTTGGGACTCCATATCTTATGAAAATCTCCTCATAAAGAAATTCTGCAACCTTGTTATCTCTTGCATGCTTCATGGCCTTAACTTCTACCCACTTTGTCACATAATTAGTGCATACCAATATATAAGACTTACCATTTGATGGAGGGTCAACGGGTTCCAAAAAATCAAAACCCCACTTGTCAAAGGGAGTGATTACTACCTAAGGTAAAAGTGGCATCTCATCAGATCTAGTTGGTCTGCCCATTCTTTGACATCTATCACATTTTTTGCTATACCTTTCTGCATCCTTATGGAGTGTTGGACATTAATATCCTATGTTCAAAATATTCATTTCTATCCTCTTGGCTACAAAGTGTCCTCCACATGACATGGTCTGGTCCAGTATAAAACAAACATCCAACAATCCAAGAGAAAGGAAAATATTTTTTAATGAGTGCCATTTTATCTTTTGGAGAGAAGTGAGAAGGAACTCTTCCTATGACCAAATAATTGGCTATGTTAGCATACCAGGGTGTTTGTATACTGAGGGAGAATAGATGTTCATCAGGGAAAAAGTCATCTATGGGCTGATTATCTTTTGATGTAGTCATCCTTGAAAGAAAATATGCAACAACATTGGCCTTCCCTAACTTATCCACAATGGTTATATCAAACTCTTGCATCAACAACAACCATCTTTCCAACCTACCTATGATAAAAGGTTTATTCATGAGATATCTAATGGCTACATGATCACTGTGCACAAAGATTTAGTAGCTTGTTATGTAATGTCTGAATTTGTTTAGTTCATAGATTACTGCCAACATTTCTTTCTCTGTCACTGTATAATTGAATTCAACTCCTTGTAAATTTTTACTGACAAAATAAATGGCATTTTCAAAAAATATTTCTTTATGTCCTAAGACTGCTCTTATGGCATAATCTAATGCATCAATATGGATGTGGAAAGGAAGTTACCAATTAGGTCCTTTGAGTACATGAGCATGAGTCAAAGATGTTTTCAAGTCAGAAAATGCCTTGTCACAAGCTTCAGCCCACTAAAATTCAACATATTTAGTGAGAAGAGTATACAATGGTGCTGCTACCTTGCTAAAATCCTTGATGACATGCCTATAATATCCTTCATGACCTAAGAAACTCCTAACATCCTTATGTTTTGCAGGTGTGGGTAGATTTGTGATTACCTCAATCTTTGCAGGATCTACTTGAATTCCCTTATGGGAGATGTAGTGGCCAAGAACTACACCTTCTTGCATCGTCATGAAGCACTTTTCACTATTTAAGGATAAGTTTTGGTCTTCACATCTCTGTAGGACTCTCTTGATATTTTCTAATGCTTGATTAAAATCAACACCATAAGTGGTAAAGTCATGAGAAATGTTTGAGAATATGCTAATGACTGCCCTATGAAAAGTTGCAGGTGCATTGCATAAGCCAAATGGAAGTACTGAATAGGCATAGGTACCCCATGGATAGGTAAATGTGGTCTTCTCCTAGTCATCTGGTGCAATTTGGATTTGGTTGTAGCCACTGAATCCATTTAGAAAATAAAAGTATTGCTTTCCTGCAAGTGTGTCCAAAACTTGATCAATGAAGGGTAAGAGAAAGTGGTCTTTCTTGGTGGAAACATTAAGTTCCCTATATTCAACACAAAATCTCCATTTCCATCCTTTCTTGGGAAAAATCACTAATAGAGACACCCACTGACTATCTGAAATGGGGTAGATAAATCCTACATCTAGTAATTTTTGCAATTCCCCTTTTACAATTTCTCTTAGTGTAGGGTTAATTCTTCTTTGTGGTTGTCTTACTGGGGTACAATCATCTTTGATGTAAATTTTTTGTGTGAAAAGTTTAGGGTCCAATCCCTTCATATCATGATAATCCCACACAAATGCATGCTGGTGGGTTCTTAATAAGTTTTCCAATAACAGTTGTTATTCCCCACTTAATTTAGTATTAACATTAATATATTTTCCTTCTAACACCTGTACTTGTGTAGTTAGCTCTATCATGGCTGCTTCATTAGCACATGATACTTTTAGTTCATATGGCATAAATGTACATGACATACCTATTGCTGTAGGAAGTCTATTTGTAGGAACAGTGGCTATAGGAAGAACTTCTGTAGGAACAATGGCTATAGGAAGAATAGGAAAAATTATCTTGACTAGAGTAGTAGAATGAGAAGATGAAGTTTCCTCCACTTCACAATGGTTCTGAATGATGTTAGCCAATAATTCATCCTCATCTTAGAGCTGCATGGAAGAGATTCTACCTAGCATCATAAGCTGCACCACAAAATTAACTTCCTCTTCCTCTTCACCAACATGTGGCCATACATGATTATCTTCATCATGAAATGATTGAGGAGGAGGATAAATAACAAAATTTTTTGTGCTCTTCCCATCTGAAATATTCATGTCACCTAATTGACATCCAATGTATGCATCTGTAGTTGCTAACCAAGGCCTTCCAAGAATAATGGGATACCCGTCTAATGTAGCTTTAGGAGAAAGAATCATAAAGTCTGCTGGGTACTCCTTGGAGTCTAAAACTACCACAAGATCATCCACTACACCATTAAGCTTTATAGTAGAGCTATTAGCAAGCTGCAGGATAGTAGGAGTAGATCTCATGTTTGCAACGTTTAGTTGCTACAAGATGTCTTTGGTCATTACATTTATTGTTGCCCCTAAATCAATCAGAGCATTCTTTACTTGGAACCAATCTATAACAACTGCTACCATAGGACTACCTGAGTCATTATACTTGGGGATAGTTACTTTTATTAGCATCATGTCAGCTAGCTATCCCACCACATGAACTATAGTTGGGTCCTTCTTTTTCCTACCTAGATTCTTGAGGCATGCTTCCTTGATTTCCTTTCCGTAGATTGGAACATCCTTTATGGCCTGAAATAGAGGTATTTGGACTGATATATGCTTCAGCTAATCCAAGATATCAAAATTTGTATCCTCCTTTTCTTCCTTCTTCTTGGCAACTTCCAATCTCTGAGGAAATGGTGGTTCTTGTTCAGTCTGCTTGACTTGGACTGGTTCAAGATATTTAGGTACACTTGGCTGAATGAGATCATTCAGAGGTTCCTCTTCCTCGTCTATAGGAAGCTCAGTGAAAGTAGGCTTGGAAGGGGCTGGTAGAGTAGTTACTGAATGCAAGTGGATGTCACTTACACTCACAACATATGTAGAGAATTGATTCGATCCATCAAAGTATGTAGGCTATTGTTGTGGTTTGTTATTTGGATTGGGTGTGGGATGAGCCAGTAGCTGAGTAGGTTTAGGTGCATTTGAGATTGAATTAGTAGGTGAAGGAATTATAGCAGGTTGTTGGGGTTGAGAAGGTGGCTACATGTAACTAGTTGTCTGGGTAGGCCATTGTTGTCATCTCCATTGATTTGTTTGCTGCCAATTTCTTGTAGGTGGCTTCCAATGCCCTTGAAATTGCTTCCAATTCCCCTGAGGTTGCTACCACTAGGGTGGAGAAATTTAATGGTTAGGACAAGCATTTGGAGGTTTACTCCAAGAATGTGGTGGATATACTCCATAATTGGATGGATATGGGGGCTGCCATTGGTTACCAGATGAATAGGAATTAAAATATTGTCTAGCATATGATAGTGGATCTAGTGGTATACATTGTCTTGGAGCCCAAGGATTCCTTTGTGAAACATTGTATAATTGGTCTTCTTCAATCTAGATTGGTTTGAACTCAGGTAGAATCTACTTGCTTTTAATGTTAGCTACCATCTTGCATCTACAGTCCCTTTTATTTTTTCTGCAGTGGGGGCAATACTCTATCAACATTGCCTTTGCCTCCTCTTGTTTCTGCTTGGCCTGAAGTGTATCTAGTTGAGTAGCTAGATTATTTATAATGTCTTGCTTGAAGTCTGCCAACAAATGAGTAATATCCACTATTGAAACTCCAACGATAGTTGACTTACCCATGGAAGTTTGGTAAGCTCTCCCATTCTTTGAAGCTTCCCTAGAGTAGTTTTAACATATTTTCTTGATATCTCCCCAAGAAACTTGAGAGATATCTCCTCCTCCCATGAGGTCCAAGGCATCAATGCAACTATCATTGATTCCTATCAAGAAAAACAACTTTTGTGAGTCTTCATTAAGTGTATGGTGTGGAGGTTTTTGTAGGCAAAACAAAAACCTTGCAATGTAATCTTTTAGGATCTCATCTTCCTTTTGCTACATTATGAAAATGTCATCTCCTCTCATGTCATTGCCCCTACAATATTCCTTGTATTTCTCAAGGAATTTTATCTTCATGTCTTCCCAACTTTCCATAGTATCTCTTCCTAGGCCCATGAACCATCTTAATGCAACCTCTTTCAGAGTGGTAGGGAATAGATTAAGCCTATGAGAATCAATAGTATAATCATAACTCCTGCACAGTATGTCAAACTCAAATAAAAAGGTATTAGGGTCTTTTGTGACAAGTCCATAAAAATTGGGGAGTACTGAAGCAGTGATGTTTTTGATGTTGTCAACCTCATTCTGATGTGCAATGGGGAAAGGAAAAGTTGGTTGGTTAGGCCTGTTCCCATTTGCATCACCCATGATTGCTTGATGTAGTTCCAAAGAAAAGGGGTTCTCAAGCTGATTTTGGTCTTTAGAGGAGACTTTAGAGCTAGTCAGATCAGGAAATGCATCAAAAAAGGGGTGTGGACCTTCTTCTTCTTCTCTTGGTAGGTTCTGATATTCAATTAGCTGGAATGGACTAGGATTGTTAGAAAGGAATCTCCCATAAGAATCCCTTATCCTCTCTATGCATGTGGTATCACTCACTATTAGTCAACTCACATAAAGAATTGGTAAAGAATAAGGGGGTCATTACTTCCTAAATGAGGATATACTAAGAACAACTTCTAGAAACATTACAACAAGAAAAACTACCAATGAATCCAAAAGACTCCCTAGTTAGACACCACCACAACAATGGTGCCAAAAATGTTGGTCTCCTACAATGATTTAATAACTAAGCCCTTACAACCATGATTCAGAGATTGGACATGTAACTTGAATAGCTATTTCAATCATCATGAAGGTGCATTTAACTTGTCAACCTAGGGACATGAACTTGAAATGGGTCAGCACAGTATTTGCACTAGGAACTCAAAGTAGCCATTTCATTCTACAACTAAGGAACTCACAATACTGAAAGTAAATTGCTTAGAAGGGAATACCATTAATGTGAATCATCAATCAAAAACTACCTCAAACTAAAATGCAGACTAGTAATGAAAATCTGAGCAACAAACAGGGTACTACTTTGTCTGCTTTGGCTATAGGAATAGTCACAAAATGAAATTCTAGTGGTTGCAGGAATAGTCGGTGCCAAATTTTTAACTAATTACTAAACAGTAAGTAATACTAAACTAATAATAAACTAAGAAGATAGATTACTCACCAAGTGGGCCCCCTTGGATAAGTATCCTCTAAACTAATGATAACTCAGATGCTCAAACTCTAACTTTATTTTATTCGCTATAAATCATGAGTAAAAAAGAGTAATGTATCTGTATTAATGAAAACTTGAGAGTGCAAGTACAATATCAAATTGTGCAAGCTCCTAAGGAAGGCACATTAGTTCTTTATTTATACTATCAGCTAAATAAGGACATCAACTCCATTACTGGGAGGACACCATTTAGGGAAAAAAGAGAAGGTGGAGTGGCGACGGTTACGTGTGCATGGAATCTGGTTAGATATGTAGGTCTGGATGCAGATTTAACACAATAGTAACACTCACGTTTGATCAATCATTAAAGTCCACTACAAGGTAGTTACATTCGATTGCATGAGGAATCTTCTACCATCAACCTCCTTTAACCTGAGTGATTCCTTTGTTGGACGTTATGGTGCATGCCCAACTGGTGATGTCTTCCTCAACTTAGCATCCTCAAATTAAATCTGCATGGAAATTTTAGTACACACAATAACTACACATCTATAACCACCTGAAGAAACATTCATTAACCACATGAAAATCCAATATAGATAATCCACATAATATGCCAATGTCATTAAAAATTGCAGAGATAGGATTAAGCCCAATGTCTATGGTTTGAGGGAAACATTATGAAAATATAAAAAATTTATCATCTAATTCCATGACAACTGCCAACAAATAAACTATAGATTCTACCCAAAATTGGACCAAAAACTAGGCTCATCACCATCCACTTCATGTTCATCTTCACCCCCATCCACTTTCCATCACCCACACACTCACCCTTTCTCTTCCATCTCCACCTCTTCCACTCAGCTGTCCCAAACTGCCTTCTGGCCACTCACTTCCCATAGCCGAGGCCCCTGTCCCTGCCTTCCAAGTCCAAGGTGCAGCCCCAAGTTACCGTTCAATAGAAAATACCACCCCCACCTCCCCTCATGGATTGGCTAGGAAATAATCCTTCCCCACTGTCCTTCAATGATTACCATGACATGCCTAAGAATCTAGAGAGATTTTGTATGAAGTTCAATCCTTGGATCTGCAAAGGATAGTTGAAGAACACATTAAGATCTTCCAAGCAACATTGAAAGATATGTAGATTGATCATGAAGACGTAGTATGCAGGATTTTCCCTTATTCTTTGGGAGAAGAGACCTTCTATTGGTACATCAATATACCAACGAGGACCATTACCACTTGGGACCTTTTGATGAATGCCTTCTTGTAGAAGTATAAGATCCCAATCAGCCCTTCAGAGTTGTATCGACAATTCATGTCTATTCGTAGGGAAGTTAACGATCCGATCAACTCCTTCAATGATCAATTCCACCGAGCATACACAAGGTTACAAGCTCCGTATGCACTCAATGATGCTGCTGCCTTGCCATTTTATTATGCAACATTGTAGAACCTCACATCCACATTGGTGAAGAGGATGCAACCAGCTCCTACTGGGTTAGTGGATGCCTACACTAAGGTAGTTATAGCCAACATTGACTTGGGACAAAAAATTTCTGGTATGCTGCCTTCCTTGGGGTAGGCTTCCCATCCTATGTTGATTCAAGGACTTACTTAGGAACTACAACATCAAACTCCCCTAATGAATCAAGTGCCATAACTGCCCCTAGTGCCTCATCCAGGGCAACCCATGAACCAAGCACGCCTAGTGCCTCATTACTTGCAACCTTAGCAACAACAGGCCTATGCACAATTGTCACAAGTACCAACATACCTACAAGGGCCCAAACTCCCACCTTAGCAAAACAAGCCAAAAAAACAACCCGTCTTCCTCCAGAATCAAATGCCACAGCCAAGCAATGCTGTGAAAGATTGGTTGGATGAGCTGAAGGAGATGATCAGAAACATTTCCATGAAGATGACTCATCTATAGAATAAAAATAGTTATTTGTAAACCTCTCAATGATGCATCCAAGCCAAACTCAATTGAGACAACAGGGATAACCGTAAAGCGGGTACCTTGTTAGTACCAAACTATGAACAAGGGAAAACCTCTAATCAAAATTTTGAAAGGAGACGCTCACAAAGATAGAACCAGATGTCGAACACAAGGCCAAACAATGGAGGTGTCCCCACCCCTCTTGATCCACCTATTAGTAATGAAAAGACAACCAGTGAAGTATATCTCACCGAGGCTACCTTGTCCGGATGGTGCAAGATTCACAAGATTAGTAGGCATTCTGAATTAGACTGCCCTGAGTTCCAAACAGCCGCAAAAATATTTCAAGTGGAAGTCTAGAACACTATTGATAGCAACAATTTTAGGGATTTAGTCCCATTAGAGCCCTACGACTCCTCTTGTCTCATGGTCAATCAAGCTCCCTTTCTGTGGAGTGACAACAATATGCCAGAAACTAAGGCCACCTCCCCAAAGAACGAAGAGGTGAAAGAGGTAAGTAATGAAGAAACTATATCTTAGATCTTTAATTCAGTAGATAATGGTCCTGTAGATGAGGAGGAGTTTCATGAAGACAAGGTCCAAATGTTTCACCAAAGAACATCTCCACATTTCTTAAGGAATAGATAGTAGGAGGACCTTTCTCTACTTCTACTCTGCCCAATAACTTTAGCACCCTGCCTGACCCTAATGCCAACAACAATTTGGGTTTTCCCCATATGCCTACTTAGTACCTTGATAAGAATAAACAAACAAGTCAAATGCAAAAACAACCAGTTAGATCTTCCATAGGTAGAGCTTTCGAGTCTGAAATTGAGCAACTAGGTGAGTATGTCACTGAGGAATTCAAGAAGGTTAAAATCAATATTTCCGCCTTTGAGCTACTCAAGGTCCCTGTAGTTAGGCATGCCTTATTAGAGTCATCAATGGGACTCCTTCCTCCAAGGAAAAAAAGAAGTGCTAGCCAAGAGGGTCTCTTTTGAAGAGCCACCTCATGAGCCTATAATTCAGGAAATTATAGGAAAGAAAAAGGATGTCCCTCGAAATCAACAAGCTGGGAAGCAACTAACTAAAGAGAAAAGTCTAGTGCAAACCAAATAAAATACTAATGAAAAGGACAAGGGTCAAGTGGACCATGTTGACACACCTGTGGGACTTTTCTAGGGAAGGTTTGAAACACCTCCCTTCCTTACCACTATTCAAGTATTAAGGAAGAACCTGCATAATTGTTTGATTGACTTAGGAGCGTCAACTAATGTCATGCCTTTGGCTGTATGCAAGGCTCTTGGAATTTTCCCCACACCTTCAAGAAGAAAAGTAACTCAGTTGGGAAAAATGAAGGTGAATAATGTTGGGGAGATCAATTGTATCCCTATGCAGATTGCTGTAGATTCGAGGGTAAACCAGGTTATTGACATCTAGGTTGTAGATATTCCTGACACATACAAAATAATCTTGGGATGAGACTTCACCCAACATTGAATGGATATGCAACAACTGATTTCTCTCACATGTGGTTGCTATGGAAGGGGCTTCCAAATCAGATTTGCATTGACTGGGAACCCCATATGAAATTCATGATTACAGAATACAACAACACCAATGAGGTGCTATTTGTGTAAATTGAGTTGGGAAATTATTCTCCTATGGCATACCAAGAATATCGGAGCCTCAAGAAGAAGAGATGACTAAAGAAGTCTTCTTGGTACTATGTAGCCCCTGACCAACTTAGGCTATATGCCCCAAAGCATAGAAGTGAAGGTTGCATTTGATGATGATGATAATTTGGGACTGTTGGATGGATTCTAGGATTTTACAAAAAGGTGCATACAAGATTAGCTCAACCTAGGGGCCATAATGAATTTCCAAGAACTCTTGCTGCCTAGTTGGTGTAGAGTACATAATGTTTCCTACTCAAAATTTGAGTGCTGCTTATGTCAAACAATAGTAGAAAACATCAAAGCACAAGCCACATCTCAAAAGGAGCTACGGACCGGGCAGCATGCCATTAGCCACAATGAGCCTGGCCCTATTCCAGAAGTGACAAATGCAAATGGGCAACCAGGGGAGGATGCACACATTATTTTCCCTAGAGTTAAGGAACCTTCTAAATTTTGGATGGTGCGCTTCAATGGATCTTAGTCCAAGCAAGGAGTGAGAGCCGGATTTGAACTCATTAGTCCTACGGGTAAGACCTACTTCACTGCTCATAGAATTCAATTTTATTGTACCAACAATGTAGTAGAGTACAAAGAATTAGTTCATGGTCTCCTAATGACTTTAACAAAGAAAGTTAAAATGTTGCAAGTCTTTGGTGATTCAAAGCTAGTAGTAAAACATGTCAAAAAATTATACTCCTGCCATGACCAAAGGCTGGAAAACTATAGGCATAGAGTTTCAGATCTTTTAGAAAGCCTAGATGCCTTTAATAACTAGTTGATCCCTTGCTCCCAAAACCATATTGCTGATGCCTTAGCCCAAGCAACCAACACGCTTCAACTGCTTTCATTGTCTGGCCTTAATAGGTTCACCGTTGAGCTTATTTCCACCCCATCCATGCCAGACAATGTCACTCACTTCCAAGTGTTCAATGATGACAAGCACATCTTGGAATTCATCACTAGTTCTGATGTGTTTTCCACTCAAATAATTGATGAAATTGAGCCCAAAGAGGCTGAATTAGATATAAAAGGAGTCATCAATCTAAAAAAAAACACCATTCCAAGAGGTATGGTCCAACTTGAATGGATATTTGACCTAGATCAGATTCGAGACCAAGATCGACAGGAAAAGAAGGACTTCATCAATAATCAGTGCAACACTCACAACCTTGGGACAACCGAGGAGGTTAGAAATGTGTTTATTGGTAAAGTTTGCACATCAGAAGAAAGAAAAGGAATCATTGATTCTTTGCAGAAGTATCATGATGTAGTGGCATGGAGCTATGAAGATCTAAAGACATATGATACCTCCATTATCACACACACTATTCCTCTTAGACTGGATGTCTGACCATTCTGACAATGACAACATCCCATCAATGCATTATTGGAGCACATCATCTACAAGGAAGTGTAGAAGTTGCTATTAGCTAGAATCATCTTTCCAGTTAGGCACTCCACATGGGTGGCTAATTTTGGTCCTGGTTAGGAAGAAGAACATAGAAATTAGATTGTGCATGGACTTTCGCAAGCTAAATAGAGCTTCAGAGAAGGATAACTATCCAGTGCCTTCATTGGATGAGGTATTGCAGATTATTAATGGATCAAAGATGATGTCCTTCCTTGAAAGATATTCCAAATATAACCAAGTGATGGTGCAATATGAAGATCGACAAAAGATAGTGTTCACCACCAAGTGGGGAACCTTTGCCTACAAAAGAATTCCGTTTGGACTCATCAATGTTGGTGCCACTTTCTAGCATACGATGGATATAGCCTTCAAGGACCTAATCAAAAAATGTATAATCATCTACATGGATGATCTTACTGTGTTCTCAAAGAGCTGAGCTAATCATGTTGCTGATCTATGATTTTTTTTTCAAAGATGTAGGGAATTCGGGGTATCTCTCAATCCAAAGAAGTGCATCTTTGGAGTCACTGAAGGAAAGCTCCTCGAGCATGTTATTTCAGAATGAGGAATCTCCATAGACCCTGAGCACATCTAGTCCCTCTTGAAGATCCAATTTCCAAGAAACAAGAAAGACCTAAAATCTTTCTTCAAAAAGATAAATTTCATCCAAAAATTTATTACGGGCTTTGCTGAGATCGTCAAGCCGCTCAATGCAATGTTGAAGCAAGATGCCAAAATTGAGTGGACCCTAGAGGAAAATCGTGCCTTTGAAGAAATTTAAAGCTATTTCAAGCACCTATGCTAGTCAACCCTGACTATTTGAAGCCCTTCTATATTTACTCCTTTGCTTTAGACCATTCGTGTGCTAGAATTCTCACCCAAAAGGATGACGAAGGGAATGGGCACCTAATTGCTTTCATGAGTGCTCCATTGAAGGATGCTAAACTATAGTATCATAATGTAGAAAATTAGGCATATCCCTTGGTTATGGGAGTTAAAAAATTTAGAAACTACATCCTGCAGAACAAGGTGTTCACCACTGTCCTTGATCTAGTAGTAAAGACGTTGCTGATGCAACATGAGTTGGGTGAAAGAAGAGAAAAGTGGGTCATGCTACCATAGGATTACAACATGGAAATTTAGCAGATGAAACTAGTGAGAGGACAAGCCCTCACTTGAACAATAGTTGAGATAGTGGCTGAAGTAGGACCCGAGCTTATGGTTTAGCAATATCATCTTGAAGATGTCTCTCCTGGAGAATGGTAGTATGATGACATAGTCTACTACTCTTGCTAAACAACAAATGTTCCGCTCCTACTCTTTGTGGTGTCCAAAACATGCTTCCATCCTCAAAAGCAACAACTACATGCTATGAGGATCTATACTCTACAAGAAGAATCATGAAGGTGTATACCTTAGGTTCCTTGGAAGGGAAGAAGCAAAGTGGGTCTTAAAATAATTTCATAATAAATTTGGCACCGGTCATGGATCTAGTCCTTCAAGCACACATCAGATCCTACGAGCAGGTTATTATTGGCCAATAGTCTTCAAAGATGCTCATAACCATGTCCGTGTGTGTCATGTCTGCCAGACTACCACAACTAGAGAAAAGAATGATGTTGTCCCACTGCAACCAGTCTTGGAGGTAAGACCATTGTTCCATATGATAGGTCTCCAACTGTTAGTGCAGTAAGCCCACCATCTTCTATAGGTCATAGGTACATTCTAACTGCCTTTGATTATTGTACTAGATGGACATAAGCTATTGCATGTAGATAATTCACCATAGAGGTAGTTATCAATTTCCTTGAAAGTTTTATTTTAAATCATTTTGGTTTTTCGTATTCATTAGTTTGTGATAATGGTCCTGCCTTTTCATCTCTCAAATTCGCTAGTTGGGCCTTTGACTATGGCATTTTCCCTCAGAATTTTCATCCCAACTACTACCCACCCTTAGGGAAATGCTCTAAATTTGAATCCACAAACAAGAACACGATCAACGTCATAAAAAGTTGCTGATAGAAATCCCAAGGACTGGCACACCCAGCTTCATTTCACCCTTTGGGTGGATCACACACACCACAAGGTTGGCTTGGGTGATTCCCCATTCCACGTCGTTTATGGTCTAGAGTCTATATTTCCTGTCCACCTCAAGATTCCCACCCTCCAATTCATCAACACTTTCTATGAAGAAGGGCATCGACGAAAATCCCACTTAGCTGAGTTACTTCACTTGGAAGAAGTGCGTGACCATGCCATTGAAAATTTCACCAATTGATTATTAGGGTGTGGCCAAGAGATGGTTCAATTGAAAATGATAAAAGGAGCCTTTAGAATCGCTGATTTGGTCACATGCTAGGACAAGGCCCATGAAAAGAAAGTGGGACATGAAAAATTCTACAAGCTCTGGCTTGGCCCCTTTCAGATTGTTGAGATCATTGGTGATAATGCTTTCTTGCTCAAGACTTTAACCGGTGAAGATGTCCCATTGCTCGTCAATGGGAAACACCTTAAGAATTATTTCCAAGCCTGAGCTCTCTCGAGCTATTCCTGTAAATAGTTGTATATAGGTTAGTTTAGGCTAGTTTTGTTTCTTTGTTTTATTTTTTTGCTTTGCCTTTTTTTTGCTTTTTTCCTAGCCGCTCTTGTCTTCCTGAGGGTGTTCTTCATTTCTCCTATGGTGGTCGTGCTTGGTTTGACAAACATTTCACTTTGCTATTTGCTTTTAGTGTTCTTTGGCTAAGTGTTCACTCTCAACTATTGGTCTTAGATTGCTTCCATGGAATGGTCTCCTCATTTGAACTTTGACTTGACTTAGAACTTGACCCTTAGTTGAATCTTCCTTCATGTTCAGCTTAGATGTTGCACAAAACATATGATAATTGTTTTCGAAGAGTTGTATAGTGGTCATTGTGACAGTCTAGCAAGCAAAAAATATTAAGTTTTCTCTAGTGACCATTGTGATTCCCAAATCCACAACAAACTCTGATGCTTACACGGTTGGGCAACAGAAAAGGTATTAAAAGAAATATCAAAGGAAAAGAAAAGAAAAAGAAAAATATTGAAATCAAGCAACCATATGGGTGTGCAAATAACTCTATCAGGGCTATGGACACCTGACTGGTAGTAGAGTAATGTTCACGGGGTCACAACGACAAGTCTACTAGGGCTATGACTTCCTGAATGGTAGTAGGGAAATGTCCAGGTTACTTTTGGGTTTAGATGATTCATGTAGCTTGCTTGGTTTGATTAGTTTCCACTTGTCATAGTTTTTAAGGGGAGGGAATGAATTCACTATACACACACACTTTTGAGATGTTTCATTAGTTGATTTAGCTAAGGATCCAATTCTCATAGTTCACTTATAGAAACTGGCCCCTAGTCTATGAAACCATAGATTCTAGGTTCTGAATGAGCATTTTTCCTTAGAACGCTTAGGAGAATTCCCATTAGAGTCACCATTTGTTGTGCCTATAACACACATGCTCCATTTGGAACAATGACCCTCTCTCTCTTCACTTTGCTGGGTCACTTTTGTCATTGCCTCATTTTTTGTGCCCCCTATTTTTTGAGTCCTAAGTGGTCGATGAGTCTGAGAAGAATCATGTTGGATCAACCAAGTTCTCCTACCCTCAAATTTCGTTGTCATCCTCCAGGTGATGCAGGTCCGCCCTCGTGGGTTGCCCAATGTGGAATTCTGCTATGGCCTCGTCGTTCCTGCAGTGGTCTGGTTGGTCTGTCTGCCAACCCTGCAGGACCTGCAACTTTCATGGTCATTCTTCTGCCCAATGTTCAAAATGGCCAATTTTAGGGAGCCATCCGCTCTGTGGACCCCACCATTCCTGCAACCCTTTTTTAAATGTGCACTCACCAACTGTAGCTGCCATCATACCCACATTAATGGCTTGCAATAAATTCTCAAAAGTTTATAAATAACCCATGTCGAGCTGTCATTTTCACCTACAAACATTCAGAGGACTTGTTAGAACTTGCCGCCTTCACCGCTATCACACTCTCAGAGTCCTTGAATGATTTGAGGTATTTTTTTACAACTTCCTCATCATTTTCGTCGTGGTCTTTAGGTTGGTTCTCCATTACCATTTTATTTTGTTAGTTTTATTCAATTTGTGCAAAATTTGTGAAAATATTAAGAGGAAAACTTGAAACTTAGTTAGGGCACCCTTGGGTGATCAAAACCCACTTTTTAGAATTTTGAAATCCCTTGAGAATTGACCACATGGTGCCCAAAAACTTTGCCTTCTCATGGATGTTCTTGAACTAGGGCCATCACACCCTGCGGGGCCGCATGATATCCGTTGTCGTTACTTTTTTTCCCCTCATGGATTTAAATTTGAAAATTGGCTAATACTTGTTTCAGGTCCGTAACCATGAGATTCCCTTTGCGGACTACACTTTGAGTACCACCATTTCAAACAGCTAGCTCACTCTATCCCTCCACTAGGTTGACCTCACCCCACCAATTTTCAATCAAGCATTTGCATTGAAGTGTTTATGTCCAAGCCGGTGGTAGGCTTGTCCTTGTGGACTTCCATCCACGAGATTCCATCTAAGATTCACCATTCCAAACGGCCTTCACAAATCACCTTCCCGCCCATTGGGCCTTGCGTTCGTAACCATCATCCATGCCCTATACTAAAGCAATCTCTTCTTGCAGGCCATCCTTTGGGGGGTGCCGCTTCCCTTTCACCATGATGCCAATGATTACTCAAAATGGAAAAATGATTAAGTGTTGCCCCTTTGCAGACCTCACATCACTTTAAATGATTAAGTGTTGCCCCTTTGCAAACCTCACATCACTTTAAATGATTAAGTGTTGCCCCTTTGTAGACCTCACATCGTGAACCTCCATTTGTAGGTTACTGTGGTAGGAACGCTGTTCGAAACAGCCCTGGGAAACCATCTCTTTGCTCTAGGGAGTCCAAAATTGCTATGTCTGCCTAAATTGAAAATGAAAAAAATGACTAAGGATCAAACCCTAGGTAGACCATCCCTTCTGGGTGGCCATTTGTAGAATTATATCTTGCTCTCACTGTTCTGAAATGGACGTCAATTCCCATCGGTGCACTATGCGGGACCTGACCCTTCCGTTTCCATTGGACTATCCGATAGCAAATGAATGATGCCTAACCTTCTTGCAGGTTTGATGGTGTAGGCCACTCCACCCAGACCTCTGTCTTATTCCTACCATTCCAAACAACCAACACCTTGCATCTTACCGCACCTTCTGACCCACAAGGGTTTGTACTTTAAGTAGACCATAATACTGTTCACTAAAGCCACAACTCCTGCTTGGCAGAATGCCACTTGCGGGATGCTTCCTTTCTAGTGTCGTTTTCAATGGTAGGACCTCAAATAACTAGACCGCTTCTTGCTTCCACCTATCTTGGGCCCACATGACCAAAAGATAATCTTAATGCCTCCAAAACTTCAAAGTGAACTTGACCCATGTGCCAAAATTGTCTAACCCCCTTAGATGACCCCACCTAATGATTAAATCTTGATGCAGGTTGAGACATGTAGGATTCTGTTCCCTATTTTCTTTCTATTCATAGCTACCTCCAAAATGGCTAGCAGCCTAGGGAAGTCCGCACTCCTGGGCTTGCAATGTCATAATTCCCTCTAGTAAAAAGCCAATGCTAACCTATAAGAAATGATAGGACCCTCAACTAATAAATTATCTGATCTGACATCATTTTGTAGATTTTTGTGAATGTGTTTGCTACCCCTTCGATTTTAGGATTTATGGAACCAGCCACAACAACTTCAGAGGCTGCCGTGGAGAAGGAAAAGGGGAAGAAGTCAACTAAGGCACCCAGGGGAAAAGAAGATAAAGACCAAATGAAATAAAATTTCCAAGGGGAACCCCTCAATTCTAAGGTTACCACAGATTGGAGGAAGATCTCATATACTAATCTGGGACATATTTATATTGACGAGTTCAAGCAAAGGGTTCAAGTCAATCCCACAACAAAAAATGCCAAAAGGATCATAAAGAGTGCGTTGGACAAGGCTATTGGATTCCCACCTACTCTCATTGCTCATGAGCTTGTGATGGCCTGTAGAGAGGCATATCAAGAGGGTACTAGAAGAATTGTAGATAGGGATGGCAATGTACTAGTTGATCTGCCTACCAGATCAATAGGGAAAACCTTTCACATCCCTACCTTTAATGAAATGGAAGAGACAACAAAGGAATATGCCAAAACCACATGGGACGTAGACCCCCTCAAATGAAAAAAGATTATCAATCAATATTGGTTAAAGGAAAAGAGGGGAAATGCAAACAAAGTTCCCAAGAACTCTTCCAAAGTGACTTATACGAGGATTACCATGATTTTGTAACCTTATTGAGCAAGGTTTTGGTCCTTCTGACTACAACCTTCTTCTAGGAATGGATGTTGCACTCTGTGGAAGAAATCCTCTCGGGGGAAACCAAATTCTACTGGGCAGGGATGATTAGTTAATTGCTTGCATGAATAGTTTGTGGCGGTAAAGAGGACTTCACAATTCTACATGACATCATACTTGGTCTATCTACTAGCTGACCAGATGCAATACAAAGGCCTGTTTGTAGCCCCAAGCCAGACCCCAGGGAGGGAACTGAAGGTATATGATAAGTATCCTCAGATCTGATACAAAAATTTCAAGGACTACTGCCGGGTCAACGACACCTTCATAGGCCATATTATTAGACTGCTTGGAGGCAACTTTGAAAGAAGGGTCTCACATAGGGCTAATGCTTTCATCCATTGGTTTAGCTTTCTATTCATACAATTTTTGAAGTTTACCTACATCCAAACTGAGCGCTTCTTAGACTAACCCTATAAATTTCCCCGGTACCCAAATGGTTAGATGGTACTACTGGAGGTATCTAGACAATTACAATGTGCCCATGCACTTTTGGGTGACAAGCATAGGGTGGGGATTCCTTATCCCCTCTCCTTAAGTGAAGGAATGTATGCACTCCCTACATCCCAATGTGTGGAATATTCTGACAAAGAACTTGTGGAATATAACCTGGAGAGCTCCACACTACCCAGTTGTGGATGGATCCATATGACAAGGTCAAGAAGATGGTTGGGATTGAATACACCCATGTACATAATGTTGAAGACTTTTGGGTCAATTGTAGGGATGACAAAGAAGTGTGAATGAGGAACTACATGCGTATGATGGTGTACTTTTTCAAGACAATCAAGTTATTCCTTGTGCCAAATCAAATAGAGGAGGATGAAAATACAGTAATTAATTGTCAATATGGTGTAGTTGCCAATCTACCATTTCCCCTAATTGATTGGAACAATGAAGAAGTTAGCAACCTCAATCTTCTAATGAAGCTTGTAGAGGCAAGGACAAGGCAATGGATTGATTGGAAGATTTCCTAATTAAAGCTACAAGGATCCACTCTGACATATGGTGAGCTCAAAGACGAGACCGAGAGTGGGGCTAAAGGTGCAATTGCTACCACTGCTACTTTTGGAGAAACTTCATCATCCCCTCCAACTACCCATTCCAAAAAGAGAAAAGAGTTGGCTAAACACCAACCTAAACATAAAGTATATTCAACAAAGGTGTCAGAAAGTGAGCCTTCCAAGAAGCAAAAGAAGGCGGGTGGATTCAAAAAAATTCCCATCATAGAAGAAGACTCACTTCACAAGGGAGAGAAAGAAGAAACTAAGTAGCCAAAGTCACCACCTGCCACCTCTACCCTCACTACCACTGTTCCTGCCATTGCATTCACTCTCCCATTGATCTCCCAAGTGATGGTTACTTCTTCTCCACCTGTGGTGGATATATCAATCCACCTTGCTTCTACCCCACCTGCTGCATAGGTAATGGTGATTGATTCTTCTTCTTCTACTACCTCTCCACATTCTTCCTCCTCCATGTCTCCATCTACAACTCTTCCACTGGCTACTGTGAAAACAACAATGCCTGCCATCTCAATCCCAGAGGCTCTTTCTCGACATATGCGAATCATCCCAATAGAGCTTTCTAGGGTTCTAATGAACCCAATTGTACAAGCTTCCTTGGAACAAGCTGTTGTTGGCCCCTAGTGCCTCCTCTTCTTAAGTCACCAAAAATGGAGGAAACTATGTAGATCTCCATGGAATTGGAGAGACAGACATGGGAAACAACCAAAGAATTAGAAGTTGATGAATATTATGAACACCCAGAGCATCAACACCTAACAATTGATGAAGTTGTGCACAAAGAAGAAGAAATAAGATCCTCTAGGGATGATGAAGAAGATGTCGACACCAAGTATATCATGGAGACCTCCGACCAAGAGCTAGAAGAATATTTTTCCAAACAACTCAAAGATGTTGGAGAAGAAGAAGAGAAGTGACCTCTTGAGGAAGAAAAGGAATCAAATGATGTAATGGAGATAAACACTGAACCTCCAACTGGGGAGCAAGAAGAGATCCTCAAGCATGATGAAGAAATGCTTCCTCAACATGAAGAAGAAGAGAAAGAAGGGGGAAATAAGGAAGAGGATAAGACTAAGGAAGAGGTCAAACCCGAAAAGAGCCTAGAAGTAGAGCATCATGAAGATAATGGGAAGCAAGAAGAAGAAAATAAAAAGGAATTTGAAGGGGAAGAAATCCCCACAGAACACATAACCATCAAATCCCTAGGAAAAGAAACAATGTTCATTCAAGATTCTGATGAAGAAGAGGAAGAAAAGACAGAGCAAGAGGCTCCGAGAAACAAGGAAATTGAAATCTGGCACATCCAAGAAGAAGAAGGTAATCATGAATCATCAAAAGGGGAATCTCAAATGCCTGAGTGGCTCGAGAAGCAACTAGAAAAGAAAACCCTAGCCCCAAGAGATTCGAAGGCAAGGTTAGAAGCCATTCTAGCCTGAGCACAAATAAGTATGAAGAAGGAAAAGAAGCCAAGGGTCAGATCCCACTTGATAAGGGACACTTCAAGATCCAGAACCATGTAGATAGCCACCTCGGTGATGGGAGAAGAAGGGGTCAACTATAATATTTCTACCCTTGATTTGGGAACAACCACAAGAGAGAAAAAGATTGACCATCTTTAGGGGTCCGTTGCCACCATTGTGCACCAAATGCATAAGGAAAAAACCTCTAAGGAGGAATTAAAAGCACAAGTGGCAGACTTGACAACTTACATTTAGCAATGGTCATTGGTCGAAGAGCTACCCACCATGTCATTAGCGCCCACAACTACTATCCAAAGACCACATTGACAAGCTAGAAAGGAGAAAGAATTGGATGAAAACCATATAGAATTTGTTCAACAGGTCCTCTATATCTGCAATATGGGTATCGGTTGTGCTGTTAGGATGACGAAAAAATTCTTAGAGGTGCAAAATTATCTGGAGGGAAAAAATAATTTCTGCACTGACTTCCCAGAGTTGTATAGGATTAAATATCCTAAAATTGAAGCAATCCTCATCATGCCCGAAAGAACATGGGATAAGGAGCTTGCTCTAGCGAAGGATGGTCATTGGCTCATAGAAAACTAGAAGTGGGGCCTTGATCATAGAAGGGAGATCTTAGAATGGGTGCTCCATGAAGTAGAGCAAGATATTGTCTGGGCCAAGGAAACTAGGATAGCCTGTGGGGAATATCTAAGGTTGAATTTTTTTGACATGCTCACCGTTGAGCTTGATCTAGATAAGGTAAAACTGTACTTCCATAAGAAGATGGAAGATGGAACCACATATGCTCTCAAAATAGACTTTATGGGTTTTGCTGCTCGGTGCTTTGCCAAATTTGAGAAGGTAAAGGAAAAAACCCAAGTGTGACGGAAATTGGGATATGCTCACCAGGTGATTTAGAAAATTGAACTTTCAGGTACTTCAATCTGACATTATGGAGTGGAGAAAACTTCAAGAATTGATGGGAGAGTTTGTGGAGTATGCTACTATGAATAAACAAGAAGGAAATCCAATTATTGATGATGAATTCCTCACAAATTAGCCGCAACAAAGCAAGTAGCTAGAGGACAAAAGAGCTACAGTGTTGCCCACAAAAGGAGGAAATAGGCTAAAAGACAAAGATGTAATTTTATATTGTAAAATATTTGGGGGTAGGTGAATCTCTAATGTGTAGTGAATCTTGGCCACACAATGAGATTGAATCTTGGCCATTCAGTTTTCTTTTTGGAGACTATAAATAGGGGGTCTCCTCTCATTTTGAAGAGAGAGTTGAGTTGTTGTAAAGACATGCTGTTGTAATTTTAATAGAAATTCATTGAATTTTGGTGGATTCTTGAGTTCCAATTTCATCTTGCATGATTCTTCTCCCATAGTGTATTTGAATATATTTACTTTGTTGTTTATGAGTTTTGCAAGTTATTAGTAAGTTAGTTAATGTTGTGCATCAATATTGAAGAATTTTGTTGTGTGTTGGCAACCTTCCTTGTCCATAATTTTTTCCATTTATTGATGATAAATAGCTGTGTAAAGTTTGTCTAGGAATAAATTGAAAGCTACATTAAATTTCTATTTTTTATTCATGCTTATGGTGAATAAATGGTTGAAAATCTCCAGTCCTTAGATGATTGCACTAGTTTCATGAAACTGTGAAGTAATCTAGTTAAGTGGAACTTAGTTTTAGGAAGGTTGTCTATAGTAGGGTCCTCCATTATCATTTTTAATTGATATTTTTAGGTCTAGGAACTTCCTCTCTTCCCTGCCCCATTTATTTTTCTTTTAAATAGTGACTTTGAACAAGGTTCATTGCACATTGTAAAGCCAAATCTGAAGTTGAAATAGGTGTTCTAGGCTACTATTTGAACCTACAACAATGGTGCAATAACTTTCCCATCTTAAGAACTACATTGGAAGATCCAATTCTCCTCCAACTTAACTTACGTAAGTCTTCCCTATGATTACCAACAAGCTCACATCAAAATGACTGAGACATTCCAAGCATGTCATGACCTGACACCTGAGAGACCTTGGGGTGATTTTCAACAATTTGTTGTTGGAGATTGTATTTCAAGAGAGGTGATGCACCTTTGCATTACTTGTGTTGAGAAGTGCATAAAAAACACATCAAAAGACCCTTTTTTTTTTCCTCCATTGGAAGAATAGGTGCAGGTCTATCATCTTGGTAGAGAAAGCTTGATACGTCCTTTTTCTCCACAATCTCTTTGCTTAAGTATCCCTACTTTTTAAAAGTGGTAGATTCTACTTTGAAGGTTTGAGATGCTGTGTTGAGTGGCTACAAATTTTCATGAGATTTAGGAGATTGATGTAACTCTCCTAATACAAAGGAACTCTTCTTCAATTTATAGTCTCCACATTCATCATCTTGGATTACAAATTTGATGTCTGGGATGTTCTTTATGGAGGGTTTCCTTGTCTCAAATGTGGATGCCAAGGTGGATGGATCAACATAGGAAGATATGGGTCCTTCGTCATTCTTAGGAACTTGTGGGATTTTGTAGTAGTTAGCTTCCAAATTCTTGCAGTGGTAAAATGGTTCAGGTTCACCATGGATTGTGACTTGCTTATCTTGATAAGGGAACTTGACACATTGGTGATAGGTAGATGCAATAGCTTGCATCCCATGAATCCATGGATGCCCTAGGAAAATATTGTAAGTAATCTCATGACCAAGGACTTGGCATGTGGTTTCCGTGATGGATGGTCCCACTTGAATGGGGAGTTGGATGGTGTCTTGGGACACCCATTTTTGATCATCATAAGCCCTAATAGTAATACCCTTTCCTTTTTTAATAACATCTTCAAAAAATCCTATATTTTTGATTAGCTACAAAGTACAAATATTGATACCAGCACGTCCATCCACAAGGACTCTCTTGACTTTATTTTTGTGAACTAGGACCTCTATATGTAATGCACGATTATGGGATGGTTTCTTTGGGAGGTCGTGTTCTGAAAATGTGAGAAGATGGGGCATGGTGATGCATCCAATCATAACTTGAAATTGGATTACATCAATATCATTAGGCATAGTTGACATGAACAAAGCTCTCTAGAATATCCCTATGTGTAGGTGATATTTTTAGCTACTCCAAGATGGATTTTTGAGTGGGGGATTTCTTCAGCTACTCCAAGACACCATAGTCATTAGGATTTGATTTTGGAATAGTAGATGATCCTCTAGGTGGTGGCGATGGTCCTTGAATGGTTATTGTGCCTTTGCGTGAGGTGATGTCACATTCTGGGCTAGGTACCTTGATATTAATGACTATTATGAACTCATCTAAGGATGCTATAACATGGTCATATACATGGTTGATATTTGTGTAGTTTTCTCCCTTACCCTTGTCTTTTCCTTTGTTATGATCAGGCATCAGATTCGTGTATATCTTTAAATCATGGTTTCCCACTTGTTGGTCAATAGTTATATCCCTACTCTCAATGAGGTCTTTGATAAGGTTCTTCAATTTAATACAACTATCCATTGTGTGTCCCTTGATTTTATGATAATCACAAAGGTGATTCTTGTTATACCATGCTGGTTTAACTTGAGGCTCTTGGTAATTTTCATAAATGGGGAGCATGATGATATTTGATTGCATTAGATTTTTCATGACATATTTGATAGGTTCCCCCAAGGGTGTATATTTTCATTTATATACATATTTGTTCCTTGGGGGTGGTCCTCCTTGAGAATTTACATTGTTGACTACCTAGTTTTTCTATTGTTGGGGTGTGTTTGTTTGTGGTGTATTTTGTTGATAGTTGATTTGTGATTGATGAGTGTTGTGTTTTGGGTATGTATGTTGGTGCACTAATAACCACTTTGGCATCAACAACACCATTATTCGTAATGTTCTTATTCTTTTCCCATGTGCGAGGTTTGTCATTATAGCTCCTTGACAGTTGATTATCCTTGTATGTGGGTATGTGCCCTTGTGCTATGAGGGTTGTCTCAATGTTGAGAGATTTAGGGATTAATTGATCATATGTCTGTTAGTGTAATTAATTAATTATTACACTAGCATAATTTAACTTAGGTCATGCATCATTTAGTCCTAGGTTAGATTTTAATAAATCATTTAATAATTTCGGTAATATTCCCTTCCTTGTTTGTAGGGATAATATTCCTTCTAGAAGATGAGTTGTCCTTCTAGAACTTATCTCAACATTTAATAATTTCCTAGATAAGGTTCACATGTTGTCACATGTTGTTAGATCATGACACATGGCAACATCTCATGCATTTTATGTTTTCTCTTTTGCCTATATAATTAGGCACTTTGTTCATTTGTAACTTATCATCATATCATATCATATCAATATAGAATCTTTATTCAATATTCCATTGTTTTAACACTTTCCTTTGTGGTTGATTATCTTTCATGGCAAAGGTCCTTTATTGAAGATTCTGGAGCTTCAGGGACTGTGCATCCATAATCTCAACATGGTATCAGAGCTTTTCCAGTGAAAAATCAATCCTTGATCAAGGAAGTTGGAGTGCAAGATTCTTGCAGGCTTGGAATTTATGTTGCATGCTAGTTGGTTCTACTTGGGAGCCAAGCTAATGTTTGGTGCACATTAGGCTCTCTCTGACCTCTCCATTGCATCCAGAAGGCCTCAAAACCCATAGATTTCCTGCTCATTTTCCAAAATCAAAGTTATATCATCTAGGAGCCTCTGAGGTAAAATCTAGGGTTTGCATTTTTTGTACTATTCATACAAATCTGCAGGAAAAAATCTCCCCTCTCAGTCCTCTTCAAAGGAAATTTTTTCAAAGAAAAATTAGAAAAAATTTATCGGCTATTTTGGGCAATTTTTTCTATAGTTCGGGCATAAATTTATTTGTAGTGGGCGATTGGTATTTTAATATATAGTCGACATAAATATTTTTTTTCAATCACTATAGTTGGGCATTTATTTTCAGTCGGCATATATTAGAATTTGTTTTAATTTTTTTGAATTGCAAATAAATTGCAATATTAAAAGATTTGGTGTCGGCATTCATCAACCTCTGCAGACTTGTCACATCACCGACCTACCACCTGCATCACCTAATGTCATCCACGTCAGCTGGTTCGTTGCCACTAACATTGACCACCATTACCTCGCCAGAGTCTCTTCTCGGTGACATCCACAGAGCACTCACCAATGACCAAGCCCTGTCCACTCCAGCCCCTGTCCCATCGACAATTATGGGCTCCGCTACCTCTGAGTGATGCAATCTCCCCGCTGGTTGAGCCACCCATCCCTCCACCTCTGCACCACTCCAAAATTGCCATCTGGGTAGGCGTTTATTTTTTACATTAGCGACGCTTGTGGTCATATTAGTGACCAAGGTCCAAGAGTTTTTTAAGCCCCCGAGTGCTTGAAGTTTGCACCTTGTTAGCCAGTCCAGTTCAATTCAGGAAAAAATCTTCCAGAAGGCATAACTTTCACACATGATATCAAAAATCTACAAACAATATATCATTACCAAGCTCTCTGAGTCTAGTTTGCAGAGGTGTGTTGTGTTCTTCCAGATTCTACTTCTATCAAAAATTATTCTCAATTGAAGTGGAAACCCTAATTTTGGGTTTAGAGGTGATTTCTAGATTTTCAATTTGTTTCAAAAGCTTCACTTCAGTTGATTGTTGATCAATTATCTGGTTTCAACATTTTTTGTTAGAAATATTTTGTCTTGGATTGTTGTTCTCCTCTAATGGATGACACAGGATTTGGGATTCTCACTTCTCATAACTATCACACATGGAAGGTCAGTATGTGGAGACTTCTTTGGTCCAAGGGACTCTAGTCCACTTTGAGTGAGAAACAACCTCATCTAACTAGAGAATATGAAAAATTCTAGCATCAGATTAAGTGTGAAGAGGCTATGGGGCTTATTGCTCTACATGTCTCCAACTCTTTATTCTTCCATATTGAGGGGTGCAAGACTCCCAAGGAGGTTTGGGACAAGCTCAAGGATCTCTTTGATTCTGTTAGTGATGTACGAGCTTTTCAATTGTAGGCTAAACTTGCTTCACTCACTGTTTATCAATTTCCTTCCATCAAAGACTACTTGGTAAGATTCAAGTCTCTAAGGACTCAGCTTTCTAGGTGTGGCAAAGATAAATCTGACAAAGATTGTATATTCATGATCCTATCTAGCTAAGAGGTTCCTTCTCCTACTTTGCTACCTCTTTCTATTCCACCATGGATGGTCTTGGTGATAGCTTTGTTATACCATCATTTGAGACATTTTGTGAATGACTGACTTGAGAACAATCCAAGCTCAACTAGGCTGATACATCCACAAAATCCCATGCATTGATGGCATGATCATCTAGGGGAAAGGTCAAGTACAAAGGAAAATCAAAGGCAGGAGCTTCTTCTGAATCATCGTCACTACCCAAGGAAGAAAAGTCGAAGAGGGAGAGGCCCAATTGCAACTTCTATAATGGGCTTGGTCACATTGAGGATACATGTTTCAAGAGAGAGATACATGAGCTAAGGTAGATACTAAGAGATCACAACATCTATCTCCCTCCCACAATAGTCAAATCTCCTCACTCCCCCTCTCATGAAGAGTCATCATCAGGTATTGTTGGAATTGCCACTGTTGAAAATCTTGGTAAGGGGAATGCTTTGATAACTACTTTGGTTGATAACAAAGAAGGATGGGTTCTTGACTTTGGTGCTTCTCGGCATGTCATTTCTTCTCAACAACATATTATGTGGGATACTTTGAGGCCTGCCAACTTTGACATAATGTTTACTGCAAATGTAGATATTGTCTATGTTGTTGGTATTTGTGATGTTTCTCTAAATGGAAAGAGGTTGGAAGATGTTGTCTACATTCCTCAGATTGCTCATAATCTATTGTCTGTCTATCAACTTGCTCAGGAGGGATTGAGCATTGAGTTCACTTCAGAACTTTCCATCATCAGGGATAGGTTTGATGTCCTTGTTTCCTTTGGAAAAGCTGATCATCACTCCAAGGTATACAAGTTTACAAAATTCTGGGATCGAGATCAACCTGCTTCTGACTCTCTAGACTCAAGAGTAGGAAGCACTTCACCTCCCCCACCTCACCAAGGTTGTAGTGGCTGGATTGACTTGGCTCTTTGCATGGCACCATCTTCTTCAATAGACACCTCTCAGTTGAGATTTTCTTCAGCAGGGATGGATTCATTCACTTCTTTAGAATTTTGGTACATGGATGGGTTCTCTTCAGGTCTATCTAACTTGGCTTCTTAGTTCATCACTGGTCTTGAAGATATTCTAGAGGGGACTACTCTCCTTTATGGAGGGGCTATCTAGTCCACATATTTTTTTGTTCTCTTTGTATATATGTGATGGTTGTAGTCCTTGGGGGGTAATGTTGAGTCCTCCAAACATCACTCTTCCATCTTTTTTTTCTTTTATATCTCCTTTTTGGAGAGGGGTTTTGTTCCCACTGGGTTTTCCCCTTTTCTTTGGTTGTGGGAAATTTTCTAAATCTTCTTGCATAATCATTGAATTTTCCTACCTAAGTTGAACTTATGGGGGGTGTTAATGTAATTAATTAATTATCACACTAGAATAAGTTAACTTAGGTCATGCATCATTTAGTCCTAGGTTAGAGTTTAATAAATCATTTAATAAATGGGGTAATATTCCCTTCCTTCTTTGTAGGGATAAGATTCCTTCTAGAATATGAGTTTTCCTTCTAGAACTTATCTCAACATTTAATAATTTTCTAGATAGGGTTCACATGTTGTTAGATCATGACACACGGCAACATCTCATGCATTTTAGGTTTTCTCTTTTGCCTATATAATCAGGCACCTTGTTCATTTGTAACATATCATCATATCATATCATATCATATCAATATAGAATATTTATTCAACATTCCATTGTTGCAACACTTTCCTTTGTGGTTTATTATCTTTCATGGCAAAGGTCCTTTATTGAAGATTCTAGAGCTTCAGAGACTGTGCATCCATAATCTCAACAATGTCATGATACATTGCATTTTTAGTTGGAAGGACAACTCTCCCTCAAGGTTGGAAATGATGGTTCCTATTTGTTTCTCCTTTGGCATGGACCATTTTCTCTTGCTGGCTCTAGACCTTCATCACTATAAGAAGGTTACGAATGATTCTTCCCTATCTTGCTTGAGGCTAGATGGTTTCCTCCAAGCTGACATCCATGTCTAGATTAAATGAGAAGTTTTTTATAAATAGGTCTATGATGTACTAGAACTTGTTGATTCTAGGAGGTAAGTGGGTGAACCATTCAATTGCGAGACCATCCAAGCTTCAAGGGAAGAGTCACATTAGATAGGAGTCATCATATGCTACTTCCATGCAATGTACATGAAATTATCTGATATGGTCCTCAGGATTTCCTTTTCGTCTATATTTATGGATTTTTTCTATTTCAAGTCCTAGTGGGAATGGGACCATAGTGATGTTCATATCAAAGGGATAGGGTACAAATCTCATTGGGCATATTATTTTTTCATCTTTCTATATTGAATGTCTTTTATTTGATGCAAGAGCAATTTAACCTATGTGGAAAGATAGTTTTGTGGGTAGGGTGGTGGAATGTACATGTTTTGGGGTGGTATGGTTTGTTGGGTGAATGATGGGGTGGTGTAAGTTCCTTGCTTGTTAAATTTCAAGGCATTTTGTTGTGTTTTTGTAAAGGGTTACTGGAAGCCTTCTTGTTGTGTGAGCAATGCCTATTAGTATGCCTATTGTTGTTGTTGTGCCAATAATGCTTGTTGTTGGGCTTGTTGCTGTTGTGCTAATAACACATGCTGCTATGCATGTTGTTGCGCTACTTTCTACTATTGTGATATCAATGCTTATTTATGGACACGGTGTTGTTGCAAGGATTGTTGATAGGCTTGCTATTGTAAAGCTTACACTTGTGCTAGTTGTTGCACTTTTTCTTGTGCTTGTTGTTGTACTTTCTATGCTTGCAAGGCTTGGGATTGTGCTTAGGCTTGATATTGAGCTTGCACTTGCACTTGTGCTTGTTGTTTTTGCAGTTGTTGCAATGCATTTTGGTAAGCTTGTTGTGTGGCTTGAAATGTGATGCTGTATTGATTTTTTGCATTAGGATTTTTAGGTGGGGGTGGTGGATTTTGTTGTAATGATATGTTGAGAGATTTTTGGGGTGTTTTTTGAGGTGGTTGTTGTGTGATGACAAGGGGTTGGTTGATTGGTGGTGGATTTGGGATTGGATTCGACATGCCTAACCCTTGACCTTGAGATGCTTCAGATGTTGTTGATGGGGTGATCAATGGTTGGGATGAGGCCACTTGGTGTTATGATATTGGTGGCATATTTGGATTTATGATGGATGAATTGAGTTGATTTGTGTTTGATAGGTTTGTTTGATTGGTTTGATTTTGAGGAAAGGTACTTGATGAAGTGATCTTTTTAGACCTTGGATCAATGTAGGTGATGTAGTTATGATGGGAGCTAGTGTATATGTTTGTGATGTGTGTCCAAGGAGTGAATAGGAAGCATCAAAGGTGCCCAATTGTTTGAATAAATCTAATTGTCCTTGTGAAATGTTTAGAGTGTAACCTTGTGTATCAAGGGCATAAGAGGGTGTGGCCCAAAAAGTGGATGAATTGTTTGTGTCATGGAAGAAAAGTGGCACATATGGTTTTTGATTTTGTTGTGGGATAGTGTTAGTAATACCCAAGACCGTGTTGGCCTCCAAGTTTTGATTGTTGACAAGAGGATGCCCTTGAAGGTCTTGAAGTAGTGAGATCCCTTTGGTTGTCATGGGTTGACTTGGCACATGTGATGATGATGGTTGGGAGATGGATTGGACCATGGCTAGAAAAGATGGTGTGAAATATGCTTGAAGAACAGTTCTCGTGGGTTGTTCAATGATGGTGGTCACATCAAAAGTGGAAGGGAGTTTAGCCCATTCTTTTTCCAATAACAATATGTATTGGGTGGGATTTAGTGTCATGACCATGTTGAAAAGTTTGTGGGTGTCAATATTTTGTAACAAATCGAGTAACTCATCATGGGACATTTCTTTGTCATTGTTCATGATGTCCTCATTTGGAAACCCCCCTCTATATATTCTTGAGGTAGTTGAGGGAGATTAGGTGGAGGGTTGGTAGATGCCCTTGGACTAAATTCAATTTGGCTTAAATCAATCATGGTTAATGTTTCCTTATTTTGGTCCATGCTCCTCTTGTGTGGACAATAAAATTTGGGATCAACTTAGGAAGTATGTGTGATGAAACTTTGAATTCACTTGGTTGATCTAATTCTAGGTACAAAAAGAACTTCTAGGATGTTTTAAGATCAAATGATGATGGTGTTGGAATTATGGAGCCTTGAAACATGAGCATGGAGTGTGGATGGTTTGTTTTGTTTGTTCCTATGTTGTCATTGATGTCAACATGGTGAAAACTATATGGGAAGATTACTTGGTTTACCGAAAGCTATTCTCTACCGGTAATGTTCTTTTGTGATGAGCCAATGCATTGGTATTTGAGTCCAAAATTCACCACAAGAATAGATATGAATCCAATCTCTTAACCATGTTATCATGTCTCATTTAGATATCTATATCCAAGATCTTGAGAAGTTTTGGAAAGTTATCTCTAACAGAGTTCAACTCTATATTTTATTGTTGTTCCTTGCTTGGCATATCAATGTGGGAGACTATGCATTTTCTTAAGGAGAACATTCTAATGTTGTGGTTTTAATGATTGTATCTATGATGGTAGTATGATGAGAAATTAATGTGGTCTTAGATCTGGAAGGTGTTTTATTCGAGGTTTGTATGTTGGTTTGGAGATTCTATGAATTAAGTTATAATCTTGGCCGATTTGGTATAATGCACTACATGGACAAAATGTTTAATCATATATGGTGTCGACAAGTGTGTTTTGATTATTTTGTATTAATATAATTAGGCCAACCTAATTGATAAATAAGACATACCAATATATATATAAGATTCTTTGGAAAGAAGAGAAATTGTGAAGAGTGTGGAAGTGTGATCGTGGAAGAAAGGTTAAAGAGGATCCGAGCCTAAGTGTTTTATTAGGTGAGGATCATAGTAGATTTTTTGTGAAAATGCTAGGTGAGGTAGTACTTCATATTCTGAGCTTCATTGGAGATAAACATTGCATATTGAAGGTGTATTATATTAGTTCAAACCTTTTGGCAGTGAGCCACAATCTCTGTATCTTGGTGGTTAGCCATCTTTTGTATTCAAGTAGTGAGCCTTTTTCATGGATAGTGAGCCCTATAATATATTGTATTTGAATATAATATATTATGATTTAACCCTCAATGTGGTTTTTCCCTTTTTTGGTTTTCCAGAAAAATCCTGGTGTTCATGTGTGTGGTTGCATCAATTTGTTTCTATGTTCTCTCTTGCTAATTTAGTCAGAATTGTGATAATGGTTAAATGGATTTTATGTGAATCATTTTATGTAATACTGATTTAGCCCCGCTCTTAGTATTCCATATGTTCAACAATTGGTATCAGAGCTTGGTTCCTCAGAAGGAGCCTAACGGCTTGAGGAAGGTCCAGAAAATTTGTGTATAAGAATTTTTTTCCTCCGGAAGTGATCTTTGTTGGATGTTCAGAAGAAATAGAAGATTTGAAGGACAAGTTGATGAAAGAAAATGAGTATGTTGAAAAACTACAAAGTAAATGTGTTGAAGCATGCAATCTATTGGTTAAGGTAGATGAAATTATCTCTAGCCTACTACAACAATTGGATGAAAAGAAAGGAACTAAAAAATGTCAATAAATTGAAATTTAGAGGAATATGGATGAATGCACAAAGCTTGAGCAAGAAGTGGAAATCTTGAGATCTGATCTAGAAAAGGAAAGAAGTTTTGAAGATAAATTTAAGGTAAGCTCTGAAATGCTTGATGAGTTGATTATCTCTCATAATTTGGCTATGGATAAAAGTGATTTAGGGTTTGAAGAAGGCCAGAGTTCTAAAGCGAAGCAATCTACTGACAAGAAGACTTAGTGAAAAGATGCATGAATTAAGAATCTAAGAAGAAATTCCAAAAGAACTACCATCAAATAATCTATTGCTAAAAGGTATTTATCTTTCAATAGTGTTTGTCATTCCCTCAAGAAATTTGGGCATAAGGTAAAGAACTACGAAAGTAAAATGAATGATACTTTGTCATTCTTCAAAAAATGTTTTAAGTGCAAGAAGGTTGGACATAAATCTAGTTTGTGTGAGAATAGATTGAATAAAAGAAAAAATGGAAGGAAGTATGTTGTTAGTTGTAAGTGTAGTGGTTTGAAACAACCTATTAATAACTATAGAAGAAGAAGAAATAATTATCTGGTGAAGAAGCATGAACAAATCATTGATCTAAAAGAAGCAAGAAAAGAGATGACATGGATCTGGAGAAAGGAAAGAGAATTCAAGCAAGTTGAATCAGAGTCATCAATCTTATCTGTGCTAACCTCCAATGCAGATACACTTGCCAATTTTTGAGCCTAGCAATAACTAAGGGGGAACAATTGATAGAAAACTTAATAAACCCCCTCATCGATACTTATGTCACATCATGACAAAAGTATATTTAATGTGGTAATGGATTTAAGGAATTTCTTAGTTGCATGTGTGAACAATGAAGTTTGCATAATTTGAAAGAATGGAGGCACACACTATTTTTGAGGCAATCTACCTATAATTTGAAGCATTTATTGCTAAAGCATTCAAAATGAAAGAAATAAATTTAGACATTTCAAGAGGCATATGTATTTTCAGAGAAGCATGCAAAGGAAGCTTAGTGACAAATTCCAATTTTTAGAGTTTGAAGGAGAGATCAAGTTGATTTGAAATGTGCTCCAGAAGCTGGATATCTATCTAGTTCTTGTTGGAATTTATAGAGGTATTCTTGGTTGCACAATCTTTCATTTTTATTGCTATGGATAATTCAAAGGTTGTGAATATTTTTGATGGAGTGCAAGTTAATTTGAGGAAATATTTGAAGAATCTATTGGAAGAGTTTGTTGGTGCATTCTCTTGCATCCCTCCTAGAGTGTTTCCCATAGAAGATATCCATGCATATGTTACAAAAAGATAGAGGAAATGTCAACGGTCCTATTGAGAATTCTATGGAAGAATGAATTGGAAGATAACCATGAAGCCTACAAAGTGTTAGTTGAGAATAAGTTGGATGTGTGGTGGAAATCCTCTTTGTTCGAGTTTGACAGGAAGCATATCTGAATAGTTTTGAGCATAATTCATAATGAATCTTTATGGATGAATGATGCACATTTGATTACCATAGAATCAATCAAATATGTAATTGGTTTATGTTCCTCTAGAACAGTTCCCAAATGAAAGGTTGTAAATGAGCAAGATATAATTGAGGTTAATGGTATGAATCTTGAAGGGAAATAGATTGATTTGAGATCAATTGTGGATCTAGCTATTAGTTATTCCGCAATGGTCATTGGTCATAAAGTTTGTATCCCTAGCAATGACTTCACATTTTCAACTACTATTTTATATATTACTGTTGATATTGTCAAAAGAGGTATGGATTATGACTTATGTGAATTAATTCAGATACATCTTTTGAAGAATTTAAGGAAAATCAAGAAGAGTAAAAAGAATACATTATGGTATGGAAATTTGGTTGCCTTCTTACTATTTTACTTTTTGAAAGTATTACTAGTAATAGGAAGAATAGAATGGTCAAATACAGAGCCTATTTTCCATCACAATAGGAACTTTATGTTAAATCTTGGCAATTTGGATGCACAAGAGACTGCTCTTGTTGCATTCTTTGGGACATTTTAGATGAGGACGAATAGAAGGTCAAGTATTCTAGTAAGTGTTACTAAAAGGTATTCTAGAAGTATCAATTTTCTAGTGTCTGTAGATTTATGTCACCTAGAAGTAGTTGAATCAAGATTGATGTGGATATCTGAGTTATATTATGAAGTGTCAGAGGCTGAAATTTATTATTATGCAAAAATTCTTTTAGAAAAGAAAGAGTGTTGTCAAAGAAGTTGTAGAAGGAAGTGAGTTTGAGAGAGCTCAACATAAGCATGAAAGAATAAACATTCAAGGAGATTTAGAAGAATTGCAGAAGGTTATTCTCATTGCTAATTTTGATTCATCTATTTTGTTGTGGAGAATCTTAAAATGATTAATTCTTTGAAGGTTTGCATCTTCAGTCTGGAAGTACATGTTGGTATCAGGTTTGTTGAAGAAAATTTTGAAGATATCAAAGAAAAATGTGCAAGTGCACATAGTTGAGTAATGAAGGAATTGGAGAGTGTGTAAGTTTGTGAGGAAGAGGCACAAGAACTACTTTCTTTTTCCTAAATTGGTCTAGTAGTACTCTAAACATAAGAGATGAGATAAGGAATATTGAGACTAGGATAAGCACTCAAGAGATACATAAAAATTGACATAATAGAGACAATAAAAAGTGGTCCTATATTATGCAGCTTCAGGATAATTTTTTCCCCTATGGGATGAAAGAACAAAAGTTATTAAGAAGTTTGTGGCACTTAGAGACATGGTTAAACTCAGACATGTTCCTATTTCTAGTGCTCTTGATAGTATTGGTGAATAATTAGAAATTAATCTTAGTACCAATACTTTAGTAGATGGTATAGAGTCCTTAACTAATCTTGAGCTATTTCATAAGACTCTTGTAAGTGCAAAAGGATTATGGGAAGAAGTTAAAGTGTCATGGAAGGTCATCCTAGAGAGTCTCAAAGGTTCTTCTTCTTTAGGTTGATTCATTTTTGTGTTCATATCTTTTTGGTTATATTTTGATGAATATATACATATATACCAGACCCCATCCTTTTCCATTGATGGACCAAATGGGGAGAGATAGAGGTTGGCAGAGGAAATTTTTTTTTGAGAAGAACAATTTTGATAGGGGGAGTATTCAGTTTCTGAATATTGGAATTTTTTTTTGACATGCATGTTTCCATTAATGTCGAAGGGGGAGATTGTTGGAAATATGGAACCTTGCAACATGCGTATGAAGTGTGGATGGTTTGTGTTGGTTGTTCTTGTGTTGTCATTGATTTCAACATAGTGGCAACTATATGGGAAGATTACTTGGTTTACCAGAAGCTATTATTTATCAGTAATTTTCTTCTGTGATGAGCCAGTGAATTGGTATTTGAGTCTGGAATTTACCACAAGAATAGATATGACTCTAATATATTAACCACGTTATCATGTCTCATTCAGACATCTATATCTTGGATCTTGAGAAGTTTTATAAATTTATCTCTGACATAGTTCAACTCTATCTTTTACTGTTAATCCTTGCTTAGCATATTAGTGTGGGAGACTCTGCATTTTCTTAAGGAGAACATTCTAATACTATGATTTTAATGGTAGTCTCTATGATGGCAATATGATGAGAAATTAATGTGGTATTAGATCTAGAAGGTGTTTGCTTTGAGGATTGTATGTTGGTTTGGAGATTCTTTGAATTAAGTTCTAATCTTGGTCGACTTGGCATAATGCACTACATGGATAAAATGTTTAATCATATATGGTGCTGACAAGGGTGTTTTGATTATTTTGTCTTCATCTAATTAGAATGAACTAATTGATGAATAAGACATACTTGTATATATATATATATATATATATATATATATATATATATATATATATAAGATGCTTTGGAAAGAAGAGAAAGTGTGAAGAGTGTGGAAGTGCGAGTGTGGAAGAAAGGCAAAAGAGGATCTGAGCCTAAATGTTTTATTAGTTGAGGATTAGAGTATATTTTTTGTGTGAATGTTGTGCGGGGTATTACTTCATATTTTGAGCTTCATTGGAACTGAACCCTACACATTGAAGGTGCATTCTATTAGTTCAAACCTTTTGGTAGTGAGCCACAATCTTTGTATCTTAGTAGTTAGCCATCTTTTGTATTTAGGCACTGAGCCTTTTTCAAGGACAGTGAGTCCTAGAAGTGAGCCCTATAATATCTTGTATCTAGATATAATATATTGTGAGTTAACCCTCACCATGGTTTTTCCATTTTTGGGTTTTCCATGTAAAAATCTTGGTGTTCATGTGTGGTTGCATTGATTTGTTTCTATGTTCTCTCTTGCTGATTTCATTAGAATTATGATAATGGTTAAATGGATTTTATGTGAATGGTTTGATGGAATTCTGATTCACCCCCCTTTTAGTATTCCGGATGTTCAATAGATGTTATGAAGGGGTGAATTATATGTGTACTTTAACTTCTAAGAACTTTAGGTAATACTAGACTTTGGGTTTTAATTTTGATGCTTGGATTTGGATAATGAACTTTTAAATCCTAGGACAAACTTGTGATCTTTGGATAAACTTGTTCAAAGGATTCTAATTTAACTAAATATGTGAGAAAGGATTTATTCCCACACACCTAACTAAATTTTCTTATTTTTATTTGGTTTAAATGATTTACCAAAGTCTAGCATAATGATCTTTCCAAAGCTCTAGAATTTGTTTGTGGGATTGAATTTGATAGATGTTTTGGGATGAATGGAATGTTGTTTTGACCCTAGATGAATCTAGGAATTTATTTACAAAATAAGATATTGAAGAACATGCTTTACGCTATGAGTAATTCAAACCCAAAAGATCAATGCTTTAAATAGTATGCTCATATTGGATATGCAAATCTACCTCGTCCCTTAAAGGGCAGGTATAAAATTCTCTTATCAAGATATCCTTGTTGTGGTAGTTCTTCAAGATGATTTTCTTGATAGAATTTGAACTATGATGTCTCTTTTTGAAAAAAAAATGTGGGTCTTTGCTTAAGGACTTTGGTCTTGCAAGAAATCATGAAAACAAGCACATGTGTGAGGTTTAATTTGTGAGTTTATCTTGATTAATGAATTTCTTTTTTTTTCTACATCCACTTGTCTTGCTTAAGTTTCAAACTAACTATCTATGTCTAAGAAACCTTTCATTCCACAAGGTCCATTATGTGAAAATCAAGAAACCAAGGCCATAGTTTCCCTAAGTTGACTTTGAAGAAAGAAAATCAAGATATGAGTTGAAATATTTAGAAGCATCTAAAGATGAGATCCTTAGGGACAAGCATTAATATTGGACTCTTCAAAGGTATTCACTCTTTTCAAAGGGTTTGAAATTTGATGATTGTTCAATTTTTCTTTCAATGTTTTGGAACCAAGTAATGTATTAAAACTAACTCACAAGAAACACAATCCTAGTTCAATGGTATGGTTTTCTTGAAGGGCTTACCTCATGCCTTTCGTAGTAGAAGAGATGATTTTACATGCAATAAAGGAAAGAGTATAGAGGTATGTTAAGAATGAAGTCTTAGTCTCTACACTTTAACCAAGATTAGACATGACAAGTATCTTCTTGTAATCTAAGTTCTAATGCACCACTTTGATAAACTCATTGGATGGAAAAAGTTGGTTACTACAACAAGGTTCTTAGTGACAATTTTTTGGGATAAACTGGTGTCTATACATGTGCCAATTCACTTAATTAAGAGGCATCCCAACACTTAGAAATATCTGAGGGTTTTTACGTATCACACAAATACTAGGGGAGACATTCGTTGGTATAGAACATCCACACTAGCTAGTTAATGACTTTCATCACACTAATTATTTATATAGCGGAATGAAATGAAAGTACTGCTTGGGTTGTTCCCTCTCACAAGTTAGGAGGCAGGCCCTCTAAAGGTGACTCAACATGAAAAATAAAAAAGTTACACTTTTGAGAGTTTCTCTTCACCCAAGATTGCACGAAGCACAAGGGGAGAGGATACACACTTAAAGTGTGTCAAAGACAAGACCAATCACTCAAAAAAATTGTTTATTTTATCCTTCAAAGAAATAGTGACTTCATTTTAAGCACCACATATGAGTGTGATTTTGTTTTGTTCAATTTTAGTCCAACATAGCAATGACTAGTGAGTTTGTAGTTTTAACTTTAACCAAATTGAAAAATTCAAAGTAATGGTTATTTTAAGCCCAAAATGAAACTAGTTGGTCCTAAAATAGAAAATGAAAGGAAAAAATGTTTCTTAAGCTATTACAATGAGCATCAAAATGCTTTTCAATTTTCAAGTCAAAGTTTCAATCTTCCAATTTGCAAAATTGACTATGGACCAACAAATGTGACGTTGTTTCCTCAAAGGTGACACTATTTAGAAAAAGTAGCGCTCTGGTGAAATACATAGGCAATGCTCTACTATGGATAGAGAGTGCAAAGAAAATACTAGAATTACAGAAGCAATGCTGAAATGAAGATGACATTTTGGTGAACCCTGCTAAAGCATAAAAACCCTAGAAGTATAAAATGACGGTATATCAAAGGCGATGTTGAAAGAATAAGACATAAGTGACAATATTCATCAAAAGTGACTCCTTGGCATCAAAAGTGGTGCTTTTTTCAAAGGTGATGTTGAATCTTCCAGCAATAGCAATGCAAGAATCAAAGGTGACGCTTTGGTTGCAGAAAATGACGTCACTTTCCTGGGACCTACAAAAACATGATTTCTAAGCCAAAATGGATTTTTTTTAAATGCTTAGCCATCCTTCTAGCTCCAAAATGTGAATGTTTATTTGCACCAAGCTAATCAAAGACAAAGAAAACAACGTTAGTCACATTAATAAGCACAAACAACCATTCCTTATGAAATTCTTGATCATACAAAGATAAGAAAACATGAAACAAAGCAAAAAAAAAACAAATAAAAGCATGTAATCCTATCCAAATAGATCAAACCTCCATCCCATAGGGGGATTCATGCCACTTTTATGTGGAAAGTAGCACTTTTCCAATCCCTTGTGATAAGATTTTAGATCCTTGATGAACAATGGTGATATTTAATGAAAAATATGATGAACTCAAGCCAATATGATGATGAAAACCTATAGCTATGTGATGAATTTGAATAGAGTAACAATGCATGAAGTGGTGGATCCATATTCAATATAGGAAGCCTCTATTTATGGGAGTGAAGGGTTGAAGAATAGATGAAATTGAGGAATGTGGGATTAAAATGAATTTCATTAGCCTTGTGACAAGTGTCACAATGCTATTATGGGGGAGAAAAACATAGTGTGAAATTCTCATGGGTGACAATTTATTATGCTACATTTAGCCCCCACTTTATTGAGAGTATGAACCTAGATGCTCAAACTCACACTAAAGTAGAAAAAAATGTTAAGAGGGGTTTGATTGTCTGATGTTGAAGAGATAGGATGGTAATGAATCTAGGGGGATACACAAGCCCTTAAGATTTGATATCCCATGGAAAACCAACATAAGGAAAAAGGAACACATATGTATGTAATATAGTAAAACAACATAAACAAACATACACAGTCAACAAAAAATGCAAAGGGTATGAATATCATAGACTAAAAAGATGTGATATGTTAGGATCCATGCCCAATGTATTCATGACTCATGGGGTAAAAAAGTGTGTTATTTGCTAGGTGAATCACAAACCAAAGGCAACACAGGCTAGTGAAGTCCAGTATTCACTAGGTGAGCCTTTGAAAGGCATTAGCAAAATGAGAAATACATAAGGAATAGTGAGGATCGGTTTTCACTAGGTGTGTACCCATGTCAACCATACCAAGAATTATACTCCTTGATAATTTTGATAAGGTGCTACAAAATTCCATGTCAATGCATCACTAAGTCCAACATGTGTGAACAAAGTGAAGCTCATAATGGAATGATGCCACCACCTTAAAGTAATTACAAAATACATTGCTGTGAGCAATCACTTTAAGGTATAAAAAAGATAAATGCCACGTGATAAAGGTCATGAGAGCTTATTTGGAAATCCTTATGCCAATGATACATTTCAAAATAAATCTAACTCACGATAAGGGGTTCAACTATCCAAATGTTGGAGAGATAGGATGACATTGAATCTAGGGGGATGTGAAAGCCCCCAGGATTCAAGATCCCACGACAAATGAACATAAGGAAAAATGAACACACATGTGAAGTTAAATGAAACATGGAAAACAAAAATAATGCACAATGAAGACACATGCCATAATGTGATGCAAACATAACATGAGCACACACATGATGCCAACATGATGCAAACACATAACACACAATAATCACAAAATAAAAACACAAGGTTAGTACTAAAAAGGTTGCAATTTGGTAAGGTAAATAGATATAAGTATTAAATTTGTCTCAAATACCAAGTGTCATCCATTGAATGTGATGTCAAAACAAAATGATACCCTCAGGAGGATGTGAAATCGCTCATGAGCCACATGGATCTAGTAAGCCTCATTATGCCAAATCCATGGATTATCTATTGAACACCTGAAATATTGAGAGGGGGGGTGAATCGGTATTATTTGAAATTCATTAACTTAAAAGTGCATTACAAAGATCTTATTAAACTTGAAAAAAAATGAAAGGGACAATTAAAACATGCACCACAACACTCAACACAAGAACACCAGATTTACGTGAAACCCTTGAAAGAGAAAAACCATAGTGAGGATTAGCTCACAATATATCATAACCAATTACAATAGATTATAGGAGGCTCACTTCCTGAGGGGCTCACTGACCAAAAAATAGGAAGGTTCACTATCCAATGAAGATCACTTCTTCCAAAATTACAAAAGATATACAAAAAGATGGCTCACTGCCAGAATTTGAATTGCTTATATGCATCTATTATATGCTTAGGATATAATTCTAGTTAGGCTTAGAAAACTGATTTAACACACTTCATTCCTCACTATCACAAGATCACCACTATTAAATTTTGCACTTCACTACACACCTCATACTACATACATTGAATTGAACTTCTATATTTATGTATATTTTCCATAAACAATCATATCATCAATTAGGTTAGCCTAATTAGATTAAACATGTGATACCATAACCTGTCAGCTCAAAAATCCTTCATACATACCTTGTGAAAGTAACTGAAGTGTGTTCTTCACCAAGATAGGTTGAAATGACCTATAGATACTCCTTAGATTCTACTCCATACATAATTTTGTTCTGCACGACCCCAAAACCCCTAGATCGACACCACACAACAAAATTAGTGAAGTAGCAACTAAGTGAACCAACTATTCATCCTAAAAATTGACACGCGGACCACCAAACCACTTAAAAATTTTAGTGGACACACATTTGATATATTCAAGTACTTCTTGAAATACATAAAGCACAATGATCATACATGGTGGAATACAGAGCATTCCAACATGAACTTTACAACTGTAACTATGTCTCTTCTTAGCTCGATACTCTATCATCAATATCTTCTGCCATGAAAGACATGAAACCCTACAAATTTGGATATAGAATCCTTCAACATGTACCATTATTACCTATATATCACATTACAAGATATTGTAATATAGAGCAATGTGGACCACAAAAATGATTCTCTGTTACATCAATATCTTAGTTAAATACTTAGCCAACTTCCCAGAAACACTTGGTATGCTTTGGACTATTTACATACTAATGAACCATCACTTCTACAATGGGTTGCCATAAAAAAAAACAACATACATCATCATGCTCATGTTCCCAAGAAATCTCCCCCTTTGTCATTGATGGCAACACACTTCTTTGCTTCACTCCCTCTTTGACATAAAGGGAAAAGGGTAGTAAATTTGCATTTCATCCCCTAACCAATCTATCTACATGAGAATAGCTACCCTTATCTATGTTATCCATCACCAAAAAGAAAAAACTATACTGTAATACCATCTACTAACTCTACATATGTACATTGATATAAAAAATTAACTATATAATTAAAAAATGTACACCTTAATTGGATGAGGGTAATATAACTTAATATGATGCCTTTAATTTTGCAAGGTGTGCCTCCCAATCCTTCTTGGAAAAATCTAGCATGTAAATTTTGTTTTCAAACTACATATAGAGGTCTTATCTTTCTTCCAAAGGACTAGGCATTGCTATCTTTTGCACAACCTTCTCCACATTGGCTAAAAATATAGTTAAAGTATCCCTTATACTTACCATATCTCAAAGCTGGCTATAGTGCATTATGATTTTCTCTTTTTATTCCTACAGTAAGAATAATTGACCATGCAGATTTTCAATGACCACTCTAGTTTCTCTATCTCCATCATTAAATGGATGATACACACTAGAGGCCTGAGAAATTTGAGACTCAATTGAGTTCATCTGATCCTTTATTCTCTTTGTAGACATTGGCCATTTCAAACAAAATTGAAACAATTGTTTGGCTTCCTCGAAATAGTTTTGAACATCCTTCAAGTTTCCTTGCAACTTGGTGTGAGTAGTATCACACTTATATGAGGCATAAAATATCCTCTTATCATCCAACTTCTTTATTGATTCCCTTTCAATCTTCTCTTCTAGACCAATAGAGAACTCCTTAAAATAATCCTTCAGTGATTTCAACTATTGTATACCTGATAAATAAGTATGAATGGATACTCTGGGAAGGCCTTCTTGCAACACCTTGATAGCTTCATTAACCAACTATGTGACATTCTGGTGAGTCTAAAGTATCTCCTTTCTTACGAAGGCATGAAATACATCACCAAGTTGCTGACTTATGGGGAGGATAGATCCTATCCATATCTAGTTGACCTTGTTGCATAGGAATTTGTAACAATTGTGTAGACACCACTAGTTGGAACTGCAACTGCATATCCATAAGATCTTTGAATGAATATCTGGAGGGTTTGAAGGATTCATAACCAATTGAAATGATTTCTTCTACTTGTGTATCATTATTCTCCTTATCTCAATTGCTAGGACACTCTTCCACAATCTTCTCAACTTCTAAAGGAGGCATAGTTTGTTCCTTTTGAGCTTCAATATTCTCTAGGACTCCTTGCTCATCTTATTTTCTCTTCTCAGTAGTTATCTCCACATTTGGAGGGGTGTAATATATCAACATATCTTCTTGCTCATGTTTCTCATTGAGTAGCTCATTGCTTGATGGGTGGGATGTATCTTGTTGAATTTGATCTTCATCACTCAGAGAGGCTTCCAAATCCTTAAGAATATTTCTAATTCTTTGTAATGTTTCTCTCCTTAGCTTCTCTATATCATCCTTGTCTTTTCCCATAAGAGTATTTACTCTTTGTTTTGTCCTGAATTTTTGGGCACACAACTAAGAAAACTTAGCTCTTTCCTGATGATCTAATGAGGAACCAATCTTCTCCAAAGAATTCTTTTTCATCTTTGTATTTTCTAGAATTGCCTCTTGTCTTCTTGCACTCAATACACCTTTTAGATAATCCAAAAACTGATCCTCTATCCCACCTAGGACAACATTAAATGTCACCATGTATTTGACAATGGAATCTTCAATTGTTTCCTTATCTGCATCATTGGATTCCAGATACATTTGAACTATATCCTTCAAAATTCCAAACTTTGCTATGACATTGAATAGTGCATCAAACTTCAGAGGACTATTCTCACAAGCCGGAGGGGTCTTCTCTTTCTCTTTCCCATTTTTTGTACTAGTCTCTTCCTAAGAGACTTTTGATTTCCTTTTTAGGGCCAATTGATGTTCTTCCTCTTCCTCTTCCTCTTCTTCTTCTGAATTGATATACCTAACTCTTATTGCTTTTTCTTTCTTTCTTCTCTTTGGATCCTTTTGTTGCTCATGAAGGCTCGATGTGTCTATCTTCTTAGAAACATATATTGGTTTTTTTTGGAAGGATTTATAATAGTAGGTGTGGAGGTTGAGGCCATTCTTGACCTTCTTGATCTTTGTGGAGTCTACAAAGGAGTAGATGTACCTTTGGATTTATCCATAGGGTCCATAAGGATACCAAACTCCTTTTCCAACCAACCTTCATCTTTTCAACCTTTTCTTCAATATCCTTCTTTTTCTTTTCTAGTTTATCTTTACTTGATTTCTCTTTATAAGTACCAAACCATTCAATTGTTGTATCTCTATATTTTCTTAATACAATCTCTACAAGACCAATGCATTCAAACTCATCTACCTCATAAGGCAGCTACATAACCAAAATAGTTCTGGATTCAATTATTTCCATGTAGCAGTAATATTTGCTAACCATAAATGTTAATTCATTCTTATACTTGTCCACAACTTTACCTGGAATAATTTCTCTCTTATCTCTAAGCTTGAAAAGATATAAAGAATCCTAAAAAAATTGAATCACAAGAATCTTTACTAGGAAATCTCCTCAAATGATCTCTAATTTGAATAGCTACATGAATATTATCCTGCCATACTACATTTTTCACTCTAGGTAACTCATTGAGAAAGTAAAACATTAAGAAAATGATAAGAGTACCATTCTAGAAAGGGCATTTTGACTCAGCCTTCTATAAATTTTCCAACAACTATAATTGCATGAACTCACAAAGATCAAAGTCTTTGCTTTCTTTCACCATCTTATAAGCCATGTGTATCATGGTGGCAGTGACAAAATTCTCTCTATTTGTGTAAAATATCTTGTAACCAATCATCATTGTAGCATATTTGACTGTTGGATCTTAAATATTGTTCACTATTAGGGAACACTTGTCAAACTTGGCTTTGGTAAGCGCCATAACCACTTCATTATTTATTGCCTTCAATGTTGGGGCATGTCCTAAGGAGCTCAAATCAGTAACAAACCTAATTTCCTATTTGGTTATCATATGTGACATGTACAACCAAATAAATTTATCATGAATTCTACTTAGAACATACTTCACCCACTCATTATCATAATAGAAATTAGGAAATTCTATCCACACATCCAAATTTTTCTCTATCAAGTTCACATACTTTGGTTTCAACTTGAAATCATCTCTAGTTAGCACTTTTTCCCTAAACTCTACCAATTTCAAGTGATCATATTCATCCATATGCAAATGAATGTAAATTCACACATCTTCTATGTGTAGCACATTTGTAGGAACCCTAGAGAATTCCCCTTCTTTATCCATTTCCATTGATTTGTACAGACGCTTCTAAAATTTAGGCCTCTTCTTATATTACTATGTGTTGCAATGTTGTCATGATGTCAACATTGTATCTTGATATGAAGAATTCAGTATAGATAATTTTGTTTGGTCCTAACAGGTCTTGAAATTATTATGGTATACATTTTTTCAAGATGGTTTGATTTTGAGAACTAGTTGTGTTGGAAATTGACTAAGTGTCAATTTTGCTAATTCAATGTGACAAAGCATTCATTTTTGGGTTCACACTAGTTTGCAAATGCAATTTTTTTTAGACTATAGAATCGGTTGGGTATCTATCCCCCTATAAACTATAGTGCGCTTGGAAAACTTTTTTACATGACCGATGGTGTTGGTGTGACACTCCCTCTGGTACCACAGGTTTGGGGGGAGACTAGACCTCATGACCTCTTTCTTGCAATGGGATGCTTTAGCCAATTGAGCTAGGTCCCCACCCTTGCAAATATAGTTTTTACTTTGTGCTTCTAATATTATTATTTTTGGATGTTAGAAGTATCTAATTCTATAATTTTATTATGTTTCAACAATTTTCTTGGAAGATATAAGTAATGGAAGTTTGGTCTGGTAGCTTATAGTTAAATTTTTTATACAATGCGTTTGAATGGGAGAGTACGCACTTCTCTGCAAATAGGTTTTTGGATTTTGTCTTTTGAGCATAAGTTGACAGATGGAAATAGTGTATAAATTCTAGTTGGTGTTGAGTTTTGAGGTCCATGTATCCAAATTTGGATACACAGTTGAAGAGTTTTGGTATTAGGTCTTTTGCAGTGTTGATCTAATAAGTGTGAAGGTATGTGAAGATTAAATAAGTGTTGTGGTCTTATGTGGGATATATTATAGGTCCATGCCAACTTATTTCAAGTTTTTTTGAGTTTTAAACCTTGGTACAAAGGGTGTGTAAAAAGGATTGAAGTTGACAAGTTATGTTTTGAATATTACATCTAATTAGGCTAACCTAATTGATGCTATACTAGAAGTGGATATATATGTTAGATATTTTTGGTGTTTTGAGTATAGTGATGAATTTTATGAATATCCTACATGTGAATACTATCAGAGCAATGTGAATTTAAGTTGTGAATGTTGAGTAGAAGATTAAAGTGATGCGAATGTAGAGGAATGCAAAGTGTTAGATAAAAATTAGATGAAGTGTGTAAAGTTAGTTTATTGAGCTTTATTGGAACTATATTTCATTCATTTGATAGATGCAATTGCAATAGTTCAAAATAGGCTATGATCCACAATCTCTCTTCTATCTTTTTCTCTATGGTAAGTGAGTCCACTTGGACAGTGAGTCGACCTGTAGTGAGCACTTATGTAAATATACTATAACTAGTTATAATATATTGTGAGCTAATCATGAAAGTGGTTTTTCCTATTTTGGGTTTTCCATATAAAAATGTTGGTGTTCATGTGTTAGGTGGTGTTATTGATGTGTTGTGATTTCTTTCTTTATTGCAGTTGAATATACTTTGGTGATTAGATGTTTAATGTTTGAATGTTTTAAGAAAATATTGATTCACCCCCTCTAGTATTTTGGGTGTTCAACATTTAATACCAAGAATAATAGGATATTTTTAGGGAGAGGGGTCAAACTTAATATAAGAAATGTTCTTCTTTCCTTTGTCACTCCTATCTTGGGTCTTCCCAATCTCTAGTAGGAAAGGATTTTCTTTCTTTTTATCCTTTCCACAAGGTCTATGGTTTTGGTTTTTAGCAAGGATACATTTATGGGACTATGTAGATAATATGGAGCATAAATAGTAGGAAGGATGGTTAGAGTAAGACTTAAATTATATTGGTAAAGGAAATAAATTAAACTTTGGTGTAAAGGAGGAAGAGCCCCATTTTTAATGTAATGAAACAAAGATGAAAGTAGGAAAAAGGGGAAAATAATTAAGTTGTCCTTTAAATGATCCTATAAAGGGAAAAATATAACATGGAAAATAAATATAAATATTTTTGTACATATGAAATATTTCGTTTAAAGTTTATGTTGAAATTGATTGATTTAAAATTTAAATATTTTGTTTAAAATTTTATATCAATGATCAATTATTATAGTTTTAAATATTGATGCACATATGATTTTTTTCAATTTTGTATTGAAATTGATATTTTTATTTCATAATTATTATAATATCTATTTAATTATTAATTTTATATCAAATTTATAAATAAAAGTAAATCAATCTTTACTTAATTTAGATACTAAAATATTGATGAAATATGTGAAAATCATAATAAATGCTCAAACTAATACACAACAGTGTGGAATCATGGCATGCACGAGTTTTGGTGTAGATATGGAAGGATAAGATCATGTTAATAAAAGATATGGTGATATATGATCATGATGTGAAAATATTTAAAACATAGTTGTTAGGGATTGTAGGTAGGAAATCAAAGGTATTTTTTACCAATTAAATGTAGATTAAATTAAACACGAAATAGAGGAATGCAAACAGAGAAATAAAAATTCAGAGAAAAACAAGGCAATAAAAGTTTTAACATGCTTCATGCTATGCTTGGGCTATGTCCACAAACAACAATCCTTTTGTATTAAATTCTAGTGAAATACATGTTACAAATAACTTGCAACAACAACTACAATGTGCAGTAGCAAATTGAATCATTTTCCACTTCTCTTTAATTCCACGCATAATGCTACATGTACTCAACACATAACCTGTGTAAGTTTTGTTTGTCACTACACTTGACCTCCAACTCACATTGTTCAACTTGTAGCAACCAAAACCAAAATCCATGCAAATTTTTATTTCCTTCACATGCTCTAGATATTGAAATTCACCAAAACCATGACTATTTGAATTCTCAAGTGCAAAAAACAAACTATTCCACTTTTAGGCAGTTTTATAATTGTTTTAATAGAAATATTAACTTCAAGTCATATTAGGCTCCACATATCAACAATAGTAATATTTAATAGTACTAGATCAAATAGTAAACCATGAATACACTCTGTCCCATTCTTTGTTAGACAAAAAATTCCTTATGGTTGCATGGATGCATCATGTGTCCTTGTAAAGTATTTTTTTATTTTTATACTATAAGAGAACATTGAGAAGTGTGTCCACTACTTCTTTACATAAAAAATTTAGGAAATGAGATAATATAATTATTTTTTTAGTCCAATAAATTTAATATGAATCCTCTCTAAGTTTTCCTAAGATTATAGCCAAAACATTAACTAGAATAAAAATGTTATCTTCTTCCTAAATGTGCATCCCTCCCTATAGTTCAAAATTTCCAAGATTATAAAGTTTCAAATCAATCTCCGCCCTTCCTCTTATTTGGGAATACCATTAACCACTGGTAAGGTTGATAATTTTATTTGGTTCAATTTTTTAGAAAGGTTGAAAAGGGAGTTGGTATCTTGGAAAGGTGCTCTCCTTGGTAATGTTGGAAAATTCTAGATCCTTAAAGTTTCTTTATAGAGTACTGCATTCTACCTCCTTTCCCTTTTCATTATTCTCATTTCCTGGATCGATAAACTAGAGAAAATTAAGTCTAGAAATAAATAAAACAATCACTTCTCCCTAGTGAATTGGGACATGGTCCACTCACACAAACTATGGAGGTCTAGATATTAGAAAGACTAGATCAATGAATAGGACTATCCTATGTAAATCCTACTGACATTTGATAAATTTTTTTTGGAATAGATCAATATTCTAAGAGCTAAGTATTTACATGGTGGTGAGGGTAACTCTCTACTACATAAAAATCATATTCCTAAAGGTTCTACTATCTGAAATAACCTTCACAAAACTAAGGAAATCATAAGACAAGGGACCTCTTGGAAAATTTTTAATGGGGATTCTATGAGGTTTTAGGAAGACTCTTGGATCTTAATTTTAGCTTTGAAATTTAACCCAATCTATTTAACTATCCAAAGTGATCTTTACAGAATATTGGGCTCCAAAGTGAAAGATTAATGGGATCATTATTCTAACCCCCCTAATTGGAGAATTGATCCCAATTGGTATGATCCCATGATCCATTTGGTTGATATTGAGCTTCTCCAAATAATCGATACCTAGAAGTTATACAAAGTAAATTGTCATGACTCTACAGTTTGGGCAGATTCCAAAGATGAGAATTATTAGGTCAAGTATGGATACAATTTAGTGGTTCAAAATTTGGCTTCCCTATTCAATTGGATGAATATATGATAAAAAAAAACTATTCCAAAAGTAATATTCTTCTAGTGGATGACCTATCATGAGAAAATTATCACTCTTGACAATATCCTAAAGAGAGGCATTCAACTTGTTATCCTAAAGAGAGGCAAATGGGGTAACAACTCAAGCGGGCTTAACCTTGGAGAAAACTCCCTGGTTAAGCGCGCTTGAGCTGGAGCAGTACTGGGATGGGTGACCTCCCGGGACGGACCAGTGCTTCACCTCTGTGAGCATCACCTAGATGCAATGAGTGCTAAGTGGACCATTCGATATCATGAGAGATGGGTTCTTGTTGAACCACTACTCATGAAACATGGGTCAATGAGTTTGACTCGAAACTACACGGTTGAATCCTGATAGCAATATCATAATTTGACACGCTGTGGAAAAATACCTCCTACTTATGAATTGTTTCCTTTGCGAGGAGGAGGAAGAAACCATTGCTCATCTCCTTTTTTATTGTGTTTACTCTTGGAGAATTTGTCAAAAAATTTATTCTAAGTTTCCTTTCATTTGCATTTGGCATAAGAGTACTAAGAGTATAATGGGTTGTTGGAACCCCCCATTTAATCATCCCCTACTTTATGAGCTATGGTTGCAACCCTTCCTTCTAATTGGTTGAGCACTATGGAAAGAACACAATAATCAAGTTTTTAGGGAAAATTCCCTTGGAATGTTCTCACTAACCAAACTATTCAAAATATCAAGAAAAATATCAAATTTGTGTCTATCAACCTTAAAATAAACCCTCTAATTTAGAAGTTAGTGTTGATGCTTCTTGGGGAATTATTGATGTTTTAAAAAACCTAAGTTCTTAAATTCCTACTAGCTGCAATAATAGTTCTTGGATCGTCTTGACCCAAGCTATTTTAAACTTAACTTCTATAGATTATCCAAAGGGAACTTGGGTTGGGTAGGAGGGGTGGAATCCTCTAGGATCATAGGTGTAGAATGATTTTTACCTATGTTATTAATCTTGGCACCCAAAATTCTTATTTTGTTGAGGTGGTAATGACCAATCATGGGATTCAAATTGCTAACTATATAGGTTTTATTAAATTTGCTATCGAAGGGGAATCCAAGAATACTATCATGATATTGAAGGGTGAAGCCTTCCTTCACTGGTCATTACATGACCTCATTTATTTTTCTCATCTTTACATGATGAGATTAAGAAAATGTTAAATAAGACACATTTATCGAGAAATGAATTCAACTATAAATGAAATGGCCAATTTATGAGCCTTTGTTAATAATATAAAACTTTGGGATGATATTCTTATGATCTTGAAGTAGGTGAGGATTTTAATCTTAAATGAAGTGACCTTTCAAATTGCACAATGTGTTGGAGAATGATTTGTATCTCCCTTAATATCATTATGACATCAAGTATCGTCTCAGTTGCATGAAGGATAATTATTGCTCCATGTTTTTGGCTCGTCATATCAAGCTTGTTTCATCTATGGTAACTAATTTTTTCTAGAGCCATTAGAGGTTGGATCTAAACCATTATTCCATTGCTGACCTATCCACCAATATGGGTGGGGATCTGGTCCAAGAAGAGCCTAATAGTTATATCTCTCTAAGAAATTACCCTAAATTATGACCTATCTACCAATATGGGTGGGGATCTAGTCCAAGAATAGCCTAATAGTTATATCTCTCTAAGAAATTACCCTAAATTATGACCTATCTTGTATAAAGGAAAGCTCTCCTCATACATTGAAGCCATGAAGGGTCGTGACTCAAACCTTTCTATTGAATTTTCTAATTCCTATAAAGTATGCCTCATCGAGGTTTGAGTTCTCTCATTTGTAGGCTCTGTGGAGCTTATATTGGCAACTATAGTCCTCCCTTTAAGGGTATTGATATCCCCAAAAAACCTAAAGGGAACTAACAAAGAGACATGGAGAAATTCGTTAAGAAAGGTGAAAAGTGAATGGGTTGCAAAAAAAATACAATAGAGAGGAATTCCTACTATGTGGAAGAAGATATTTGAGGTGTTAATGAGGTATGTAAGACTATATAGCCACTTTAAGAGGTTTCAGGTCCATCTATTTAACATGTTAAATCATTTTCACCATAATATGAAGATTAACTTTTCTTTCTAGATCCACTCCTCTTTGGAGAATTTTTTTAAAGTTGTTCAAAATCATGGGAAGATATTGCCTCTACATTTGCATTTGATTTAATAATTTTATTTGCACAATGTGGCTCTATATCCAGCCTTATCATCCCTCCCATGAGTGGTTAACTCTACCCTTATTCACAAAAGTTCTACTAAAATTTTAGAGGGGAATCCCATCACCCCTACCTCTACTACTTATTCCACCCTCCACCATCAACCTAGAATTAGTAGGTATAAACCCCCTCAAGTTTCCAAAGGAAAAAACTTGAATGTTCGAGGTCCCTACTGTAACATTCCCATTGTTCTACTGAGTAACTTCCCTATGTTTTAACCTCAAGTAAAATTTGAAGCATCTATCTAATAAGAGCAATAAATTTTTTCCTTAAATATAAGAGATAACATGCACATATAAGATAAACATCTTTCCATTTCATTTGTTCAAAGTATTACAACTTTCCACTTTATTGATAAAATTTTCAATAATTCATAATAAAATTTATCTTTTACAACTTTTCCACCATAATGGATGCATAATACAAATACAAGGCTCTAATGAGCTTACTGGAAAAATATGTACAAATAGTCCTGGAAATCCTCCATGCAAACCTTGGTGACCAAATGATGAGGAAAAGCATCACTCAAGTGCTTTTCCACCAGCCTTGGACTAACTACAAGCCCCCACACATCTATCCATCTGATAGATGGCCCTACCCTTCAACGAAGAGATTGGTTTGGTAACCTTATAATAACATGACCATTTTTTTAGCTTAGTAGTATGTCCTAAACCTCTCTAGATTTTTCATACATTAGATACAACCTAAACATATGAAATTCCCTCTATCTAGGACATAAATTGTGGAAACACAGTGAATTGACAGTGTAAACAGTGGCAACTTACACTACTTTGGCCAAAGTGTTAATCACTGTTAATTTCAAAGTGTATGTCACAAGCTCACCCACTACCTTAGCTTAGTTTATAAATATGACTATTCATACCCTATGCATAGGATATTCCCTTCATTAGATTATCCTAGCCCAAAGAATACCCTATTACCTCCCTGCTTGACTAACACATCTATGAAGTAATCAAGTAACACTATGAAAACAACTAGTTTAACAGATAGCTAAATAAGATATTTCCCTATATAGTAAATAATATCCTCTATATCCACTCATTCCTTATTAATTAATTATGTACAAGCACATCAAGCAATTGGGTCTATATACTATGATCTACAAGCTTCCTTTTACTTTCATAAAGGAGTAATCAAACTTTCCCTAATAAACAATTGCACTAGCTTCCCAACAAACAAGTAAAGTCACTCAATATTTTTCAAAACATAGAACAAAGAATAAAAGGGGTAGGAATTAGCATGCTTGTATATGCAATGCTCTAATGGGATGAATTTGAATTCCTAATGTAGCCTTCTCAAACAACAAGCAACTTCTCAATATGTTTCCCTCTCAAACCCTCTCTCTCAATTCTCTCATATACTCTCTCACTCTCTCTCTCACTTAACTCAGAAAAAATAGAATACTTAAGCTCAAAAAATCACAAAAAAGTGTAGATAGTGTGTGCTCTCAAATGAGGTGAATAGCTCCTATATTCATACACAAAATCAACAACTAAAAGCTTAAAATAGGGCATAGAAAATGACACTTCTCAGCTCAATTGATTCAACTTAGCAAGGTAGTTAGAAAGCTGCAAGCTAAATATGCTACACAAGGAACACATACGCAGTCAAGTGAATGAGTCACTCAACATATTTGAACAACAAGAAAGACAAATAGAAATGCAAGGTTTATGTTTCCCTATAGGTCAACCTTCTTAGATAGCCATGCTCTTGAATTATTCCAAATATTTCATATTCTTATCAATCTGGAAATTCATACTTATGAATAGACTCCCATTCAATCTATTTCTCTTCTAGTTTGGCACCACCTTATGATAATTCGTGCCACATTACTTGGTCAACAATTTTCTATTTGACTTAGTCGACTATTGCATGTGCATAGCCATTTGATATTTGTTTGCTTTGACAAAGTCTTGGTAGTGACTATAACACATAGGAAGCCATTGGTAAATGAGCGCTTAATATGGTGCTGCATATTTCATACTATATGATTTTTAATTGATGTAAACTCGATTCATATATAATCACACACTATATACTTAGGGTTGTTTTCAATATAATATGTTGTGCACTATTAATTCTATGCTTAGATTGCTATGCACTTTAGGATAAATCAATGCTAAAGAAACATTTCATTATTCATCTATAATATATTTATAATATATATAATATATATATATATTTATATACTCCATAGAAAATAAGTGTGTAAGTACATGTATATATGTATATATATATATTCATAATTCATAAGTAAATTGAGTTGTATCATTCAATATATGGATACTCATATGTATCCTTATACATATAATAAAGTATGTATACATATTTATACATATATATATGTATATATATATATATTAATATACTTGTATAGACATTTCCATTACGTCGATACATACACGTATGTTAATATACATATACATATTTATATACTTGTATATTATATATATACATATCATAAATTGATATTAACACATTCACATCAATTGACATATTTACATGGTTTGTATATATATATATGTATATATATGTCTTCTTGTCCGATCGATATTCCCACACATATGGGTAATTTTTCTATGAGCATGCATAGATACATCTATCTATGTATACCCATGTGCATAATTACTCATGTGTATGAGTTTATCATTGACACCCACACACACACACACACACATATATATATATACATTTTATGAATATATATACATTTTATGTATATATATCCTTATTGATTCAAATAGAAACACATAAATAAGATTTGACTCAACAAGAAAACCCTAAACTAATCATTCATAAATAAACCACAAGCAAGACTAATGATAACTTACTATTTCCTAAATAATATCCTGACTTGACCAACTATAAGTGTGTGTGTGAAAGCTCAGTTAGAGTCGTTATCAAATGTTACTAGAACAAGTTATTCTCCCCGAGTGATACTTCCCCTCTCTTTAGGAGGCTTGATAAAATCCCTTGCATCCAACTTATCACGTTGCAATAGTAGTTAGCTGAAAACAATACATTCATTTGCATCAAATATTTCATAACTAGAATCCTTTCATAATATCAAATTGAATCAAAATTTGTTCTTATTATTTCCAAAACACATAAAAGATATATACACTCATTTCAAGCATTTTCACCTAACTAGGTGAAAGTAAATAAGTACTAAACACAACGGGGTGTAACACCTACTCTCACTAGAACCTAAAAAGTGTCTTTTGAGGACCCCATCAAATTTTTATTTTGGATGATTGTGTTGAAACTCTCTACAATAACTTCTCTCTGTTTTTGCTAGCTAGGAGGTGTTTTCCCTTGGTGACGAGTTTTTAATTGAGGAAAAAGTTGTCAAATGCAAGCAACGTATAGTTGCAAAGTGATGCAAATTTCGTTATGCAACTCATATGAACAAACCTTCTATTCCAACACATCTAGATGGGTACTTTTATGCTATTCATGATCCTCTTTTTCACCCAAACATGTGGAATCACTCTGAGCTACGTTCAACCGGCTCGATCCCTTAAGAGTCTAAAATGTAAAAAGATAACAATCTTTGATGGGATATTAATTAGAAACCATGATGCTTTCAAACTCTCCATATGAGGATATGAGATCATGTTGGGACCCTCTACAATAACCTCTCTCAGTTTTTTCTATCTCGGAGGCCTTTTCTTGTGGTAAAAAACTTTTTAGTTGAGGAAAAAGTTATCAAATGCAAGTAGTGTAAAGTTGCAAAGTGGTGCAATTTTTCTTTTAGAACTCGTATGACCAAATGGATTGTTCCAACACATTTGGATGGGTACGTTTATGATAGTATGGTCCTATTTTACACCCAAACACGTCGAATCACTCTGAGCTACGTTCAACCGACTCGATCCCTTAAGAGTTCAAAGTGCAAAAAGGTAGCAATCTTTGATGAGCTATTACTTAAAAACCACGATGCTTACAAAATCTTCATCTAATACTATGATATCACACTAGGACCTTCTATAATAATATATCTCTATTTTTTCTATCTCAAAGGAGTTTTTTCGTGGTGATGAGTTTTTAGTTGAGGAAAAAGTTGTCAAATGCAAGCAGTGTAAATTTGCAAATTGGTGCAACTTTTATTCTGCAACTTGTAGGACCAAACATATTGTTTCAACACATATGGATGGGTACGTTTACACTAGGAATGGTCTTATTTTGCACCCAAACACACCGAATCACTCTGAACTATGTTCAATCAGGTTGATCCCTTAAGAGTCCAAAGTGCAAAAAGGCAACAATATTTGATAGGCTATTACTCAAAAACCCTGATGCTTACAAACTCTTCATTTGAGGCTATGAGATTGCATTAGGACCCTCTACAATAATCTCTCTCAATTTTTTCTATCTCAAATGCATTTCCCGTGGTGATGAGTTTTAATTGAGGAAAAAGTTGTCAAATGCAAGCAGTGTAAAGTTGCAAAGTGGTGCTACTTTTGTTCTACAACTTGTACGAGTAAACTAATTATTCCAACATGTCTGAATGGGTACATTTACGCTAGGAATGGTCCTCTTTTGAATCCAAATATGTCAAATCACTCCAAGCTATGTTCAACCAACTTGATCCCTTAAGAGTCCAAAGTGCAAAATTGCTACAATCTTTGACGAGCTATTACTCGAAAACTGTGACACTTACAAACTCTCCATCTACGGCTATAGGATCATTTTGGGACCTTCTATAATAAATTATCTTGGTTTTTTCTATCTTAGAGGAATTTTCTCATGGTGATGAGTTTTTAGTTGAGGAAAAAGTTGTTAAATGCAAGCAGTGTAAAGTTGTAAAGTGGTGCAACTTTCATTTTACAACTCATACGACCAAACCAACTGTTCTAAAACATCCATATTGATGGGTTTATGATATACATGGTCCTGTTTCACACCCAAACACACAAAAACAATCCAAGCTACATTGGACCGATGATTTCTCATAAGAGTCCAAAGTGCTAAAAGGTAGGAATATTTGATGAGCTATTACTTGATGTTGTAGGGGCACCATGTCATTTTGTGTAAATGTGGTCTCAAGTTTTGTTTTTGGTGTTTTCTAGTCTAATTTCATGCAAATGAGGTCATAATATACCATTTATGATGTAAGTAGGGTCATTTGGGGTCCATCTTGCAAATATTACAAAATATTGCAAAAGTTGTTATGTTGATGCACAAAATTGCAAAAATGCAAGATTAGGAAGGCCAATGGTCATGAAGCCCAAAAGGTGGTTTGAATTGGTTTAGTTAGTTGGTTTTTGGTTAGAAAATTTTAAATATGCTCAAAGATCTTAATGTAAGAGTGTTGTTGAAGAAAAGTAATTAAAAAAAATTATTTCTATGTGAATTCTCTGGTAATTTGCTGCTCCCAAGGCCTGTACGACTCCGTATTTTTTTATTTTGTTATGAAGTTCATTGGAATTTTTAGATAAATGAGTTAACTTCATTTTGGCTCTGGTTTGGAGTGATTTTTTCAATTGAGAAGAATTTAAGAGCCAAAACACTATAGGTGGGTCTATAACCCCATTTTAAGGGTTTGAGAGTGAAATGATGGATTGTTGACCCATTCCACTGGTAGAATAGGTTGAAAATTGGTGGAATGGGTAATTTTGGGTAGTTTTAGATGTTAGTGGAGGTTTTAAGAGTAGGGAAGGTGTTTAGATAAAATTTGATTGTTGCCCTAGGTGTATTTCCATGAGTTTTGGCTTGAAAATGATAGGTGAGTTGAGGTTTGGTGAATAGGAAATGATACAAGTTGGAAGTTGATTAAAGAAGGATGTGTAGACATATTGTGAAGTGTTTGTGGAATTATCAAGGTGAAACAAGGCCTAGAAGTTGAAGATTCATTAAACCCTCATTAGAAACAAGCTTAAATAGTGTTTTAGTGAAATTTTTGAGGTTTGGTGACTTTGTGAATGACTCCATTGATAAAAGTGTTGAATTAGTCTTTTGGAAACCTGTGGAGGACATTAGAATTGGTTTTGGTGGTTAGAGTGAAAATTTCTTGAAGTTGCTTTGGAAAAGTGGCCTATTTGGTGTTTAGGGGTAGTGTAGTAACAATTATTTAGAGGATATGTTCCAAAAAAAAGGTATGCATAAAGGAGATATGTTGAAGAAGGCTATAATGGGTATCTGAAATGCCCATTCTTTTGTGGGTTTGGAGTTTCTTTTCAAATTTATGAAGAAAATTCTCTGTTTGTAATGCTACAAGGAGAATTGGGAAGGAATTGTGAAGAATTGCTAAGTTGAAGTTTTAAGGATTGAAAAATTGTTTGAAACAATTTGAATTATGATTGTTTCAAGGTTTTCCTCCCTGCTTTGCATCAATTGGTATCATAGCATAGGTATTAGATCTCTTGAAGGAGAAAAGTTATAGTTTGAAGAGTGAAAGGTTGAAAGTTGAAAAAAAAAGATGCCTCCTAAAGGAAGTGCAGTACTTGCAAGAGAGATTAATTTGTAAAAAGAGTCCCAAGAAGAAATCTTAGCCAGGTTTGCAACATTAGAGACACAAAAAAGAAGAGGAAAGGCCACTAAAGAGGAAAGTGACTGAGAGGAAGAGGAAGATGGTGAGCATGAAGACCCTCCAAGAAGAGTCTAAGGGAATGATGAATGGGATCCTGATGAGAGAAGGATGATAAATATGCTCAAGGCTGTCAAGGGAGATGCTTCTAATGTGAGATTGGATGTGCCAATGTATAATGGAAAGTTGGATGTTGAAGAAGTCTTGGATTGGATAGATGCACTAGATAATTTCTTTGAGTACAAGGAGGTTGCTAAAGATCAGAAGTTAAAGTTTGCTAAAACCAAGTTGAAAGGTCCTACTCTGACATGGTGGAATTATGTTCAAGAGGAAAGAGTGAAGAAGGGGAAATAAAAAATAAATTCATGGGATAGGATGGTGTCAAATATAAAGATTCAATTATTTTAGGTGATCATGCCACTACTGTATTTGACTACAAATTCTAACAAATGTTCATCAAAATTTCAACAAAATATTGTCAATTTTTTGATGAAACACTGTTTTAAATTTTGTTGCTTTAACGACCAAATTTTATTTGTTGAAACCATGACCCAACATCATCAGTCAACGACAAAGAAAATGCTGGTTGTTTTTGTTGCAAAATCAACGTAACTTTCACCATGTATTGACAGAAAAAAACACAAAACATTGCAGGGTGCCCATTTGAAAGCCTCAAACAAACAATAAAACATTTGTCATTTTTTTGACGAGGTTGAGTTTCCATTACGATGAAAATATCGTCACAAGTATAGCAACCTCATCACATTTTTTTTTTCATTGGACTCTGTTCGTTAGAATTTTGACAAAACATTATAAATTTAAAACAAAAAATTATTTATCTGCCAACATAGTGAAAATTTAGCAATTGCATTTGGTTTGTTAAACATGTCCCATGGTACAACTATTAGAGTTTTTAAAAACCTTCAAGTATGTTCTGATTGCCATAAGCATGAGACATTTGTCAACATCTATGTGGAGTCTAGCTAACAACCTAGCTAAACTATTGTGTATAAATAATTAAATTGTACATCAAATATGGTTAGAGTAGTCCATAGATTCCCATCTAAATCCCCCCTACAAATTTCCCTTGTTCTTTCTCAATAGAAGTGACATATCTAACAAAAGCCTTCTGCATCTCGGGTGTCTTTGGTTTGCATTTTTCTTCTTCCATTACACATTCTATGATCTTGTTGACAATTAGCTAAAGTATAAGATTTTACACCAATTTGCCTAGAAATCAAATCATTGGCATCAAAGCTAAGTTCTTCCTTCATCCCAATGCAAACACATGCAAAATAGTTAAGGGATTGACACTCACCTAATTCAATTTGTGAAAGTACTCACAATTGTCAAAGAAAAATGGCCAACAAGTAGTACCAAAGGTCAAAGAAAATATTTAGTGAATGATCAACACTACCTTGGAAGCACAAAACCAAGGACTATTCAAACCATTCCATGACTTCATAATCCAACTTGAACCAGCATTGTAAAACCCCTCACAGCTTGTTCGCATGCAAAATTACAATCCTTTCATAGTTCAAAGGAAAATTTAACATTTCAATACTAGCTATCTAAATTCAAATCTCAAAGCACACTTTTTCATCAACTTCATTAATGTTGAGAAAATTTCCTTCATAGCATTGGAAATGTTCATTTCAATGTCTCATTGGTGAAAATCACTAAGCCCACAACACATCAAGAATCACCAACGAATAACACAAATACTTTACACTTATACATGAGAACCTTCCTAAGCAACACAAATTGCTCAAATTCATCACTAGACTATCACTTTCTATTTGCACTAGGATGGAGTTCCTAACTTCAAACATTTTACAATGCATCCAAGATTGAATCCAAGGAAAAGCTTAATCAAAGTTCACAAGCAAGAACAAGCCCATGAAGGAAACATACTCCAAACCAGCTATGCAAAGGCCTAGAATTTCACACCATCTTCACCAAGTAAGGACAAGGGAAAGAAGTTGCAATAGGGTGATATGTGGTGCCATCATCACCACACTAGCTTCCACACTAATGCCAAACATTGTGAGCAATAATCCCTATTTGTGCAATCCACATTATATTCAAACTCAATTGAGGATACTTATCAACAGGCACAATGATTTAACACTTGCACCATGACAATTGATGCTTCAAAGGTACAATAGTGTCTCTTCCATATGAAGTGTGGGTTTAACGAACATGTCCATGTGATCTTTTAAAATGGCAATCAAAAGAAAATCATCATGCATGATGCAATAAGGAACCCACATCTTTCTACCACCATACATCCAAACCCCTACTATCTATGATGGTTACAAGACAATTAGGGAATTTAGGTAAGCCAACAATGAACTTTTGAGTATGCATTAATCAAGCCTTTGCAAGACATTATCACTTGTGATCTCACACCTCTGGTATTATCCTACTTGGAGAACCATGAGTGTATGATCATGATGACATTTACCATTTTAAGGCACAAAAATGGACAATACATAATGACAAGTGGAAACTTAACCTCCTTGAGTTAACATCACAAGCCAAACTAGCTTTGGTCTATACTAAACAATGTTGCAAGATAATTGCCTAGACACAAAAAATTGTGCTTTTCATAGTCCACAAATGCACCTACACAAGAAAGTACATACAATAATAGTGCTGACAAATATGCCAACCCCATTGCAGTAAGAAAGGTTCGACAAGATATTGCAGCAATACGAAGACATCTTTGAAGAATGCAAGTCCAATACAATGTGAAATATAACACCAAATCGATTTGAAAATTCCCTCTCGTAAATATATATTTGTATCACAACTATATTAGTAGAATGATTAACTTCAACATCAAACCCAAGAGCTACTAAATCAAGGCAAGATCTAACCTAGATTTTCACCATGGAGCAGCCCAATAGTCCATGCACATAAGAAGGATGATTCCTAGAGCTTGTTCATTAACAATCACACACTCAACAAGATCATAGTGAAAAAATAACCTTTGTCATGCATCAATGACTTGCTGGACCAATTTCAAAGGGCATAGTACTTCACCAAGACTAACCTCAAATTAGGATACCATTAAGTACTAGCTCAAACTAAAGTTATTTGGAAAAAAACTTTCAAAACCAAGGATTGTATGAATAGATGGCATAATGGGTTAGCCACATTCATGTTCCTAATGAATGATATCCTACAAACCTTCACCAATTCCATCATTGTCTACTTAGATGACATCTTCCTCTTTAGCAAAACTTAGGAGGAGTACATGGAGCAAGTCTCATCAATACTAGATACACTACACCAATTCAAGTTGCAAGCCAACCTTAGAAAATGCACTTTTGGAGCCACATAGATTTAGTACTTGGGCTACATCATTGAACACACCAATATACATGTGGAACTTAGCAAAATCAAGCCAATTTGAGATTGACCAACACAACATAGCCTCATTGACTTGTACAATTTCCTCAAACTTGCCAACATCTATCCCAAATTTTTTCTTGGTTTCTCACATTGCATGGTCACTCAATCAAATCATGCACACCAAGACACCATTCTTGTGGACACCTACACAACATGCCTTCGAGGAGCTCAAGCAATGCCTCTACAAAATGCCTAACATAGCACACCCCTTTGAAATTTAGACTAATGCATCTAACTATGCACTCCATCCCTTACACATGAACATTAGATTGTGTATCATTCTAAGACTTTCAATATCACTTTGTCTATGAAAAGGAGTTGTATTCCACCATAGAAGCTATCAAGAAATGGTGCCACTACATCTTGGGTAAGGAGAGAATCATTCACACCCATCATAACCTACTTTAGTTCTTACATACACAAATCAAATTGGAAAAAATCCTTATAACACTTCCACCAAGTGATCAAGCAAAAGAAGAGGGAAGACAAGGCAATCAATTATCGTAGTAGACTACTAGTTCAGGTACTCATAGGTCTTTGTGACTACCATAAGAGGTCATTAGTTTATGAGAAGATAGTATAGTCCAAGCATAAAGAGGCATGCTAATAAAATGGACCATGAAAGAAAAGGTATGCAAGTGTAGGGTATAAATATGATCAAATGACTAGTGATATGTTTTACATGACAAATATTGAATGGGAAATCTACAAGTCTCAAGAGGGCAGAGGATTCAAGTCACATCCAATGTGATTAAGACAGTGATCGTGAAGAAGGGAAGGGGCAATGGTTTATGGTAGTCACCTTACATTGAAAAGGGTGCATATATTATTCAATGGATAGAGTTAGCTCCCACAATGAATTGTGTGCAAAGAGCATTAACAAATACCTTATGCATTAAACCCTAGGGTTTGTAAGAAGGTGAAACTTAAAGGCAGTCTTATGCAATGACATATAAAAGGAACAAAATTGAGAGAACAAATGCAAGAAAACAAATCATAGAGCATGAGTCATAGAGAATGAAGTTTTTTGTGGAAAGACTTGTGCCATGAAATTTTTGTGGGCAGACTTGGAGGTATGAAGCATATGAGGACATGAGTCTTAGGTTTTACATGCTAAATTTCAAGACATGGAAAGTGAGTCAAAATCTTCAATGATGGAAAACGATCACCAAGATAGTCATGATGATATTCCAAGGATAAAAGACAAATACTGAGTGACCTTGTGAAGTTGAAAGGATAGTTTGTTATGACTAATAACCTATGAAAATGGCATGATTTAAAGATAGTTACAAGGAAAGTGCAACAACGAAGTCAAAAGCATGAAAATATAGTCACAAACAAACATACCATATATTTGCAAGGACAGTCATGTGCATTGATATTCATGAGGAAGAAGCAATACACAATGTATGATATAACAGAGGGGCAGTGCTATGGAGGAATACTAAAGATATAGAGTTTTGATGAGAAATCACAAAGGGGACAAATCTCAAGAGAACTAAAATATTTTCATATTAAATGATGAATTCAATGGGCACAAAAGAGGAGCAAAGCACAAACCTAGTAGGCATGAAAGAGAAAATGTCAATATTCAAATGACACTTGAATTGATTGCTCAAAGAAGAAAATCACCATACATATAAAGGGCAGTCACCTAGAAGGGCTATCAACTAAGGGAAATAAAAGATAGTCATGTAAAGGGTCAATTCAAAGGATGATAGTCCACAAGCATTTCAAACAAGTATAGTGACAGTCCCCCTCACCAAGTGAGCAATGATGGAAAGAGTTTAAAGTCTTCAAGAAGATGCCAAATCATGAGAGGTAGAAAATTATTTAAAATACAATCAATAATCAATAAAGGATGGTCTTAATAGTCAAAAAAATGTATGAAAATATCAATAAAATGGACTATGAGATGAAAGATCAATAATGCATAGTGATTTGATGAATACGGGTGACAGTGCTAAGACAAAGGAATAGTCAACTAAATGCAAAGCCAACGGTTATTCAACTTAGGGAAATCATAAATATTATAGAGGCTTATGATCATAGATATGAATTTGTAAACAATCCAAAAGACTATCCTATTCCCTTAGCAAAGGTTATGATTATGATGTATTTTCAATGGTTTTATGCATTGTGAGTCTCTAATGGATTGGTAGACTATGGTTTATCCTCCATAGGTCTTTATGAAATATGTTTACCCTTATTAATGTAGTAATGACTATTATCCTTTTTGTCAAGACAAATATTACTGAGAGATTGAAGCATTATGACAGTGTGCTAGTTATGGTTGTGGCTTAACAAGGGTAGATTTTGGTAAGGAAGACAATAAGTTGAATGAATGTAAGTAGAATTTTTTTTTAATACTTGTAGGTGGTACAAAATTTCATGGTTAATTGGAAGCCTCCCATCAAAAACAAGATCCAAATATCCATGTATCTATCTCAATCAAGCCTCTAAACCCTTAAGAGCTATCAATTTTTCCACTAACATGTTATGCACAAAAGTCAAATTTTAGAGTTATGTCACCACTAAAAACAAAAGAAATAGATCTTTGAAACCAAATCCACACACAACACAATGTGTTATTCATACAAATACATACAAACAAACTAAACTCAGAACATTGGAATGGAAACAACTTCAAATTAGAGGCACATTTCACAATAATGGGTTCTTCATCTAAAACATCTATACGAGGTTCAAATAGTAAAGAGATTGATGAAAGATAGAGGAATTAAAAAGATACTTGGATGTAGTTGGATTGAAGGCCATAAACTAGTACATGTTTTTTGTGTAGGAGACATATCACATCCAAAAACATGATAGAGCTACGCAAAGTAGGAGAAATTGGCTTGGTAAATGAAGGCATCAGGGTATAAAGAATCATTTTTATACCACCATAGTGAAAAGTTAGAACTTTCTTTCATCTTTGCATATTGGTTTGATGCTTCAAATGATGCATTTCTTATATTGAAAAGTGCATTACCTTATTGAGCTTCTCTTTGTTTCGAGAAAAGTTTAATATTCTCTACTTAATAGGGCCAACCACGTGATGGTGGAAGCTCATTTGGCCCCTCCCCCCCTCACATCACTCTCACCCTTGCATCACTCTCAATTCCCCATACCCGATCATATAATATTAATCATTCATTCATCCATTAATAACATATAACATTCATTCATTCATCCATTAATAACATAAACCATTCATTCATGAACATATTCACATTCATTCATTCATCCATTAATAACATATAACATTCATTCATTCATCCATTAATAATATATAAAATTCATTCATTAACATATAAAATTCATTCATTAACATATTCACATTCATTCATTAACATATAACATTCATTCTTTCAATTTTTTCATATTATAAAAAATATGGTTGTCATAATATGATTACAATCACTTTTTTTTGGTTTCTTTTTTGTAGCTAAAAAAAGAAGTGGAGTATCATTTTCTAAATCATCTGTCCCCCCTTTAGTTGTCCTATGCTCTACTCGCGATCTTAATGTAAGCCTAGTCATGTACTCACGACATGGAGGCCACTGAAAGGGGGGGTCTACTGCAATAACAAAGAAATGTTAAATTGATATGTTTTATTATTATTGTTACAAGTATTTCATCAATTAAAATAACATTAGAGTGGTGCTCTTTACCTGATGGGGCCACATCATGTTCCTGATCTTGTCTTATAGCCTCATGCTTAACATGTTGAACACCCTCTAAATCTTGATTTGTAGTTGAAACACAAAAGGTTACATTAATTAATACACCAATTGCAATTAAACATGTTAAAAGAACATTAGAGTGGTCCTCTTTACTTGATGCGGCCACATCATGTTCTTGATGTTGTCTAGCCTGATCATGATAAACATGTTGATCATGATCTACATGCTCTAAAGTTGAAACAAGAAAGGTTACATTAATTAATACACCAATTGGAATTAAAGATGTTTAATTGTATTAATCCATACTGTGTTTTGTATAGCACATGAATACATCTAGTACCAAGATGCACACCATGACCTTGATTTGTAGGTTTTTCTCCACCATCACTAGGCTACATTCCAATTTCATGTGCAATATTATCATTGCTTTCCTGTCTAAATCACTACTTTGTGGGAGAAAACAATGAAATACAGGGACTACCCTATTTTTCCTGTGTAAGGGTTTGAGGGCTTAAAACAAATGGCATCCACCAATCCACCCACTATCTTGGAACTATAACTCAGTGGATTGGTGTGCAACATGGTAGGATAGAGGTTCATTGCATTTAGGGGTTTGTTAAAGCAAGAAACTTGACACTGAAGTGATGCCCTAGGGTTGAGACAGGCAATTTTCTTGTGAATTTATGGTTGCTAAGTTAGGGTTTGTCAATTTGATGGATGGAACAGTATGAATGAAGGGTGTTTGTCCTATTTCAGGATGATTATAATATGTTGAAGACAATAGTTGAGTTAGGTAGGTTAGGTATATGGTGTTTCTCTAAAACCCTAGTGTATTGAAGGAAACTGGAGGGTTTTGTAGAATAGTGAAAAAAGGGCCATGGATTAGCTCAACAATGGTGAAAATCCAATTAAGCTCAACCCCATGGACATTCATCTATAATCTTTTAAATTCCTACCAATATTTTTTTAGATTTAGCTATATAGTTTTAGATTTATGTGACAAAGTGGTTTTATCTATATCTATATAAGTTATATTCACTTGAGAAACTGCAATTTCTCATCATAATAGTTGAAATATTAGAAGAACAACATGGGATTTCAATCCCATTTGGAATTAGGTATGTTTGTAGTCCTTGGAAAAAGTATTCCCCTATGACCCAAGTTCGTAGGGGAAGGGTTTGGGAAAAGCTTCAAGGTTTGAAGTTTTCCTAAATTTGATCAATCCTTCTTCAGTATGTTTCAACTAGAGGTTGAATTATGCATTAGATTGTTGTGAACTCACCTTTCCAATTAATATGTTCCCACTATGTAGATTTGAGTCAATGAAAGGAAACCTATCATCATTAAGTTTTCCTACTTTCAGATTTGTTGTATTTAGCTTTTCAAAGTCTATTCCAATCGTGAATGAACTTCTAGAGGTATTGTCATTAGGGTTTGCCTTAATGTGAATGTGTGAAAATTCCTCCAAACTTGTCTAAACTAGAATAATCAAAGTTTGTGTGTTATAAAATATGACCTTATATCTTGAATCAATGACAAGTAAAAGAGGGTATAAGTTAGCCTCAAGGGCTATTAAGGTCTATTATTCTAAGAAATAGGGTCATGATAAAATTGACCATAACTTGGCTATCACAAAGTTAACAAAACTTGCTAACTTTGTATTCAACTATAATGAGGTATTTAGTAATTATGATTTTATGGGTGAAAAAATCTTAATAGGTACTAAAGATCTACCTACATATATACTTGAACTTATGTTGAGATTAAGATGGAGTTCCTTATGACAACCTTTCCTAACAATAGGTAATTAATAGAAAGTATATTGAATATGGTGGATATATGTATGGTGGATAAATGTATGCTAAGCTTTATGATTAGTAATACACAAAATGTGATATACTCAAAAGTAGAATATTTTGTAATATTACATTTATGGATTTAACTCATGTCTTCTAACTAATGTATTTTTCAAATAATAATTGAATGTAGTAAATGGCCTTTGAGACCACTTTATGAGCTTGTATTTATGTATGTGGCCAAATAGAGGCAAACTCATGTGGGTTCAATGTTTTAGTTGTGATATGGATTTTGATCCCAAGACCTATAGGACCATTATATAGTTTAGTGGATCCACTAGGGGTATTGTAATCAAAATAACTAGGCTACAGTGTAAACCCTTCAAACAGTATGCATTAGATCAAAATTTTGATACTTTCTAAGTGTCACAATGTTGAACCAAGATTGATATAGGACTTGACTTCTTAGGATCACAAGTAGGGTTGAGAAAGGGACTCTACAAGGGAATTTCAATCCCAATCAATGGTAGAGGCATCTGCAGCTCGAAGTGGGCAGGTTAGTAGCTACGTTTTGATCCATCTGTAGAGTTGAAGACTACAAAAATTTCTTGGGCATGCATGCTAGTCAAGGTATGGCTGAATACAACTATTTTATTTTTTTTTTCTTATCTTATACCATTTTATGAGAATGGGGGTGCCAATGTATGGGAAGATCTTTGGAAAGGCATGAAAATTGTAGGTTAAAGAGAATAGGGGTGCCAATATAAAATATATAAATCACTTACAGTACTCATTGTCCCTTGGTCATCAATTTTCCCTAAGTTCCCTCAACCTCGTCACTCTAGCTTTCCTCCTGCCCTGTTGCACTAAGCTATGTGTGCTCCTACGAGCGCATATTGATATGGAGGGTTTTTGCTCCTCCAAACTCTTCTTGATCATTGGTATTGACCTTTCACTTCTCCAATTTGACGAGCTACAACCTAAAAATAAGGTTTAAATTAAGATTTTAGAATATGTTAATTAAAATGAAAATTATGGTGCCATTTAGGTTTTAATATTCTACATAGTTAAGTATATATTAGCTATATTTTACATGATAAATAATATAATTATTCTAATTATTATAATTATATATTATATTCTTTAACAAAATTATTAAATACATATAAAAATTATTATAATTAATCATTAATAATAAGTATATTTTTATATAATACACAATATAATTAATATAATATATATTTACTATAATAGTAATATTAGATTAAATTATATATAATATAATAGTATATATAGGCTTTTACCTAATATTTTTGAGGATTTTACCATTACACTATAGCTGGTTTACCATTAAATGGTAGTTGAAACTTTTTTTCCAATGATACAATAGAGGTTTCCAGGCATGAGATTTGTTTCAAGCTCAAATCTCACAATATATGTAGCCTATTAGCTAATACAAAGAGATAAACTAAAAAGATAGAGAATGAGAGAAAGAGATGAATTTAGATTGATAGATAGATAGATAGAGAGAGAGCATGAGAGAGAGAAATATAAGAGATACAAAGGAAAAGAGAGGGAAAAGCTAAACTAAATTTTGATTGGTTGTTTCATGTCAACAATCCAAGGATGGCATGAGTCCTTGGGGAGTTATGCTCTAGGTAGCATTCCATTTGATTAAAGATATGATAATTCTCCTTTAAGACCTCTTCAATGTACCCATTGCACACTTAAGGAGACAAAGATATGGAGAGAGAAAGAGAGAAAGAGAAAGGAAGAGAAAAGGGAGAGGGAGATAGAGATAAGATATAGATAGGTGGAGAGAAAAAAAAGAGAAAGAGAGCAAGAGAGAGGAAGAAAAATGAGACAAAGGAGGAGAAAAGATAGAAATAAAGGGATAAAAAGAGGGATATGGAGAAAAAAGGAGAGAAGAGAGAGAAACAAAGATAGAGATAGAGATAGAGATAAAGATAAATAGAAATAAAGAGATAAAGATGGAGATAGATCTATAGAGAGATAGATATAGAGAGAGATATGTAGAGATATAGAGGAATAAAGAGGGAAAAAGAAAGGTAGAGATAGTGATGTAGATAGAGAAAAATAGATAAAGAAAAAGAGAGAGAAAAGAGGAGAGATACATAGATAGAGATAAAGTCACATAAAGAGATAGGGAGATAAAGATAAATAGAGGGAAGAAAATATATAGAGAGAGGGAGATAATGAGAAACATATAAATAGAAAGCGAGACAAAGAGATAGAGAGAGGTAGAGAGATAAAGAGATAAGGATAAATAGATAGAGATATAGGGAGGGTGATTGATATATCTCTCCCCGTCACTCTCTATCTCTCTATATCTCCCACTATCTATGCCACTCCCTCTTCCCCCATCTATCTATTGAGCTATCTCTCCCTCTCCCCCCTTTCTCTCTCATTCACTCCATATCTCCCTCCATCTCTCCTGCTCTATATCTCTATCTCTATTTATCTTTTTATCTCCCTCTCACTCCTCTCTCTATCTCTTTCTATCCATATCTTTCTCTACCTCTATCACGATCTCTCTCTTTCACCATCCCCCTCTATCTCTTTATATCACCCCCTTTCTATGTCTCTCCCTCTCCCTCTATATATATTGATCTATCTCTCCCTCTCTCCCCTATCTTCTTCTCTCTCTCCCTCTCTACATATCGCTCTCCCTCTCCCCCCTCTTCTTTTTCTTCCTTTTCTACCTATCTATCTCCCTCTCTTCTATCTCTTCCTCTTCAACCTATCTCTCCCTCTCTCCCCCTCTTCTCTATCTCTCCTCCTCTACCTATCTATACCCCTTTCTCTCCCTCCCCCTCTCTATCTCCCCCTCTCCATCTCTCCCCATATCTCCCTCCCTATCCCCCCTATCCATCTCTCTATCTCCGCCTCTCTTTCTTTCTCTTCCCATATATCTCTATCTCTCTCTTTCTCTCCCCATCTATCTCTATCTCCCCATACTTATTTCTCCCTTTCTCTATCTCTCCTTATTTATCTCTCCCTCTCTCCATCTCTATATAGTTATATGTAATTATTTTTGTTTGTCTATCTCTTTGTCTCTCTCTCTCCCTCTCCTCTCTCTATATCTCTTTATATCTCTATCTCTCTATCACTCTATCTCACCATCTATATCTCTTTATCTCTTCATCTCCCTCTCCCTCTATATCTCTCTATCTTATCCTCACTATCTTTCCCTCTTTTTATCCCTATCTCTCTCTATATTTATCTCTCCCTCTACCTATATCTCTCTGTCTATTTGTCTCCCTCTTCCTCTCTCACTCTATCTTCATCTCTACCTCTATTTTCCTCTCTCCCACTTTATCTATATACATGTCTCCCTCTATCCATCCATCCATCTCCTTGATCTCTATCCCTCTTTATATATTTATCTCTTCCATCTCTATCTATCCCTCTCTCCTCTTTCTCTTTATCTCTCCCTATCCTTCTCTCCTCCCTTCCTCTCCATATCCCTCTCCTTCTACATCTCCACCTTTATAATAATGATCGACACAAATAAACCATGATCATGATCAAGTGATTTTTTATATATATAAAAATGTTAAAACGATATATACATTTACAAATTCAATCAATATAAAGACATATAATGAACAACTTACCAATGGACAATAATCATGCCCCCCTTCAATGTGACCATGCTGCCTACAATGTTTCTCAACTGTTGTGATTAAAAGTCTTCTCGTCTTTAAGCCCTTGCAATTATTGCAAGGACAATAACATTTCCCGTCACCCTTTCTTTTCAATCTAGCCCACAATCTAGCAAGTGTCTCTTCATTTTGTTCTACACTAATATTATCTGACATGATTTTTCTTTACCAAGTTTGAATATTTATATCTTCAAAAAATATCAAACTCACACTCCAATAATTTTTAATCATAGATAGGTAACAAAATCTAATAATTCTGATATTTTGCACCAAAAAATTCAGCCTATAACCTCCACAAACTGTCACAAGTATAGAAAATTTGCAAGTAGGGAAAATTCACAAGTATAGCATGAAAACACTATTGCAAGTATAGATTTATTGCCAAACTCAGTTTTGTTTATTAATATTTATGCTCGATATTTGTCGAAAAAGTGATGAAAATCACCATTCATTGAAATTTCGACGAACGCGGGCACAATTTTTTTTTGAAAAGTACACACTAAGTACACATGTACCCGACGATTCATCTAATTGTACATCTTTCATCAATTTTTTTTTTCGTATTTTGCAATAAAATGAGTTAGTGTGCTATATAAACTTTCATGAAGTTGCAAAGTTTAAAGAAGAAGGATAAGGATGTCATGACATATACTGAAGAGTTTCACAAGTTGAGCATTAGGTTTGGTCATATTGAAGATGAGAATGAAAAGATTGCAAGGTATATGTGTGGGTTGAGATTTCAACTTCAAGATGAATTGAGTTTGGCTACTCCAAGGATAGTTGAGGAATGTTTTCAATTGGTTGCTAGGGCATAAGAGAAAATAAAAAGAAGGAAAGAAAGAAAAGGAAGAGGTAGAGGCATCAATAGTAGAGGAAGAGGATCTAGTCAGTCCTTTGAAGATTAAGAAGATGCAAGCAAAAACAAAGACCGAGTTGCTAATCAAAGGGGTGGATTCAGAGCTTTTAGAGGAAGATTTGGTAGAGGTAGAGGTTCAAGTTCATTTTTAGGAAGGTGTTACCATTGTAATCAGTTTGACCATGTAGCATGGAAGTGTCCAAAGAAACAAGGTTATACTTCAAGTGGTGTTGATAAAAGAGTTCAGTTGGTGTAAGAGGATGATTGTGAGAGAGTTCATTCTCCTAATCAGCTTGCTGCTCTAGAAGTTGGGGAGTCATTGATGGTGAGAAGAACACTATTGAAAGCATCCAAGGATAAGGAATCTACACAAAGGAGGACATTATTCAAGACCACTTGCAAATGCAAAGAAAAAGTATGTAAAGTAGTGATAGACTCTGGAAGCACTGATAACATGGTATATAATGAAATGGTTGATAAACTAAAGCTAGAGAAAATACCTCATGAAACACCTTATAAAGTATCTTGGGTGAATGATGACTAGTCTATTTTGGTGAATGAACAAACTTTAATTTAGTTTAACATTTGTGGTTATAAGGACAAGATTCTTTGTAAGGAAGATGATAAGGAGAAGACCAAGGCAACAAAGGGGCACCATGTCATTTTGTGTAAATGTGGTCTCAAATTTTATTTTTGGTGTTTTTAAGTCTAATGTCATGCAAATAAGGTCATCATAGACAATTTAGGATGTAATTAGGGTCATTTTGGGTCCATCTTGCAAATATTGCAAAATCTTGCAAAAGTTATGTTGATGCACAAAATTGCAAAAATGCAAGATTAGGAAGGCCAACGGTCATGAAGTCCAAAAGGTGGTTTGAATTGGTTGAGTTAGTTGGTTTTAGGTTAGAAAAGTTTAAATATTCTTGAAGATCTTGATGTAAGAGTTTTTTTGAAGTTTTGTTGAAGAAAAGGAATAAAAAAAGATTATTTATGTGTGATTTTTTTGGTAATCTGCTGCTCCCAAGACTTGTATGACTCTGTATAGTTTGATTTTTGTTCTAAAGTTCATTGGAATTGTTAGATAAATGAGTTAACTTCAATTTGGCTTTGGTTTGGAATCGTATGTCAAGTGAGAAGAATTTAAGAGCCAAAACACTACGGGCAGGTGGGTGATCCCACAATAGTGGTTTACAATTTTTGGCCAAACTGGACACTTAAATATATATTTTAAACTAAATCTTCACTTTCGGGCACCTATAGCGACTAAACTATGAGGAATTTGAAGATGATGAAAACTAGAGTTTCGTGTCATTTTGTCTATAGATTCTAAATATATTTTTTTCAAAATTTTTGGAATCAAATTACACTTCTTTTTCCATCTCCCTGAAAAACTAGTTTTTTTCAGAAAACAACTTTTTTAAAAAGTGACTCTCACCGTATAACACAACTTTTTTTTTCATGAAGGATAAAATTATAATTCTTTCAAATTTAGATTTGTAACTTTGACATCTAGTGCTTCCACTTGGTTAGATATTTTTTTATTGAATATTTTTTCTTTAATCAAGTTTCAAAGTCAAACCAATTACAATTTAGACATAGCGCGACCGTATAACGCATAACTTTTTTGTATATATCGAAATTAAATTTTTTTTTTTTATTGGATCAAGGACTTAAATATATAGTGTACTCATATTTTTCAATTTTTTTTTTGATAATCTTCTATTTTTCCACATGTGCAGTTCAACGAGCTTGATTTTTGATGAAAAACCTATATTCACAAGAAATAAAAAATAAATATAATAATCAAATTTAATTTAATTAAAATTATACTTTTTTGGAAGCTTATAATAAAGAATACATACTTACAAAAAATAAATTTTAAACAAATTCATTTGATCTCCAAAAAGGTAAATCAAAAGTGGTTTTTTATTAGCATTTTGATAGGTGTAAAGGAGACTCTGTTATAGGTATGGTTTAAAACTAGCAGGGTTTTATCCAAGGGGGATTGGTCTGAGGTGGTTTGATCAAACCCTCTTCAATTGGAATCCTTTAAATGGAACTTTTCAAGGCTTAAATCATTATATTTTCTAAAAATATGTGATTTCAGCAAAAATCAAGATCTCCCAGAAAGTGTAAACCACTATTATGGCAGCACTTGGGTTTGTAACCCTATTCTAAGGGTTTGAGAGTGAAATAATGGATTTTTGACCCATTCCATTGGTATAATAGGTTGAAAATTAGTGGAATGGGTAATTTTGTGTAGGTTTAGATGTTAGTGGAGGTTTTAAGAGAAGGGAAGGTGTTTAGATGAAATTTGATTATTATCCTAGGTGTATTTCCATGAGTTTTGGTTTAAAAATGATAGGTAAGAGTTGAGGTTTGGTGAATAGGAAATGATAAAGGTTGGAAGTTGATTAGAGAAGCATGTGTAGGAGTATTGTGAAGTTTTTGTGGAATTGGAAAGTTGAAAAAAGGCCTGGAAGTTGAAGATTCAATAAACCCTCATTGGAAACAAGCTTAAATAGGGTTTTAGTGAGATTTTGACATTTGGTGACTTGTGAATGAATCCATTGATAACGATCAGTCTATTGGAAACTTGTGGAAGACATTAGAATTGGTTTTGGTGGTTAGAGAGAAGAATTTCTTGAAGTTGCTTTGGAAAAGTGACTTATTTGGGGTCCAAGGGTAGCATAGCAGCAATTATTTGGAGGATATGTTCCAAAACAAAGGTATTCATAAAGGAGATATGTTGAAGAAGGACCTAATGGGCATTAGAAATGCCTGTTATTTTGTGGGTTTGGAGTTTCTTTTTGAAGTTATGAATAAAATTTCTTTTGGAAGTTATGAAGAAAATTCTCTATTTGCTATGCTACAAGGAGAATTAGGAAAGAATTGTAAAGAATTGCTAGGTTGAAGTTTTAAGGATTGAAATATTGTTTGAAACACTTTGAATTGTGATTGTTTGAAGTTTTTCCTCCCTACTCTGTATCACTTGAAATTTGTGTCACCTAGAAACAATCTATCTGAGACTATGAGATTGCGTAGGGCCCCTCTACAATAATCTCTCTCAGTTTTTGACATCGTGGGAGTGAAAATAAGGTGTCATTTGTTGAAGAAGTTTGAAGCTAATTGGGGTTGTGAGACTGAGATATAAACACCATGTTTTTATCATTGGCTTTTGTAAATTAAAATCCTTCTTGCTCATGTGGCATTTGAAAAGTCAAATGAAGACCTTTGAGCTTGCTTGCCCAACTCCCTAAGCTGCCATATATATTTGAGAGAAATATTCAATGGGTTAATATTCCAACAATATAAATATATGGTAAATTTGTTAAGGCGATGATTATTTTGAAAAGAAGCAGCGATGAGCATAATAAAGAGCATCAATTTATTAGGATGGCCATCATTGTTTTAAGAGCCTACACAATAAAGGAAAGAATCATAATTAAGGAGTGATTATGTTTCAAAGATAGCGATTGGTGAAGGAAGGGATGCATCCCTTGTCAAGAGGTACAGTAAAGTGATATCTCTCTTCATGGAGACTTAAGATATAAATAGAGCATGAAACATAAGGAGAAGAAGATAGTTATGGAGATTCAGACTTATTTTTATGGATTATTTGGAGATTGATTTAGCTTCTACAATAGATTAGGGTTCCTCTAAGTGAGCATATAATCCTCTAAATTAAGTTGCATATCAAGTAAAATATTTCAGACATTCAAAAAAATAATGAATTGCATAAATTAAAGGCTTATTTCTACCCTAATTCATAAGACTAAAGGCCAAATCAAAGTAAATTTATAAGGGGACATTACAAGTGGTATCAGAGCAACTTTCCTACCATCCTGTGAAAATAACGTATACAAATTGACCAAATAAGAAGGTATATTCTATAACATATAGAAACACATTCTGATTTATGCAGATCAGGTATGTCCTGTAACCATTGAATGCAATCACTTTGTTGTTGACATTCATTATCCTTATCAGAGTTATTATATGTAAGTGTAAAATAATTATCAAGGTATATGTATATATATATATATTGTAAATCTGCATATCTATAATTAGCCAATTGTTGTATTATTAAATCCATGGGTCATATCCCTCCTAAAATTGTGAGATTTTGAATAGAAACAATGATATTATTTTGAAAAATAAATAGGGAATTTAAATTGGTGATTAATAAAAATATCTAAATATGATTGATAAATACACTCAAACATATTATGATTGATAAATATATTATAGGTGATTAATAAATACAATTTATGTACATAATAATAATTGTCTAATTGATGTTATTTGTTAGCATCATTGTATTCGAGTGTATACTCTATGACTTGGTATACTCTATGACGTCATGCATACATTGTGACTTATATTTATTCAAGTGTAATTAGGTGTATACCTTGTAGCTTGTGTGTCCATGTTTGTCTCGCATGTATTCATGTTTTACATGTATCTATGTGTATGATTTATTCTTTGAAAAATGCATATTTCATACTTTATATGTCCCACATATACTCACGTGTATGAATCATGCCTTATTCATGTCTTCATTTAATGCCTCTATTTTTTGTGTATTTAGATAAATGCGAACATGTATATTAACTTTATGCTTTACCCATCTTATGGTGTTTTGTTTCATGGTATATATGGATATGCTTAGCATCTTACGTGTCCACTTCATGACTGTTGTACACTAATACATGACTTTTCTATTCTTAAATGAATACTTTGTGTTTGTGTAATTCATGCCCTATATGTATTGTTTATATTTGTTGAGTGTATCTTTGAGCATTCTTATGCCTATGTTCTTTATGTATGATCATCTCGTGTTGTACGTATATTCAAATGAAGGCTTCATATTGTGTATTTGTGTGTATGCTTGAGTGCACTTAATTGTCTTCTAAAATTCATGCCCCATGATTACACTTCATGTATCTCATGTGTATTTTTTTAATTTATTGAATGCATTTATTCCATACATAGAAGTAAAATTGGGTGTACTTGAATGCTCTACATACTCATGCCTTATGTAATGACTAGTTGGTTCTCACTTTATGGTGTAATTGCTATATGTATCCATCATGTGTGCTAAAATGTATACTTCATGTTTCATGTACTTCTTAAATTGATATGTGACCTCATGTTTGAATGCCTGTATGTACTTGGTGTTATGATCTACATAGATCTCATATGATCTGGCCAACATGTATTACAATACCTTGTGTATCCCTACATGTATTTCTATGACATAAGTAATCATTTGTTCTCATGATTCATGCTTATATGTATACTTCATGACTCCATTAAGTTGTGTATTGCTGCTTAAAAAAAATTCTTACAAATACTTCGTGCGTATGCTCCATGTATATGTTTCATGAGTTTAGTCCATATGCTTCACATCTTCTGTATATTTAGATGTTTTCTTATTGCTTAAATGTTTTCAACATATTTACTTCATGACTACTCTTCCCATGTATGCTTGTGTTTGATTCATGCATCATGTGTATTCAAGTCCCTTTGGCTTACATTATGATTTTTGTGTGATCATGTGTATACTTTGTGAATGGTATTCATGTGTATACCTTCTCTCTCACTTGTATTCATGTGTATATCTTGCGACTTGCGTGCACTCACACTATGCAACTTATGTGTAACCCACATATATCTCGACATACACATATTTATGCTTCATTAAGTAGTTCCAGTTGTTTTCCATATGTGTCTTCAAACACAATTACTCCATGTGTCTTATGCTTGAAAGATTTTTTTTTTTTCCTAACTGTTTCTTGAGTTGAGGTGTTGTGACTATTGAAGTGAAAGATGTTTTTAATTGTGATTTCTTGAGGACAAGCAATCTTGGGCAGGAAGGACTGGCATGTCCCCAAAATCATGACATTTAGATAATAATGAAGCATATTTAAAATAGTTAACCATTTGATATTGCATAATTATAATTGTCCAAGGCAATAATATAATTATGAATATTATAAATAACGCCATAAATATTATTATGATACAATAGATATTAAAGTATATAAAATTAATATAAAATATAAACATAAAATAATATTATAATTGTAGATTTGACTTCAGTTCACCCATCCAAAATATATAAAAAAATACATATATAAGGCTTTCATTTAATAAATAATAAATAAATATAGTGTTGGCATATATTAAGATGGCAACACATATAATATTGCCAATTTCTAAATATATCAAGCCTTAGCTAATCTCTTATTGGGCCACATAATGATTATTGCACTTGCCATGAGAGGTATTTCATGTATCAATGTTACCATGAAGTCATCCATGGTGCTCAAGCTATAGTCTAACTATCAACTTAATTATAAATTCATCGCCACATTATATTTGTGAATCAAGACATCGTGGGAGTGAAAATAAGGTGTCATTTATTGAAGAAGGCACAAGCTAATTGGGGTCGCGGGACTAAGATATAAATGCCATGCTTTTATCATTGGATTTTGTAAATCAAAATCCTTGTTGCTCATGTAGCATTTGAAAATTCAAATGCAAACCTTTGAGCTTGCTTGCCTGACTCCCTAAGCCACCATATATATTTGAGAGAAATAGTTGATAGGTTAATACGTCAACAATCTAAATATATGGTAAATTTGTTAAGGTGATGATTATTTTGAAAAGAAGCAGTGATGAACATAATAAAGAGGATCAATTTGTTAGGATGCTCATCATTTTGTTAAGAGCCTATGTAATAAAGGAAAGACTCATAGGAAACAAATCATAGTGATTGGTGAAGGAAGGGATGCATCCCTTGTTAAGAGGTATAGTAAAGTGGTATCTCTCTTCATGGAGACTTAGGATATAAATAGAGCATGAAACATAAGGAGAAGGAGATAGTTATGGAGATTTAGACTTATTTTTATGGATTATTTGGAGATTGATTCAACTTATACAATAGATCAGGGTTGCTCCAAGTGAGTATATAATCCTCTAAATCAGATTGCATATCAAGTAAAATATTTCAGACATCTAGACATTTAATGAATTGCATAAATTAAAGGCTTATTTCTACCCTAATTCATAAGACTAAAGGCCAAATCAAAGTAAATCTATAAGGGGAAATTACATTTTCCCATGGTATCGAGTTTTCAGTTGATGGAAAAAGGTTCAGATGGATGTAGTGTAAAGGTGCAAAGGGGTTTAGAGTTTGTTATGCTCCTTATGAATAAGTGAACAAGTGAATCATTTATTCAAATACACTTAAGTCATGAACTACACACATGAATACAAAGTATACGCATGAAAACATGTAGGTCGTAAAGTATACATTGGAATACTCATAAGTCAGAAAGTATACACATAAGTTGTAAAGTATGCACTTGAATACACATAAAGTATACACAATACACATGATATCATCATTCAAGAATTGCTATCAAATATAGGATTTATAAAATTCCATTTAGGAATACAACAAATGGCCCTAATACATAGTCATTTCCTAGTAGGGGAAGGAAATATATCATGCATTGCCTTCATGTTCAATTAGATGGAGTTTCTATTGATTCTTTTATCTTTCAAATGTGCCCACTAGTCCTCCTCTCTTCACCCATCTAGAGATGATACTGATAGAATAAAAAATATAAACATTAATATATAGAAATGAAAAATTGTGGAATGAAATATAACATAATAATCAAAAAATAATAATCACACTCTTCCACAACTGTAGCACATTGGCGTTCTAGAGTGAAAAGCACTTGTAGAAACCATCAAGGTAGAAGTTAGACTACATACAAGAATCATGAAAATTTTCAATAATAGACCATAAAAGAGAAAATATAATGTCAAATTTACTAATCTGTCGCATGCCTCTGTCAAAGAATTAGAACTAGCTATTGTTGCAGTAGCTCCATGGTCCATCATGCCACAAACATCACTTTATACTTCAAATAGAAAATATATATGATCACAATAGAAAAGATGCTTAGAATAACAAATCTATATTATTCTAAACAACCTAAATGATGATGAAATAGTAATACAAACTAGAAAAGATGCTTAGAATAGAAAATATATATTATTCTAAACAACCTAAATAATTAACCAAGTATTAGATAAACAATATCATAGCCATCCCATACAACAAATGATCCGCTACTCAAGTGTGTTTGAAGGGTTATCTCTTACCTTCAGAGTATCGAGTAATGCTTCATGGTCAACACTACTAATTGTCCATAGTTCCTTTATTTTTGGTCTAGCATGATGTCTCAATAATTTAACATTTGTTGCTATAACAAGGTGTGAATACATGAGAATGGTTTTGTGTTTCTCATAGTCTTGAAATTCAGGTATGCCATTCTTTCTAATCATATATGTTTGCATCCAAGTTCTAAAAACAACAATTGAACTTGTATGATCATAATTTTTTTTATCAAAAACTAAATATACTTAGAATAACAAATCTATATTATTCTAAACAACCTAAATGATGATGAAATGGAAATAAAAACTAGAAAAGATGCTTAGAATAACAAATCTATATTATTCTAAACAACCTAAATGATGATGAAATGGTAATGCAACCAAGTTATAAAAAAAACAATTGAACCTATAGGATACACAAACCCATCATCATCTATCATTAGTTGTGTTAGATTTTTCTTTCCCTGTACACATCATGCCAACCAATAGTTTGATCCCTCTTCATTCCCCTGAGGTGCTACAACTATATAGAAATGTCTTGACTATACAAGATCCAAAAGTTGGTCATAGTCAAGTGAAATTTCCATTTCATCTTCTAAAAAGGATTGTGCTACAGATAAAGGGGTTAGGTACTATGGAATCCATGTATGTGCCCACTCACTTGAATCACACTGATCCAAATCACACTGAATACAATTTTGACAAAAACAAGCCAACTCTTGTGTCCATATGGTCCATGCACCCACATATGATCTTTGAAAAGAATGCATCTTTGAAGAATCTCTAATTGTTTGGCATTCCAATTTGTCTCCCATTGTGCCCTCCTCAACCAACCAAAAGAACCTACAAACTTGTGAATCAAGTTTCTCTCCTTGTGATAATGCATAAGTACACCAATCAACAATAGAATGTGCATCAATGAATGTTGTACCACCTCTGATCTTCATTTGTTCCTTAACTAGAGCTCTCTTCACACATGCACCTACACCATCGTGCTCGCCTTTTCCATGCCTTGCTTCCAAAAAACTCCAAATATTTGGTACACCCCTCTCTATATAAATCTTGCTCAACCAATAAAATATGTGAGCATTCTTGAATAGTCCTGTGTAGTTATCTGACCAAATAAGATGTTGACCCATTGCATTACCTTTTTCCTACAATAACTCAAGAAAGTTTTCAAAACAATGTTGCATAAACTCAGATGAATGAGATCTATTGTCACTCATATTGTAAGAATGGTACTCCCTAATTATCTTCCTATCCTCTTTTGTACTAGCAGGGGAATGTCTATATGTTATGTGGACAAAAATAGCAATTTGAATAGAATTATAATATTGTGATTATACTTTAGTTTGTGGTTGCAATTTTTAATTTTCAAAAAAATCAACTACAGATACAATAGTTCCAATTGGGAAAGAGTCCTTACACATCTTGAATTTATGATCCAACCACTGTGACCTATGGCTATGCCTTGCATACTTATAGAAAATATTTTTATTAAAATCAAAAATAAAATCAGCAATACTTACGTCTCTTGCAACCAACTCGCATCTAGAACCTTCACCTCCACTCTTCAATGTGTATTTCACTTTCTCAAACCTTTTTTTCTCAACAATCTTGTTACCAAAATCATGATTGTTGTCCTCATGAAAGCATGCTACAAACTTTGATAAACCACCATATTGCAAACACATTTCATTTAAACAATAATTTCTATAAAATAAGAAACCATCACCTCTAACACATAAAAATAAATATAACAAGTCTTAAGGTGACTTGGGAAGTTGAATTACATGACACTCTTGCAACATTTCATCAGTATGCATAGTAGAACGAATATGACATAATAATTCATGATACATTGACAACTCAACATGGTATTTACAACATGTATTACGAACTTTAATAGGTACACAATAAAATGGCTTGGAAGACTCAAAATCCCTTTGTGAGATTTGAAAATTTGGATGTTCTTAAAAAAATTGTTTGGCTACATTTGAAGAAATGTTTAGGATGCGGTGTGCGATCTCGCTTACCAATTCGTAACTTTAAAACATCCTTTACATTCGGTGATACTCTAGAGTGAGAGTTCCAAAATTGTTCAATTTGCATCTTTATATTATTGGTTAGCTTCTTATCAACATGTGGAAGCCTCCCACTAAAAGGCCACGTATCATTTTGGAGAGGACTATCGAGTCTTCCTCTTCTTGAGAGTGCTCTATTCAAATTTTTACGATTTAGATTTATATCGGTAAAAGTTTGTCTCATTAAACAATCCTTTCTCAAATGATGGCTTACTAGTGAGGTTGTGTTCACTCTACAAGCAACCCTTTTATATTTTTCCTTACTAATCTTTCCAATAGAGGTTAGAGCATTAAAAATATTTTTTATAATAATACTATTTTTTCCTATTTTTTGGTGACACGAATCTTCAATTTTCTTAATAATGGTATCATTTTGTAAGACTTAAGAAATTGCATGAAAATTTGACATTGTTCAGTTAATGTCTTATCAGAAAAGTATTCATTGAACATATTGGTAGCCCACAAACGAATAATTCATTGTGACCTTTTTCCTTGAAGATTATCTATTATGTTCTCATCTATTTCAAGCAACCATTTAGGGGTTCTCATATAATTAGGTGTTACATAAGGTTCATTTTCAACATTTTCAATGTTATCAACATTTTAATTTTCAAGTTCAATGTTATTAACATTTTCATTCTCACTATTTTTAATATTTTCAACATTTTCAATAACAATTTCATTTTCAACAATATATTCATTTTCAATAACAATTTCATTTTCAACAACATTTTCATTTTCAATTTCCACATTTTTAATTTAAATATTTTCAAATTCTATTAACATTTAATGGTGTAGAAGAAGCTTCAGTTTGAATATTTTTCATACCTTGTCTTCTTTTCCTATGACTTTCTCTATCTTTTGCTCCATATGCTTCAATTTGATCTGTTGTTAGTTTCTTTTTTCCTTTTCTCTTATGACGACTACTGCTATCCCTTGCACAAACAAAAAACACACACAAATGATTGTAATTGTTAATAAAGTGTAAAAGAATCTCCCAAAAGCTAAATTTTATCTGATACAAACATAAAGCATGATATTTTCACAACAAAAGGAATGTAGGGACTGTTGGAATGCTCAAAATGGTCCCATTTTTATTTTTTTATATAACTTAGTAAATGGATATCCATTCCAAAACATATATCCATTACGAACAAATATTTATTTTGAAATGGATATCTATTATATTTTTCACTTGATATACCAGCCGCTGCTCGTGCTTCTATCTTTTTAACCTATAACAAAGCAAACAGATATCCGTTTATAATATATATATGTTATAAACGGATATCTAGTTGCTTTAGTTTTAATATATTATATTAGGATATATTTTATATTTTATTAATATACTAAATTAATTTATTATATATATTATATATTAATATTATATTAATATATAATATATAACCCCACTCTCCCTCTCTCTCTCCCTCCCTCTCTCCCTCTCAGGTCTCTCCCTCTCCCTCTCCCTCTCCCACTCCCTCTCCCTCTCCCTCTCCCTCTCCCTCTCCCTCTCCCTCTCTCTCCCTCTCCTCTCTCCCACTCTCCCTCTCTCTCTCTCCCCCTCTCTCTCTCTCTCTCAAGTCTCTCCCTCTCTCTCTCTCTCTCAAGTCTTTCCCTCTCTATCTCTCCCTCTCTCTCTCTCCCTCTCTCTCTCTCTCTTTATCTCCCTCTCTCCCTCTCTCTCTCCCCTCTCTATCTCCCTCTCTCCCTCTCAGGTTTCTCTCTCTCTTGTTAGGGTTCAAGAATATCAAATCAATAAACATTAACAATTATATGCAAATTAAATAACCCAAAAATAACAATGAAGAATAACACAAAAGATATCAACATAGAAATTTAACGTGGTTCACCCAATATGGGCTACATCCATAGAAACTCAGCCACCCAATGATTTTATTATCCAGTGAAAAAAAAATTACAATATCACTAATACACCATATCACAACATACATCCCAACCACTTACAACAAGCTTTTTGGAACCTTCTAGAATTAGGGTTTTACAAGGTCATTTTTCATTTGACATGTTAACATGAAAACCTTGACATGTCAATGAGGAAAAAACCTTGATGTGCCAACAAGAAAAAACCTTGACGTGTCAGCGGGAAAAAACCTTGACATGTCAGTGGGAAAAAACCTTGACGTGTCACTGAAAAACATTGACGTGTTAATGAGTTTTTTCTTTTTTCAGGATGATGCCCGAAACCTCACGATATGTTATGAGTGTATAGTATTTTCATGATCAGTCACCACATACCAACAATATCCCACTTGGAGATTGATCAGGCTCCACACCAAATAATCTCCCACTTGGAGATTGATCCTAGATGACGTCGTTGCACTTGCAGCTCCCACTGGATTATAGGTCTGGCTGGTTTCTTATGCCCACCATTATCAGTCATGAAGTTAAAAAAAAACTAATGAGGAAATTAGTTTCTCCCATGTAACTTCCTTTGTGAACATATCTATAGGATTCTCACTTGTGTGAACTTTTTTTAGCTTCAACTGTCCATCCTCCAAAACTGACCGGATGAAGTGGTATCTAAGTTGTATGTGCTTAGTTTTTGAATGGAGAGCTGAATTATTAGCAAGATGAATGTAAATCTAGCTATTAGTGTACAAAGAGCTATATTCTTATTGATGTCCCAATTCCTCTAGAAAATGTTGTAACCAAATCATCTCCTTGCTAGCTTTTATAGTAGTAACATACTCAGCTTTAGTGGTTGAAAGTGAAACAACCTTTTACAGTCTTAAAATCCAATTGACTGCAGTACCTCCTATAGTATAAACATACCATATAGTACTCCTCCTACTATCAATATCACTCGCTAGGTTAGAGTCAACATATTTTTTTAGATAAGAATTTGTTCCTCCAAAGCATAGTTTCTTTGAAGTAGTGCCTCTAAAATATCGAAGAATCCATTTTACCACATTCTAATGTTCTATTCCCTGCTCACAACTCCCACTACATGTGAAATATCTAGCCTTATGCATACCATTGCATACATCAAGTTGCCAGCTACTGATGCATATGGTATCTTAGGAATTTTTTCTTCCTCCTCTCGTGTCTTTAGAAACATCTGCTTAGTCAACTTAAAATGACTAGGAAAAGGTGTACTAATTTCTTTTGCATTCTGCATGTTAAACCTTTTCAACACCTTCTCTACATACTCACTTTGAGACAAAAATAATTTTTTGTTTGTCCTGTCTCATGTGATCCTCATAACAAGGATTTGTTTTGTTGCACCCAAATCCTTCATAGTAAATGAATTTTCTAATTTTTTCTTAAGTTCATTAATATGTTGCATGTTAGACCCAACAACAAGCATGTGATCAACATAGATCAACAAGATATTATAGCTGCCATTACCCATTTTTTAAAAATAAACACAATAATTAGAATGACATCTTTTGTAACCTTATTCAACCATAAAACTATTAAATTTCAAATACCATTACTGAGGTGCTTGCTTCAAGCCATACAATCTCTTCTTTAATCTCTTCAAGCCATATATTTCCTCTTCCAAATCCTCATGGAGAAATGCTATTTTCACATCTAGTTGTTCAAGATGCAAGTCTTCCACAACCACAAGAGTTAGAATTGTTCTAATAGAAGATCTTTACAATTGGAGAAAATATTTCATCAAAATATACATTTTTTCTATGCAATTTTTTTTACCACAAGTCTGACCTTATATACTTTCTTGTCTTCATCTTCTTCCTGAAACCTGTAAAACCATTTATTTAGAAATTTTATTTTACTTGCAGGCAATTGGACTAAGTACCAAGTCTAATTCTATAGCAAGGAATCCATTTCCTCTTTCAAGCCTATCTCCAACTACTTTTTTGTATCTACCTACTGTTAAAGGAATAGGACAACTGTGAGGGAGGGGTGAATCACTTGTCACCAAAATGCTCAAAACTTCAACTCTTATTAACTTCACAACCACATTGTTCTATTATTAAGTATGAACATGAAATGCAAAAAAAGAAAGCAAAATAAATAGAAAGAACACCATATTTACGTGGAAAACCCAATGAGGGAAAAACCACGGTGAGGATTAACTCATAATATAAAGAGATAGAAAAACTAAATGCAAAGGCTCATTGCCAAGGGCTTACTACCTAGAAGAGGACTCACTATCCAAATATAAAGGCTCACTACCCACAAAATGGACTCATTGTCCAAAAGGGAGGCTCATTTCCAACTGATACAAAAGAAAACAAAAGATCCACCATAGCAATTTACACACATCCGCATCCTTGATCAAAAGATTGCAAAAACCTTTAGCTCACTACTTTCAAGAATCTAACACAATGAAGTATTGCTGCCTCAACTCATTTTCGCACACTTCTACTCTTTTATTTGTGGCTTATTTTGTTACTTTTTTTATCATTCAATTCTTCACAACTCAACTTGCATTTATACCATCTTCAACCTTAGAAAATTTCTCTAAGGTCGGCCACATAAGCTTTATTTAAAAAATTTAAATTAGGTTAGAAACTCAACATTCCTGTGGTGGAAAGGAATGTGAGTGGACCAATAAAACACTTAACCAAGACCCAAAAATAATGTCTCGGATCAACCACAAGCTTACTTAATTTTTTTTTTTTATATGAAGTGTAAACTATTGGCAACACAAGGGAAGACAACTGAGGGGGGGGTGAATTAGTTGTCACAAAATTTCAAACTTATTCAACTTTATAAACTTTATTCTCAGATTTGATCAACAACACATTAGAAAAACACATAACACCAAGATTTTTTACGTGGAAACCCTACTAGGGGGAAAAACATGGTGGAGGTTAGTCCACAAGATTATACCCTATTTAAAGTATAAAGAAATGTGAATGGGGAATGCACATGCATTCAAGTGCATTGCCTAGAGCTCACTGCTCAATTACAAAAGGAAGAATCACTGTCTTACAGAAATAATTGGATTACATCCACATGAATTTGAACTAAGAAAATAACATCTACTAATGCTTGATTATAGTTGTGGTTAAGCACATGAACACTTCTACTCTTTTATTTGTTGCTTACTTCGTTACTTTTTTTATCATTCAATTCTTCATAACTCGACTTGCATTTATACCATCTTCAACCTTAGAAACTTTCTCTAAGGTCGGCCACATAAGCTTTATTTAAAAAATTCAAATTAGGTCGGATGCTCAACATTCCCGCGGTGGAAAGGAATGAGAGTGGACCAATAAAACACTTAACCAAGACCCAAAAATAATGTCTTGGATCAACCACATGCTTCCTTAATTAAATTTTTATTTTTTATATGAAGTGTAAACACCAAGTCGACCAAACCTAATGAAAACACAAATAAATATTGATGTACATGCTTTCCAACAAGAATATGTCATGCAGACGATAAAAAACCCTTCATTATGCACGAGAACACATCTCAAGTTCCTTCAGATACATCCAGAACAAATGTAACAACCTTCAAACACATAACTCTTTCCATCAGTCCATCCAGACTATGCAAACACATACAACTACTTGAAACTTAACTTACAGATCACAAAACCACAAGTGTCTTTTCCAGAACCCAAAGAACATCATTATAAGACACATTTCATATCATCAACAACAACTCTTCAGATCTGAACAAGCATATGATCAACACAGGAGAAACACAGAGCACATTCTGAACACATACATAACTCTGAATTCACTCTTTATTAATTTTCTAAAAATCACTTGGAAACCCATCAATTCAACACATCTGCAACATCATGAAGATAGTTCCATGTACTCACAACATCTCAACAATGTTGTGCAGTTTTTGCACACATGCCCCACTAAAATCAGGGACCCTCTTTCACTTTCGTTCTTGGTATTTTCGGCATTTTGATTTTGAGGATTTACCTTGCCTTGGCATGAGCTTAAGTGATTCTCTTGCTTGCCTAAGTGATTCCCCTGAGTTGCACTTTGAAAATATTAAGTTTTGAACAAAGTTTGGGTTTTTACCCCATTTTGGGATTGTCCGCCCCATCCGGATTTTCTCGGATTTCACTCAAAGTCTGGCGAAGAGATTAACACTGTAGTTTAGGAAATCTGGGAATTCGCAGAATTCTGCCTAGACCGGATTTTTCTGAAATTCTGTTTTGCTGACGGGTTTCCAAATTTCTTCAGCTTGTCTTGTCAACTACATTTATGATCACTCGTACGAATTGTGAGGGATGCATTTAATCAATTTTTGGGGATTTTCTTGCCATTATGCTTTATCATTTGAGCTCTATTGAGTTGGGGTGTTCAATCTTGTGGTGCTTGGCTGAATTGGGTGTGTTGAACCTCTGAATTGTGGGATTTGATAGTTGTTTTCTAGGTGTTTGGGACTACTGTCTGTCATTGCTATAATCAATTTCCATTTCATCAAATGGTATGTACATGTTTCCTATCTTTTGATTGATGAATGTGAGTGGTCCTTTGGCATTCTAGATATGCTCAAGGTTCAAATTTCTATGTGTTTGGGTATTTTGAAGCTCGGGTTGCGTGATGTTGATTAGATTGATGGTTCCCCAAGTGAGTTTCGTGCTTTCTTTTCACTTTCATCTTGATTTCTTGTGGGCCATGATTATACTTTGAAACCTAGCAGTTGAGTAACCTAAATCCTGAGCTTATTTGTGTGTCAATGGTGGATCTTTAGGGTTTCATACCTAGGGCATCACCATTCCCTTGCGATTTTCTTTAAGAGGAGCTTTAAGTTAAATGAAAATCAATAGGAGGTTCAGGTCAAACTTGTTGCAAGCCAAAATTCCTCAAATTTGTGATCGTTTGATCAATTTGAGCGAGATCGTGTGATAATGTCGGTATTCAGGTTTTCCTTTAGTATCGGGATTTTTCCTGCACTGGTGGATTTTCTCGAGTTTCCTTGTCCCCTCTGTTTTCCCAGAATGTGTTGAGAATCTGGAATCTTGCCTTCTTCACAGATTTCCGTCGATCCTGGATTTTCCCGATTTCTCCTTTGTCCCTTCGTTTTCCTAAGGTTCATATGGTATTGTTATTTTTGCAGAATTCTGGTCCGGCCGGATTTTTCTGAATTCTCTAGAGAGCTTTGTGGAACTTAGGGATTGGATGAATTGGATGAATGTAATGATCAATTATTAATATTCCATGCTTTAAATTGATATATTACAATGTTATATGCATCCTTTCTTCATTTTAATGATCCATTGTTGATTTTTGTGCCTTCTTCAAGAAATCCACCTGGTCTGGAATTTTTTGAAATTCCTCCTAGATTGGTTTTCCCCAGTTAGCTTGGAATCCTGAACTTCTTAGTTATGATGGTTTATAGTTGATTTGATGGTTTTATTATGATTTTGAGCTAACACTTTGATGAATATGTTATCAACAATTAGATTTTCATGTTAGTATTCGATGGATGCACGCTGAAACTAGCAAGGTAGTGGCTGGAATGATAAGGGTGATACAGAAGAATCCTCTATCTCAGAAGCAGAAAGAGTTAAATTGGACATCAAGAGTAGGATCCCAAAAAGTAAGATAGCCTCTATCTGGTTTGAAGTTTCTGACACAAATGTGGGTCGATGGGACTATGAGGAGTTGGCTGAGGAAGATCCTAAGGAAAAGATCAAGCTAGATTATCCTTTTAAGATTAAGATCAAAGGTTCCCAAGCAGAAGAGCAGGAGAAATAGAGAAAACCAAAAGCAAAGAAGATGATTGATACTTCAAAGACAGAAAAATATGTAGAGGAACACCCATCAAGTGAAGGGGGAGAAGAATTTCAAGAAGGTGATCTTCATAGTGCAGCTACAAAAATTGATAAAATCCTACAGACTCCCTTGGTAACTTATGAGGATTCTCCTACTAGAGGTGAAGAAGAAAGACCTCTTCAGACAGAGGAAGCACTTGTTAAGACTCAATCACCAGTGCATGTAGAAGAGGAGTATGGTAGAGAAGAACATGATAAAGATGAAGAGTTTCCTGAGAAGTAGGAAGATGCACCCAAGGGTCAACATGAAGAAGTGGGATAGAGTGTAATACTAATAGAGTATGCTATTCCAGGTTAGCTTGATAAAGAAATAAAGAGAAAACAAATTGTTGTGGATGATACCCCTCCCAATTGGGATGAGCTACTAGAAAAAATAGGAAAAGTTAAAGGAAAGAAGAAGGCCAGGGTCATCTCCAAGATTGAAAGGGATGAAGCAAACAATAGAGTCATCCACATTGCTACTCCTGCCATAGAAAATAATAGAGATGAAGTTACTGGGAGTGATTACAACATGTAGACTATCAACCTAGGACCCACTTCCATGGAACAAGATATTGAAGAATATGAGGGTTCTAGTGCAGGGATCTTGGGAAGATTGAGGAAGGAATCACAAGCTAAACAAGAGTTGAAGAAAGAGAATGAAAGACTTAAGAAGTATTTGGAAGATTTGATGAAACCCCTACAATCCATTAGTTCCTCATCTTCTGCTACAAGTTTCCTACCCCAAGAAACTATATCTGAGCTGGAAAGAATGAAGGCCACCACTCTTGCTACAACAAACCGGTTACAAGGGGTACAGACCAAAGGAGATGATGCTATCAAAGACATCCTTTCAACTAGAGGAGATGCAATAAGGGTAATAGATTGGTTGAAAGATGTGTTAGCTCAAGATAAAGAGGATGTAGATCTCCTGTTGTAGAACACCAAGACTATCATGGAATACACTAAGGATAAGTTGGTGAGTGATGGAATTCTCCCTTCCTCTAGAGCTACAGAACCTTGGGAATGGTTTGAAGCTTTGCAAATAAGGAAAAAGGTTTTGAAGAAGATATATAAGTAGAGGATGAAAATTGAGGATGCCCTAACTGATATCCATGATAGATGCATCTCATTCTTTGAGGTGATGACAGGGAGAAGGAAGTTCGCACCAAAGCATTTGAGCTTTGAGCAATTGAAGAAATGGGGGCAAGATGTATATTATCCAATCATTGAGGATCCAGTTACTGAGCATCAGTTAGATGATGCATCGACTTATATTGTAGTCATTGATAAATATCAAACCAGCAGGGTTGAGTGGGATAAGTCGGTGGAGCAATCAAGAGAAAATATTAAATCTATTGAAAGGAGAATTAAGGTTTTACCTTTACCACCTATAGCCAACTTGGACAAGGTGCTTGTGATGGTGCATGATAGGGTGGATGGAAATAAAGACAAAGGTGAAAGCAGTTAATGCAAGGCTACATCAGAATTTGTGCTTCCCTATTATTTCACATGCATTGGTTTGAGCTACATTGGAGATCCCAGGCCAACCTGGATGGAGTTCATGCATTTAATGCTTATTCTATTTTATTTTGAATTCCTCTTGGCTAACTTGTTGGTGGCTATTTTATTATTGTAAATTCTAATTAGGCCTACATGCCTTGGGGGTTTCTATAAATATGGCATTCTGCCTCATTTGTAAGGGCTAGATAGACAGATGATAGTTTTGATAGTTTTGATGCTAGCGCAAATCAAGCAGTAGAGCAAGAGTTAGAAGTTAGTTCATTTTGAGAAAGTGTTGTAACATAATACTGGAATTGTTGCTACTTTGGGTGATTCAATACAATTGGAGACATTGTGCTTTTTGTGAATTCTCTTGTGATTTATCTTCCATGGTTCTTGTGATTCTATCTTTGGAATTGCTTAAGTTATTTGATAAATGCATTAGGTTTAATGTTAGATAAATTGATAGTGTTTATGATTTAGTACTTGAAGTGTTGCAACAATCTCTGGTCCATACTTTTTGCAACCAACTGATTGTTAGTTGCTTTTCAAAGTTATCCTGGACTTTTATATTCATTGGGCTTAGTTCAATTGTGGAGGTTTATTCATTTCGTTTGCAATAGGGTTGTTTTGAATGAATGTTCATGATCTGAAAATCTTTAACACCTTAGAAGATTGTATTGTTTCTGTAAGATTGTAGATTTATCTGGGTTAAGCAGGAATTAGTTTATGAGGGATTGGTCCATTTCAAATGTTTCATCATTTGCATTGTTAATTTTAGGAGTAGTTTTAATTTATAAATCTCTTTGAAACCCTTATCTTTTGTCATTTCTTTTATCATTTGGGTTAGATTTAGGATTGAAGTATCATCATATTGTTAGATCTGATAAATTAAAGATTCAATATTTTCTTGTATTAAGGTCCCATTGTGATTACCAACATTTTCACATTTATCAATGAGTTGTTTATGCATTGTCAAGGCCTTACATTAGAGACCTTGGGGTTATCTCTTGAGGCTTGCTGATAGAGATTTACCTTTCAAGAGAGATAGAATATTATATTTTTTCTGAGTTGTTGTGCAGAAAAACACCATCAAGAAATAATATCTCAACTATACATGCATAATATGCAACATATTGAACTGTGTTGACACCAATGACAACATTAATGACAACACCACCAAACTTTCTCATAATTGCAACAATCTCCCCCTTTGTCATTGATGGTAACACATGATGTGAAAAACCATAAAAGACAACAACCTACACAAGATTCCGGGAGAATACCTTTTCTTCCTTTTCTTATTGTTTTTCACATGACTTTCTCTCCCCCTTTTACATCAATGACAAAGATAAAAAAATATGATTACTCCCCCTTAGGAGTACACCCATTTAACTCATACTGCAACAATAAAATACTTTTCTACTCCCCCTACGAAGTAGATCCATTCATCAATCCAGATAAATGAAGAATCTGTGAGTTCACTAGACTGATGCGCCTTCATGTGCACCTAGTTGGAGGCCCAATGACCCCCAACTTATCCCTAAGATAATCAAAAGTATCCTTTGGAAGAGCCTTAGTAAGTATATCTACAATTTGTTCCTTTGTTGTCACATACTCTAGTCTGAATTCATTCTCCAACACCTTTTCTCTCAGGAAATGATATTTGATAGATATGTGTTTTGTTCTTGAATGCATCACCAAACTCTTTGAAATGTTTATAGCACTTGTGTTGTCACAAAAAATAGGAATAGGCTCATCACATATCACTCCAATTGCTTTCATAGTTTGCTTCATCCACAAAACTTGTGTGTAGCATGATGTTGCAACAATATATTTTGCTTCTGTAGTGGATAAATAAACCGAGTCATGTTTCTTACTCAACCAAGAAACCAATATTCAACCAAGAAAGAAAGCACCTCCACTGGTACTCTTCCAATCATCCACACAACCAACCCAATATGTATCGGTATAAGAATTTATGTTGAAATCAACACTCTTAGGATACCATAAGCCATAATATGATGTACCTTTAAGATATCTAAATATCCTCTTTACTGCTGTAACATGTGCCTCTTTAGGATTTGCTTAAAATCTACCAACTAAACATGTTGCATGCATAATATATGGTCTGGTAGCAGTTAAATACAACAACCCACCAATCATAGATTTGTATTTGATATGATCAGTTTTAGCAGATTCATCATCTTTACTCAGTTTACATCTAGTTACCATAGGAGTACTAACTAGTTTGGAGTCATCCATTCCAAACTTCTTCAACATCTCCTTCACATATTTTGATTGTGAAATGAATATCCCCTTATCATTTTGATTTATTTGAAGACCAAGAAAGAAATTCAACTCACCAATCATGGAAATTTCAAATTCTTTTTGCATTTTTTCTAGAAATATTTTAGACATGCCTTCATTTCCACCAAAGATGACATCATCAACATAAACTACCACTATCAACATTTTTTTTCCTTGCACTTTGAAGTAAAGACTATTGTCAGTAGAGCCTTTGTTGAAACATTGCTTTGTCAGGTATCTATCCAATCTTGCATACCAAGCTTTGGGAGCTTGCTTCAGTCCATACAATGCCTTCTTCAACTTACAAACCATATCTAGTTTTTTTGATAACTGAAATCCTTTAGGTTGTTCCATGTATACTTCTTCCTCCAATTCACCATTCAAAAATGTTGACTTGACATTCATCTGATATACTTTGAAATCCTTATGGGCAGAAAATTCCAGAAACATCCTAATAGCTTCCATTCTAGCCATAGGGGAAAATATTTCTTTAAAATCTATGCCTTCAACTTGTGAGTATCCCTTACATACAAGTGTTTCTTTGTTTCTTATAACTTCACCATTTTCATTCAACTTATTCTAGAACACCCATTTTGAACCATTTACATTCTTATTCACAGGTCTAGGAACCAATTCCCATGTCTAATTCTTCTCTATCTACTACAACTCTTCTTTCATAGGTCTAACCCAACTCTCATCTTCACATGCTTCATTCATAAATTTAGGTTCTATTTTAGAAAGTAAACACAGATTTATCTTTACTTCTTGTCTTCACACCTTCACTCTTGCCTCCAATTATCTGTTCCACTAGATGATTCTTCTACACATACTTAGGAGTCTTAACAATAGGTTCCAGGGTTTCTTCTTTTTCTTCAATCTGTTCTTCTTCTTCTTTTTCTTCCTTGTTCTCTTCAAGTACTTGTCCATAGATAGGATCATCAGGTTCAACTTCACTTATCTCAATTGATCTGTGCATGTCCTCATCAAATTTCACATTAGCACTCTCAACTATCTTCCTCAATTTTTTATTGAATCATCTATATGCTTTGCTAGTAGTAGAGTATCCAAGAAAAATCCCTTCATCACATCTAGCATAAATTTTTTCAAGATTTTCATCATCTCTTTTAATGTAACATCTGCTTCCAAATACCTTAAAGTACTTCACAGTAGGATTCTTTGTGTTGTTGCCTCTAATTTGAACTCTATTAAGAACATAAAAAAAAGTGTGTATTGCTTCTCTCCAATACACATCCGATACATTTGATTCCTTCATCATGGTTCTTATAGCTTCTTGTACCATTTGGTTTTTCCTCTCAACTACCCCATTCTGCTGTGAGGTCCTCAAAGTAGAAAACTATCTTTTTATGCCATGCTCTTCACAAAATGTATTAAATTCACCAGAAGTGAGTTCTCCACCTCTATCAGATCTCAAAAATTTGATTCTCAGGTTCACTTCATTTTCCACTCTTTCTTTGAACACTTTAAACCTATCCAGAGCCTAAGTCTTTTCTTTAAGAAAATCAACCTATGCCATTCGAGAATAATCATCAATAAGGAGTATGAAATACCTCTCACCATTTAGGCTTCCTATTCTAGTCAGAACACAAAGGTCAATATTAATTAACTCCACCATTCTAGTAGTAGATTTCTCTTTTCCCTTAAAATTGCATCGTCTATTTTCCCAACTGAAAACTTCTCCAGATAGTATTAGCTAGCTTTGTGATTCTAGGAAGACCTTGAACAACATCTCTTGAACTGATCCTGACTAGATTATCAAATTTTACATGTCCCATCCTCCTATGCCACAACCAACCTTCATTGACCTGAGATACTATGCAATGACCATCAACACCCTTAAGCTGATAGATGTTTCCATGAGTTCTCCTTCCAACAACAACCATATCTCTAGATCCTTTTCTGATTTCGCAGGTAGATTTTGAAGCATAAGTTTAAAACCATTGCTACACATCTAGCCAACACTCAAAAGGTTATGCCTCAAACCCTTTACATAATATACATTATTAGTGTTGTGGATTCCATCAAAACTAATTGAGCCTTTTCCAATAATCTTCACTCCTGAATCATCACAAAACATGACCAAGCCACCATCACACTTTTCAAGTTTAGTGAACTTACCTTTATCTTCAATCATGTGATTAGAGCATCCACTGTCAATCACCTAGTAGTCTTCATCGTGTTTAGCATGAAAGGCGGTGACCAAAGTACCTTCCATCTCATTCTTTTTGTTCTCTGGAGCATTCTTTCTTGCACATTTTCTAGGGTTAGGAGATACAAATTTATTCTCCAAAGCTAAAAACAAGTATTCACTATCATCACCCTCATAATTAGATTCATCATCAGAGATTCCAGCTTCTTCTTTAACATAATACAACTTATTTTTCTTATCCTTTCTATCCTTATCTTTGTGATCCTTGTTCTTCTTATGTACAACTCTATTCGGACACCTTGAAGCATTCTGACCAATATTAACACAACTAAAACATTTAAAGGGCAACATACCTTTATACTTACTCGTACCTTTCTTCAACTTCCTGGTTAAATTCGCTTCCAACTCATCAAAACCATCACTATCTAGATCATCCTCAGTCTTTGTTGCTTTAAATGCCCGTCTCTATCTTTTCCTCCTTTCCAAACTTTCTCATCTCAAATGCAGTCAAGGTGCCAAATAGCTCTTCTTTAGTGTATTTATTAGGATCATACATTTCTTCAATAACTAAGATCTTATCACTGTAACACTTTGGTAGGGTTATTAGGATCTTCTCAATTATATCTTCATTAGTCACTTTACCCCCTTGATTTATAACATCATTTCTTGCAAGTTGAAACCTTTGGAAATAGCTTGCAAAATCTTCACCTTCTTCCATTTTTAAATTCTAATATATGCGCTTTGCTGTCAACTTCTTTGTTAATTTCACTCTATCATTTCCTTCATAAATATCTTCCAACTTCTTCCAAATTTCATAAGTAGTTTCCAAAGAAAGAACCTTAGTTCGCTCAATTTTAGAGAGAGCACTGAAAAAAGCATACCTCACCTTCTCATTCTCCTCATAAGTAGAACCTCATCTGTAGTAGTAAGACCACCTGTCAGAGCAACATACTTTGTCTTAATAGCCTTCTAGGTCTTGTAACCAAGAGAAATAATATATCCTCTCATTTGCACTTTCCAGTCACTATAATCATATCCATCAAACATAGGGATGACCAACTTATGCACCGTTGAATCTTCCTTAAGCGGTTAAGCTTTACACCAAGGAACCAAAGCTCTGATGTTAAAAGGCATAGGACAACAAAGAGGGGGGATGAGTCAATTGTCACCAAAATAATCAAAACTTCAACACTTATTAACTTCACAACCACACTATTTTGTTATTAAGTATGAACATGAAATGTGGATAACAGAAAGAAAAATCAACACAAAGAACACCAAATTTACGTGGAAAACCCAATTGAGGGAAAAAACACGATGAGGATTAACTCACAATATAAAGAGATAGAAAAACCGAATACAAAGGATCACTGCCCAAAAGAGGACTCATTGTCTAGATACAAAGGCTCATTACCTACAAAAGGGAATCACTGTCCAACAGGGAGGCTCATTGCCTACTGATACAAAAGAAAACAAAGTATCCACCACAAAAAATTATAAAAAATTGCAACCTTGATCAAAAGATTACAAAAACCTTTAGCTCACCGCTTTCAGGAATCTAACACAATGAAGTACTACTGCCTCAACTCACTTTCATACACTTCTACTCTTTTATTTGTGGCTTACTTTGTTACTTTTTTTATCATTCAATTCTTCACAACTCAACTTTCATTTATACTATCTTCAACCTTAGAAACTTTCTCCAAGGTCAGCTGCATTAGCTTTATTTAAAAAAATTAAATTAGGTTAGCAACTCAACATTCCTATGGTAGAAAGGAATGAGAGTGGACCAATAAAACACTTAACCAAGACCTAAAAATAATGTCTAGGAATAACCACACACTTCCTTAATTAAATTTTACTTTTCATATGAAGTGTAAACACCAATTCAGCAAACCTAATGAAAACACAAACAAACATTGATGTACATGCTTTCCAACTAGAAGATGTCACGTGGATGATGCAACACCCTTCATTATGTATAAGAACACATCTCAGGTTCCTTCAGATACATCTGAAAAAAGTGTCATAACCTTTGAACACATAAATCTTTCCATTAGTTCATTCGGACTGTGCAAACACACACAACTACTTAAAACTTAACTTCTAGATCATAAAACCACAAGTGTCTGCCATAACCTAGAGAACACCATTATAAGATACATTCCAGATCTGCAAGATCTGAAATAGAACAACAGAGGAAAATAGAGTAGAAACATCTCTCCCAATCCACAAAAAACCAACTCTGCTAGAATGGTTCATACACCAGTGAACACAACTTTCACAAATTCCATCAAACCAGAAGCTACAGATCAATATATATCACCATCAGATCATCAACAACTCTTTGGATCTTCACAATCATAGGATCAACATAGGATAAATGTGAAGCACATACCGAAGCACATTCTGAACACATACATAACTCTGAATTCATTCTTTATTAATTTTCTCAAAAGCACTAGGAAACCCATCAATTAAACACACTTGCAACATCATGAAGATAGCTCCATCTACTCACAACATCTCAACTATACATGCATAATCTACAACATACTGAACTGTGTTGACACCAACGAAAACTTTAATGTCAACACCACCAAACTTGCTCATACTTGCAACATCTGCATTGCTTCTTCATAACCTATAGGTTCCTCAGAATCAGTTAATAATATAGAATATAATTATGGAGAAAATATTTTGAGAGGTCTAGTTATCCTTGTAGAATGTCTAATACTTGTAGGAGTTTGTGGGATAACTTGTTGTTGCTGAGCATCAGGTACCAATGGCATTTTATTTTCTAGAATCTCATCCAGCTCCATATATTCTTTTTTGGCATGTTCATGCTTCTTTTCCTACAACTGATCCTTATACATGACCTTCTCATTGAATATAACATCTTTGCTCCTAATGATTTTATGATTTTCATAATCCCATAGGCGATAAACAAATTCATCTACTCCATATACAATGAAGGTATATTTTTTAGACTTAGCCTCAAGCTTGGTTCTATTTTCAATATCAACATGGAGAAAAGCTTCACAACCAAAGGTTTTCAAAAATGAATATTTTACCTTTTTACCCATCCAAGCCTTGATGAGACCATAAATTGTCTCATATTTTATCAAAGAAAATCATCCATTTCTTCCTAATGCATTAGTGTTAAAGTGGATTTGAGTAATGATTGAAAGTTCTTTAGCTTGTTTAAAGTAGAATATAAAGTAAATGTTTGGTTTATTTTTGGTAATCTATGTGATCCAAATTGTTTCTAATATCACTTCATAAGTGTGTGTAAGATTCTATAATGCAGGTGAATACACTATTGAATAATTCATGACAATAAAGAACTTCATAGACACTTGCAATAGAGAGCTCTAGACACTTGAAGCAGTTAACTCTTGACAACTTTAGAAGGCTTTGAAGAAATAATGAGAAGATAGAGAAGAATCCCAACACACTCCTACATTCATGCAAAATCATGGAGCATCAATCATTCCTAAATTAATGGGATAAGGATTTGTTTCATGTTGAGTTTTAAGATCTCTCACAGTTATTAAATTTCATGCTTCCTTCTTCCACCAAAGATAAATCAAGTTACCACATCACTCAAATGTTTTTGCATGATTATAAATTTTTATTCATGATAATGATAGGTGATTTGGTTAACTGAAGTGAAGAATAATTCCTTCATTCACATTCAACACTTGAAGACTTCCTAAAAATCAAGTGCCCAGAAATTGTAAAAAATGTAGTCTCAGTAAAATAGTGATATCTCCCTCGTTTCTCAATGAAATTCAAAAATTAAAAATGACCTGGAAATTAGATTTGAAGGGATAAAAACCCTTTTGATAATTTGGCATGATTTACATCAAGGAAGGAGCAGTACATGACATAAAATGTCTGAGAAAAAAGTGGCGTGATGGAGGAAATCTTCAATTTTTTAGAGTTTTGTAAATGACCCCTCAAAAATAGGAACTTGGATCCACATTCTTAGTGGATTGGTTGTATGGATATAGAATATGAATTCTATAAATACAATGTAATCATTTGATCAAAAGGAGGGGATTAGAAATGCTTGTTTAGCTTGAGGAAATAGGATAGTTTTAGTTTCATTTCCAACAATGTATTTCCAATTTTCTAGAGTAAATTTGAATTCAAGCAAGATTTTCATTTCCAACAAGTGTAAATTACTTTATCCTTTTCAATTCTTGCAAGTTTTTCTTATATTAGTTCCCTTCATTCAAATAGGATTTATTTCTACAAGTAGAATAGATTGTCAAGCTAGTTTTCTACTTTCTCTCTTGCAAACAACCATGGACATCGCCTTAGATTGATAAATTAAATGATGAGGATTAAAATGACCCCATCAAGCCTCCTTTGGAATGCCACCATCCAAAGTATTTGAAGGTCCACTGTTTATTAAATAAATAGTGGTATGCACAACCTCTTCCCAAAAGTGTAAGGGTAGTCCAACATGCAATCTCATGCTCCTTACATGCTCATAATGGTCCTATTCATCCTCTCAGACACACCATTTTCTTGTGGGCTTCTAGGAACCATTTTTTGCCTACAGATTCCATTGTATGAATAGTAATTTTCAAATTATTTGGTGCAATACTCACCTCCATTATCAGATTTGAGACACTTCAAATTTTTTCTTGTCTCATTCTCAACCAAAGCTTTCCACATTTTAAAAGTTTCAAATACTTCTAATTTTTGTTTTAGGATATACACCCATGTTTTCCTAGTTGCATCATCAATAAAATTAACATAATAATAAGAGCCACCAAGAGAAGATACTTGAGTTGGTCCCCATACATCTAAATGCACAAGGTCTAATTTCTCACTCTTCTTCTCTTTCCCAACTTTGAGAAATCAAACTCTTTTCTATTTTCCATAAACACAATTTTTGCAGAATTCCAAGTTAATTTGTTTTAGACTTAGTAGCAAGTTTTTTGAGTGAAGGATCTTCATCCCTTTCTCACTCATGTTCCCAAGTCTATGGTTCCACAATTTTGTTTCTGTCTCTATAGCAAGTGCTATAACTATCTTAGTAGCAACTTTTTCTGTAGTAGCTAAGGTAGAGTAAGTATTACTAGTACACAAATACAATGTGCCTACCTTCTCACCTTTAGCTACTACTAATGCACTTTTAGTGACCTTCAAGAATTTTTCTAAAAAGGTAACTATGCAGCCTTCACTACCCAATTTTCCTATAGAAATTAAATTCCTTCTAAACTTTGGAACATGCCTTACCTCTTGTAGCAACCATTCGTTTCCATTCTACAGCTTGATTTTTAACTTTCCTTTTCAAAAAATCTGACAAGGTTCATCATCACCCAAATATACCTATCCAAAATCACCTTGAACATAATCTAAAAAATGTCCTATGGGGTGTGGCATGAAATTAAGCCCCTAAATCTATTACCCAAGAATAATTAGCATTATCTAAACACAAAATTAAAGCATCCTATAAATTATCACTTGTAACATTAGCTTTCTTACTATCATCATGTTGTCCATCTCCTTGTTTTCCCTTTCGAGACCATCAATCCTTCTTCAAGTGTCATGGCTTTCCACAGTGCCAACAATCCATTCTTCCTCTGGATTTAGATCTGCCTTTCTTTGAATTCCCTTGTGACTTCTCATGATTTGTTGGGATTTTTTCTCTCTCCTTTGTTCTTCCTCTATTCTCTACATTCAAAGCATTACCTGATGTTGAACTATCACCTGCACTTTTTTGTTGCATTTCCTCACTAAGGATAACACCAACAACATCATCAAATTTCAATGTAGTTATACCAAAAGTTACTTACAACCAATACCAAGCTATTCCAGATTTTTGGGAAAGAACATAAAACCAAGAGATCCCTCACCTCTTCATCAAAATTTACTTTTACAGAAGTTAACTAACTGGTAATCGTATTAAACTCATTTAAATGATCTGTCACAAATCCGCCTTCAATGATTTTTAGAGTAAGAAAAATCTTCATGAGAAATACCTTATTTGAGGCTAAGTGTTTTACATACAATTTAGCCAAAGCTGTCACCAGATCCTCTGTTGTCTTTGCTTCTATTATATTGAATTCCACAGATCATGCCAGACACAACCGAATGGATCCCACTTCCTCTCTATCTAGAATCTCCCATTCTTCATTAGAAATCGTAGCCTCTTTCTTTTCTTTTCCTTGCAATGGCTACAATAGATCCTTTTGATACAAATAATCTTCCATTTGCATCTTCCATAATTGATAATTCTGGCCGTTGTACTTTTCAAACTTGAATTTTCCTTCATCCATTTCCCCCACTCAAATCTAGAGGTTTCATGCCAATGAACCAAAATAAATTCGGCTCTAATACTAGTTGTTAGGGTTTAAGTAGATCAAAGCAATAAACATTAACAATTATATGCAAATTAAATAACCCAGAAATAACAATGCAAAATAATAGAAGAGATAAACAAAAAAAAATTCATGGTTCACCCAATATGGGCTACATCCACATAAATTTAACCACCCAGTGATTTTATTATCCAGTGCAAAACAGATTACAATCTTGTGAATACACCATACCACAACATACATCCCAACCGCTTATAACAAGTTTTTTGGAACCTTCTAGAATTAGGGTTTTACAAGGTCATTTTTCATTTGACGTGTTAATAGGGAAACCTTGACGTGTCAATAGGGAAAAAACCTTGATGTGTCAATGGGAAAAAACCTTGATGTGTCACCAAAAAACCTTGACGTATTAACGCTTTTTTTTTAGGGTGATGCCCCGAACCCCACCATACATTATGAGTGTACATTATTTGCATGATCAATCACCACATACCGACATATCTCTCTCCCACTCTCCCTCTCTCTCTCTCTCTCCCTCTCTCCTTCCCAGGTCTTTCTCTCTCTCCCTCTCCCTCTCTCCCACTTTCCCTCTCTCCCCCTCTCACTCAAGTATATCCCTCTCTCTCCCTCTCCCTCTCCCTCTCCCTCTCTCCCTCTTAGGTTTTTCTCTCTCTCCCTCTCCCTCTCCCTCTCCCACTCTACCTCTCTCTCTCTCCCTCTCTCCCTCTTAGGTCTATCTCTCTCTCCCACTATCCATCTCTCTCTCCCTCTCTCCCTCTTAGGTCTTTCTCTTTCTCCCTATCTCCCACTCTCCCTCTTCCTCTCTCCCACTCTCCTTATCTCCCCCTCTCTCTCCCTCCCTCTCCCTCTCCCTCCCTCTCTCTCCCTTTCAACTCTCTCTCTCTCTCTCTCTCTCTCTCTCTCTCTCTCTCTCTCTCTCTTTCAAGTCCCTCTCTCTCTCTCAAACTTTTAACTTATATATATATTAATATATATTAATATATTAAATTAATATTATTATATGTATTAATTTATACTATATGGTATATAATTTATACTATATATTAATATGTATGCATACCTATACAATAAAAAATGAATATCCATCTATAACGAATACCGATTATTAATTGATATCTGTTACAAACAGACATCCATTATGTTTAGAGTTTTACTGGCCGAAAAATAGGGGAAGCTTCAAAACATATTAGTAAATAACGGATATCCATTTGTAATGGATATCCGTTATTGTTCAATTTTTATAAACCAAATAACACAAAACCAATATTATGTATTATTAATATATAATAAATGTATTATATATTATATAATAAAATTTATCAGTGGCTTGCCACTTTTGCCAAATATATATATATATTATATTATATATTATGATATATATAGTATTATTTAATATATACTATATATTATATATCTTATACTCTTTCCCTCTATAGCTCTAGCACTACTATTGATATCCAACTTGTATTTTGTATTGAACTTTTGAACACAATAATTAAGCATTTTGTTATCAAAATCTTGACCTCCCAAATGCATATCCCCTATAATAGCCTTGATGAAAATATTACCCTTTTGAACAAAAAGAACCAACACATCGAAAGTACCTCCACCCAAATCAAAGAAAAAAACACTTCTTTCTCTAGTGAATACATCATGGATGCCATAAGTTATAGTTGTGACCATTCGAAAACTAATATTACCAGCATCTTTTGTGGCCCTCTTCTACACATCATTAAAATAAGCAAGAACAATACAATAACCACATTCTTCACCTCGCATTAAAATAAGCAGAATGGATGGGATCTCTTCAAGTGCAAATAACTCTTTCTCTTAGGTCCATCCCACACCCTCTCTCTCAATCCTCTCCCATTCCCTATCTCTCTCTATATCTCAGGTCTCTCCCTCCCACCCTAACTAGATAACTCTCTCTTCCCCTCTCTCCCTACCTCCCACCCTCTCTCTCCTGGGTCTCTCTCTCAAGTCTCTCTCCCACTCTCTCCCTGTTAGGTCTCTTTCTTCCTCTCAAGTCTCCTCCCTCTCAAGTCTCTCTCTCTCTCTCTCTCAAGTCTCTCTCTCCATCCCTCTTAGGTCTCTCCCCCCCTCTCTCAAGTCTCTCCCTCTATCTTTCTCTCTCATGTCTCTCACAACTCTCTCTCTCTCTCTCTCTCTCTCTCTCTCCTCGGTCTCCCCCTCCTGTTAGTTCTCAAAAATGATGGTTGGAAAACCACAAGATGTTTCCAAGCTCTTGGTACATTTTAGGCTAACAAACAAGGCCAAATTATGTACTTGAACCTTCTTTTTAAGCTCTACAAGACCTAGGTGGGTATATCTATGCAAATGGAGTATACTTAGACTATTTTTTTCCTACGTGAACAATCTGTCCACAAGGGAAATTGAGAGTGGAGAGATGTAATCCTAATTTGGTATAAATTGTATAGGACATATCAAAATGAAGTTTATGAATATGTTCAGTTAACAGGTGTGAGGTTTTGAAAATAAATTTGATAAAACTAAATGATGAAATGGATAAGACCACTGCCTTGTTGGGTAAATGGAATCAAATGAAATTCTAAGATAAGTGGCTTGTATTCAGTAGTAACTTTAACTGTTTGGCACACTAATATTGGTCTATAACTTGTATAAACGTGCAGGCAAGTGATTGAAAAACTCTACTTATCCAACTGACAAAACAAGGTTACTTATAATTTATCAAAAGGATTTTAATCTTTACTTGAAAGAAGCAATTGAATAAATTATACAAGAACACAGATAACACCAAATTGGAGATAGATTGACAATCCTAATTATATGGTTCTTCTTACTGATCCAAATAATACTTCCAAATTAATGTGATTGACTAGAAGGATTTTAATTCCTTTGGGGAAACCAATTAATAATATGACACAAATACAGCAAATGTGCATTGATAAATTGAATATATGCTCGATATACCAATTTAAATAATAAAGAAGCACTAAAATGGAGACAACCAGATAATTGAATAACTTCAACAAATAATTGATACCAACATAATGCCACAAAATCAGAGATCTTTCATTAACTTCTTCAAAATAGTACTTGCAACATGGTCTTTCAGAATATAAACATTATGGAATTTGTTTGCTATTCATTAATTATCCCTATTCTACTACTATCTTTTCCTATATCTTAATTATGATTTTGGTCTCTCTTATATATACGAGAGGCAACAAGCTTTAGACCGTTTACAATGTTTCAAAATTCCTTTTCATAAATTTTGTTAGACATAACTAAAACATGAATTAAGGAGATGATTAAACACATTTTCTTGCTTGGCTAATCTCCATAGAATTACCCATGGTCATCGAAGACCTATTCAAGATACTTCCTCTCCGTGATGTACATAATCAATCTTCTTCAGAGCCAGGGTATTTTTTTTGCCACTTATTAATTGTCAGGTCACTTGGCTATTTGAATTCCTATGTACCTATGAAGTTTTTAAGGTGAATCTTCCATTTGTTATCCAATAGGTTTTTGACATCCACCATAAACTTTGTATATCCATTTTCCAACATGATGATCGCATCGAGTAAAGTATGAAACTTGTTGAGATTGATCTCCCCCTCATCTTGTATATGTGCCAAGCATTTACGAATCATATGATCAAATTATTCTCTCCATTCATCTATACCTTTTACCTGATTGTCATCTTTGAGGATTGATGGGTTGAAGATGTATTTGATGGAGTCAAATGTACTCCTCCTACTTTTCACTTTCTTCCTTATACCCACCAAATACTTATACTCATCAATCACACCTTTTACCATTTCTTGTGTAGGTTTGAGCTTTGATGGGGCATCTGGATCCCTGTGTGTAGCTTTGCATAAAGTGGTCAATATGTGGAAGGTGGTTTTCCATCTCTTTTGGAGTTCTTCAAGGATGGGGGAGTTAGTGTTTATCTATTCCAAAGGTTTAATCGAATTGCTGAATTTTTTATGTACTCCATTTATCTTCTCCTTTAATATCCTAACTCTATGCTCTAATATCCTCCATATAGTCTCTATGATATGATGCTTGACATCCTCCATGTCATGCTTCTTCAGCTTATCAATTTCATCTCTCATTTGTTGTATCTGTGGATCCTTTGCTTGGACAGGTGGGTGATAAAAAAATAATTCATCTCCTCTCACTATGGTGGCTTGCTGTAAATGCTATTTTAGCTTTAAATTTTCAATAAACAACTTGTTCACCTCATCATTCGATAATTTCAATCTCTTCTCATATTCATTAATCTTCTTCTCCCTATTTTCTGCTACATCCTTGGTGAACATTACAAAATGCATGGTCATAGTGGCAACTTCTATGGGAGTTGTGTCTCTCACTATTATAACCATAGCTGACCCCCTCAATTCCTGTACTACATCCAAGAGTCGAGGCTTCCTTGTATTTTTTTGTTTTGTCCATAGAGCAAGTGGTTGGGTAGTAGGATTATACCCTATTCCTGATATACCCTCTTCTGAATCAAATGTTGCTACCAACATGGGGTAATCTTGTGCTTTGATCTGATCTAGAAGAAAATTTTTAGACAACTCCATCCCTAGTATAATTAGCAAATCAACTTTTTTCAATACCATTTCTCTCACATCCTGGGGGGCAACATTAATGTTATCAATAGTTAACTTTGAAAATGTTTGAGCCTGGATCTCAGCTTGCTTTGACTCATTAGCTCCAATAAGATAGATTTTCAACCTTTCATCAAATTGTTTCATTTTCATTTTAATCCAAAAATCGTTAAACTCATTGGTGTGGATAAAATTATCATCTTCCATGAATCTTAGAGAGGCCACTACCCTCTTATCTTCTTCAATTTCATCAACTCCTTCCTCTAAAAGCCTCATCTTAGGATCATGAGGCTTTCAACTTATTTGTTGTTATGCTACCTCCTTTATTTCAATTAGAGGTAGGATTGCTTCTTATTTTCATCATCAGTTGAGTCATATCCAACCAATGCCTCAATATTCTATCTTTTAACTTATGGTTTGTGAGTAGGAGATCGGCGGAATATATGTGTAGGTTATGGGTGTGGTGTCTGTGATGTGGATGCTTCATGTGGTGGTTGGTGAGGTGTGGGAAGTGGGATCAACCCCTCATCTTGGGCCATTTTGTACAATTTATCAAACTTATTAAGGATCATCTGCATCCTTTCAGGAAGGTTGGGTTCAATTGCAAAAAACCCTCTAAAACTTATATCCTTCTCCTTCTTCTAATTCTCCCACTTCATTATTATTATCCACCTTTTTCTAGTTTGCATTACATCAATAAAATACACTAGAGTTCTTATAACATCCTCCTCAGGGTCAAACTCATGTGAGATGGCCCTCTTTGTCAACAAGGTTCTTCTGATCATGTGGATATGACCCTCTAGGTCACACACTCTCTCTTTTGTAAATTTGAGGGGATAGTTAATGCTTATAAACCTCTATAGTTCCTCTAGCATATCAAACCCAATGGCCAACTCTTCAAATACAGTCAAATTAGGAAAAAATATACCTTTCCTTTGATTTCTCATCAAATCATGCTCCATACAAAGCATTTGCGACATAAAATGCAGAAAACATACCCTTGCAGGTGCAAACTTAGGAAAAATATGTGGTACTTGGTCACATCCATATACTTTGATAATTATGTGTTGAGGCATAAAAATCCAGTTAGCATAGTTATGGGTATAGCCTTGGTCTTTCCTATACTGTACATGCTGCATCACTTTCATCAATGATTCAAAAAATCTTGGCGTTGGGTAACCAAGGGCAGCTATCAGTCTAACAGTTAAAATCATCTTGAAACACTACGAAATCACACTCTGTGCATCTGCTATCCTAGATGTAACACAAATTTTGCACAAGGAGTCTTACTCCACTTTCTTGTGTACATAATTTCATTCTTTCAGTCCACTTCATTTCATTCTAACACAGGATTAAGTGACACAATAAATAATATTTCCTAAGAGTAATTGGGGCCTTAGCTTCCATAACTTGCAGCAAGCCCTCATTTATTTGTTCCTCAATTATAGATGCAAAATAAAACTCTATATTTGATTTAGAATGTTTAATTATCATAGTCATTCTCATCAATCCCATTGACATATGTTCCTCTGCATCTATCCCCAAGACTTGACACAATACATAATAAGTTTTTTTGAAATAATTTTGAAATTCTAAGACTTGGAAAGGTTTCATTTTAGAGGAAGGGATGGGGAGTTTTCTGTTATCATCACCCCTCTTCTTGTGTAGGGGGGCTCATCACTTCAGTATGCTCTTCTCAACCTCTTATACTCCTGCTCCAATTTAACTAAATTCACCTCTGTTAGAGCTTGTTTATTCAACTTGAAACATTTTATAATGGTATCTCTTGTGACATCAACTAAGCACTCACCAATTAGAAGCCTAAAAATTTTGGTTGGGGCATGGTAGCCATGGGCAAGGGCTTTAATTAGCTCAATGTCAATGAAAACATTAGGGATAATCAATTTAGCCAAATCTAGGGTCCACGGGTTTGATGTCAGAACCTTGTTGTTCCTATTCCGATAGAAGTACAAATAAAGGTTCCAACCTGACTGAGATATAATGGGGTCTCTACAACCTTGAGTTAATTCTCTAAAAACCCTTTTAGGTGCTTTGTCTACTGAACTAGGCAATAAGGAAAGCAACGAGGATTTCAAGGAGGGTTTACTGGTTTTGGTTTCATCCCTTTTAACTCCTACTTCAATTTTTTTTGGTGCCATTTTATGAAATTCATAGAGAATGATGAGCAAAGCTTACGTGGGGATAAAAATTGCTATGAAGAATTCCCTTTACTCCCACAATTTGAGCTCATTTGTAACTTTTTCTTAGCTATTATGAGTGAGAAATCTCAACTTGTTTCATGTATTTCAACACCAAGATACATTTACTTCTGGCTCATAAATTTGCAGAATTAAAATCTGTGTCTAGCTCAATTTTATGTTTTGATGTTGACCCAACAACTTAGTTACCACACTACCTCCTGTCATTTTCTACTCTCCTATGGTATTGTGGTGTGTCTTTAGTACATTTATTCAATGTATCACTCTACCATGAGATGTGTCTTGACCCCCTGAGGTATAGCGGTATAGTGTGGAGGGTTCAGTATATGGTAGTGGCTCCTCTCACCATCCCACTACGAGCTGCTTGGTGATGAAATATGGTAGAGAGGTATGGTGTGGGTGTTATGAGGGGTGGCTAATGGTATCATGGTAAAGGGTAAAAATGACTTTGTGAATGGAAATAATGTGATTTATTATGAAAATAAGAGTGGTAAATTTGGATTTTAATTGATAAAATACTTAGATGTTTTATGAAAATTATGGTTTCAACGACTCCAGTTTGGGATGAGTGATTTACCAATCATTGTGAGAATACTTAATATCTTTTGGTGCAGACTAGGTGTCCCCTTCATATGGTTTTTAGAGGATATGAAAAATGGAACTGTGGTGAGGATGAAATGAAAATGGATATGGAGGTGAAAATGATGGAAATTGAAATGATCCTATACTACTGTACATGGAAAGAAACTTTGTTTTTATTGAAGGAATTCTAGGATTGTCCATGTACTGGCAAGTCCTAGTCCCCTTTTGATTTCCTAAACTACTGTGCATGGAATGAATAGTAGTATCTTTGAGAGTTTGTTAAGAGTTTTCCATGCATTGGCAACACTTATCCCTCTTTACATTACTCTGCATGGAATTGGTGGTTTTATGAAAAGAAAATTTTTAGAAACTGTCCATGCACTGGTAGTTCCTGATCTTCTCCAAACATGTTTTGAAAATAATAAAAGTCCCCCCCTCCTTTTCCAATGATAACAAAGGGACCTAACCACAATGCTTCAAATTTTCCACACTTTCCCTTTTCTTGGCCTTTAGCATTCCACATTTACACCAAATCATTCATCTAAAATTTTCTATCTTTGAATTTCTGATCAAAAATATATTTTATTTGTGATTGCAAATTCATATTTTTCTTTTGGGACATTCTCCTTACTTCCTCAAGTTCTACAAACTGCTCCATCCTCTCCTCCATTGTCTTCAGAATATCTAAGTCTTCCTAAAAACTAACCTACTTACGGGTAGTAGATTATGTAAAGGGAGCCTAGCCTGAGCCCCATATACAAGTTCAAAGGGAGACTTTCCAATAGTCTTCTTCACAGTAATCCTTTTTGCCCATAAGGCTAGCTTTAACTTGAAATCATAGACCTTCTTGTAATTATTCAACATCCTCTTTATGATCTTCAGAATACTTTTGTTACTAGATTCAACTTGCCCATTATCCTGTGGATGATAAGGCAAGGCATATGAGATGATGATTCCATAAGACTGACAAAATTCCTTAAACTCATAAGATCTAAAACACATTCCATTATCAGTTACAGTCCTTGTTGGGACCCAAAATCTTGTGATGATGTTTTCCAATAAGAAATTGATCACAACCCTACTGGTTGCCTGCTTGATGGGTATGGCTTCCACCCATTTTGTGAAATAATTTGTGGCTACCGATATCCATTTGTGCCCTCCACTAGATTTTTCTGTAGTTTCCCCTATGAAATCAATTCCCTACTGATGGAATGGGGCTTCAACCTGCATAGGTCTTAGAGGTAGTGCTCCTCGATACTTCAAATTTCCTGAAATGTTTTGGCATGCCTCACACTTTCTTGTATAGTCATGTGCATCGTTGAAAACCTTAGGCCAACAGTACCCTTCCCTTAATATCTTATGATTAATAGCTTTTGCTGATAAATTTCCCCCACATACTCCTTAATTCATGCATCTCATTCAAGACATGTCTTGATTTATGTTCATCTAAGCATAACAATAGGAAACCGTCCCTATTATTCCAATTGAGGTCTCCCTCCATGAATACATATTTTGAAGCCGACAACTTAAGTGTCCTTTTTCTATTTTCATCAAACCCTTTTGGGCATTTCAAATGTTTGAGGTAATACACAACATCATTGTACCACAAAGTTTTTTCTATACTAGTGACCCTATCTTATTTTTCATTGACATTATATGCTTGGGAAATTTTGATATTTGTTTCATTCATCAATTTGGCTAGTCCTTGACCTCTTACAAGCTTAGTGATCTGAAACTCAATATCAAACTCCCGGATCCCATTTATCCATCTACACCTATGTCTTATTGTCTTACTTTGTTTGAACACATCTTTCATTACAGTGTTAGGAACATAAGCTATTACTTTTTCCCCTACTAGATATGACCTAAATAACTTGAGAACTCTTACCATTGTATAGAATTGTTTTCCAACAACATCATACTTCAATTCTACATTTTGGAGGGACTTGTTAAAGAAGGAAACTAGTTGTTCGTACCCTTCATCATTCTTTTGAAGCATTACTACAACAACTATGTGATAGGATGCAAATGAGAAGATTTGGAAAGGTTTGCTGAAATATAAAGATTTCAAGACAAGAGCTTCTTTGATTGCTTTCTTTATGGATATGGATGCACATTAGCCTCAACAGTCCAATCAATTTTAGAACCTTTCTTCAACATTTTTAATTTTTTCTTTACTATCTCAAAAAAATGTGATATTAATCTTCTCAAAAAATTGATTTTTCCAAAAAAGGATTGAATATTAACTTAGGGATAGGTATCTTGTCAATTGCCTCCACTCATTTAGGATCAATCATTACTCCCTCCTTAGAGACTATGGCCCTAGCAACTTTCCTTCTGTTACTACAAACTAACACTTTTTAAGATTAAGTGAGATGCCATACTCCAATGCTTTCAAAAATATTTTCTCAAGGTGAGCCACAAGATCCTCTCCCTTTTTGGAGTATGTAGTTAAATCATCTTGATAGACTATGATTATTACATTGATAAGGTCAACAAAAGCAACATCCATGGCTCTTTGGAATGTTGCACCAACATTTGTGAGTCCGAATGGCATCCTAACATAAACATATGTTCCCCATGGCATAGTGAAATTTGTCTTACATTATTTTGATTCTTTAACTTTCAATTGATTAAATCCTGAAAATCCATCCATCATGGATAGTAATTCACATCTTGTGACCCTTTGTAGCATAGCCTCCATGTTTGGAAGCGGATAATTGTCTTTGAGAGAAGATACATTCAAGTTCCAAAAATCTACACAAAGCCCCATATCTCATTTTTCTTTATGACTAGTACTAGATTGGAGATCCAAGATGAATGTCTGATTGGTTTGATAATTCCTCCTCCCCTAAGCTTCATAAGTTCATGCATTTTAGGCTCTAGAGTTAGATTGATGGGTCTTTGTTTTTGCCTAAACGGTTTTGCATCTAGTTTTAGTGGAATCTCACGTTGGAACAAATTTTCTCTATATGCTTTAAGATCCTCATAAGACCATGCAAAAACATGCTTGTACTTTCTTAATAGTGCAATTAGCATTCGTCTAATTTTTGGACTTATTTTCTTTCCAATATATACCCTTTTGGGTGCCAATTCAGTTCCCAGGTTGACTTCTTCAACATCTTCTCACTAAACTGGTGTTTTCTTAATGAGAGTACAATCATTTCCATCAAATACCCTTCTAGTGCCACAAGTCCTTTAGGAAGTTTGTTGGTTTTGAGCTGCACAACTTCTTTTGTGAACACAATTTTTTTTCCATCTATTTCTTCCACAAATGCATTAAATTCAATTTCCTAGGCTTCATACTGTTCTATGTAATGGAGAAACTTATGAGATTAGTGTCATCATTGAAAACTTTCCAACTATATATATTATTAGGGATAGCAAGCCTTGTTTTGAATTGAAGTCGAGATACTCCAACCAAGGTGATACCATCTCTTTTTAGGGCTACATTGGCTAGGAAATTTTCCATCAAGTTTTTGGACCTGTCTATCCATTCAATGGAAAAAGCATCAAATAATTCAATTGTATCCAACAAAACATTTCTATATTGTTTTAACATTTTATTTTTTGCAGCATATTTTGACCTAACTTGTGAAATGACCAACTCAGAATCTCCAAGAACAGTTAGCAGTTTGATCTTGTGTTTGACATCCATATTCAAACCAATTAGTAGGGATTCATACACTGCTATATTATTTGTACCCTCAAATGTCAGCAAGAATGAATACTTGAATGTGATACCTTTAGGTGAAATAAAAACTACCCATGCTCCATTGCCTTCCTGACTACATGCTCCACCAAAATACATCCTCCATACACTGTGTCGATTTTTAGAAACATTCTTGTCAATTGGATTAGTATTTACTAATTCAAGTTGAGAAGGCTCTATCTTAAAACTCCCTAAATCCACATTACAAAAGAAATTTAGCTACTCTTGAGCAACATAATCCACAATCTTATTCATCCTTGGCTCTCTATATAATTTGACCTCTTCACCATTGACTGGTATTGTGGCATAGTACAGGTCAAACTATACATTTCCTCCAATTGTTGTAGTCCATTGGCTTGAAAAAAGCATCCCAAAATGAGGGGGTGTGTCAATTATAGTTATGTCAATATTATATATGGCATGTGGGTAGGAAACCAACTTCACCTCTACATCTTTCATAATTCCTATCACTGGGACATGCCTACTATCCATAGTGTAGCATTTTCCACCAATAGTGTCTACCCACATGCCAAGTTGTGTCATGACCCCTATTGGCATGATGTTGATAGCAACCCTTGAATCTATCATATAATTTCTCAACAACATGTTATTTATGAGTAATGTAGTAAAGAATGGATTGACTTATGGAGGATTCATCAATGCATCACCAAGACAAACCTCAGGAGCCTTTACCTTTTCCTACTTATTACTAATGTTGGTGGTCCCCTTGTTCTTAAAGTTTGTGCTTTTATCATTTCCATTAGATATAAAATGAATAGCACTGTCCCTATACTCTTTTATCTTCATCATTTATAATAATGGTACAAAAAATTTTTACCTAAGACAAGGCCTAGGTGAAGTTGAAAGATGTATTTTCTGTTTTGGTTATCTTCTTTTGCTCCAGTGGATCTCCTTTGTTCTCCTCTTCTTATCTTTTGTTTGTTTCATTAGACTTTTGTTCGTCTTTATGCAACTCTTTTTTTTCTTCTTTATGAACATGCTTTTGTTCATTCTTATTAGGCTACTTAATTTTTTTCCCTTTTTTTGTTCCCTGTGTTGCTCCTTTATCTTTCACAAATATCCCTATTGGAACACCCTCGCCTTCATTTATTGTTTTGTTTCTCAATTGATATTTTCTTTTTTCCTATTCTACTACAACAATGGTTAATTCCTTGATTTCCTCATCAGTTGGTTTCCTTACTTTGTATTTACTTGACTGAGATGGTGCATAAGGAGAATGTAATTCATCATAATAAAAAAAGACTTGTTGTTGTGCCATATGAATATTGTATCTTTGGTTATTAGCATCATACTCATAGCCTTCCTCTTTTGAAGATGAATATCCCTGTCCAATTGGATGGAGGGTGTGAGAAGTTAAATATATTGTATGATCCTCTTCCTAATTTTCCATTGGTATTTCTTCTTCTTGTATTGATTGAGCTACCACACAATGGTTAGGAGAATGAGGAAAATTGCAAACTTGACACCAAGGAATATTGTTAACCATGTATGCTCCCTTCTTCTTTAAGGGATCGGGAATCTCCTTACTCTTAGGCCTATCAATTATGTGCTTTCCATCCTTCCAATTTGTGTTATATGTTATATCATGCAACCTCAGTCTTTCATTTACGTATATATTTTCTTTCCTATTTTGAGGGTTGTTCAAATTTTGGGGAACCCAAAGATTGTCTCTTTTACCAATCATCCTAGTAGCCTTTCTATTGTTGTCAGTAGTCAACGCTATTTTTTGTGCTTCAACTAGATTTCTAGGGAACCTATTTCTAAGCTCATATCTTGTCTTTAGATCAAAGGATTTTAGGTAAATTCTCAATGCTACAAGGTCTGTCAATTTCAACCCATGTGGTATCTTATTATACAATTTGGAGAACCTCTGGTTAAAGTCATAAACTGACTCATTCTAATTTTTCTGGATACTTATCAGTTCATGCAAGGCAAACTCAGGTGCACATTGATTTCCATATTGCTCCAGAAATTGATCTTGGAAATATGATATAGAATTAATTGAAATATCAGATAGGCTGTTGAACCAATCTCTCACCTCTTTTGTTAGAGACATCATGAACAATCTCACATTTACATCTTCATAATCAATAGAAATATCTTGAACAAAGGCACTAAATTTTTTGATATGTTCTTCTACTAATATCCCAATATTTCCAGTGAACTTGGGAACCATATTTCTTCAATTACTATCCATTAGGTATGGGTACAATTGATACCTTGTCAAGTCAAATTATCTACATGGGTTCGTAGGATTTTGTGGAGGCAAGTTCAGTGGTGGCAGATTAGGCCAATACTAGTACCCATATTGAGGTTGATGATGAGAATTCTATTCAAAGTGTTGTTGAGGGTACATAATTTGACAGGGCACATGTTGATATTGTGAGGGGTATTTCTAACTTGGAGGTGGATTGTGTTGGGAAGCATTAGCAGTATTTGAATGTTGGGATTTCTGAGATGGCATATTATACTGAAAATGTTGTCTTTGGTTTACATTTTTTGGTGCTCTTGTGTTCTGAGATGCTCCTTGAGGATTGATATTTCTACCTTGTTTATGTGAGGGGACATACGTAGGTGGTTTTGATGTATTAATGTTCAGCTGAGACAACTGTTGACTCAACTCTATGTTTCTTTTTATCATCCATTGTCTCCTTTCAAGCTATTGTTCCTACCACTACATTTGTATTTCTAATTCTTGATCAGTCATATGATGAAAATCTTCAAATGAAGTTGTTTTATCCATGGGCCAATACTAGTTTCCTTCTTCTTTTCTATGGCCATTTCATGATCATGCTCCTCTTGCATCTGTCTCCATTCCTCCTCTCTATGGGCATATAACTCTTGCATTTTTCCTTGGTCTTTTTCAAAGTGACAAGTGGGACGATCACTATTCTCTTGTTCAAATGGAGTGTGGGTATTTCCACATGGATTAATTTTGTGATCTTTCGACCCATACAATGGGGCAAAGCTATTGTGTGCATTAAAGAATTGTTCTAATGAATTTTCTTCATTTATGACATCTTCTTGGCTAAATGTCTCCTTAGACTTATTATTTTTTTGTGTTTGTTTTTTTAGGAGGAGATCCATGTTTATCAGTCCATCTCCCATTGTTCTTATTGGGACTACCCTAGTGCAAGGATCTTCTTCCGTTCATATTAGATGATATAAAGTATCTCTGATGTTTATCATCTATTCTTTCTAATCTGATGCTTACTTTATCTGTCATAAAATCTCTTCAGAGTTACCACCTACTTTCTAAAAGTAGGAAAATTATTGAATTTGTTCCTAGAGGAGTCTTTTAACTCAGGAATGACTCTATGATGAAAGGGTTGAGTTTAGATTTGGTCCCCAATAGAGTCGCCAATCTATTAGTTCTCAAAAATGTTGGTTGAAAAACAACAAGAGGTTGCCAAGCTCTTGGTATGTTTTAGGCTAATGAACAAGGCCAAATGAAGTACTTAAACCTTCTTCTCTTTAGGCTCTACTAGACCAAGGTGGGTGTACCTATGCAAATGGAACAAACTTACACTATTTGTTTCCTACATGAACAATCTATCCACAATGGAAATTGAGAGAGGAGAGATGTAATCCTAATTTGGCATAAATTGTATAAGCAATATCAAAATGAAGTTTATGAATATATTCAGTTAATAGGTGTGAGGTTTTGAAAATAAATTTGATAAAACTAAAAGATGAAATCGATAAGACCAGTTCCTTGTTGGGTAAATGGAGTCAAATGAAATTCTAAGATAAGTGGCTTGCATTTGGTAGTAACTCTAACTGTTTGGCACACTAATATTGGTCTATAACTTGTATAAACGTGTAGGAAAGTGATTGAAAAACTCTACTTACTTATCCAACTAATGAAAATAGGTTAATAATCCAAATAATACTTCTAGATTATTGTGATTGACTAGAAGTATTTTAATTCCTTTTGGGAAACCAATTAATCATATCACACAAATAGAACAAATGTGCATTAATAAATTGAATATGATTGATATACCAATTTAAATAATAGAGAAGCACTAAAATGGAGACAACCAGATAATTGAATAACTTCAACAAACAACTGATATCAAGAACATGCCACAAAATTAGAGATCTTTCATTGAATTCTTCAAAATACTACTTGCAACATGGTCTTTTAGAATATAAACATTATGGAACTTTCATTGACTTCTTCAATATGAGAGGAAACAAGCTTCAAACCATTTACAACGTTTCAAAATTCCTTTCATAAAGTTTGTTAGAAATAACTAAAACACAAATTAAGGAGATGATTAAATACATTTGCCTGCTAGGTTAATCTCCATAGAAGTACATGTGGTCATCAAAGACATGTTCAAGATAATTCCTCTCCATGATGTACATAATCAATCTTCTTCAAAACCCAAGTATTTTTCTTGCCTCTTATTAATTGTCAAGTCGCTTGGCCATTTGAATTCCTATGTAGTTGCAAAGTTTGTAAGGTGACTCTTCCATCTGTTATCCAACAGGTTTCTGACATCCACCACGAACATTGTATATCCACTGTCCAACATGACGATCCCATCAAGTAAAATATGGAACTTGTTGAGATTGATCTCCCCCTCATCTTGTATATGTGCCAAGCATTTATGAATCATCTAATCAAATTCTTCTCTCCATTCATCTATAAATTTTAATTGATTGTTATCTTTGAGGATTGATGGGTTGAAGATGTATTTGATGGAGTCAAATGTACTCCTCCTACTTTCCACTTTCTTCCTTATATCCACCAAATACTTATACTCATCAATCACACCTTTTACCATTTGTTGTGTAGGTTTGATCTTTGATTGGGCATCTAGATCCTTGTGTGTAGCTTTCCATAAAGTGGTCAACATGTGGAAGGTGGGTTTCCATCTCTTTTGGAGTTCAAGGATGGGCGAGTCAGTGTTTATCTGTTGCAAAGCTTTAATCAAATTGTTGAAGTTTTCATGTACTCCACTTATCTTCTCCTTTAATATCCTAACTCTATGCTCTAATATCCTCCTTACACTCTCTATGATATGATTCTTGACATCCTCCATGTTATGCTTCAACTTATCAATTTCATCTTTCATCTGTTGTATCTGTGGATCCTCTGCCTGGACAGGTGGGTGATAAACAATTAATTCATCTCCTCTCACTATGGTGGCTTTCTACAACTGTTGTTTTAGCTTTACATTTTAAATAAAAAACTTGTTCACCTCATCATTCGATAATTTTAATCTCTTCTCATATTCATTAATCTTCTTCTCCATATTTTCTACTACATCATTGGTGAACATTGTAGAATGCATGGTCATAGTGGCAGCTTTTGTGGGAGTTGTGTCTCTTATTTTTTTGACCATAGTTGACCCCCTCAATTCTTGTACTACATCCAAGAGTTGAGGATTCCTTGTAGTTTTTTGTTTTTTCCATAGAGCAAGTATTTGGGTAGTAGGATTATACCCTATTTCTCAAACAACCTCTTTTGAATCAAATTTTTCTACCAACATAGGGTCATCATGTGCTCTGATTTGATCTAGAACAAACATATTAGATAGCTCCATCCCTAGTATAATTAGCATATCACTTTTCAATACTATTTCTCTCTCCACCTAGGGGGCGAAATTAATGTTATCAACAGTTAACTCTGCAAATGTTTGAGCCTGGATCTTAGCTTTCTTCGACTCATCAACTCCAATAAGATTGATTTTAAACCTTTCATCAAATTATTTCATTTTCATTTTAATCCTTAAACTCATTGGTGTGGATAAAATTACCATCTTCCTTGCATCTTAGAGAGGCCACTACCCTCTCATCTTCTTGAATTTCATCAGCTCTTTCCTCGAGAAGCCTAATCTTAGAATCACGAGGCTTTTGAATTCTTTGTTGTTCTGCTACATCCTTTATTTTAGTTAGAGTTAGGATTGCTTCTTCTTCATCATCATCACTTGAGTCATATCCAGCCAATGGTTCATGAGTAGGAGATGGAGGGGATGGATGTGTAGGTGATGGGGGTGGTGTCTCTAATGTGGATGCTTCATGTGGTGGTTGGTGAGGTGTGGGAAGTGGGATCAACCCCTCATCTTGGGCCATTTTGTATAATTCATCAAAATTATTAAGGATCATCTGCATCCTTTTCAGAAGGTTGGGTTCAATTGCAAAAAACCCTCTAAAACTTCTATCCTTCTCCTTCTTCCGATTCTCCCACTTCATCATTATTATCCACCTTTTTCTAGTCTACACTACATCAACAAAATACACCATATTTCTTATAACATCCTACTCAGGGTCAAACTCATGTGAGATGGCCCTCTTTGTCAACAAGGTTCTGCTAATCATGTTGATATGACCCTCTGGGTCACAGACTCTCTCTTTTCCACATTTGAGGGGATAGTTAACCCTCATATACCTCTGCAGGTTCCTCTAGCATATCAAACCCAATGGCCAACTCTTCAAATACTGTCAAATTAGGAAAAAATGTACCTTTTGTTTGATTTCTCATGAAATCATGCTCCATCCAAAGCATCTACCACATAAACTCTAGAAAACATACCCTTGTAGGTAAAAACTTAGGAAAAATATGTGGTGCTTGGTTGCATCCATATACTTTGATAATTGTGCATTGAGGCATAAAAAACTAGTTAGCATAGTTATGGGTATAGCCCTGGTCTGGCCTATACTGTACAGGCCTCATCACTTCCATCAATGATTCAGGAATTCTTGGTGTTGGGTAACCAAGGGAAGCTATCAGTCTAACAACAAAATCATCTCAAAACACTACAAAATAACACTCTGTACATCTTCTATCCCAAATGTAACACCAATTTTGCACAGGGAGTCTTACTCCACTTTCTTGTGTACACAATTTCATTCTTTCAGTCCACTTCATTTCATTTTGACACAGGATTAAGTAACACAATAAAGAATATTTCCTAAAATTAATGGGGGCCTTAGCTTCCCTAACTTGCATCAAGACCTCATGTATTTGTTCCTCAATTATAGATGCAAAATAAAACTCTATATTTGATTCAGAATGTTGAATTATCATGGACATTCTCATCAATCCCATTAACATATGTTCCTTTGCATCTATTCCCAAGACTTGAAACAATGCATAATAAGTTTTTTTGAAATAATCTTGAAATTTTGAGACTTGGAAAGGTTCCATTTTAGAGGAAGGGATGTGGATTTTTTTGTTATCATCACCCCTCTTAATGTGTAGATGGATCTCATCACTTCGGTATGTTCATCTCAACCTCTTATACTCCTACTCTAGTTTAACTAAATTCACCTTCATTACAACTTGTTTATTTAGCTTGAAACATTTTATAATGGCATTTCTTGTGACATCAACTAAGCACTCACCAGTTGGAAGCCTAACAGTTTTGGTTGGGGCATGGTAGCCATGGGAAAGGGCTTTAATTAGCTCAATGTCAATGAAAACATTAGGGACAATCAATTTAGCCAAATCTTGGGTCCACGGGTTTGATGTCGAAACCTTGTCGTTCCTATTCTAATAAAAGTACCAATAAAGGTTCCAACCCAGCTGAGGTATAATGGGGTGTCTACAGTCTTAAGCTAAGTCTCTAAAAACCTTTTTAGGTCCTTTGTCTATTGAACTAGGCAAGAAGGAAAGCAATGGGGATTGCAAGGAAGTTTATTGGTTTTGGTTTCATCCCTTTTAACTCCTACTTCAATCTTTTTTGGTGCGATTTTATGAAATTCACAAAGAATGATGAGCAAAGCTTACCTAGGGATAAAAATTTCTTTGAAGAATTCCCTTTACTCCCACAATTTGAGCTCATGTACAACTTGGTTACAGCTGTTATGAGTGAAGAATCTCAACTTGTTTCATGTATTTCAACACCAAGATACATTTACTTCTGGCTCATAAACTCTCACAATTAAAATCTGTGTCCAGCTCAATTTTATGTTTTGATGTTGACTGATGTGATTGGTGTGTTTTAAATGACCCAATGGTTTAGTTAACACACTACGTCGTGTCATTTTCTGCTCTCCTACAGTACTGCGGTGTGTCTATAGTATCTTTCTTCAATGTACCTCTCTACCACGGGCTGTGTCTTGACCCCCCGAGGTATAGCAGTATAGTGTGGAGGGTGCGGTATATGGTAGTGGCTCCTCTCACCGTCCTATCGCAAGCTCCTTGGTGATGAACTGTAGTAGATATGTATGGTATGGGTGTTATGAGGGGTGGCTAATGCGATAGCGGTATCACAGTAAAGGGTAAAAATGACTTTGTGAATGGCGATAATGTGATTTATTATGAAAATAAGAGTGGGAATTTTGGATTTTAATTGATAAAATACTTAGATTTTTTATTAAAATTCTAGTTTCAACAATGGCTCCATTTGGGGATTAATGATTTACCAATCATTGCAAGAATCCAAAATATCTCTAGGTGCAGACTAGGTGTCCCCTTGATACGGTTTTTATAGGATATGGAAAATGGATATGGAGGTGAAAATGATGGAAATGGAAATGATCCTATACTATTGTACATGGAAAGAAAATTTTTTTTTATTGAGGGAATTCTAGGATTTTCCATGTACTGGAAATTCCTAGTCCCCTTCTAATTTCCTAAACTACTATGCATGGAATGAATAGTAGTATCTTTGAGAGTTTGTTAAGAGTTGTCCATGAACTGGAAACACTTATCCCTCTTTACATTATTGTGCATGGAATTGTTGGTTTTATGAAAAGAAATTTTTTAGAAATTGTCCATGCACTAGCAGTTCCTGTTCTTCTCTTAACATGTTTTGAAAATAATAATAGTCCTCCCCTCCTTTGCCAATGATAAAAAAGGGACCTAAGCACAAGGCTTGAAACTTTCCATGCTTTCCCTTTTCTTGGCATCTAGCATTCGATATTAGTACCAAATCATTCACCTCAATTTTTTATCTTTGGATTTCCTATCAAAAAGATATTTCATTTGTGATTGCAACTTCATATTTTTCTTTTGGGCCGTTCTCCTTACTTCATCAAGTTTTGCAAGATGCTCCACCGTCTCCTCCATTAGTTCTAGAATATCTAAGTCTTCCTGCAAAATGAACCTATTTACTGGTAGCATATTATGTAAAGGGAGCCTAGCCTGAGCCCCATATACAAGTTCAAAGGGAGACTTTCCAATAGCCTTCTTCATAGTAATCTTGTCTTCCCATAAGGCTAGCTTTAACTTGGAATCCCAGGCCTTATTGTTATTATTCAACATCCTCTTTATGATCTTAAGAATACTTTTGTTACTAGATTGAACTTTCCCATTAGCATGTGGATGATAAGGTGAAGCATATGAGATGATGATTCCATAAGATTGGAAAAATTCCTTAAACTCATCAGATCTAAAATGCATTCCATTATCAGTTACATTCCTTGCTAGGACCCCAAATCTTGTGATGATATTTTCCAATAATAAATTGATCACAACTCTACTGGTTGTCTGCTTGGTGGGTATGGCTTCCACCCATTTTGTGAAATAATTTGTGGCTACCACTATCCATTTTTTCCCTCCACTAGATTGTTCTGTAGTTTCCCCTATGAAATCAATTCCCCACTGATGGAATGGGGCTTCAACCTACATAGGTCTTAGAGGCATTTCTCCTTGATACTTCTATTTTCCTAAAAAAAATTGGCATGCCTCACACTTTCTAGTAGTCATGTGCATCATTGAAAACCTTAGGCCAATTGTACCCTACCCTTAATATCTTATGAGCAGTAGTTTTTGGTGAGAAATGTTCCCCACATACTCCATGCATCTCCTTCAAGACATGTCTTTATTGATGTTCATCTATGCATAACAATAGGACACCATCCCTATTCTTCCAATAGATGTCTCCCTCCATGAATACATATTTTGAAGCTGACAACTTGAGTGTCCTTTTTCTGTTGTCATCAAACCCTTTCAGACATTTCAAATGTTTGAGGTAATACACAACATCAATGTACCATGAAGTTTTTTCTATACTAGTAATCATATCTTCTTCATCATTGACATTACATGCTTGGAAAATTTCCAAATTTGTTTCAGTCATCAATTTGGCTAGTCCTCAAACCCTTACAAGCTTAGTGATCTGAAACTCAATATCAAACTCCTAGATCCTATTTATCCATCTACACCTACGTCTTGTTGTCTCACTTTGTATGAACACATCTTTTACTACAGCGTTAGGCACATAAGCTATTACTTTTTCCCCTACTAGATATGACCTGAATTCCTTGACAACTATTACTAGTGCATAGGCTTGTTTTTCAACAATATCATAATTCAATTCAGTATTTTGGAGGGAATTGCTAAAGAAGGAAACTGGTTGTTCATACCCTACATTATTCTTTTGACACATTACAACAACAACTGTGTGATAGGAATCAAATGAGATGATCTGGATAGTTTTTCTGAAATCTGGAGATTTTAATATAGGAGGTTATTTGATTGATATGTTTATGGATATGAACACATCTATAGCCTCAATAGTGCAATCAATTTTAGCACCTTTCTTTAGCATTTTTGATATTGGCTTTACTATCTCAACAAAATTTGATATGAGTCTTCTCACAAAATTGATTTGTCCAAAAAATGATTGAATAGCCTTAACTATCTTGGGGATAGGTATCTTGTCAATTGCCTCCACTCATTTAGGATCAATATTTACTCCCTCCTTAGAGACTATATGCCCTAGCAACTTTCCTTCTGTTACTGCAAACTGACACTTTTTAAGATTAAGTGAGATGCCATACTCCAATGCTTTCAAAAATATTTTCTCAAGGTGAGCCACATGATCCTCTCCCTTTTTGGAGTATGTAGTTAAATCATCTTGATAGACTATGATTATTACATTGATAAGGTCAACAAAAGCAACATCCATGGCTCTTTGGAATGTTGCACCAACATTTGTGAGTCTGAATGGCATCCTAACATAAACATTTGTTCCCCATGGTGTAGTGAAAGTTTTCTTATATTATTTTGATTCTTTAACTTTCAATTGATTAAATCCTGAAAATCCATCCATCATGGATAGTAACTCACATCTTGTGACCCTTTGTAGCATAGCCTCCATGTTTGGAAGCGGATAATTGTTTTTGAGAGAAGATACATTCAAGTTCCAAAAATCTACACAAAGCCCCATATCTCATTTTTCTTTATGAATAGTACTAGATTGGATATCCAAGATGAATGTCTGATTGGTTTGATAATTCCTCCTTACCTAAGCTTCATAAGTTCATGCATTTTAGGCTCTAGAGTTAGATTGATGGGTCTTTGTTTTTTCCTAAACAGTTTTGCATCTGGTTTTAATGGAATATCATGTTGGAACATATCTTCTCAATATGCTTTAAGATCCTCATAATACCATGCAAAAACATGCTTGTACTTTCTTAATAGTGTAATTAGCATTTTTTTGATTGTTGGACTTATTTTCTTTCCAATATATACCTTTTTCGGTGCCAATTCAATTCCCAGGGCGACTTCTTCAACATCTTCTCTCTTAACTAGCGTTTTCTTCATGAGAGTACGATCATTTCCATCAAATACCCTTTCTAGTGCCACAAGTCCTTTAGGAAGTTTGTTGGTTTTAAGCTGCACAACTTATTTTCCAAACATAGTTTGTTTTCCATCTATTTCTTCCACAAAAGAATTAAAGTCAATTTTCTGGGCTTCATACTGGTCTATTCAATGGAGAAACTTTATGAGATTAGTGTCATCATTGAAAACTTTCCAACTATAGATATTATTAGGTGAAATAAAAACTACCACTGCTCCATTGCCTTCCTGACTGCATGCTCCATCAAAATACATCCTCCATACATCATGTTGATTTTTAGAAACATGCTTATCAATTGGATCAATATTTACTAATTCAGTCTAAGAAGGCTCTATCCTAAAACTACCTAAATACACATCACAAAATCAATTTAGCTATTCTTGAGAAACATAATCCACAATCTTATTCATCCTTGGCTCTCTATATAACTTGACCTCTTCACCATTGACTGGTATTGTGGCATAGGAAAGGTCAAACTGTACATTTCCTCCAACTACGGGTGTCCATTGTCTTGACAAAAGCATCCCAAAATGTGGGGGTGTGTCAATTATAGTTATGTCAATACTATATATGGCCTGTGGGTAGGCAATCAACTTCACCTCTATATCTTTCATAATTCCTATCATTGGGACATTCCTACTATCCATAGCATAGTATTTTCCACTAGTAGTGTCTATCCACATGCCAAGTTGTTTCATGACCCCTACTGGCATGATGTTGATAGTAACCCAGATTGTATCATATAATTTATCACCAGCCTATTATTTATGAGTAATGTAGTAAAGAATAGATCAACTTGTGGAGGAATCATCAATGCATTACCAAGACAAACCTCAAGAACCTTTACCTTTTCCTGCTTATTAATGATCTTGGTGGTCCCCTTGTTCTCAAAGTTTTTGCTTTTATCATTTCCATTAGATATTAATTTAATAGAACTATCCCTATACTCTTTTATCTTCATCATTTCTAATAATGGTACAAACATTTTTACCTAAGACAAGGCTTGTGTGAAGTCGAAATATGGATTTTTTGTTTTGGTTATCTTATTTTGCTCCAATGGATCTCCTTTGTTCTCCTCTTTTTCTCTTTTGTTTGTTTCATCAAACTTTTGTTTGTCTTTATGCAACTCTTTGTTTTCTTCTTTATGAACATGATTTTGTTTATTCTTATTAGGCTTCTTACTTTCTATCCCTTTCAGTGTTCCCTTTCTTGCTCCTTTATCTTTCACAAATATCCCTCTTGGAACACCCTCACCTTCATTTATTATTTTGTTTCTCAATCGATATTTGCTTTTTGCATGTTCTACTGCAACAATGGTTAATTCCTTGATTTCCTCATCAGTTGGTTTCCTTACTTTGTATTTACTTGACTGAGATGGTGCATAAGGAGAATGTAATTCATCATTGCTTTCATCATAATAAAAAAAGACTTGTTGTTCTGCCATATGAATATTGTATCTTTGGTTATCAACATCATACTTGTAGCCTTCCTCTTTTGAAGATGAATATCCCTATCCAATTGGATGGAAGGTGTGAGAAATTAAATATATTGTATGATCCTGTTTTTGATTGTCCACTGGTATTTCTTCTTCTTTTATTGTTTGAGCTACCACACAATGGTAAGGGGAATGAGGAAAATTGCAAACTTAACACCAAGGATTATTGTTAACCATATATGCTCCCTTCTTCTTTAAGGGATCAAGAGTCTCCTTATTCTTAGGACTATCAATTATGGGCCTTCCATCCTTCCAATTTGTGTTATATGGCATATCATGTAACCTAGGCCTTTCATTTCTATATGTATGTTCTTTCCTATTATGAGGGTTGTTTAAATTTTGGGGAACCCTAAGATTGTCTCTTTTACCAATCATCCCAGCAGCCTTTCTATTGTTTTCAACAGTCAATGCTATTTTTTGTGCTTCAACTAAATTTCTAGGGCACCTATTTCTAAGCTCATATCCTACCTTCAAATCAAAGGATTTTAGATAAATGCTCAATGTTGTAGGGTCTGTCAATATGGACCCAGGTGGTATCTTATTACGTAAATTGGAGAACCTCTGGTTGAAGTCATAAACTGACTCATTCTAATTTTTTTGGATTCTTATTAGTTTATGCAAGGGAAACTCAGGTGCACACTGATTTCCATATTGCTCCAAATTTTGATCTTGGAAATATGATATAGAATTAATTGAAATATCAGATAGGTTGTTGAACCAATCTCTTGCCTCTTCTATTAGAGACATCATGAACAATCTCATATTTACATCTTCATAATCCATACCAATATCTTGAACAAAGGAATTAAAATTTCTGATATGTTCTTATGCTGGTATCCCATTATTTCTAGTGAACCTAGGAACCATGTTTCTCCAATTACAATCCACTGGGTATGGGTACAATTGATACCTTGTCAAGTCAAATTGTCTACATGAGTTTGTAGGATTTTGTGGAGGCAAGTTCGGGGGTGGTGATTAGGGCAGTACTGGTACCCATATTGAGGTTGATGATAAGCATTATGTTGGAAGTGTTGTTGAGGGTACATATTTTGATGGGGCACATAATATTGATATTGTGAGGGGTATTGCTGACCTGGAAGTGGATTGTGTTGGGAAGCATTGGCAGAATTTGAATGTTGGGATTTTTGAGATGGCATATTATACTAAAAAATTTGTCTTTGGTTTACATTTTTTGGTGCTCTTGTGTTCTGAGATGGTCCTTGAGGATTGATATTACCACCCTTTTTATGTGGGTGGACATACTTAGGTGGTTTTGATGTATTAATGTTCAACTGAGATAGTTGTTGACTCAAATCTATGTTTCTTTTTATCATCCACTATCTCCTTTCAAGTTGTTCCTACCACTAGATTTGTATTTCTAATTCTTGATCAGTCATATGTTGAAAATATTCAACTGAAGTTGTTTTATCCATGGGCCCACACTAGTTTCCTTCTTCTTTTCTATGGGCCATTTCATGAGCATGCTCCTCTTGCCTCTGTCTCCATTCCTCCTCTCTTTGGGCATAGAACTCTTGTATTTTTTCTTGGTCTATTTCAAAGTGACAAGTGAGATGATCAATATTATCTCATTCAAATGAAGTGTGTGGATCTCCACATGGATCAATTTTGTGATCTTCTGACCCATACAATGGGGAAAAGCTATTTTGTGCATTAAAGACTTCTTTTGATGAATTTTCTTCATTTATGACATCTACTTGGCTAAATGTCTCCTTAGACTTGTTATTTTTTTTGTTTGTTTTTGTAGGAGGATATCCATGTTTGTTAGTCCATCTCCCATAGTTATACTTGGGACTACCCTGGTGCAAGGATCTTCTTTCGTTCATGTCAGATGATATAAAGTATCTTTGATGTCTTTCATCTATTCTCTTTGATCTAATGCTCACTTTATCTATCATAAAATCTCCTTAGAGTCACCACCTACTTTCTAAAAGAAGGAAAATGATTGAATTTGTTCCCAGTGGAGTCTTTTAACTCTAGAATGAATCTATGATGAAAGGCCTAAGTTTAGATTTGGTCCCTAGCAGATTCACCAATCTATTAGTTCTCAAAAATGCTAGTTGAAAAACCACAAGAGGTTGCAGAGCTCTTGGTACATTTTATGCTAATGAACAAGGCCAAATGATGTACTTGAACCTTCTTCTCTTTAGGCTCTACTAGACCTAGGTGGGTGTAACTATGCAAGTGGAGTAGACTTAGATTATTTGTTTCCTACACGAATAATCTATCCACAATGGCAATTGAGAGTGGCGACATGTAATCCTAATTTGGTATAAATTGTATAAGCAATATCAACATGAAGTTTATGAATATGTTTAGTTAATAGGTGTGAGGTTTTGAAAATAAATTTGATAAAAATAAATGATGAAATGGATAAGACCAGTACCTTGATGGGTAAATGGAGTCAAATGAAAGTCTGAGATAAGTGGCTTGTATTCAGTAGTAACTCTAACTATTTGACACACTAATATTGGTCTATAACTTGTATAAACGTGTAGGCAAGTGATTGAAAAACTCTACTTACTTACCCAACTGACAAAACCAGGTTACTTATAATTTATCAAAAGGATTTTAATATTTACTTAAAAGAACCAATTGAATAAATTATGTAAGAACACAAATAATACCAAATTGGAGACAAATTCATAATCCTAATTATATGGTTCTTCGTACTAATCCAAATAATACTTCTAGATTACTGTGATTGACTAGAAGGATTTTAATTCCTTTGGAGAAACCAATTAATCATATCACACAAATACAACAAATGCACATTGATAAATTGACTATATTCTTCATATACCAATTTAAATAATAAAGAAGCACTAAAATGGAGACAACCAGATAATTGAATAACTTCAACAAACAATTGATACCAAGATAATGCCATAGAATTAGAGATCTTTCATTGATTTCTTCAAATACTCCTTGCAACATGGTCTTTCAGAATATAAACATTATGGAAATTTTTTGCTATCCATTAATTATCCCTATTATACTACTATCTTCTCCTATATCTTACTTATGGTCCTGGTCTCTCTTATATATATGAGAGGCAACAAGCTTCAAACCATTTATAATTTTTCAAAATGCCTTTTCATAAAGTTTGTTAGACATAACTAAAACATGAATTAAGGAGATGATTAATAACATCTTACCACTCGGTTAATCTCCATAGAAGTACTTGTGGTCATGAAAAACATGTTCAAGATACTCCCTCTCTATGATGTACATAATCAATCTTCTTCAGAGTCCAAGTATTTTTATTTCCACTTATTAATGTTTAGGTCGCTTGGCCATTTGAATTCCAGTGTAGTTTTGAAGTTTGTAAGGTGACTCTTCCATCTGTTATCCAACAGGTTTCTGACGTTCCACTGTCCAACATGACGATCCCATCGAGTAAATTATGGAACTTGTTGAGATTGATCTCCCTTTCATCTTGTATATGTGCTAACCATTTAGGAATCATCTAATAAAATTATTCTCTCCATTCACCTATACATTTTAACTAATTGTGATCTTTGAGGATTGATGGGTTGAAGATGTATTTGATGGAGTCAAATGTATTCCTCCTACTTTCCACTTTCTTCCTTATATCCACCAAATACTTATACTCATCAATCACACCTTCTACCATTTATTGTGTAGGTTTGAGCTTTGAGGGGGCATTTAGATCCCTGTGTGTAGCTTTACATAAAGTGGTCAATATGTGGAAGGCGGGTTGCCATCTATTGTGGAGTTCTTCAAGGATGGGGGAGGTAGTGTTTATCTATTCCAAAGCTTTAATCAGTTGTTGAAGTTTTCATGTACTCCATTTATCTTCTCCTTTAATATCCTAACTATATGCTCTAATATCATCCATAGAGTCTGTATGATATGATGATTGACATCCTCCATGTTATGCTTCTTTAGCTTATCAATTTCACCTCTCAGCTATTGTATCTATCGATCCTTTGCCTAGATAGGTGGGTAATTCATCTCCTCTCACTGTGGTGGCTTGCTGCAATTGCTATTTTAGATTTTCATTTTCAATAAACAAATTGTTCACCTCATCATTTGATAATTTCAATCTCTTCTCTTATTCATTAATCTTCTCCATATTTTCTACTACATCCTTGGTGAACACTGCAGAATGCATGGTCATAGTGGCAGCTTCTATGGGAGTTGTGTCTCTCATTGTTCTGACCATAGTTGACCCCCTCAATTCTTGTACTACATCCAAGAGTCAAGGCTTCCTTGTATTTTTTTTTGTCCATAGAGCAAGTGTTTGGGTAGTAGGATTATACCCTGTTCCTGAGACACCCTCTTCTAAATCAAATTCTGCTACCAACATGAAGTCATCTTGTTCTATGATTTGATCTAGAAGAAACATTTTAGACAACTCCATCCCTGGTATAATTAGAATATCACTTTTCAATACCAATTATCTCACCTCTTGGGGGTGACATTAATGTTATCAACACTTAACTTTGCAAATGTTTGACCCTAGATCTTAGCTTGCTTCAACTCATCAGCTCCAATAAGATTTATTTTCAACCTTTCATGAAATTGTTTCACTTTCATTTTAATCCAAAAATCCTTAAACTTGTTGGGGTGGATAAAATTATAATCTTCCATGAATCTTAGAGAAGCCACTACCCTCTCATCTTCTTCAATTTCATCAGCTCCTTCCTCTGAAAGCCTGATCTTAGGATCATGAGGATTTTGACTTCTTTGTTGTTCTATTACCACCTTTATTTAGGTCAGAGCTAGGACTGATTCTTCTTCTTCATCATCACTTGAGTCATATCTAACCAATGGCTCAATCTTTTGTCTTTTAGCCTATGGTTCGTGAGTAGGATATGGAGGGGATCGATGTGTAGGTGATGGGGTTGGTGTCTCTAATGTGGATGCTTCACGTGGTGGTTGGTGAGGTGTGGGAAGTGGGATCAACCCCTCATCTTGGGACATTTTGTACAATTCATCAAACTTATTAAGGATCATTTGCGTCCTTTTCAGAAGGTTGGGTTCATTTGAAAAAAAACCTCTAAAACTTCTATCCTCCTCCTTCTTCTGATTCTCACACTTCATCATTATTATCCACCTTTTTCTAGTCACCATTACATCAACAAAATACACCAAATTTCTTATAACATCCTCCTTAGGGTCAAACTCATGTTAGATGGCCCTCTTTTTCAACAAGGTTCTTCTGATCATGTTGATATGACCCTCTAGGTCACACACTCTCTTTTCTACATTTGAGGGGATAGTTAACCCTCATAGACCTTTGTAGTTTCTCTAGCATATCAAACCCAATGGCTAACTCTTCAAATACAGTCAAATTAGGAAAAAATGTACCTTTCCTTTGATTTCTCATCAAATCATGCTCCATCCAAAGCATCTACCATAAACTCCAAAAAACATACCCTTGCAGGTGCAAACTTAGGAAAAATATGTGATGGTTGGTTGCATCCATATAATTTGATAATTGTGTATTGAGGCATAAAAAACCAATAAGAATAGTTATGGGTACAACCCTAGTCTGGCCTATACTGTACAAGCCTCATCACTTTGATCAATGATTCAGGCAATCTTGGTGTTGGGTAACCAAAGGAAGTTATTAGTCTAACATCAAAATCATCTCAAAACACTACGAAATCACACTCTGTACATCTGCTATCCTAGTTGTAACACCAATTTTGCATAGGGAGTCTTAATCCACTTTCTTGTGTACACAATTTCATTCTTTCATTCCACTTCATTTCATTCTAACATGGGATTAAGTGACACAATAATGAATATTTCCTAAAATTAATGGGGGCCTTAGCTTCCCTAACTTGTAGCAAGCCCTCATTTATTTGTTCTTCAATTATAGATGCAAAATAAAACTCTATATTTTATTTAGAATGTTGAATTATCATGTCCATTCTCATCAATCCCATTGGCATATGTTCCTCTGCATCTATCCCCAAGACTTGACACAATGCATAATAAGTTTTTTTCAAATAATCTTGAAATTCTGAGATTTGGAAAGGTTCCATTTTAGAGGAAGGGATGGGGATTTTTCTATTATCATCACCCCTCTTCATGTGTATGGGGATCTCATCACTTCGGTATGTTCTTCTCAACCTCTTATACTCCTGCTCCATTTTACCTAAATTCACCTTCATTATAGCTTGTTTATTCAGCTTGAAACATTTTATAATGGCATATCTTGTGACATCAACTAAGCACTCACCATTTGGAAGCCTAACAGTTTTGGTTGGGGTATGGTAGCTATGGGAAAGGGCTTGAATTAGCTCAATGTCAATGAAAAAATTAGGGACAATCAATTTATCCAAATCTTGGGCCCACGAGTTTGATGTCAAAACCTTATCATTTCTATTCTAATATAAGTACCAATAAAGGTTCTAACCTGACTGAGGTATAATGGGGTCTTTACAGCAAGTCTCTAAAAACCTTTTTAGGTCCTTTGTCTACTGAACCAAGCAACAAGGAAAGCAATAGGGATTGCAAAGAGGGTTTACTGGTTTTGGTTTCATCCGTTTTAACTCCTACTTTAGTCTTTTTTGGTGCCATTTTATGAAATTCAAAGAATGATGAGCAAAGCTTACTTGGGGATAAAAATTGCTTTGAAGAATTACCTTTACTCCCACAATTTGAGCTTGTCTGCTACTTGGTTTTAGCTGTTATGAGTGAAACATCTCAACTTGTTTTGTGTATTTCAACACCAAGATACATTTACTTCTGGCTCATAAATTCACACAATTCAAATCTTTGTGTCTAGCTCAATTTTATGTTTTGATATTGACTAATATTAGTAGTGTGTTTTAAATGACCCAAAGGCTTAAGTTACCACACTACATCGTGTCATTTTATACTCTCTTACGGTACTATGATGTGTCTTTAGTACCTTTCTTCAATGTACCGCTCTACCGCTGGCTATGTCTTGACCCCCCAAGGTATAGTGGTATAGGGTGGAGGGTGCGGTATATGGTAGTGGCTCCTCTCACTGTCTTACCATGAGTTGCCTTGTGATGAAGTATGGTAGAGAGGTATAGTATGGGTGTTATGATGGGTGGCTAATGCAATAGTAGTATCGTGGTAAAGGGTAAAAATGACTTTGTGAATGGCGATAATTTGATTTATTATGAAAATGAGATTGGGAATTTTGGATTTTAAATAATAAAATACTTAGACTTTGAATGAAAATTTTGATTTCAACACCTCCCACTCCCCATCTCTCCCTAACTAGATAACTCTCTATCCACCCCTCTCTCTCTCTTGATTCTTTCTCCCACACTCTCTCCCTCTCTACCTCTCAATTCTCTCCCACTCTCTCTCCCTCTCAGGTCTCTCTCTCTCAAGTCTCTCTTCCCCTCCCTCTTAGGTATTTCTCTCTCTCTCTCTCTCTCTCTCCCTCTCACTCTCAGGTCCCTCCGACTCTCTCTCTCTCTTTGGGGTCTCTCCCTCCCACTCTCCCTCTGTCCCTAACTAGATAACTATCTCTCCCCCTCTCTTCCTCCCTTCCACCCTCTATCTCTAGTATATCTCCCACTTCAAGTCTCTCTCTCCCTCTCTCCCTCTGAAGTCTCTCCCACTCTCTCTCTCCCTTGAAATTCTTAGTTATTTCTCTCTTTTTCTCTCCCACTCTTAGGTTCCTCCCACTCCCCCCCCTCTCTCTCTATCTCTATCTCTGTCTCTCCCTCTCAGCTCTCTCTCCCTCCCTCGACCTTCTTAGGTCTTTCTCTCTTTTTCTCTCCCCCTCTTAGGTTCCTCCCACTCCCCCCTCTCTCTCTCTCTCCCTCTCCCTCTCTCCCTCTCCCTCTCCCTCTCAAGACACTCTCTCCCTCCCTCTTAGGCCCATCTCTTAGGTCTCTCCCACTCCATCTCTCTCTCAAGTCTCTCTCTCAGGTCACTCCCTCCCACTCTCCCTCTCTCCCTCTCTCCCTCCCTCCCACCATCTCTCTCGCTCTCGAGTCTCTCTCCAACTCTTCCTCCTTCTTGGGTCTCTCTCTACCTCTATATCTCTCTCAAGTCTCTACCACTCTCTCTCAAGTCTCTCTCTCCCTCCCTCTTAGGTATCTCTCTCTCCCTCTCACTATCAGGTCCTTCCCCCCTCTCTCTCTCCCCCCTCTCAAGACTCTCTCTCTCTCTCTCCCTCCCTCTCCATCTCAAGTCTTTCTCTTTCTCTCTCTCCCTCTCTCTCAGGTTTCTCCCTCCCACTCTCCCTCTCTCCCTAATTAGATAACTCTCTATCCCCCTCTCTCCCTCCCTCAAGTCTCTCTCCCACTCTCTCCCTCTCAACTCTCTCCCACTCTCTCTCCCTCTCAAGTCTCTCTCTCCCTCCCTCTCATGCCTATCTCTCATTCTCTCTCTCCCTCTCTCTCAGGTCTCTCTCTCTCTCTCTCTCTCCCTCTCCCCTCTCTTTCTCTCTCTATCTCAAGTATTTCTCTTTGACTCTCTCTCTCTCTCTCCCTCTCAACTCTCTATCTCCCCTCAAGTCTTTCTCTACCTCCCTCTTAGGTCTCTCTCTATCTCTCTCTCCCTCTTAAGTATCTCCCACTCTCTCTCTCCCTCCCTCTCAACTCTCCCTCCCTTTCTCTCTCTCTTCCTCCCTCCCTCCCTCTCAACTCTCTCTCTCTCTCTCAACTCTCTCCCCATCCCTCTCAGGTTTCTCTCTCTCTCTCTCTCTTGTGAATTGGTTGCACATCAATAAATATATAATACATACTATGTATTAAATATGTTATATAATATATATTACATAATATTAATATGATATATAAAATTTAATATATACTATATATAGTATATAATATAATAATATAACAATATAATATATAATATAATAATGTATAATATGATATACTATAATACATATTATATAATACATAATATATAATAAATAATATATATAATATATTAATATATTAGTATATATTAAAATATTAAATATTATGTATTATAAATAATACAGGTAACGAATATCCATTTTTTCTAACAATATCAGTAGGCTCGAGATTTGGTTTGGGATTCCCTAAATTGAAAATTCAACCCAAAAAATGTGTTTACAAAATTTAATTAGTTTTCCAAAGTTCACCCTTGTGGCTGATGACTTTTTTTATCTGAATTTCATGAAACAAAAAGGGTTTATAGAAAAAAATGTCATATTTCCAGCAATATAAGATATGCCTTATTTTGAAGTTAATAAATAATTATTATTGATTTTCTACATACATTATGACTAAAGTCTTGATTGATAGGTTAATTGAAAAACTTCTATAACTTTCAAACTACTTCACATTTTTCAAACCTAAAAGATGTGTCACATTCTATGCTTCACATACTATAGGATAAAAAAAATGAATTTCATAAATTTTTGACCAAGTTATGGTGGCCAAACACACATGTTTTAATAATTTTGAAATTTCAAATAAAAAATCATAACTAGTTATTTACATGGAAAAAAAATACAAAAAAAAAATCTATCACATTTGGGCATGTGCCCTCTACATATATTGAAAGTTTCAAAAAAATAATTATTTTTTTATTGTACTAAGGGTGGTCATACATACATCTGCTTCTTATCTTTTTCCTGAAAATTCAGTACCACTACATTGAAATTTCAACTTTTTTCAAAACAGATTAACCTTTTTCCAAAAAAAAGGACTAGTATCCTAGAAACTACATTCAATTTCCTAGAAGTTTTGTTCTTACATATTTTTCAAATTATATTAATAACCTATTCAAATTTTTATGTCAAGTTTCCTAACTCTATTTTTCTAAATTTTCATTGCCACTTAGAGGCCTAGTTTGGACCCCCATGATTTTGCACTGGCCCTAGTGGTGTGTGTTAAACATATCTAGATCTATCATACATTGGCTACAAAATAATAATATGAAATTCCCTCTATCTAGGATGTAAATTATGGAAAGACAATGAACTAATAGTGTAAATAGTGGCAACTTACACTACTTTGGCCAAAGTGTTAATCACTCTTAATTTAAGAGTGTATGTCACATGCTCACCCACTACCTTAGCTCAATTTATAAATATGATTATTCATACCCTATGCATAGGCTATTCCTTTCATTAGATTATCCTAACCCTAGGAATAACATATTACCTCCATGTTTAACTAACACATCTATGAAGTAATCAAGTAACTCTATGAAAACAACTAGTTTAACCAATAGCTACGTAAGCTATTTCCCTACATAGTAAATAATATCCTCTATATCCACCCATTACTTATTAATGGATTATGTACAAACACATCAAGCAATTCAGTCTATATACTAAGATCTACAAGCTTCCTTTTACTTTCATATAGGAGTAGTCAAAATTTCCCTAATAAACAATTGCACTTGCTTCCCAACAAATAAGCAAAGTCACTCAATCTTTTAAAAAACATAGAAAAAAGAATAAAAGGGGAAATAATCAACATTCTTGTATATGTAATGATCCAACTAGATGAATTTGAATTCCTAATGCAGCCTTCTCAAATAGCAATAAACTTCTCAATATGATTCCCTCTCAAACCCTCTCTCTCAATTCTCTTAGATAATCTCCCACTCACTCTCTCTCTCACTTAACTTAGAAAAACAAAATACTTGAGCTCAAAAAATCATAGCAAAGTGCAGATAACACATTCTCTCAAATGAGGTAAATAGCTCCTCTATTTATACACAAAAATAAAAAAAACTAAAGGCTTAAAACAAGGCATAGAAAATGACACTTCTCAACTCAATTAATTTGACTTAGCAAGGTAGTTAGAAAGGTGGCAGCTAAATATGTTGCACAAGGAGCACATATGCAGCCAAGTGAATGAGTAGCTCAACATATTTGAATAGCAAAAAATACAAATAGAAATGCAGGTGATCCCACAATACTGGTTTACACTTTCTTGGAGATCCCGATTTTATTTGAAATCACATATTTTTAGAAAATATAATGATTTAAGCCTTGAAAAGTTTTATTTAAAGGATTCCAATTGAAGAGGGTTTGATCAAACTAGCTTAGATAAAACCCCCTTGGATAGAACCCCGCTAGTTTTAAACCATGCCTATAATGAAGTCTCCTTTACACCCATCAAAATGATGATTAAAAACTACTTTTGATTTACCATTTTGAAGATCAAATGAATTCATTTAAAATTTATTTTTTGTGAGTATTTAGTCCTTATTATAAGCTTCCCAAAAAGTATAATTTAAACAAAACAAAAAAATTGATTATTATATTTATTTTTTTATTTCTTGTGAATGTAGGTTTTTCACTAAAAATCAAGCTCTTTGTTCCGCACATGTAGAAAAATAGAAAATTATTAAAAAAAAAGAAAAATATCTATGCACTAGATATTGATGTCCTTGATCCAACAAAAAAAAAATTGATACATACAAAAAAAGTTATGTTCTAGCCAATAAATCATGTTTGAATTGTAACTAGTTTGCCTTTGAAACTTAATTAAGAAAAAAATATTCATTGAAATGCTATGAAAATAATTCCATGCACTAGATATCGTAGTTATGAATCTAAGTTCTCAAAAAAAAAAGAATTTTATCCTTCATAGAAAAAAATTTATGTGTTAGCCAGTAACGTCACTCTTTAAAAATGGTTTTTATTGTTAAAAACTAGTTTTCAAAGGAGATTGAAAAAAAGTGCAATCTAATTCCAATTTTTTTGAAAAAATAATATTTAGAATCTACAGACAAAATATCACAAATAACTAGTTTGCATCATCTTCAAATACCTCATGTTTTAGCCGCTATAGGTGCCCGAAAGTGAAGATTTAGTTAAAAAAATTCAGCTCAATGTCTAGTTTGGCCAAAAATTGTAAACCAGTATTGTGGGATCACCCATGCAAGGTTTATGTTTCCCTACAGGTTGACCTTCTTAGAAAACCGTGCTATTGACTTATTCCAAATATTTCATATTCTTATCAATATGGAAATTCATACTTGTGAATAGAATCCTATTTAATCCATTTCTCTTCCAGTTTGGAACGACCTTATGATACTTCACACCATATTACTTGGTCAATAGTTTGCTGGTTGACTTAGTCGACTATTGGCTACACATAGTCATTTGATATTTGTTTGCTTTGACAAAGTCTTGGCAGTGACTATAACACATAGGAAGGCATTGGTAAATGAGTGCTTAATATGGAACTACATATTTCATACTATATTCTTTTTATTTGATATAAATTCCATTCATATATAATCGCGTGCTATATAATTAGTGTTGTTTTCACTATAATATGCTACATGCAATTAACATATTTTATGCTTAGATTGCTATGCACTTTAGGATAAATTAGTGCTAAAGAAATATTTCATTATTCATATATATATATACTCCACATAAAGCAAGTATATAAGTACATGTATATTCATAATTCATAAGTACATAGAGTTGTATCATTCCATATATGGATACTCATATGTATTCTCGTATTTCACATATAATAAAGTATGTATATATATTCATACATATATATACGTATGTATATATTTATATATATATATTACTTTACTTGTATGGACATTTCCATTATGTTGATACATATACGTATGTTAATATACATATACATATTTATATACTCGTATACTATATATATACATATCATAAATTGATAGTAACACATTCATATCGATTGAAATATTTACATGGTTTGTATATATATAAACATATATATATGTGGGTGTGTGTGTGTGTGTGTGTGTGTGTGTGTGTGTGTGTGTGTGTGTTTGTGTGTGTGTGTGTATGTATGTATATATGTCTTCTTTTCTGATCAATATTCCCACACATATGGGTAATCCATCAATGATAATGCATGGATACATCTATCTATGTATACACATATGCATAATTACTCGTGTGTATGAGTTTATCATTAACACGCACACACACTCACATATATACATTTTATGTATATATATCCTTATCAATTCCAATAGAAACACATAAACAAGATCTCACTCAACACAAAAAGACTCAAAAAGAAAAACCTTAACTAATCATTCATAAATAAACCACAATCAAGACTAATGGTAACTTACTATTTCCCAACAAATATCCCAACTTGACCAACTATAAGTGTGTGTGTGAAAGCTTAGTCAGGGTCGTTATCAAAGGTTTATCAATTCAAATAGAAACACATAAAGAATATCTCACTCAACACAAAAAATAATCAACAAGAAGACCCTTAACTAATTATTCATAAATAAACCACAAGTAAGAATAATGGTAACTTACTATTTCCCAACTAATATCTTGACTTGACCAACTATATGTGTGTATGTGTGTGAAATATCAGTTAGGGTCATTATCAAAGGTTACTAGACCAAGTTATTCTCCCTGAGTGATACTTTCCCTCTCTTTAGGATGCTTGATAAAATCACCTACATCCAACTTATCACATTGCAATAGTAGTTCACTGAAGACAATACATTCATTTTCATCAAATATTTCATAATTAGAATCCTTTCATAACATCAAATTGAATCAACATTTGTTCTTCTTATTTACAAAACACATAAAACATAAATACACTCATTTCAAGCATTTTCACCCAACTAGGTGAAAGTAAATAAGTAGTAACACAACGAGGTGTAACACCTACTCCCTCTAGAAACTAAAAAGTTTCTTTTGAGGATCCCACCAAATTTCCATTTTGGATGATAATTCTAGCTCCTCGTGGTCCCCATCACTTGACATTTCTCCTGAAGACTCTCCCTATCTCTCCTTTGCATAAATTTTCTACTAGTCCCCCCTCTTCCCCCATGTGGGATGCTGACTAGACCTATGAGCATGAGGATACTTGTTTGGACTCCTCTAACCACTATGAGAATTGTGCCCCTTGAGGGAGAAGTTGGATGAGCTTTGCAAATCCACCAATATTTAGAATGAAATCCTCAAATGGCTAGTGCCCCAACTGATAAAAATGAAGAAAAAATTTAAAACCTAGAGACTTATGTGCTCAACATATCTAAAGAATGGCTGAGTAAAGAGGAGGATATAAATCAATAGGAGTTTTTGAGAGGAATGACCAATACTTTTGAAAATTGGTGAAAATTGGGAAAAGAAGTCACAAAGATCCAAATTTCTATCGATTCCCTTGAGAAGTGTATGAGATTGAGGGATGAGGTTACTAATATTTGCAATGACCAATACAAAATTCTCCTTAGCATGTAGGAGATTATAAAATATAGTAAGGAAATGGTGAAGAACACGATGGTAACCATTTAGGTGTTCCAATAGGAGTTTAATATATACCATGCCAAGCATGCTAGGGATGAATAGTCAAAGGCCCCTCAAACCAACTTCAAGAAAAATGGAAAGAATGTGGAGTGTGCACCACCTATCCCTCAGGAAAATGCTAGAAAAAGGAACTAGAGGGCCCTATCCTTTGAAGAAAAATTCCATTTTCTCTTCAAGGAACAAAAATCCATTAAATATTTTTATCTTATTGGAGATCAGTAATTGGTCTTGTGTGGATGTTGGTCCTTGGATGCTCCCATTTCCTTTTTCTATGTTTTCTATTGATATTTTCTTTTATTTTTTATCTTTAGTTTTTTGGTTGTCTCACCACATGCGAGACCCTTCTACTTAGCCTCTATGACTATTTTGTAATGGGTTTGGGACCTTCTCGATTTAACTTAATCAAAGCCTTAATATGAATCATGAGATATTATGTTAAATCCCATTGAATGGCGTGGATTCTATAAACAAGTATAATCATGATAAAGGTAGGTGACCATTTCTATTAAATTATAGAAACATGGTTGTAATCCATGGTTGTTATTCATAAGTTGATTTTGGAATCAAAATTATTTCATAAATTATAAACATTTTATATGTTGTTTGCATCATGACTATAAGATCAAATAGGGATGTGAAGTGACCTAAATTGACAAGTGGTCTCTTAGGATCCTTATTGATATACAAACAAAAATAGAGGAAAATACTTATATTATAATTTTGTACTTTAGTTTTATTTAGTAAGGAAAAAGAACATATATATGATATAATAGACCAAACCAAAATAAATTAGACATATAACTTTAGTTATCATTGCCGGAGATTATTGCACTATGTTGTCATTAGTGTTGTCATTGATGTCAACCTATCTCAACATCTATTGTGGTGTTGAATAGGTATTGTAGATGGGGAGATTTTTGAAACCTCTAGTGTGGTGTTGATGAGAAGGTTTTTGTGATGTTGAGTAAGTGTTTCTGATGCAACTGGTTCACTTGATTTCTAAACTACAGTGCTTTTGAGAAAGTTTGAATCTAGAGAGTGTACAAGGTGATAGAGTTATGTTTTGCATTGTGCTCTAGAATTCTTCATGATTGAATATTTTTTTGTGTGGTTTGGATGAGATGATTAGAGGTGTTCAAAGGTGTTATATCTCGAGTTTTAGGTTTTGTATTGTGCAACAATGGAAGATGTTTCTGACAGAGTGTTTCCTGTGAAGAAGGTTGTCTAGAATAAATGGAATTTCTTTGTATTTTTTTGCATTGAGGTTTCTTGTCTTACAAATTTGGGAACATGCTAATATTGTCTGCATCTACCTCCCCTTGGATTATTTGGTGTATAATTGTTCCAAAAGGTTGGTTAGTGGTTGTATGTCTATTGCAATATGGCTAGTTACATAGGACGATAGGATTCTTTGTTTCAAGTGGTTGTGATAGTGTTGCTAAATATTTTGATGATATTAAAATATTCTAGGATGTTGTGTGATATTGTTATGTGGTTGATAGGATGTTTTTGGACTTGGTGAAGTGTGTATGTGGTTATTTGTTAGCGTTAATCCAAGTTTGGTTGACCTGGCTTGTTAGTGCTAATTATGGAGATGGTTTATTGTTTGGGGAAGTGTGATGTATCATGTTCTAGTATAGATTTGGGTTTTGGTTAGCCCTTATTTTGGTCCACCTTCACTTCTTTCTACCATGGAAGTGTTTTGTGCCATCTATTTGGTGGTTGAACATTTGAGGTGCATATGTTTCATTAAGGCTGACCTAAACAAGGTTGTTTGAGGTCATGAAAGATATATAAGAAAGGTTAATTATTGGAGATATGTTTGGTGTGTAGTGATGTTAAGGATGATGTGAATGTGTTCAAGTGTTGGGATGTGAGTGTGAGCTTAAATGTCAAAGGCTATATAGGAAGTAGTGAGTAGAATATTTCTACATTTTCAGTGTACTTGAAGTTGTTGGAAGTAGTGTGCCGAAGGTTGTGGATGGTGTAGAGTTGTTGTGGTGGATCTTCTTATTTCTTTGAGGTAGTGAACCTCCTTAGAATAGTCTTCTATTCTCTTTCTATTCTGGATAATGATTCCTTTGGGTAGTGAGCCTTTCTAACAGTTATCCTTTTGTAATCGATGTTGTTATTCATATATATGTGAGTTAATCCTCATCGTGGTTTTTCCCTAATTAGGGTTTCCATGTAAATCTAGTGTTCTATGGTGTATGATTGTGAATATTTTTATGTTTCATTAGTTTACATTCATGTTGATGCATAATAATATTTTGAAGGTTAATGAGGGTTTGAATGTTTTAATGCACAACTAATTCAACACCCCTCTTAGTTGTCATGTGTGTCTAACAATTGGTATTAGATTTTTGGTTCCTTGGAATAATCATAAATGCTTAAGGTAGATCTGATGTCACACATGAATGGTGTCAGAGTTCCTATGTTTGATGGATCAAATTATGATTTTTGGAAAGCTAGGATGGAAGGCTTTCTTGTCTCATTAGGTTTTTGTGTTTGGAAGTCAATTTAAAATGGATATACTATACCTGCTACTGCTCTGACAAGTGGAGATGAGATCAAGGATTATGAGAATAATGGAAAATCAAGGAATGCTGTCTTGATTGGTATTTCTAATTCAGAAATTGTGAAGGTGATAAGCCTCAAAACTGCTAAAGAGATCTAGAAAAAGTTGTAGAGAATTTATGAAGAATATGATAAGGTCAAGAAAGGAAAGATGTAGAATTTCAAAGATAAATTTGAAACCCTAAGGATGTTAGAAGATGAAGGTATTGTAAGATACATGCTCAGAGTGGATGAAATTGCCAATGTCATCAATGGTCTTGGTGGAAAAATGGAGGAAAGTGAAGTTGTGAAAATGTATTGATAACTCTTCCTAAATCTTATAGTGCTAAAGTTTGTGCTATTGAGTGATGTAGAGGGGCGGTGAACACACTCAAATAACCTCCAATCTGATCACAACTCAACAAATAAAACACTTATTCAAAGTATATCAACTTTTGGACATCAACTCACCCTCAAAACCCTTCTAGGGTTCCAAACACAAAAATTAGGTATAAATATTCACAAGTACCTCAAGATAGCAAAACCTTTGAGTTTTAGACACCATTTACCAAGTATCTCACTATGTCAAAAGATTACATATGTTTCCTTTGCAACATCTATGAGATTCAATTCAACACCCCCTGCTTGGGCTACTGAAATAGACTTGATTTACAAAGGGAGTACCCTCTAGAGTTTTCCAAATCCCTTGAAACTTTGGGGAAGAAACAAAAATTCCCAAAAAACACCAAATACATCCTTAGTTCTTGGATTCAAGTCTTTCTAAACGTTGTTCTAAGAAACCCTTCCTTTCCAACCACAAAACAAAGGTTATAGTGTAACTCAATACTCCCAGGTCTATCTAACCCAACTAAGGCTTCCAAAAGGATTCAAATACCTTGAACCAACTTCACAAACCATTTCTCAGGAAATCCTAAATGTATTTTCACAAGCCACCCCTCAATACCCCTTCTTACACATCAAATTTAACTTGTTTTGGCCCTAAGGCATCATCATTCTCTTCTTCCACGCATTTACAGGATGTAAAAACAACAAAGAAACATCATTTATTCCCTATAGAAGCCTTTCCACCAAGCCACATGTCTGAACAGTAGGTGGAAGGCTTAGATCTTCATTTTATTCCCTTAAAAACCCTCTAACACAGAAAACAGAGCAGTGTTTGTGAAATGCTAATAACTTTAACAAACCCTTGAATTAGAACTTCAAATCAACTTCAAACAACAAAAAATACATAAAAAAATGTTCATAGAAGTTTTTAGACTATTATATGCCTGTACGGACTCGTACAAGTTTGTTAAAGTCACGAAAAATAGTAATTTCTAAAAATTAGTAGTGCTTTTTCATTAATTTCCTTCTCCAAAATCATAGCCAACCCCTTTCAACGATGGAATTCACCTTCTTAAAGGTTATTGAACTCAAAATACTGACCAACTACCATCAAATACACTTTGAAACCTCCTTGTGACCATTGAATACAAGAATGCATTATTTTACTACTTTGTTAATAACCTTATTACATACTTGGCTATATTTTGCAAGATTTTGGATTTGTGGCCCAAGTGACTCAAAATAAACCTAATACAACTTGAGTGATCTTACTAGACCTTATTCAACCAAACCTAAGACCTAACTCATCAAAATCCTCCAAAACCCCTCATTACAAGTATTGGCAATTTTGAACAATTTTGCTAAATTCAACATTGTTTCACAAAATAACTCCTCCAAACACCTATTTGGACTAATTTAAGCCTAAATCATCAAAGAGTGGTCTTAGTGACCTTATTCAGTGTATGAAAAACCTTAATCCTAAAGTATACACCTTAGGGTCATGAATTGACCCATCTTGTTGAATGGTGCTCATGTACCATTGAGGAAGCCTAGAATTTGAATCAATATTCTTGAGATCAAATTTTTGGTGCTTTAACTACTTTTGAATTAAGAGAGTTTGACAAAGATTCTCTTAGGAAAGGAACGTATTTTAAATTCAGCAAGAAAGATAATGATGAATCTGATCTAGATGATCTTGATGAGGTGGAAGAAAATTTTGTAAGGAGATTGAAAAGGGGCACTAAAAAATATAGAGGTAAGTTACCCTTAAAATTTTTCAATTGTGGAAAGATACGTCATTATGCTTCTAAATGTCCAATCAAAGTTTCAAATGAAAAACATAAAGATCATAAATATAAATCTATCAAGAAGAGTTATAATGTTAAAGAAGATAGTGGTGTATTTGATGATGAGGAATAAAACTATCCCGATGATAGAAGCAATGAATGCTTGTTCATGGATCTAAATGTTGGAACTAATTCTACTAATCCTAAAAGATGTGTGAAGGAAATTTCTCCGAAAATAGGTCACAATATTGAAGGAACTATGTTGTCTTCCTTTCATTCTAGAGAGGAGAGAAACTACTGGATAATTGATAGTGGATGCTCAAATCATATGACAGGTGATAAGAGTAAGTATTTTAAGCTTGAAAAGTATGATGGTGGTCTTGTTAAGTTTGGTGATGATACATTTACTAAGATATGTGGAAAAGGTTCAATTAGGTTTGATGGAAATCATAAAATATATGATGTTCTTTATGTCAAGGGTCTATGGAATAATATTCTTAGTGTAGAAAAAATGTGTAACAGATGATACAATTTGGTGTTTCAGGATGATGGTTCTGAAATCATAAAAGGAAGCTTCAAAACCTTGGTTGTAGCAAGAACAAGGACATAAGGAAATGTTTATCATCTCAAAGGTGGTAGTGTTGAATTTTTTATGTCACAAATTAATGAAAGTTGTCTATGGCATAGAAGAATGGGTCACATCAATTTTGATAGCCTAGTGATGATCAACTCTTATTAAGTTGTGAGAGATCTGCCAAAGATTACAAAGCCTATAAATAAAATTTGCAAGGAGTGTTATTTGGGAAAGAAGAGAAAGAAGAGGTTCAGAACTAAGGAATATTCTACTATAAGACCTTTGGAGTTGGTGCACACAAAACTATGTTGACCTACGAGAACAAGATGCTCTCAAGGTAACATGTATTTTATGTTGTTGATAGTTGATTACTCTAGAATGACTTGGGTGACCCTTCTCAAAGAAAAATCAAAATCTCTAGATAAGTTTAAATCATTTAAGTCTATGGTTGAGAATGAAATGGATTTGAAAATCAAATGTTTGAGGTTTGATAGAGGTGGTGAGTTCACCTCCAATGAGTTCAACAACTTTTATGAAGATCATGAGATAAAAAAACATTTATCAACTCCCAAGACTCCTTAGTAGAATGGAGTTGTGGAAAGGAAGAATAGGACAGTTGAAGAAGTAGCAAGAACCATTATGAAGGAATCAAATCTATCAGATGTTTATTGGAAATGAGCTACTCATACTATAGTATACATTCTTAACAGAGGACAAGCAAGAGTGAATAGTTCAAAGACTCCTATGAACTATAGTATGAAAAACCTCCTACTATGAAATATTTTTGAGTGTTTGGAAGAAAATGTTATATCAAGAGAGATGAAGAAAATATAGGAAAGTTTGATACAAGATCAGATGAAGGAATCTTCCATAGATACTCTATAAAGATCAAGGCATACAAATGCTACAACAAAAGGTTAAAGAAGATAGTTGAAAGTGAAAGTGTCAAAGTAGATGAAGAATCACACCAAAACTTAATGCTGATAGAAGGATATGAATCAGATGAATCCCATTGCTGGTAAGAATAAAAAGAAGAAGAGAAAGAGAAAGAGATGGAAGTGGAAGAGGAAGAAGGTTTGGAAAAGAATCCTAATATTCTTAAGTATGTGTAGAAGAACCATTCTGAAGATCAAGTCATTGGGGATAAGAGAAAAGGTGTACTGACAATAAGAAGAGCTACTATGGTAGAGGAACAAGTAAAAAATTTCTTACTCTTTGAGGTAGAACCTAAAATATTAAGTGAAGCATGCAAGGATGAGAATCGGATCAGATACATGGAAGAAGAACTAAGGAAGATTGAGAAGAATCAAACATGGGAACTGGTCCCAAGATCAACAAACAAGAATGTTATAGGAACTAAATGGGTTTTCAAGAAAAAGTTAAATGAGAATGGAGAAGTTATCATAAATAAGGCTAGAATTGTGTGTAAGGGTTGCTCACAACTAGAAGGAATAGACTTTGAAGAGACTTTTTCTCTAGTAGCAAGAATGGAAGCCATTAGGATGTTTTTATTTTTTATAGCAAATAAAAACTTCAAGGTGTATTGGATGGATGTCAAGTCAGCATTTTAATTGAATGGTGAGTTAGAAGAAGAGGTGTACATTATGGTGGACCCTTCAAAATTTCATGTTCCACTGATCTAATGTCTTTACTTGGGTGGTTTCTTGGTCTTGAAATGCTACAAGGGTTCAAGCTTTTATTGTTGAACAAGACAACTAAGAGAGGGGGTTGAATCAGTTGTCACAAATTTTAACCTTTAAGAACTTTCACTAGAAATTAGATTAATTATCATTCACAAATCCTTTACTTTCCTAATGTGATTAATCATTAAGTGTAAAAGAAAAAACTGGAAAGTATCACACACACAATAAAACCAAATTTACGTGGAAAACCCAATAAGGGAAAAACCACAGTGAGGATTAATTCACAATATAGAGAATATCAAAATCGATTACAAAGGCTCACTTCCAGAGAAAGCTCATTGCCAAAACAAGACTCATTGTCCAACAAGGGTTAACCAAGGGCCATTGCCATAGAATTGAAAATAAGATAGAAGAGATTTTTTATAGAGAGAAAACAATATCAATGCAAAAGAGATTTCCACCACTATTCACTCACACTTGCAAACATGCTTGAATGATAGATTACGCCTTCATTTCACTGCTTTCAGACACTCACAATTAGATTTCACACTGATTTTCTCAAACTCGCATCACATACACATTGTTTTGCATCTATCTCACATCTATATTGCTTGCATTCACATTTCACAAACATCTCAACTTTTATTTATACCATCTTCAACTTTGAAACTCATTTGAAGTTGACCATACCTCATTTGCATTTAAAAATTCAAATTAGATTTGATGCAGGAGCATCCAGTGGTGTAAGGGCAATCTTGCATCACCCAAAAATAGTTAAATTTCAAGTTTCTCGGTTTTTAGATGTTTTTATATTTTTGGATACCCTTTTCATCATAATGAAATTCCCAATTTACGGTTTTTCATTTTGGTTTTTGGGTTGAAAGATATTGCAGTTTTAGTTTCCTAGATTTGCACCTAAAAATCTTCCGAGTGGGATTTGAGGCACTTAGAGCTTCCGGAATGGCCCCGAATCTTGCCAAAATAGGCATAGAAAATTTTGAGCGCGTTCTTGACTTTGAGACCTTTCCAACGGTTCGAATGGTTCGCGAATCAGAGTCCTGGATCAAAAGTTATGACCCCGCGAAGTTGGCGCCCTTTCTAGAAGATACTATTGCAAATGCTCTTTTGAAATTTGAACTTCATGTTGTAAATTTTGGCTAAACCACCTAAACTCAAATTGAATGTTGTTTTGGCTCCAAACAAATGAGGATCTCTATTTATAGGTAGGGTTTTCTAATTTTTGGGTAACTTTTGGGGACAAGCTCGCATATTGCGAAAGGGTTATTCTGTAGCTTTCTGTAGCTTGCATGTGTTGTAGAACTTGGGGATTTGAGATCCTCTGCATGTAAGAAGTTCTATTTTCTGAATAATAAAATTATTCTCTAGTTTGTAGGTTATTTTTCTATGTCTCGGGTTTTAAGCCCCATCAAGTGGTATCGGGCAGGTTTTCTTGGCTGATGTGAATGAATCATGCGTCATTGAAGTGAGTTAACACCGAGGACCCGTGGTTGTATAGGTCAAAGGTCAGAAAAGATTCCTCAAAATTAGTGCTTAGTAGGCATGGTGTGGTGTGGAGGTGAGGAATTGAGTGGCAAATCTTTGGTGGAAGAGGTCTGCTTGGCAGCCCTCCAGGCAATTTGATGCATTACAAAACTGATTGAGAAGAGGTTAAACTTCGAGAGGAGAAAGTGAGGATGAAGAGGAGGGAAGAAGAGTTAGAGATAGAGAAGAGAAAAGTAATTGATCAAGACCAAATCTGACTAATAAGACCATTCGAGAAAGATTAGAGGAAAAGACCCGAGCATACAGTCCCAGTTATTTTAGAGTGAACCTAGAGTTGTCCGACTAGATCAATGAGCTAGAAGAATATTTTGAGTATGAGGAAATAGGACCCCAAATGGGTTAAGTTTTCAAAAATGAAACTAAAGGGCCACACCAGTATTTGGTGGAAAGAGGCCCAATTGGAGAGGAATCGAAGAGGAAAAGGCAAGATCGTCAGATGGGATCACATGGTGGAGAAGCTGAAGAAGTAGTTCATACCAGAGTGGACTCTGAAGAGTTAAGATCTATTGAAGAAATTGCAAGGGTTGAAGCAAGGAAGCGGTCTGACAGAAAAAGGAGAATATACTAAGGAATTTTCACAAGATAATCATCGAGCGGGTCTACAGAGAGGCCAATAAGGAGAAGGTAGCGATATCTTAATGGGTTACGACTGAGCATTCGAGAGGAGTTAAGCCTAGTCAGAATGACCACCATTGAGGATATGTATCAGTTTAATCTAAAGGTGAAAGAGAAATTGAACAAAAGATTTGATGGAAAGCAAAAGGACGAGGAGTTCAAAGTGGAAGAGGCAATGGAAGACCTTGAGGAAGCCGAAATGATGATGAAAATAAAAGTGAAGATGTGGGTACCAGCCGAAGCCAAAGGAATGACAACTTCTACCGCCCTCGTGATCAAAACAGTGGTGATCAAAGAGGTAGAGGATGAGGGAGATATGGACAAGGATCTGGAAGAGGTGGTTTCAAAAGAACGTGTTTCCAGTGTAGTGAAGAAGGGCATCGAGCCTATGAATGTCCACAACACCAAGGAAGGGTAGACAAAAGTCCAGAAGGTCATGGAAGGGTTACACATGCGAGATGAGAGGTGATGTACATTGGTGTCTTGAGGGAAAGCCTAGTGATTAGGAGGAGAGCCACTGGTGGCCCGAGGAAAGGAACCAAGCGAGAGGAAGAATTTGTTTACGCACAAAGGTGCAAGTGTGAAGGAAAATGTTGTGAGTCATTATTGATACCGATTGAACCACAGATGTCCCAGTGTCAGAGGAGGTGGTCACAAAGTTGAAGCTGAAGAGGGAAAGGCACCTGCATCCATATCGGATTGCCTGGTTGCAAAAAGAACACAAAGTTTTGGTCAATGAGCAGTTCCTAGTAAAGTTCAAGATCGGGAGCTACCATGATCAGGTACTCTGTGATATCCCCATGGATGCTTGCCACATGTTGTTGGGAAGTGTGATTAGATGGCGAGAGCTACCCATGATAGCCCATGCAAACACTTATTCCTTGACAAAGGATGGGGTTCGTCACAAGTTGAAACCCCTGAAGGAGACCGAAGAAAAGGTATGCAGTAGTGCTAGAATTTGTTATGTAGATGGAAGAAAATTTTTAGAAGGTATGAAGCATGAGCATGTGTGTTATGCATTGATTCCTAGAGTGAATAAGGAGGATAGTGAGAAGGTTCCAGAAGAAGTTTTTGGAATGTTGGATGAGTTTCAGGATATTGTTTCTGATAATGTACCTAAGGGTTTACCACCAATAAGGCAAATTAGTCATCAAATTGACTTGATTCTTGGAGCCAGTTTTCCAAATAAGGCAGCTCATTGAATGAATCCAACAGAAAATGAGGATTTGAACAAACAAGTTCAAGAGTTGTTGAGAAAGGGTTTGATATGGGAGAGTTTGAGCCCATGTGCAGTACCTGCAGTACTAGCACCAAAGAAGGATGGGGAGTGGAGGATGTGTACAGATTCCAGGAGCCATAAACAAGATAACAATCAAGTACAGATTTCCCCTACCAAGGATGGATGACCTGATGGATTGTTTGAGTGGAGCTCAGTACTTCACAAAGATTGATCAGAAGAGTGGATATCACCAGATCCATATTCGAGAGGGAGATGAATGGAAGATTGCCTTCAAGACCAAAGAGGGCCTGTACGAGTGGTTAGTCATGCCTTTTGGGCTAACCAATGCACCGAGCACATTCATGCGGCTCATGAACGAGGTACTAAAAGAATTTCTGAGAAGTTTTGTTATTGTGTATTTAGATGATATTTTTGATTTTCAAGAAGATGTTGGATGAGCATCGATGCATATTCAGAGAACCTTTGAGAAGTTAAGAGAAGAGAAACTGTTGATTAATCTGAAGAAGTGCAGTTTTGTGAAGAGGAGTTAGTGTACTTGGGGTTTGTTGTCTCAACAGAAGGTCTCAAGATGGAACTAGAGAAGGTGAAGGCTATTCTGGAATGGCTTACCCCAAGAACTGCTACCGAGGTGAGATCTTTCCATGGTTTGGCTAGTTTTATAGAAAGTTCATTAGAAACTTCAGTAGTATTTGTGGATTGAAACAATGAGAGGGATAGAAAAGAATTCAAGTGGAGCACTAGAGCAGCAAAAATTTTTGAACCTGATGAAGAGAAGGTGATAGAGCAACCTGTTCTAGCCCTCCCAGATTTCAACAAGGTGTTTCAAGTGGATTGTGATGCCGGTGGTTGTGCCATTGGAGTAGTGTTGAGCCAAGAAGGTAAGCCCATTGCCTATTTCAGTGAAAAGTTAAATGATGCCAAGAGAAAGTATTCTGTATATGATCAGAAATTTTATGCAATAGTTCAAGCATTAAAGAAATGGAGACATTATTTGTTGCCAAAGGAATTTGTTCTATATATGATCATCAGGCCATATTACATAAATAGTCAGGGAAAATTAAATCAGAGGCATATGAAATCGGTAGAGTTTTTGCAGAGTTATACCTTTGTTTTGAAACATAGGAGTGGGAAGTCAAATAGGGTTGCAGATGCCTTAAGTAGGAGGCATACATTGATGACAAAGATGCAGATTAAAGTGGTTGGGTTCAATGAACTCAAGACACTGTATGCAGAAGATCCTGATTTTGCAGAGGCTTGGAAAACTTGCAAGGAACCTGTTATAGTGGACAGGACAAGGTGGCTAGATTTCATAATCCGGGATGGCATGTTATTTAAGGGAAGTCAATTGTGTTTCCCGAGGAGTTCCATGAGGGAGAACCTGATAAAGGAGAAGCATAGTGGAGGAATGGCAGGACATTTTGGTCAGGATAAGACCATTGCCATTATCAGTGAGCATTATTATTGGCCTCAGTTATCACAAGATGTGAAGAAGTTTGTGCAGAGTTGTAGGGTGTGTCAGATGGCTAAAGAAGTGAGCCAGAATATAGGCTTGTATCAGCCCTTACCTGTACCAGAGAGACCTTGGGAAAATTTACAACATGAAGTTCAAATTTCAAAAGAGCATTTGCAATGGTATCTTCTAGAAAGTGTGCCAACTTCGCGGGGTCATAACTTTTGATCCAGGACTCCGATACGCGAACTGTTCAAACCGTTGGAAAGGTCTCGAAGTCAAGAATGCGCTTGAATTTTGCTATGCTAATTTTAGAAAGTTTTGGGGCCATTCCGGAAGCTCTAAGTGCCTCAAATCCCACTCGAAATATTTTTAGGTGCAAATCTGGAAAACTAAAACTGCAATATCTTTCAACCCAGGAACCGAAATGAAAAACCGTAAATTGGGAATTTTATTATGATGAAAAGGGTATCCAAAAATATAAAAACATCTAAAAACTGAAAAACTTGAAATTTAACTATTTTTGGGTGATGCAAGATTGCCCTTACACCATTGGATGCTCCTGCATCAAGATCAGTGCCAAAATATTCTACGATGGAATTAGAATGAGGGTGACCCAAACACACATCTAATGAGGGCCAAAATAAGTCCTAGCTTGCTTCAACATGCTTCCATAAGCTTTGTAAGTAGTGTTAAGCGCAAGGTCATACAAACTAGTGTAAAACACATAGATCAGTTGAGCGCACACAACCTTAGCAGGATCCAATATTTCTAGAAAAAATAATTAAGTAGAACACGACCTCAATAAATTATCTTGAGAACTGCAAGTCATGAGACTTGAACATGAAGAAATCTAGAGCAACGACATTTCTCCCAGACCTCAGCTAGATACACAGAAAAAAATAGTTCACAACTAGTGAACATAACTTGCACTGTACAACAATCCAGAAACCAAAAAGATGGATATAACACCTTCTAGAAACCATAAAAATACCTCAAATCCTTACTGGCATAGCAACAAAACTAGGAGAAAAACTTGGAGCAAACACTAAACACCTACAACCTTTCTTTAATACAATTTTCTCAATATCCTTGACATATGCAGTCAATAACCATCATCCATGACATTAATGAAAAAAATAACCAGTTGAAAACAAGTTAACCATTTGACATCAATGACAACACCTTCATATTTCCTTCATACTTGCAAAAATATCCCCCTTTGTCATTGATGGCAACACATGATGTGAAAAACCATAAAAGACAACATAACTCTGAACAAATTTTCCATGATTTTGTTTTCTCCCCCTTACTACATAAAATTTTTCACATGATACTTTCTCCCCCTTTGACATCAATGGAAAAGGAAAAATATTTTTATCATTGATTTTCCCTTTGAAATTAAGAAAAAAATACTCTTTCATTGACAACACATGACATTACCTACTCCCCCTAAGAGGTAGCCACCAAACATTAGTCCAAAAGAAAGATAGATCCATAGACCCGCCGGACTGATGCATCTCCATATGCATCTAGTTCAAGAAAGAAAGGGAAATAACCCCTAAATACTCTTAGAGATACTCAAAAGTATCTTTAGAAGGATCCTTAGTAAATACGTTAGCAACTCGATCCTTTGTAGGTACATACTCAAGCTTTACTTCATTTTCCACAACCTTTTCTCTCAAAAAATGATACCTTATTGATATGGTTTGTCCTTTAGTGCATCACTAGATTCTTTGAAATGTTAATTGCATTTGTATTATCACATAAGATAGAAATGGGATCATCATACATTAATTTGATATCTTTCAATTTTTGTCTCATCCACAAAAATTGTGTACAACAAGATGCCACAACAATATACTTAGCCTCTGCAATGGATAAGGAAACTAAATATTTCTTTTTTCTCAACCATGACACCAATCTTCTATCAAGAAATAATGCACCACCACTTGTACTTTTTCTGTCATCAACACAACCAACCCAATTTGCATTTGTATAAGCACTAAGTGTAAAATTATTATCCCTAGGATACGACAAGACATAATCCAAAGTTCCATTCAAATATTTGAATATCCTCTTAATAGCAGTAACATGTGTTTCTCTAGGATCTTCTTGAAATCTAGCCACAAGACAAACTACATGCATGATATTCGGTCTAGTAGTAGTTAAATACAACAAACCTCCAATCATAGATATGTGCTTGCTCTGATTAGCCTTAGGTGAATAATCTTTACTTAATTTGTAGTCAGTTACCATAGGAGTGAATATACCAGTTTGGAACCATCCATCCCAAACTTCTTCAACATTTCTCTTAGATACTTTGACTGTGAAATAAATATCCCTTTCCCTATTTGACTAATTTGCGATCCAAACTTCTAAAAAAATTCATCTCACAAAACATAGGCATCTCAAATTCCTTTTGCATCTCTTTAGCAAACATCTTGCACATTGTTTCATTTCCTCCAAAGATAGTATCAACAACATATACAACCACTATCAAGATTTTGTCATCTTTAATTTTGTAGTATAAATTATAATCTGTCGTAACTTTATTGAAACCTTACTAGATCACATATTTTTCTAACCTTGCATACCAAGCTCTAGGAGCTTACTTCAATCCATATAAGACCTTCAATATGCAAACCATATCCAGTTGATATAATAATTTAAATCCTTCTGGTTGTTCCATATAGACTTCTTCCTCTAAATCACCATTTAGAAATACAAACTTAACATCCATCTAATAAAATTTAAAATCTTTATGAGCAGCAAATGCTAAAAACATTCTAATAGCTTCCATCCTTGCCACCGGAGCAAAGGTTTCTTGAAAATCTATACCTTCTACTTGTGAGTAATCCTTACACACAAGCCTTGCTTTATTTTTAACCACTTCTCCATTCTCATTCAATTTGTTTCTGAATACTCATTTTGATCCAATTATATTTTTATTTTCCATCCTAGGAACCAATTCCCAAGTTTGATTCTTCTTCATATGCACATGTTCTTCTTTCATAGCTTTCATCCAATGCTCATCATTACATGCTTCACTAACAATATTTGGTTCAAATTCAGAAAGTAAGCACATATTTATTTCACTAGAAGCAACAACTCTACTTCTTATGAATACTCCTTGCCTCTTGTCTCCAATGATTTGACTTTTTGAATGATTTTTTTGCACATATTTAGATTTCTTTGGGGACACCATCAAAGCTTCTTCTTCTTCATTCTTCTTCTCTTATTCTTCCACAACTTCTAATCTTATGCAATCAGGTTCATCAGATACATATCCATCAACTTCAATTGAATTCTTCATTGTTTCATCAACCTTGACATTTGTGCTCTCTACATTCTTTCTCAATCTTTTGTTGAAACATTTGTAAGCTTTGCTTCTAGTAGAGTATCCAAGGAAGATACTTTCATCACATCTAGCATCAAACTTCTCTTGATTTTCTTCATCCCTTCTAATATAACATTTTCTTCCAAATACCTTGAAATACTTGATAGTAGGAATTCTTCCACAACATAACTCATAGGGGGTCTTAATACTGTTGGATTTTTCTTGTGCTCGATTGAACATATAAACATCAATGTGAATGGCTTGTCTCCAATAAACTTCCGGTAGACCTACCTTTGTAATCATTGATCTAGTAGCTTCTTGAATCATTTTGTTCTTTCTTTCAACAACTCCATTCTGCTGAGGAGTTGTAGGAGCTGATAACTATCTTTTTATTCAATGAAATTTAAAAAACACATTAAAATCATGGGAGGTGAATTCACCACCTCTGTTAGAACTCAAGCATTTTATTTTCAAATTTACTTCATTCTCTACCATAGTGGTGCAAGGGCACCATGGAAATTTTGCTCAAATGTTGTCAATAGGTATCTTAGGTTGAGTTTGTTGTGTTTTATTAAATGGTCGATGTAATAAGGTCTAATTGAGACCATTTTTTATGTATTTGGGTCATATAAGGTTAGTTGAGTTTTGTAAATATTGCAAAAATGTTGCAAAAGTTGCTTGTGCAACTTTGCAATTTTTGCTATTTTGAGAAGGTGAACGGTCTTATTTTTGAAAGGAAGTTGTAGACCATTGGTTTTCAATTTGAACGAGTTTAAAAGGCTTCACAAAATTTGAGGAAATACTTTTGAAGGGATTTTGGTGGCAAAACAATAAAGGAAGCTCTATTTTCTACATATTTTCTATGCTTTTCTGTGTTTTCTAGTTTTGTATGGCTTCGTACTATTGAATCATGCTATGAAACTCATGTGAATGGTTAGTACTATGTTTCTATTGTGAATTGGTTTTGATTGGGTATATTTTCATTGAAGTTTGAGGCAATTTGAAGCATTCTTCTACAATCTGCCTATAAACCCTAGGTTTAAGGGTTTGGTGAACAAAATCATGCATTGTAGCCCATTCCACCATTGAATCATGGCCAAACTCATTGGAATGGAGGGGTTTAGTAAGTTTTTAGTGATTTTCTTATTTTTTAGAGAAAGGGATGGAGTTTGGGGTGGATTTTCCAAGCCCTAGCCTAACATCTTCATGTGTTAGGCTTAGGTAGGTTAGTGAATTGGTAGGACAACAATTTGGTAATGAATTTTGGTGATAAAAAGTACATTTTGGGGCCCTATGTGACATTTTAGAACTACTGGTGTGGAGTTTTTGTATTTGGTGATTGAATTTGGTATAGTTGCTTTGGAAAAGTGGCCTAATTTGGCCTTGGAGCAGTGTAGCAGACCTAATTTGAAGAATTTGTTTCAAAAAAATCCTATTCTCAAATGAGGTATGTTAAAGACAAGCCTAATGGGTGTCTAAGATGGTCAGGGGCTTGTGGAGAAACAACCTTCTCTAAAAGATATGCTTGAAAACCTAGGTTTGGAGACCTAGAAGGAGAATTGTGAAATTGTGAGTTAAGCCATCATAGTTAGGGTTTGAAGCCTGAATAAGTTGATAAATTGTGTTGTTTGAACCTACTACACCCTAATCTGCATCAGGTGGTATCATAGCATAGGTTCTTATTGAAAAGTGGGAAAGTGAATGAGAATTGGCATAAGCAAGATGCCTCCAAAGATCAATCCAACTACCAAAGAAGATAGAGAACTAAAGGAACAATATGTAAAGGAGGTGAGAATTTATAAGGAGTCTCATGAAACTTCCGTTGCCAGAATTTCAGCCTTGGAGAAGAACCAAAGAAGAGGAATGGTCAGTGGTGACCATAGTGACAAAGAGGATGAGGGTGATAGTGAGAACCCTCTAGTACGAGTCCATGATGATGAGGAATTGGACCCTAAAGAGATGAGAATGGTCAAGATGCTAAAATTTTTCAAGGGGGATACTGCTCCAAAGGTGAAAGTTGAAGTGCCTATGTATGGTGAAAAGATGGACAGCGAAGAAGTATTGGGTTGGATAGATGCTCTTGATAATTTCTTTGAGTTTGAAGAGATAGAAGACAATAAGAAGGTGAAATTTGAAAAAAACCAAGTTGAAGGGCCCTGCCCTAACATGGTGGAACTATGTTCAAGAGGAGAGAGTAAAGAAGGGAAAAACAAAGATAAGTTCATGGGATATAATGGTAGCGAATGTGAAAGCACCATTTTTTCCTATAGATTATGCAATTTAGACCTTTAGGAAGCTACAAAATTTAAGAAAAAAGGAGTTAGATGTGATGGCATCCACTTAGGAGTTCCATAAATTTAGTATAAGAGTAAGGCATACTGAAGATGAGGTAGAAAAGGTTGCAAGGTATCTAAATGGGTTAGACTCAACATTCAAGATGAAATTGGTCTCAATACACCTACGATAGTTGAGGAGTATTTTCAATTAGATATTAAGGTAGAGGAAAGGATAAAAAGAGGACAGGAGCAGCAAGGAAGAGGCAGGAGAAAGAATTTCAGAGGTAGAGGCAACTTTGGTGCAAGAGGGAAGTCACAAAAGAAATAAGGTGAATCAAGTGGCAGGGGTAACTTCAAAGGAATAAGATTTAGTGGCAGAGGTATGTTTGGTGGAAAAGGGAGAGGGTCAAACACCTTCTCAGGCAGATGTTACAATTGCAACCAATTTGGACATCCAACATATAAGTTCCAAGATAAACAAGCATCAAGTTCCCATGGAGGTGAGTGAAGAACCCATCTCAACATCTCAGCATGCTGCCCCTAAGATAGGTGAGTCAAAGAAGCTCCACAAAGGAAATCCTTGTTTAGAACTACTACAAGTGACATGGAATGGTATGCAAATTAGTTGTTGATTTAGGTTCTATTGATAACTTGGTTTCCTTAGAAATGGTAGATAAATTGAACATGAAGAGAATTCCTCACCCCACACCATACAAAGTATCTTGGCTAAATAAGGGTCAACAAGTCTTGGTCAATGAGAAAACATGGGTAGAATTTAATATTGGGGGTTATAAAGATAAAATCCTTTGTGACATCATCCCCATGGATGTTTGTCACTTGCTGCTAGGAAGGCCCTAGTAGTATGACAAAAAGGTTAAGCATGATAGTCAGAAAAACATTTATGTAATAGATAAGGATGGAGTTTCATTTACACTGACACCCCTACAAGATGAAGAATATGACAAATAAGTTGGGTCTAGTGTTATGATAGTTGGGGAGAAAAAGTTTTTGAAAACAATGAAGGAAGAAGGTGGTTAGGGATTTACCTTAGTAATCAAACCCAAATCTTCTTTAGCAACAAACAAGGTTGAGGGTATATCTAGTGAGGTTCAAGCCTTGTTAGACAAATACAAAGACATTGCAATTAATGAGTTACCTAGTTCATTATTTCCCATGAGAGATGTAAGACATCATATAGACTTGATCTCTAGTGCAAATTTTCCAAACAAGGCTGCATACAAGATGAACCCTAAACAAAATAAAGAAATAAGAAGGTAGGTTCAAGAGTTGTTAGATAAAGGCCTAATAAGGGAAAGTTTGAGCCCTTGTGTTTTCCCTATTGTTTTAGTACTTAAAAAGGATGAGGATTGGATAATGTGTACTGACTCAAGGGAAATCAATAAAATAACCATCAGATATAGGTTTCTAATACCTAGAATTGAGGATCTAATGGATTGTTTGGGAGGTTCATGCTATTTTTCAAAGATAGACTTAAAAAGTGGTTATCATCGGATTAGGATAAGGGAAGGAGATGAATGGAAAACTACATTTAAAACCAATGAAGGTCTGTATGAGTGGATGGTAATGCCCTTTGGACTATCAAATGCTCTGAACACATTTATGAGGTTAATGAATGAGGTTTTGAAGCCTTTCATTAGAAATTTTTTTGTTGTATATTTAGATGACATTCTTGTGCTTAGCAAGATAAAGGAAGAGCACTTGCAACATCTTGACATGGTTTTGTAGAAATTGAATGAAGAGAAGTTGATGATAAATCTTAAAAAGTGTGAATTTATGAAAGAAGAGCTAGTATATCTTGGTTTTGTGATCTCCAAGGGTTCATTGAAGATGGATCCCACCAAAGTAGAGGCAATTCTCAATTGGCCAACTCCAAAATTAGTAGGAGAGGTAAGAAGCTTTCATGGACTTGCAAGTTTCTATAGGAAATTTATCAAGAATTTTAGTCATAGCTGCTCACCCATTATTGACACCATTAGAGGAGATAAAAGAATGAGATTTCAATGGACTGATGAGGTAAAAAGAATCTTCAAATATTTGAAAAGTAGAGTGGCACAACAACCTATCCTTGCTTTACCTTATTTCAACAAGGTTTTCACTATAGAGTGTGATGCAAGTGGCTTTGCAATTGGTGCAGTCTTCAGTCAAGAAGGTAGACCAGTGGCTTTCTTTAGTGAAAAGTTTAATGAAGCAAAAATAAGGTATTCATCATATGATTTGGAGCTATATGCAATGGTGTAGGCCCATAAGAAGTGGAGACACTACCTTTTTCCCAAGGATTTCATTGTTTTCATTGACAACCATGCTTTGCAATTTTTCAATAGTCAAGATAAGTTGTCATAGACATGTAAAGTGGGTAGAGTATTTGTAGAGCTATACCTTCACCATCAAATGCAAAAAAGGCCAATCCAACAAGGTAGATGATGGTCTAAGCCGAAGGTCAATGTTGGTGCATGAAATACAACTTCAAAGTGTGGGAATAGAAGCCTTGAAGGATATGTATGATGAAGATGAAGACTTCAAAGAGGTATATTCTATTTGTGCTCAGTTTATAGATGCTTTTCATGAGGAATATTCTTATTTTCTATTGAAATATGGCTTGTTGTTTAAATGTGCTCAATTATGTATACCAAAGTGTCCCATGAGGAATAATTTGATAAAGGAGAAACATTGTGGTAGTTTAGGAGGACATTTTGGGGTTGATAAGACATTGGATCAGGTGAGAAGATTCTACTTTTGGCCAAAAATGCAAGTAGATGTTAGGAAGTTTGTGGAATGTTGTACAATTTGCCAAAGAGCCAAGGGTTCTACTTCTAATGCAAGACTTTATCAGCCCTTACCAATACCTAATAGGCCATGAGAGATTCTAAGCATGGATTTTGTATTAGGTTTTCCAAGAACTCAAAGGGGTTATGATAGTGTATTTTTTGTTGTGGATAGATTCAATAAGATGGCTCACTTTATTCCATGTAAATGCACAAATGATGCTTCTCATATTGTAGGGTTATTCTTTAAAGAAATAGTTAGAATTCATGGTATTTCATTAAAAATTGTTTCAGATAGGGATTTAAAGTTTATTGGTCACTAATTTGACGTTTAGTACTTCCTATCATCCACAAAAAAATGGGTGGACTGACATGGTCAATATATCACTTAGAAACCTTCTGATATGCCTCACAAAAGTACACGGACAACAATGGGACTTGGTTCTTCCTCAAGCTAAATATGCTTACAATGATTCATTCAATATAAGCATAGGGAAAAGTCCATTTGAAGTGGTGTATGGCCTACAACCTAGAGGTATATTTGAGCTTAGAGATTTGAAGGGAATGGAGAAAAGGAGTGTTGAGGGAGAAACCTTTTCAAAAGATATGAAAAGAAGAGATGTGCAATTCAAGGTGGGAGACTTGGTCCTTGCAAATTTGAAGGAAAGGTTGCAAAAGGGAAATTACACCAAGCTTCTGATGAAAAAAATTTGGCCTTGTAGAGTGGTCCATAAGTTTGGAGCTAATGCATATGAGATAGAACTCCCTCCTAGAGTTGCTATCTCTCCTATATTTAATGTTGCTGACCTATAACCTTTCAATGGATTTGTGGATGTAGGTACAAGTGCTGATGTAGATGTTACTAATGAAGATTGGGTCAAATATTTGCCACCCATTGAGCCATTGAAGCTTGGAATAATTTTGGACACTAAGGAGATGAAGAGGACAAGGAACAAGGTCTATAATGAATATATTTTGAAGTGGCAAGGATTACCCCCTGAAGAAGCAACCATGGATGTTAGAAGATGATATCAAGAAGCATGGAACATCAGTGCAAGAGTTGATCTCAGGAGGAACCTGAGATTTTTTTCTCTCCAGGTGTATGGTGCAGGAGCACCATGGAAATTTTGCTCAAATGTTATCAATAGGTTTCTTAGGTTGGTTTTTTTTTGTTTTATTACATGGTAGATGTAATAAGGTATAAATGAGACCATTTTTTATGTATTTGGGTCATATAGGGTTAGTTAGTTGAGTTTTGTAAATATTGCAAAAATGTTGAAAAAGTTGCTTGTGCAACTTTGCAATTTTTGCTATTTTGAGAAGGTGAACGGTCATATTTTTGAAAGGAAGTTGTAGACCATTGGTTTTCAATTTTAATTAGTTTAAAATTCCTCACAAACTTTGAGGCAATACTTTTGAAGAGATTTTTGGTGGAAAAACAATAAATGAAGCTCTATTTTCTACATATTTTCTATGTTTTTCTATGTTTTCTAGTCTTGTATGGCTTCGTACTATTGAATCATGCTATGAAACTCATGTGAATTGGTTTTGATTGGGTATATTTTCATTGAAGTTTGAGGCAATTTGAAGCATTCTTCTACAATCTGCCTATAAACCCTAGGTTTAAGGGTTTGGTGAACAAAATCATGCATTGTAGCCCATTCCACCGTTGAATCATGGCCAAACTCATTGGAATGGAGGGGTTTAGTAAGTTTTTAGTGATTTTCTTATTTTTTAGAGAAAGGGATGGAGTTTGGGGTGGATTTTCCAAGCCCTAGCCTAACATCTTCATGTGTTAGGCTTAGGTAGGTTAGTGAATTGGTAGGACAACAATTTGGTAATGAATTTTGGTGATAAAAAGTACATTTTGGGGCCCTCTGTGACATGTTAGAACTATTGGTGTGCAATTTTGGTATTTGGTGATTGAATTTGGTATAGTTGCTTTGGAAAAGTGGCCTAATTTGGCCTTGGAGCAGTGTAGCAGACCTGATTTGAAGAATTTGTTTCAAAAAAATCCTATTCTCAAATGAGGTATGTTAAAGAGGAGCCTAATGGGTGTCTAAGATGGTCAAGGGCTTGTGGAGAAATGACCTTCTCTAAAAGATATGTCTGAAAACCTAGGTTTGGAGACCTAGAAGGAGAATTGTGAAATTGTGAGTTAAGCCATCATAGTTAGGGTTTGAAACTTGAAGAAGTTGATAGATTGTGTTGTTTGAACGTACTAAACCCTTATTTGCATCAAGTGGTATCAGAGCATAGGTTCTGATTGAAAAGTGGGAAAGTGAATGAGAATTGACATAAGCAAGATGCCTCCAAAGATCAATACAATGACCAAAGAAGTTAGAGAACTAAAGGAATGATATGCAAAGGAGGTGAGACTTTATAAGGAGTCTCATAAAGCTTCCCTTGCCAGAATTGCAACCCTAAAGAAGAACCAAAGAAGAGGAATGGTCAGTGGTGACCAAAGTGACAAAGAGGATGAGGGTGAGAGTGAGAACCCTCTAGTAGGAGTCCATGGTGATGAGGAATTGGACCCTGAAGAGATGAGAATGGTCAAGATGCTAAAGGATATTAAGGGGGATAATACTCCAAAGGTTAAAGTTGAAGTGCCTATGTATGGTGGAAAGATGGATAGTGAAGAAGTATTGGGTTGGATAGATGCTCTTGATAATTTCTTTGAGTTTGAATAGATAGAAGACAAAAAGAAGGTGAAATTTGAAAGAACCAAGTTGAAGGGCCCTGCCCTAACATGGTGGAACTATGTTCAAGAGGAGAGAGTAAAGAAGGGGAAAAAAAAGATAGTTTCATGGGATAAAATGGTATCCAAGGTGAAAGCACAATTTTTTCCAGTAGATTATGCAATTCAAACCTTTAGGAACCTGCAAAATTTAAAACAAAAGGATTCAGATGTGATGGCATCCACTGAGGAGTTCCATAAATTGAGTATAAGAGTAGGACATATTGAAGATGAGGTAGAAAAGGTTGCAAGGTATCTAAATGGGTTAGACTCAAAATTCAAGATGAAATTGGTCTTAATACACCTAGGACAGTTGAGGAGTATTTTAAATTAGTTATCAAGGTAAAGGAAAGGATAGAAAGAGGACAAGAGCAGCAAGGAAGAGGCAGGGGAAATAATTCCAGAGGTAGAGGCAACTTTGGTGCAAGAGGGAAGTCACAAAAGCAACAAGGTGAATCAAGTAGCCACCAAGAGAAAAGTGGTGAACCAAGTGGCAAGGGTAACTTCAGAGGAAGAATATTTAGTGGCAGAGGTAGGTTTGGTTGACAAGGGAGAGGTTCAAACACCTTCTTAGATAGATGTTACAATTGCAACCCATGAAGGTGAGTGAAGAACCCATCTTAGCATCTCAACATGTTGTCCCTGAGATAGGTGAATCTTTGATGATGAGGACACTGAAAGTGTTAATTCACCATCTCAGCATGATGCCCCTAAGATAGGTGATTCTTTGATAATGAGAAGGATACTCATGAAGGTGTCAAAACATTAAAGGAAGCTCTATTTTCTACATATTTTTGTGTTTTTCTATGTTTTCCAGTTTTGTACGGCTTCATGTTGTTGAATCATGCTATGAAACTCATGTGAATGGTTAGCACTATGCTTCTACTATGATTTGGTTTTGGTTGGGTAGATTTTCATTCAAGTTTGAGGCAGTTTGAAGCATTCTTCTACAATCCATGCATAAGCCATGGGTTTAAGGGTTTGGTGAACAAAATCGTGCATTGTAGCCCATTTCACTGTTAAATCTTGGACAAACTTGGTGGAATGGAGGGGATTAGTATGTTTTTAGTATTTTTTTGTTGTTTAGAGAAAGGAATGGAGTTTGGGGTGGTTTTTTCCAAGCCCTAGCCTAATATCTTCATGTTTTAGGCTTAGGTAGGTTAGTGAATTGGTAGGAAAACAATTTAGTAATGAAGTTTGGTGATAAAAACTACATTTTGGTGGCCTATTTGACATGTTAGAACTACTAGTGTGGAATTTTGGTATTTTGTGATTGAATTTGGTACACTTGCTTTGGAGAAGTGGCCTAATTTGGCCTTGGAGCAACGTAGCAGACCTGATTTGAAGAATTTGTTTCAAAATAATCCTATTCTCAAATGAGGTATGTTAAAAAGGAGCCTAATGGGTGTCTAAGATGGTTAGGAGTTTGTGGAGAAATGACCACCTCTAAATGATATGCCTGAAAACCTAGGTTTGGAGACCTAGAAGGAGAATTGTGAAATTGTGAGTTAAGCCATCATAGTTAGGGTTTGAAACTTGAAGAAGTTGATAAATTGTGTTGCTTGAACGTACTACACCCTACTATGCATCACATAGCCTTAAATGCCTTGAATCTTTGTAATGCATTAGATTTATCTCTAAGAAAAGTAACCCATGTATATCTAGAATAATCATCAATCAAAATAAATAAAGTACCTATCACCTTGTAGAATTCTCTCTTGTAGGACCACATAGATTTGTATGAATCAAATCTAATAGTCTGGTAGTAGATTGTTCCTTTGACCTAAAGCAATTTCTAGCTTTCTTTCATAACTCACAATTCTTGCAAATAACATTAACTGAATTTGTAATCCTCGATAAATCTCTCATAGCTTGTATTGAACTAGCCCTCACCATATTATCAAAGTTCATGTGACACATTCTCTAGTGTTGATCTAGGTGCATCCATGGAAAATTGGCAATCCCGTGTCAATCAAAAAGAGGGGTTTTGAAGAAGAATTTTGAAGGCAGGGTGAGTAGAGGTTTGGTATTCTCTAAGAGAGGTTTTTTGGGTGTTATTTGTAGGTTTGAACTGATTTACAATAGTCTATGGAGGTTTCAGAATAGTTGGATTGAAGTTACAGAGGTTACAAATGATATTGAGGTGCTAGGAGATGAACCAGTTTGCAAGAGCTCACATAGTTGAGCATAGATTTTTTTTTTAATGTATTTATTTTGTAGATAAGGAGTTTGTAAGGAGGTTACATGTTTATTAGTTGAGCATAGATTTTTTTTTTAATGTATTTATTTTGTAGATAAGGAGTTTGTAAGGAGGTTACATGTTTATTAGTCCATAGATGACTAAAATTCATGTAAAAATCAGATTTCTTAAATAGAGCAATATAAGTTTTCATTTGCAAACAATTTTTGGAATGAATTTGCAAGTTTTATTTATGTTTTAGCAATTGTTGTTGAGGATTTAGAGAGGGTTGGAGAGTGTATGATGAACCCTCTTCATCAAGTGCCATAACCAACTATCATTTATCTAAGTCATAAAACAATGTTCATCATCACCCTTAAGTTGATAAATGTGTACTTCAGACTTCTTACTAGCAAAAATCACTGTTCTAGATCCTTTCCTAATTTCACATCTCCCATCCTCAAATACAAGATTAGATCCTTTACTACACATCTATCCAACACTTAAAAGATTATACCTTAAACCCTTAACATAGTATACATCATCAGTATTATGCTTTCCATCAAAACTTACTGAACCTATCCAACAATTTTTAGCACCAGTATCATCTCCAAATTTAACAAAAATACTCTTATCACTAGTCATGTGATGTGAACAACCATTGTCGACAACCAATTAGTCCTTTTCTTGTTTAGCATGTAGGGCAGACATAATAGTATTTTCAACTTTCTCCGAAGGACTTTCCTTCACATGTCTTTGATCTAGTATGAAAGACGATCTATGACAAACGTTGCTAAAGTGAATGTGCATAAAGGTGAAAAAATCCTTAATGCCTTAAGCTTAACTAAAAAGACATTAAATAATGGAGCAATGAGAACAATAAAGAGAGAGAAGAAGACACAAGAATGATTATGGAGTTCATTTGAGTGGACTACGTCTTTGGTTCTATCTCAACTGAGTGACCAATCTATTAACAATGCTCCAAATGCAGTACAATCTCTAAAAATAGCCTCTTGGAAATTGCTTTACAATCTTTTGTAGCCTATCCACAAAGTCGTGGTACAAAATTCCTCACTCAAATCACCTCGCATAAAGGCTCTCAAAGCAACAAGGCTGATTTACAAAGAGCAAGAAAAAGACTTGCTAAAGGCTCTGCTATAGAATCAAAGCATTATTACATCAAAAATCTCCTATGCCTCAAATTCTCCTCTCACTTGGAAAACTTGGATCCAAGAATGTGTTGATGATTGAATGCCTCCTAAGCTTCTCCTTTTATAATTGAAGTGTTCTATATGGGGCTAAAACAATAAAATCCCCAAAATATTCAAAATCTCCCATTCATATACAAGATATTTCAAAAATACCCCCTTTTACAATACATATCTCTTATTAAATCTTTTAATCTTGTTTTAAGCCCTCTAAATCTTTTTATTTAGGCTTTTATAATTCAAAAAAATTATGGGTTAAGTTTGTTTTCTTAAAAAGGAGATTAAATCTTTTAATTTTAAGGAGATTGGGGATTTTGACATTCTTTTAAAAGAAATTAACCCTAATAAATTCGCAAGACCATCGATGGTCTAACGGTGAGGATGCATTTTAGGGGCAGGGTGGTTAGAGGTTCAACCCCCACCCCTCTTTCCTAATCCACGAATTTCAAAATTTAAATCATCAAAACTAAACTGCCACCTAATCTGGTTAGTGCACATTACATAGTCTAATGGTGAAGCACTAGGTTTGTAGTCGAAAGGTTGGGGGATCTAATCCCCCCATCAACTTTAAATAGAAAATGCAACCATTAGATGCACACACAGATAGTCCACGTGTCTGCCGCAGACAGGTCCACGTGTCTTCCACAGAGGAGGGTTCCACATGTCCATATGGAGATCTACCACATCATCAGTCATACGATGACTCATCTACTTGTCAGCTGTTGATGTCATGATGATGTCATCATAGTATTGTCTAGTCACCCTAGTCAACTTGGAACTTTTACCAGCCATTTCTTCACCATACGAGCTCTGTTTTTGATGAAATGAGTGGCGTTAGGATTGTTTCGTTGAGCTCTTTGTCTTGATGCCAATTTCAATGAATTTTGAGAGAGTCAATTTTGTCACCTTTCTGACTGGCCCCTGGTTCCTGTTTGACCCCAACTTTGACCAGCTATAACTTTTGCGTATGAACTCCATTTTCTATGATTCAAGAAGCATTGGAATTGTGTATACGAGCATTACGCCATGGTGTTGACTTCCCAAGCATTGGAGAAAACTATGTTTTCAAGGTTCATAGATCCTCCTAGATCAAACCTCCCCATTGAAGAGTTTTTGGTCCTCTAAAATTTGTCTTGTAGAACCTTTGACTCCCTCTGCTTGGATCAAATTTGTTGTCACCTTCAAAGCTTCACTGCAATGCTACTGCTAGCTCCACCTTTGACAATTGATTCTAATTCCAGTCCTAGTTCCACCATACTTCAAAACTTACATTTTCCCTCCATAGGTCTTACACTTCAGCTATGCCTTGATACTATCCCATCTTCCCTCTAGGGGTCTTACACTTTGAAAATATCAAGAAAGTGTACATTGCCACATCTGTTTGCTAGGGTCTTACACTTCAACAATGCATGTTCGGTATGAGTATACCTATCGCCACATCTGCCCTCTAGGGGTCTTACATTTTGGCCACATTAGGACTTCAAAGGATGCAGTTCAAAACAAAACTTAACATACCAAAAAGCAAGAATAAAATCAAGCATGATAAACCTATCTCTCGGTGCTTCTCACGACGATGGTTCTCGTTCTGCATACCAACCTAGCCAATTTCTTGGGCATGATTATGATGCTCCTCCTCATTTGCAAATTGCATGAGCAATGGAAACTATGCCTCATCCTGAAACATTCATTCTCAACTTTGTACTTCAGAATAGCTGATTATTAGCTTCACCATACAGCTTTGTCTATGTTCTCTTGAGCAACAAGGCCATAGAAAAAGACCTTCAAGAGCCTTGGTCATTAATTGACTAAGTCAGACTAAGTATTAAAGTTGAGAACATACAAGAAACTTCTTGTCCACTCTCTACAACTCTAAGTCCCAATGTGGAGTGAACATCCAGATCTATCCACATTTTATTAAATTTCATCAAGTGCTTCTTTTCCTTAAACATGAATAATGAACATCTTCTCGCCTTGAGAATTGTCATCAACTAAGCACTCTCCAGTTTCAAAAATCTATCATTCTGCAAACAGAAGTCTTCAAGCATTTTCTTTTCCAATTATATGAGATAGGGCTTAAACAACCATTCAAAATCTATATTCCAAGAAAATACAACTTCATGCAAATAGCATAATGATTTTACTACAAAAACCTTGTCCACTTGTATCACCTAGCTCATAATCACAATGTAATATTTATTAATGAGATAATAAAAAAAAAAATTGATACAACTATTTAGATGACAGATTTTCCCAGCTCTTATGAAGCTGGTCAAAAGCACTTTCCTTTTTTGGCCACTCTTTTGCCAGTTGAGGTTCCTCTGCCTCAGGTGTTGCCTTCACCTCCACCTTAGGAAAAGTGGCTTCTGGTATCGCCTTCACCTCTTCCTCAACAACCTTCTATTGGTTAGGTCCCTCAATGGGCCTAGGTGAGGTTCGAAGCTCTGGATGCAACTTCCAACACTTCTCGATCCAATTCCCACTTATCCTACAGTGGGTGTAGTAGTTATGGGCTTTGTCCTGCCTCTTCACTTTTTTCTTTGGAGAAGAATCAACTTCACTTCCACTAATGTAGTCTGAAGTGTGTGTGTGAGGATATGCATTTCTAAAGGCTTTGGAGGATTCACTAGTCCCTCCATATACTAATCCTTGATCATGAGGTCTTTGCTTAACCTCTACAAGATTGATCATGCCTTGTTCGTTGATCCCAAGGCCTTTACCACTGTAACCCATCTTGGTCAACAAATTCATGCCAATTCCCTTGGTGTGCCTTTCAAAGCCTTCAAAATTAGAGTTATGATCATTTTCCACCTCCTGATCTGATGCAAAAGTCTCTTCTAGGTAACCACTTTGGTTACTAGAAACATTGAAAAGTTTTAGGTACTCCACATGTTGACAAAAAGCACACTGACCAACATTCTCCTGACTTGAGCCATAATTGGCCCACTTACCATGACCACAAGTAAATCTTGACTTTGGATTTTTTTAGTGGACTTTGCTATAGATGACGTATCCATGCTATCATATGGAGTGAGTGGAGAGTATGAGAAGTATCCTCTGAATTGGGAAAAACACACATATGACAACATTATCTGATGCAAGAGGACTCCTCTTGTGTTGCTCCTCCATGAGCTTCTGTAACTTCACATGTAGCTCTTGATTCTTCTTTTTTTCCTTTTCAAGCAAACCTCTGAGCCTAGTATTCTTAGACTGAATGCGCTGGTTGGCTTCCTCTAGCTCTCAAAGCCTGTCATCCTTGTCCTAGTGCTCTCGGTAGAGTTCTTCAACCATTCTCTTCATGGTAAAGATATCATCCACCATGGATGTAGATAGAGACAACATCACCCTAGATGATTCTCCTTTCTCTAGTGTCATCTCTACTTCAGAACTCCAAATGTCCACCTGTCAACTTGCACACTGACACTGAAAACCAGCAAACTAATTAAACTAGCAAGCTGACTAACAATCACTTCTGCAAAACCAACCAAACTAGGCTCTGATACCACTTGATCTTATGTGGAATATGATCTATGACAAACATTGCTAAAGTGAATGTACATAAAGGTGAACAAATCCTTAATGCCTTAAGCTTAACTAAAAAGACATTAAATAATGGAGTAATAGGAACAATAAAGAGAGAGAGAATTATAACACAAAACAAAGAGAGAGAAGAGGACACAAGATTGATTATGGATTTTGTTCGAGACTACATCTCCGAGTCTATCTCAACTGAGTGACCAATCTATTAACAATGCTCCAAATGCAGTACAATCTCTAGAAAGAGTCTCTTGGAAACTACTTTACAATCTTATGTAGCCTATCCATAAAGTCATGGAACAAAATTGTTCACTCAAATCACCTCTCATAAAGGCTCCCAAAGCCACAAGGCTGATTTACTAGTGTAGGAGCACCTAGTTCACTAGTTGCCTCACATAGGCAAATTTGTCAAAATTGAATGTTTATTTGTAAATTTATGTAAAAGGTCATGTAAAGGTTATTTCAAATGTATGGGAGTCCCTAATAGGTATCTAGGTGGTAAGTTACAAGAGTATTCTTTGGTGGCAAAAATATTTCTATTTGTTGTGAAAATTGTAAAAAAGGAAAAAAAATCACAAAATGAGCAAAAAAATAGGGAATACCAAAGGTCATTGGCAGTTGGAGTTAGTTTCATTCAATAGAAGAAGGTGAAAATCCTTTAAAAAGGAATTGTGGCTTATTCTTAAGCAGGGGGAAGATTGTAGGGAATTGTATTGTATTGAAGAAATGGAAAAATCATAAATAAAGCCTATTTATTTTTTAGAAATTCCAGAAAATAGTGTTTTCATACCTCTATACAAACTCATACAGGCTTGGGAGCACTCGTGGATGTTTGCAATTGATTCTCTATCAATTCCCCTCCATTTTATCTTTTGTTTCATAAATTTCCATGTAGTTTAGTGTTAGTTATATGGTTTTCTCTAAAGATTGTTTATATCTATGCTAGGGTAAACAAAGAACTATTAAATTGTGCATCTTTCATTCTATTCGGTGGAAACGTCTGGTTTTCAATGAGAAGACCCTTTGGGATGTCAATTTTCATATTCTCTGAGTTTTGGATTAGAAGATGAGGATTTAGTTGTGAGAAGTTAAGCTTTATTACTGTAACAGTCTGTAAAATAGGGTATTGTTAACAATCATAAAGAATTGCACCTAGGGCTTGATTAATCCTTCATGGAAATGGACTTCTAAGGAATATTTAAGCTTTAAAAAATCAATATTGATGTGTTTCAAGAAATGTTTAGGAGAAAATAATGGTGGAAGCGATATATCCAATAAGCCTTAACTTGTGGAGACCTAATGAGACTTAATTGTGGATCGAGACAATCATGATTTCTATTGATTTTCTAAAAAAATGATAATCAATGTTGAGATATGTTTAAATTGGGATTAATGGGTTCTTGAAATAGCCTTGGGTTCACAGAAATTCAATATGTGTTGGTATACTTGGGGAAGCCATGGTGTCATGCTATAAGAAATTGATGGTATGAATGCGAGAATGTGTAAATCTGATGACACAAAATGGTAAGGCAGTATAATTGGTTTTTTATTGTCAAAATAAAGATGGAAAAAAGTGTTTCAAGGCTTGATAAGAGTAGATGTAAGTTTGGTTGATTGTTTTCCTTTTTTCTCATTGAAAACTAGTTGAAAGAAGGGACATTTTGGTAAATGATGAATGTTTTGATTGGTTCAATGCCATGCAAATGTATCATTGGTTTATTTTTGTCTTAACATAATAAGTGAAGAGTCTTGATAAAGGTTTGTAGAGTGATTGATTGGTTTGAGGTTATTTTTCCTTGGGAAGTAAGTTGCAATAAAGAGGAAATTGTGCATGAATGGATTATTTCCAGAGGTTATGATTAGGATTTTGTTTGATCTAGTGAAGGTGACTCTGTATTTAAGTTTGGTAAATATGTAGAACCAAGTTGTGTAGTTTTGTGCCTTTGTAGAGTTGAGGAAAAAATGCAATTGTGTATGATTTTGGTGAAAATTATAGTGGATTTTTTGCTTGTTCAATTTGATTCTTTTCCAAAAAGTGTTTGGGACAAAAGTTCCCAAGAGAAATGATGTTATTGATAGTTGGTATTGAATCAAATTGGTATTAGATTTGGGAGATTCTGATAAGTGGTTAAGTTGTTGCTAACAGTTGGTTTGTTGATAGTTGGTTGAGATTGTTGGTTGGTTGTAGGTGCTTGATCCATCTATACTACAGAGAGAAAGAGTTCAGAGGTTGGACAGACAAGTTGAGGTATGTGGTCACCATCCTCCAATGGAGATTAAGCTAGGTAGAAGGTGCAAAGGAAAAGAGAGTGAGCCATCTTCCAGGATCTGTTGTTGGGTAAGATGGATGGTTTGTTGAGTTGGTGTTTGATTTTGTATTTGTAGGTTGAAGAGAGATGGATAGTTGTCTGAGGAAGCACTTGAGGTTGTAGCCATGTTGAAGGATACTCCATTGATGGGAGTAGTTGAGAAGATGAAAGAATATTGGTTAGAGAAGATCAAGGATGAATTGTGAGAGAAAGAGGAAAGTTGCAAGGACAATCCTATATCCTTTTGAGGAAGAAAAGAAGAATGTGAACCTGATGATAGAGAATGAGAAAGGCCAAAGGTAAGGAAAAGGTAAGTGATGTAGACAAAGGAAAAGATACATGAAGAATTCAAGAACAAGGAAGAGAAAACAGTCCAAGGAAGATTTTTTTTTTTTTTTGCAGATACAAGCATGTTTCTAAGGGACTTGGAAAGGTTTTGTTGGTTGGTTGTATGGTGCAGGAGCACCTAATTCACTAGTTGCATCTCATAGGAATTTTTTTCAAAATTGAATGTTTATTTGTAAATTCATGTAAAAGGTCATGTAAAGGTTATTTAAAATGTATTGGAGTCCCTAATAGGTCTCTAGATGGTAAAGTTACAATAGTATTCTTTGGTGGCAAAAAGATTGCTATTTGTTGTCAAAATTGTGAAAAAGGCAAAAAAATCTAGGGAATACCAAAGGTCATTGGAAGTTGGAGTTAGTTTCATTTGATAGAAGAAGGTGAAAATACTTTAAAAAGGAATTGTGGCTCATTCCTAAGTAGGGGGAAGATTGTAGGGAATTGTATTGCATTAATGGAAAAACCATAAATAAAGCCTATTTCTTTTTTAGAAATTCTTGAAAACAATGGTTACAAACCTATGTATGGAATAGTATGGCCTTGGGAGAAATCATGGATGCCTGCAATTGATTCTCTATCAATTCCCCTCCATTTTCTCTTTTTTTTCATGAATTTTCATGTAGTTTAGTGTTAGTTATAGGGTTTTTTCTAAAAACTCTATATCTTTGCTAAGGTAAATAGAGAACTATTAAATTGTGCATCTTTCATTCTATTTAGTGGAAACGTCTGATTTTCAGTGAGAAGACCCTTTGGGATGCCAATTTTAATATTCTCTGAGTTTTGGATTAGAAGATTAAGATTTATTTGTGAGAAGTTAAGCATTATTACTGTAACAGTATGTAAAACAGGGTATTGTTAACAATCATAAAGAATTGCACCTAGGGCTTGATTAATCCTTCATGGAAATGGGAATCTAAGGAAATTTTAAGCTTTAAAAAATCAATATTGATGTGTTTCAAGCAATTTTCAGGAGAAACTAATGGTGGAAGTGATATATCCAATAAGCCCTAACTTGTGGAGACCTAATGAGACCTAATTGTGGCACGGGACAGTCATGATTTCTGTTGATTTTCTAAAACAATGATAACCAATGTTGAGATATGTTTAAATTCAGATTAATGAGTTCCTAAAATAGCTTTGGGTTCATGGAAATTCAATATGTGTTGGTTGGTATACCCGATGAAGCCATGTTGTCATGCTACAAGAAATTGATGGTAAGAATGCAAGAATGTGTAAATCTGATGACACAAAATGGTAAGGCAGTATAATTGGTTTTTTATTGTCAAAATAAAGATGGAAAAAGGTGTTCCATGGCTTGATAAGAGTTAGAAGTAAGTTTGGTTGATTGGTCTCTTTTTTTCTCCTTGAAAACTAGTTGAAAGAAGGGACATTTTGGTAAATGATGAATGTTTTGATTGGTTTAGTGCCATGAAAATATATCATTGGTTTATTTTTTTCTTAACATGATAAGTGAAGAGTCTTGATAAAGGTTTGTAGAGTGACTGATTGGTTTGAGTTATTTTCCTTGGGAAGTAAGTTGCAATAAATAGGAAATTGTGCATGAATGGATTGTTTTCAAAGGTTATGATCAAGATTTTGTTTGATCTGGTGAAGGTGGCTCTGTATTTAAGTCTGGTAAATATTTAGAACCAAGTTGTGTTGTTTTATACCTTTGTAGAGTTGAGCAAATAAATGGAATTGTGTATGATTTTGGTGAAAAGTATAGTGGATTTTTTTCTAGTTCAATTTGACTCTTTTCCAAACAGTGTTTGGGACAAAAGTTCCCTGAGAGAAATGATATTGTTGATAGTTGGTATTGCATCATTTACAAAGAGAAAGAAACAAACTTTTCCTAAAGGCTCTACTACAAAATCAGAGCATTATTACATCAAAAATCTCCTATTCCTCCTCAAATTCTCCTCTCACTTGGAAAACTTGGATCCAAGAATGTGTTGATGATTGAATGCCTCCTAAGCTTCTCCTTTTATACTTGAAGTTTGCTATATGGGGGTAAAATAATAAAATCCCCAAAATCTTCAAAATCTCCCATTCATATCCAAGATATTTGATAAATACCCCCTTTTACAATACATATCCCTTACTAAATCTTTTAATCTTATTTTAAGCCCTTTAAATCTTTTTATTCGGGCTTTTATAATTCACAAATTTTATGGGTTAAGTTTGTTTTCTTAAAAATGAGATTAAATCTTTTAATTTTAAGGAGATTCAGGCTTTTGACATTATGTAAAAAGAAATTAGCCCTTATAAATTTGCAAGACCATCGATGGTCTAATGGTGAGGATGCATTTTAGGGGTGGGGTGGTTAGAGGTTCAACCCTTGCCCCTCTTTCCTTATCCATGAATTTCAAATTTTAAATCATCAAAACTAAACTACCACCTAATCTGGTTAGTGCACACTACATAGTTTAATGGTGGAGCACTAGGTTTGTAGCTGAAAGGTGGGGAGATCGAATCCTGACATCAACTTTTCATAGAAAATGCAATTGCCAGATGCACAAGCAAACAGGTCCACATGTCCGTTGTAGACAGGTCCACGTGTCCAAAAAGTAGGGTACCATGTGTCCATATGGAGAGCTACCACATCATCATTCGTACGATGACTCATCTGCTTGTCAGCTACCGACGTCATGATGATGTCATCATAGTATTGTCGAGTCACCCTAGACAACTAGGAACTTTGATGAGTTGCTTCTTTACCATACAAGCTTCATTTTCAATGAAACAAGTGGCATTGAAATTTTCTCATTGAGCTCTTCATCTGGATGTTGATTTCGATGGATTTTGAGACAATCAATTTTTTTGCCTTTCTGACTGGCGCCCGGTTCCTGTTTGACCCCAACTTTGACTGACTGTAACTTTTGCGTATGGACTCTATTTTCCATGATTCAAGTAGTGTTGGAATCATGCATCTGATCATTACGCCATGGTTCCAACTTCCTAAGCATTAGAGATAATTGATTTTTCAAGGTTCGCAGATCCTCCTAGATCAGTCTTTCAAGATTAGCAGTATATTTTTCTTTTATAGCCAATAAAAAGCATTCATTATCATCAAAGATACCAACATTTTCATTCACATAATATGCTCTCTTAATCCCCTTGCCTTTTTTTTCTTTGCTTAATCTATGTTTACTCTTCTTAGCTCTTTCGTGACACTTAGAAGCATAATGATCAATTCCTCCACAACTAAAGCACTTTAAAGGTAACTTACCTTCATACTTACCTAAGCCCTTTTTCATTCTTCTTACAAAGTTAGCTTCCACCTCATCAAAGTTCTCTTCATCTGGATCTTCAGCTCTTGTAACCTTAAAAACCAATTTTTGTCTTCGATCCATTTCTCAAGCTAGGCTTTCTCATTTCATAAGATGTTAGATTACCCAACAACTTATCTTTAGTATATGTCTTATAATCTATATATTCCTCAATAGAAGATACCTTTTCACTATACACATTAGGGAGAGTTTTGAGAATCTTCTTCACAATCCCAGATTCATCCACTATAGCACCAAGTCATCACATTCTGCATACCAGCTCATCCACTCTTTGTACATAGGATTTATTTTTTTCATTTTTAGGCATTTGTAGGAGCTCGAGTTGTGCTTCCAAATTTTTTAGCTTTTCTTCTTTTACCCTTTCATCTCCTTCATGCATCTTTTCCAATTCATCCCAGACCTCTTTAACAGTCTTCAGATTTGCAACTTTAATTAACTTAAAATGTGAAAGACTATTCCTCAGAATAAAATTTTGCTTGTTGTTCACTTCATGTGCCTTGATCTCATCAGTTGTAGTTAGACCATTTAGTGGAGGGGTGTAAGCAATCTTGTAAGCATTATCCACATCATATCCATAGTACTTCAAATATCCTTCCATCATTATCTTCTAAAGGGAATAGTTAGTCCCATTGAACCTAGGACACTCAATAGTGATCTTTCTCACCATCCTGAACCTTCCTTAAGTGGTTAACCTCTCCTCTAAGGAACCAAGATCTGATACCAATTGTTGAACAAGAAAATTGAGAGGGGGGTGAATCATTTGTTACAAATTTTAACCTTTAAGAACTTTCACCATAAATTAGATTAATTATCATTCACAAATCCTTAACTTTGCTATTGTGATTAATCAATAAGTGAAAAAGCAAAAACTAGAAAGCATCACATACACAATAACATTGGATTTACATGGAAAACCAAATAAGGGAAAAACCATGGTGAGGATTAGCTCACATTATAAAGAATATAAAAATCGATTACAAAGGCTCACTTCTAGAGAAATCTCACTAACAAAATAGGACTCACTATTTGGATTGGGCTCATTATCCAATAAGGGTTAACCACCTAGAGGGCTCACTGCCACAAAATTACAAATAAGATAGAATAGATTTGTTAGAGAGAAAAAAAAATCTCAATGCAACATAGACTTCCACCACAATTTACTCACACACTTGCAGAGATGCTTGAATGATAGAATACACCTTTAGCTCATTGCTTTCGGAAACTCAAAATTAGATTTCACACTAATCTACTCAAACTCGCATCACATACACACTATTTCGATTCTATCTCACATGTATCTTGCTTGCATTCACACATATCAAAAACATATCAACTTGTATTTATACCATCTTCAACTTTGAAACTCATTCGAAGTCGGCTACATACCATTTGCATTTACAAATTTAAATTAGGTCAGTGCCAAAACACTCTCAGATGGAATTAGAATGAGGGAAACCAAAAAAAAATCTAATTAGGACCAAAATAAGTCCTACCATGCTTCAACATGCTTCCATAAGCTTTGTAAGTAGTGTTATACACAAGGTCGACAAAACCAGTGTAAAACACATAGATCAATTGAGCACACACAACCTTAGCATGATCTAATATTTCTAGATAATAGAATTAACTTGAACACGACTTCAAAACATTATCCCGAGAACTGCAAGTCATAATAATCGAACAAGAAGAAATCCATAGCAACAAAATTTCTCCTAGACCTCAGCTAGATACACAAAAAAGCACAATTCACAACTGTTGAACATAAATTTCATTTTACAACAATCTAGAAACCAAAAATCTGGGGATAACACCTTCCAACAACCATGAAAAATACCTCAAATCCTTACTAGCATAACAATAAAACCGAAGCAAACATTGAACACCTACAACCTTTCTTTAATAATTTTTTTTCAATATCCTCGACATATACAATCAATAACCATCATCCATGATATCAATGACAACAACAGCTAGTTGAAAACAAGTTAACCAACTGATATCAATGAAAAAAAAATCATACTTCCTTCATACTTGCAACATTTATGCTATAGGGTTGGTTTTCCTTAGCATATTTTCTTTCTCCTTGATCCTTGTTCTTTTGGTCTAATTCTTAGTTTACTTGTTGGATAGGTTCCCAGTTGTCTAAGTTAAATCTTGAGCCATTAATTATGTTTAATCATTGTCCTCTCACCTCATTTCACCACTTGTACCCATGCACCTTCATAAAATTTGAATAGGTCTAAGGTTTATCAGTCTTTTGGTTAGTTTTCAAACCTCTCCGGCCATCGACATAATTTAAAAATATTTGATTTTACCAATAGTGTATGCATCCTTCAATATTGCTTGGTCCTTTTTCAGTATTTTGATGTGTTTGTGAACCTTTTTGGCCACTGACATGGTTTCAAAACCTTTCATTTTGTCGATTAAGTCATACCTTTTCCTTTACCTTGTAAAAAATTAAATCATTTTATTGGCTAGGAATATTCCCCTTTTTAAGTCATGAAATCGAGAATGTGCTTTATATTGGCTTTAAGTCATATTGATGGTGGTGGGGTATGCTAATGTGGTGGACAAATGGCAGTTTCCCATCAGCCCACTAAGATTTCTATGGGCCCATTCTTTCAACTAGCAATACAACATGGGATGGTGCATGTCATTTAGAGTTTGATTTGATAGTGATTGCTGGAGGTCTTCACATTGCCAAAGTATGGATGTAACTTGGAAGTATTACTGTAATGCACGATGGATTCATTTACTTTGCATCACTTGTCACTATAAGCATCTGGATTCCATTTTCATTTTCGTAACACATGATGGCTTGTGTCATTCCTTCGCATCGCACTAGTTCTATACATCACAAAAAACCTTTTACAACTCAGTTAATTTAAGTAATGAGCGACGATGAAGGATGACTTGTTTTAACTCCCGTGCTACTAAAAGGTTCTTTTAAGTACATGGTAAATGATGGGGAAATATGTTATGATTGTGTTCGTCTATCAGATTCAAAGGTTATGCATGGAGGCAGATGGTCTCAAAAGTAAAGAGCACACAGGTTGAAGGCGCTAGATTCAATTTGGGCCATTCCCTGCTTCCCCATTGCTAAAAGATGCATGTGGGTTAAACCCAATAGGTAGGAGGGGAGCTAACATGTAGCTATCTTTGAAGCTTGAGGAAATGTTGGAGCCATGTCAAGGTGATAGTGAAATCTCAACGAGACTTTTTGAAGAGTCTTTTTAACATGTTGATATGGTGTTGTAATGACGAAAGATGCCCTTAGGAGGGTATGAACTATCTTCTTTAGCAATTGGAAAAGGATTTTTTGTCTCATCTATTTCCCTCCTTTGAATTTCAAATTTAACCACATTGGTGAATATTGTTGTAGCGGTCAAATGGGATTATGACATGTGTACATTCTGGCCCGAAGCTTGTTTGCTCCTTTGTTTCTATAAGAAGGAATTCACGACCAGTAATGTGGGTTCTGATTTCTAGGAAGGTTCTTAGCTTTAGGTTTTGGCCATGAAAGAGGCTATGTATTGTAACTATTGATTGGTAAGGGTAAAGTTCCATATGTTGTAAGTCTATGTATTGTGATACTCCTATAACTTTATTGCAAAGACTTGAATATACACTATCATGTAATTGTCTCCATGTTTGGAATATAATATATTTTTGAATTGAAATAACAAGTTTATTGAGGTTTTTCTAGACACATTTTCTTTTCGAGTTATCTGTTTGTTTGTTTTCCATTCAAGGAGTGGTGTAAATGCTTCCAAGTAGTTAATGAGGGTATTGTATTTTCAGGTGGATTACTAAGTAGGATTTCATGACAGTCTTACATAGATCTTTCTGTCATAATATGATTGAAGTTTGAAGGTCATCAAGATTATGTTATAGTATTATGATATGATGTGTATGATATATGACTCTATGGCCTCAGGCAGGAAATGGTCTTGTACAGTTGTTTTTCCCCATTCTCAACAATCTTTAAATTCAAACAAATTTTAAATACTTTTGTTCTATGTTTGGTTTCTAGAAGTGCAATGTACTTTTGTATTCTCATGCTCTAAATGTTAAGTGTTGTGAAGGATTATCCATCCTTTTGAAATATTTCTTTTATTGAGCACTTACATGAAAATTCATTTGCTATTTGCAATGTAGGTCATTTGGCTACATAAATTCATAGGTACATTATGTGGGATTACCCTTCTAGGTTTAGCAGAGCTTGAAGCTCAAGGGAGAAAAGTGTAGAATCCATCCCTTGTTCTTTGGCCACTAGTATTGAAGTTCTTGAGCATAAGGACTGGCTATCCTTTAAAGGATTTTCAAAGTTCAGCTAGAAAAAACACCAACACATTGAGCAACTAGAAGGTTTTTAGTTATCAAAATATTTTGATATAGTTTGTAGGTTGAAGAAAGCTTTTTATGGAATCAAACAGGCTCCTAGAGCTTGGTATGCAAGATTGGATAAACACTTATTGCAACAGGGATTCAAAGAGGGTAATATAGACAAAAATATTTACTTCAAGGTTGAGAAAGATCAAATCCTAATTGTGGTTTTGTATGTTGATGACATAATCTTTAGAGGAAATGAAGAAATTTGTAAAAGGTTTGCAAAGGAGATGCAAAATGAGTTTGAAATGTCAATGTTTGGGAAGATGAATTTATTCCTTGGGCTACAATTCAATCAACCTGATAAAGGTATATTCATATAACAATCAAAATATGTCAAGGAAATGTTAAAAAGTTTGGAATGGAGGGCTCTAAACTAGTATGCAATCCCATGGTTATAGGTTGTAAGTTGAGAAAAAATGATGAATCTCCTAAGATAGATCAATGTAAGCACAAATCCATGATTGGTGGATTGTTATATCTAATTGCTACTAGACCGAATATCATGCATGTAGTATGTCTCATGGAAATATTTCAAGATCCTAGAGAATCACATGTGGCAATAGAAAAAAATGATATTTAGATATTTGAAAAGCACTCCAAAATTTGGTTATGGCATCCTAGGGATACTAATTTATCTTTTAGTGCTTACATAGATGTAGATTGGGTAGGTTGTACATATGACAAAAGAAGTACAAGTGGGGGTTCTTTCTTTCTTGGAAGTAGATTAGTTTCTTGGTTGAGTAAGAAGAAGGATTCAATTTCACTATCTACTATAGAGGCATAATATATTGCAACAACATCTTGTTGCACATAGGTGTTGTGGATGAAGCTAACATTAAAGAATATATCAAAGTGTCATAGATAGATCTATTCCTATCTTGTGTGATAATACAAGTGCTATCAACATTTCAAAAAATTATGTAATGCATTCAAGGGAAAATCACTTTCTAAGAGAGAAAGTTGTTGAGAGTGAAGTGAAGTTGGATTATGTTCCTATTAAGGATCAAATAGCGAATATGTTCACAAAGGCTCTTCCAAAAGATACATTTGAGTATCTCAAGCAGAAGATAGGGGTTATTTCCCATACTTTCAACTAGATGCATGTGTTGTTTCATCTTTCCAAGTGAGCAATTCAATATTTATTCTTTGTCCTAGACTGATGAAGGATACCTCTTAGGGGGAGTAGGTAGTGGTGTCTTTGGTTGGTGGAGTCAGGGGGAGCATATATTACGCACTAAGGGAGAGAGAGTAGTGGAGAGAAAGTAAATAGGAGAGAAAGTAGTTTACAGGTGTTGTCTAAAGTGTGCAGGTGTTTCTCTTTTCCATTGATATCAAAGGGGGAGAGTGAAGTCTGAAAAACATAAGGAAATGATTTAAGAAAAGGGTGAGAGAGAAAAGAAGCTTAAAAAGAAGAAAGGGGAAAAATAAATAATTCTAAAAAGTAAGAAATGTCCAAGAAAGGGGGAGTGCTACTTGAAGTAGGGTTTCTTTTGTTGTTGATGGTTTTTCAGAGGTAGTGTTTCCATCAATGAAAAGGGGGAGATTGTTGCACTATGTTGTCATTAGTGTTTTCCTTGATGTCAGCCTATGCCAACCTCTAGTGTGGTTTTGAGCAAGTGTTGTAGATGAAGATATTGTTGCAACCTCTAGTGTGGTGTTGATGAGAAGGTGTTTGTGATAATGAGAAGATATTGTTGATGCAACTGGCTCACTTGATTTCCAAGTGCTTTTGAGAAAATTTGAATAGAGAGTGTACAAGGTGATAGAGTTGTGTTTTGCATTGTGCTCTAGATAGTTCTTCATGATTGAACATGTGCTTGTGTGGTTTGGATGAAATGATTAGAGGTGTTAAGAGGTGTTATATCTAGAGTTTTAAGTTTTGGATTGTGCGACAATGTAAGATGTGTTTGACATAGTGTTGTCTATGAAGAAGGTTGTCTGAGAGAAATAGAATTTCTCCACATTTCTCCTTGTTGATTTTTCTTGTCTTGCAGATTTGGGAATGTGTTAATATTGCTTATATCTACCTTCCCTTAGAGTGTTAAGTGTTCAGTTGTTCTGCATGGTTGGTTAGTGAGTTGTATGTTTGTGGTAGTACGAATGGTTGCACAGGATGATAGTATTCTCAGTTTCAAGTGGTTGCAATGGTGTTGTTGAATATTCTGAAGATGTTAGAATATTCCAATATGTTTTGTATATGTTATGTGATGTTTTTATGTGGTCTACATGATGTTTTGAACCTAGTGAAGTGGGTATGTGGTTGTTTGTTAGCATTAATGCAGGTTGGCCAACTTGGATTGTTAGCACTAATTGTGGAGATGGCTTGTTGTTTTTGGAAGTGTGATGTAAAATTTTGGTGTAGATTTGGGTCTTGGTTAACCCTTGGTTTGGTATACCTTCACTTCTTTCCACTGTGGAAGTGTTTGGTTCCTATCTATTTGGTGGTTGCATGTTTGAGGTGCATACATTTCATTGAGGCCAACCTAGATAAGGTTGTTTGAGGTCGTGAAGGATATATAAGAAAGGTTAATTGTTGGGGATATGTGTGGTGTGTAGTGATGTGAATGACGATGCTAATGTGATAAGGTGTTGAGACCTGAGTACGAGCATAAACGCCTAAGGCTATCAGAAGCAGTGAGCGAAAGGTGTCTACATTTTCAGTGTACCTAAAGTTGTTGGAGGCAGTGAGCCGAAGGTTGTGAATGGAATAGAGTTTTTGTGGTGGATCTTCCTATTGCTTTGAGATAGTGAAACTCCTTGTAACAGTTTTCTTCTATTCTCTTTCTATTCTAGATAGTGAGCCATTCTTTTCTTCTGGGCAGTGAGCCCTTCCAGTAGTGTTGTTATTCATATATATATGAGTTAATCCTCACTGTGGTTTTTCCTTGATTAGGGTTTTCCACGTAAACCTAGTGTTCTATGGTGTACGGTTGTGAATGTGTTTATGTTTCATTAGTTTACATTCATGTTGATGCATATAAGGGTTTGAAGGTTAATGAGGGTTTGAATATTTTAATGTACAACCAGGATTCACCTCCCCTCTCAATTCTCTTATGTGTCTAACAATCATAAGATTAGAAGTATATACTATTTTTATGTCATTGATAATATATTTAATATAATCACACTCTCTTATAATAAATATAACTATTCATCATACACACTCTCATATTCTTATTTATGCACTTTCTTCAATATATATTTCCTTCATCCATCTCCTTTCCATTTTTATATACAATTAATAAATATTTTAGTTTTATAGCTTAATGAAATATAGGAACATGACCATGACATGTGTATCACATATTTTAAAGCTTACACCGATACCACAAAATGTCTTCTATTCCTTTTTCTTTTTTTGAAAAAAGGTGATAGAACACCTATGTATTAAAATATATAGTTGCAAATACAAAAAATATAGTACAAAAATGGCCAATGTCCAAGTCCATAGAAATCATTTCAAGGCCACATGATAAAGCTAGAGGATTGATAAAAAAAGAAGTTAAAAGGGTAATTATATTGACTTGTAAGTGGACCCTAATGGTTCATTGTTTGAATGATGAGGTTGAGTAGGATCCTAATTAGTAGAGGATGTGATAGTAATAGGTTAAAATGGGGGAGAGGTGTTCTTGTAGAGGAAGAAGAGCACAAAAAAAATTTAGGGGCCCTATTTGTCAACTATTCCCCAAGTTATTCTTTCAGTCAAGAGAGTGAACAAATTAAATTAAGATATTATAAGTGAATCCCATATAAAATTTATCTTAAATACAAGACATTATATGAAAATTGGAGACCTATTTGTGAGTAAAGAGACCATCCAATGGAGCTTCACACATAATTCCAACATATTTTTATAATAATAGCGATACATAGTGGGAATCAATAGATAATCTACACATAACTAAAACAATAGAATACATAAAGTCCTTTTATTTGACAAAATCTATAAAGGTAAATAGGAAAGTAGATGCAATATCAAAGTAATAGATGGCCCTAGTGTCACCATTGACAATTTTTATGCCTAGTATTATCTGTTGGAATATTACACATGGGGGGAGTCGATATAGAAAATATTCTCTAGAATGGCCCAAGTTTAATGACCCTACAGTTGAGAATTCCTAATTTTATGCAAGTAAGAAGATTCTCCAATTTATTAGAGTAATTCTTATTCAAGGAACTCTAACATATAAATTTGATAGGAGAATAATGAAAATCAAAGCTAGGGGAGGGCTAAATATAGTGATTTAAAGCTATTTATTTCCTAGACAAGGTGTAGGTTGGCCCCTTCATAATGGTTAATAATAGCTAGGTGAAGTAATAATGACAATGATGTATGAGAATAAATAATGAAAAGGATGGATGATAATAAATAAGAATTAACATAGATGATATTCAGATCAACCATATGATGAAAAATATAGTCTAAAATAACATCCCATGTGTAGATTTATATGAGGGAATGATCTAGATAAGAGTGTAAAAATAAAATCATCATAGTGTTATTAATGTAGAAGTTATGTATCATGAATTCCTAAAGTGTAATATTTTCCAAAAAATTATGAATGCATCTTAGAGTCTATTAATAGGTCTCTTGTAAGAGCAAGATCAACAATGGGTGAGGAAGTATTTAGTTCTATTGCATCTTGATTTTTATGGATGACCAAATTAGTAAGACAATCAACTACTATATTGACTTCTCGATAACAATGATTGACTTTGAATGAAGAAAATTTATCAAGGAGTAGCCAAACTTGTAGAATGTAGCTTAATTTTTAATGAGACAATTTCTAGAATTGGTCACATTGATGATAACTTGTGAATCCCCTTTGATGTAAATGGTTTTAAAATTTCCCAGTCTAGCCATTTGAATTCCATGTAGAAAATGTTTTTTCCTCATTATTTTTATCATTTACAAACTTGATTCCCTTTTCTAATAACAATTTACCTATACGATCCATTATGATGCACTTGACACCTAAGATACCTAATTTATACCAAAAGCACCATCAAATATGAGCTTTACTCAAGGGAAAGTGGGATAGATCCATGAAACATTTTTCTATAAACCTTTAAATTTCTTTAAAGGATTAAGCCTATTATAGTGGGGGATTTAGAACTAGTCAATTTTTTAATAGAATAGTGTCCTACTTGGTGAAATATTCCTACTATGAGGATTTCTTAAGGATCTCCTTCAAAAACACTTAAATTAATATTTCATTTTCTACATTTTAGAAAACCTTGTTTAATATAAAAATTTTATTCAAAAAATAGCTTATTGTGCTCCAACCTAATATTCTAAAATATAATTGATGGCCTAACAATCCATATGTATGTAAAGATTGAACTTCTACAAAGAGAAGGGTAGGCTAAAATGTGTTATAGAAGCGGTTTTGAGAAGGTTCCCATCTATCCAAGTTTTAGGTATAGGCAGTACACTCACTCTATTAAGTTCATATATTGCTAGTCATATATGCTATAATTTTATTGGCATGTCTATACTACTTAAACTATTGAATGTAGCATATCTATAATAGACTTAACTTATGGTTCTCTTACATGATTTTACCATAAAGCCTAAAATAGGATTCCCTTTTAGTTTTTCAACCTAATATTAGATGGGATCAAGATACCCAAAGCATTTTCAACTTAATATATATGAGCTTTAATTTTTTGTTCAAGTTGTAATAGTATCATATATAGACTTGAAATCATGTCTTCTCCTTGATAAATTTAGGTTGTAATCCATAAGAAAAATTTATCAAAAAATATCACCAATATGTTCTAACTTTTAAAATTATATTAAAAAAATTCCATCATATTTCATTAGTTTGGATGGATACTCTAATATTAGACTTGCATCTTGTAGTAGGTAATGTTCCATTTTGATGTAACTTTCTCACCATAGTGTAGGGAGATCTCAAAATTTTGCTAAAATCTAAAACCAATTCCTAAAATATGGAAACACCAAATTTGTTTCCTTGTGAAAATATGAGGTTCTTAGATACATCCGATGTATATTTTATTTAATCCAATAGATAACTAGTTACATTCTTTAATTCTTTCACATAGGAAATTAAGTGAGCTCTCTAATTATTCTCCTACTAATATATAAGGTGTAAACTCTCCATTGTTTCCAATTGAGATCATTATTTGGGTTATCCTTAGTAGACTACTGTAAAAATATTTTTTGACTGTATCAAATTTATCCTTTCCATTTGTGATCACTAGCTAACTTAGGATATATTGATAAAAAATTTCTTTATTACAACAATATAGTTCTAATTTCCTTATTTTAACTAATATGTCTCCTCTTTTTCCACCACATTCTTAAAGCACTAGTCTAACTTTTTAACCATATTAAAATTATTCTTGATTATGTCTCTCATATTACTGACACCTTTAGAAGGGACATTGGGGGAGTTAAAATTGTTAAGGAATGCATTTCTAAGGTTGACCTATGTTTTATCATGATGTGGGTGTTCATTCATGTACCATTTCAGAGCATTGTCCATAGATTTCCTATAAAAATTTATAGCTTTTCATGATTGTTATTAATCTTTCTATGTACTCTAATATGACTCTAGAATAAACAAGTGTTCACTAGCCTCCTTTGTATCCTTTCAAAAAAAAAACAAAATATTAAACTTATTTTTCACCATAACTTCTAGTGAAGTAGATTATCCATGGTTTCTCTTGAAAACTATAAATTCCCTTGTTTTTATTATATCATAGTTACTCGCTTCAATTTTCCAATGTTCTATACTATGTATATTCTTCTATCTAGAATTTGGAGTCACCAACTCATCAAACCCATCCACAAATGTGACTTTAGAATAGAAGGAATTCATCTCCTCTTTAACAAATAACCCTTGATTTCTCAATGTTATCTTAGGATTAGCACCACTACTTCTAAGTCTTTCCCTTTTCACCACCTTTGGATCATCCTTCACCAATGGGTATAAGTCATACTCCCTATATTTCCTTCATCCCTATATTATCCTTCACCAATGTTTTTCTTAGTGATTTTATAAACCACTCTAGTTCATTAATGTATGTGAGGATAATGTTACAAGAAGATCCATTTGACTTAGTTCTCATTGGGGTTTCACTAAAAATGACCATTCCTAGTGTACACTTCTTTAAACATCATATACATGTCTCTTCTACTCTGTTGATATCTTTCTTCCCCTTTTTTTTTTTAACTCTTATATCTTAATCTCACTTTTTTTCAAGGGTCATTTTCTCTCTCCTTGTAACCCATCTCAATCAATATAGAAACCTCCCTCACTTTTGTGTTATCAATCCTTTCCTTGGATAATTTAGTTTATTCTCTTTAATATCATTTTTATATCCCCAAAAGCTAGATTAGATTTGACTCAATAGTACAATATCTTTAGGATCTCCCTCTATTCCATAGTCACCCCAAAGTTCTTAACACTCAATCCTTGTGAGGGTTAGAAATTAGTGTGTGGTACATACTTTACCAAATTATCATATCTACCATCAATGATCAACTTACTTGATATATTCCTTATCATAATTTTTTTTCCCTCAATTTTGTGGTTCATCCTTATGTATCAACGACCAAGGTCCCAATAATAGAACTAAATTTTTATTTAAAATATAGAACCAAAGTTTGTATTATCTATACCTATGCCTTGAAAGTCAAGTTTAATGTAATGTAATAAGAACGAAAACTAGAATAAGTCATAGTAGACTGAGACCATTCAAAAAAAATAATAACAATAAATTCACATAACACAATGTGAAATAGAAGCATTCCTTTTATTATTTATAAAATGGATACTACATCCATTGCCTCTTCATACAATTATAGATATTACATTGAACATGCTTGCTCCCTTATCCTTCTATTTATGTTCATTACACATTCTCATATTGCTTATCTCTTAACCATGTCTCATACATTACATATGTGATACATTTACATTGCTATTATAGTCATACATACGGCAATGACCACACATACTTGACGTAGCCTCTATCATACTTGTAGGTTCTCACCATCAATCTTCATTAGGCCACCCTCAACTTAAGAGGCACATATTTAGCTGAACTTTTAGGTTTTCACCTAAATTCATGAATAATCCTTGACTATATCCCTATCATGAATGAGTGGTAATGATTTAAGCATTTAAATGCATTGAAATGGAATACTGGAAGGAGGAATGAGGAATGATAGGATGGAGATGGGAAGTATGTTGTGAAGGAACCATGGTAGAATGGTGTATATGAGATGTATTAGGAGATGTTAGAAGACTGACTTTGGTGATGGATGGACGGGAAGAGCATATGAGTAGAAATGTGGCATGGGGAAAGTGGGTAATTAGGCTTGCAAGAGGAGAAGGGAAGAAGAAGCTTGATACTTAGAAGGGATGAAACCATCATGTTTCATCCATGCAAGAAATATTAATGCTCCACCAAATACTCCGTCCAGTAGACATCTAATAGAATGTTCAACTCCTACCTTCATCTATTTACAATATGTAACAAGTAAGTATTGATTGCTATAAATTCCAAAAGCAAGAAAAAGATCAAGAGAGCGTACAAAAGATCTGTACATAATATCAATATAGAATCGTATTTTGTCTATTCAAAGTCACAGCATTACTCTGTCTAAACATGTCGCTAACATTCCAGCAAGACATTGAACTGTTTACCATCATAATAGTGTACTGTTTCTAACCTTTTCCGCCTTCTCGACAGCGTGACATAGCTGTCTGCAGGACACAGACAGTTTGCTGTTGTAAAGAATAATACATTTGCTACAATCTATTGAAACTTTTGTATTTTTTTCGACGTTTTGAATCATATTCTATGATACATCATAAAATTTAGACAATTATATGAAAAATTATAACACTTAAACAAATATAAGTTATATCTGCAATTTTCTTTTAGAGTTCTAATCTCAATTGCTTCGATTAAATGAAATTCCTGTTGAACCCTAATAAAACCCTTTTAAGATCCACCCCTAGAACTCAAAATAGTAAAATACATGTGCTAACTGCTAAGCATTTCTTTTGTTCCAGTTAACTGCAATCTACATCAATTAGAGAAAGTAAATTTTCACAGTTCATGTTATTGAATATAAAAATTTATGGATCTGACTTTGTAAAGATTTTTTCATCAATATTTCTTATCATATTCTATGATTCATCATTAGAACAAATTGAATCGGAGGAAAATACAAATGAATTCATCATCAAAATAAAATTAGATTGAGAAGAGAATAAATGAATTATAAAATCTGATCCAAAACATTGATAGAAAAACTTTCAACATTCAAATCCAGAAAATCTTAAATTCAATCAGCGACATCAATTATTCAAATCCAGAAAATCTTAAATTCAATCCGCGGCATCAATTATTAACTTGCCACTACTGTCAAAATCTTTCAAGCCATATATTCCTAAGAGAATACATTTAATCTACCTGATATTACTTGGTTGAATAGGGCCATACCAAGATTCAAGAAACGCCCCATGCCTTCCTTGTGCTGTCCATTGCTGGAAACAAAACGAGAAGAGAGAGAGCACTTGCTGTGCCCACCATAACATTCAACACATGTCAACCATTAATGGATGCAAGAAAGCATTGTGCCCTCCATAGCATTCAACACATGCTCAATCATTAATGGATGTAAGCAAGCAGTGCTCTCTCTCTTCTCCTTCAGACTCTAGCAAGCTCTTGATACTCCTCTATCGCCCTTGCATCTTCACCACCATGATCACAACTATGTAAACCAAAAAGAAAACACCAGAGACGCCTTTAATGGATGCTTGAGAACCCACAGATATATATAATCACTCTCTCCACCATATGCTTTCTTGAAAACGACATCCTCTATTCTATTTGAGAATTACAGTATCCTTAGTTTCCGCATTTTCAATCAAAGAAAAGTCTTGATGCTAAAGTCACGGTAATGCTTGTAGAGGCCAAAACTAATGATGGTAAGTCCCACAGACTCTGGTCTGCAATTCATTTAGGTGAATGCCGACTAAATAGTGATAATGGTCTTTGTTGGCTATCCATTTCTTGTGTTGTTTGTCAATGGCAGCCATCATTGGAGCTCCTACTATCCGCACTTGTACTAAGTTTTCAATGATCCCTTTATTTTTCAAAGTTTCAATTCAGTACCCTCTGTCTCCTTAGACGAAGTAAAGCAAATAAAATATTTGCTATGCAAGAGGGATGATTTCATAAACAGTTTTCACATGTCTCTATCGTCCTCCCATATTTTCTATGAATGGTAAACGCTTATGGTCAAAGAAAAATTGAATTGAGAATAGTGGGCTGTTTTGACGAATTTTCTATGAATGGTAAACGTTTAGAGTCAAAGAAAAATAATGAAATCTCAATTGAAGTTTCATTATAAGTAATTGTCTTAATCACAAGCCAATTGGGCCATAAAGCTTGTACCACTAAAACAGGGAATAGTCTTAGGTTTAAAGATAGAAGAGAAGGTTACCATATTAGGTTGAATAGTTGTTTAATGAGTATTCGTTTGAAATTGTGGGGGAAAACGACAACAAAGGAAAAAAAACACACTTAACTTTAATTTAGAGTATTCTAAATGATAAAGTAATTAAAGTTTAGCAAATTAAATAAGATATTTTGAAAGATATTATTAAAGATAATAATGATGGATGAGATTTTCATCAATATTTTGGACTTCCTCCTCCTTCTATGCTTACTCTCATACCACTTAATGACTAATGTTCATTGTTTTTATGTTTTTTGTTTTAGTTTTTAATATTTTGCACTATAGTCCCCTATGAATACTAGGGGTGTGACTATTACCACCTTCATTTTTTAGTGAATATGTGTAACACTATTTTATACATGGTAATATAAACACTATTTATTAAAAAAAATAGTTGAGATTGTAATGCACACCATAACATACATCAAACTTCTAACTACACTTTGGTAAGGCACTTTTCTCACAACTTCTATCTCTGATGGGGATGTTGGACAATACGAAATAAATAACTTCATTCCTATTGTAAAAGGAACACACAATGGTCTACAATATTGAATGTTGAACCTCTGTCAAATTGAATTGACATACTTTGGCCAAGCCATAGATTTTTTTCACTCTATCTCTTCTAATTTCCATCCCAAGAATTTCTTTAGCTGCAAGTTGAGACTCTAGTTCCGAAATCATTACTTTCACTTCTATGCTTGCTCTCATACCACTTAGTGACTAATGTTTATTGTTTTTATGTTTTATGTTTTAATATTTTGCACTATATCCCCATATGAATTCTAGGGGTGTGATTATTTCCATCTTTGAATTTTTTAGTGAATATGTGTGACACTATTTTTAAATGGTAATATAAACACTATTCATTAAAAAAAAATAGTTAGAGTATAGCACAGACTTGAGGATGTATTCTTGCCAAGGTAATGACATTAAAGATGCCTTTGTGAGTGGATATCTATCTTGAGTGTTGGCATAATTGCACATGGTGGCATGGGTTTTTTGTTGACCATTATTTTGGTGGTCACTTGCTTTGAGAAACTATTTGTCATTTGTCATTTCTCGATCATTTATAAATTAGATACCTTAGAGGTTTTAGAATGCGTTGCAAGTGAAGTAATACTATACTATCAAAATATTATTAGATCAAAGAAATTGAATAGATTATACTGTACACACCTAAATTTGACCATTCACATTTGTTCAAATTTATCTTTATTTTGACTATTATCCCTTCCCACCTACATTAATTAAATAATATTAATATTATTTAATTAAATAACATTAATTTTCCTAAAGTCCCCTAAATCCCTAAGGTATTGAATTAAATAATTAAATACCCCTTTAACCATTCTTCTCTAAATTAAATAAATAGACCTATTTATTTAATTTAGTAATTTATCCTATAGGAATTAAATTTAATATTTAATTCCTCACTTTCTCTCTCCTAGTCAAATCCTCCATAAGTTTGGCCTAATCCTAACCCACTTGCTTATTCTTATTATTAGGATGTGCACATTCCTAATCCATGATTAGGAGGTGTCACATCCTCTAACTTTTGCAAGTGGGTTCTTAATCGTCATCATTAATCTAATCCCTCAAGTAACCCTCCTACTTGCACAATCTAATCCTAGGATTAAACAAACCTAATTCCTTTGCTATTTATGGCATTCCCCCTATTCAACCCTTTGTTAAAAGCTTTCCCCTTAAATGGAGAAGCAATCCCCATACCTTTAAGGAATATTTATTCCTTTTTATAATTCCCATGTCCCCAAGGAATTTTTAATTTCTTTTATCTTCCCCATGTGCATTAAAAGGGAATTTTTAATTTCTTTTATCTTCCCCATGTGCATTAAAAGGGAATTTTTAATTCCCCTTATGATATCTTCCCAATGATTTGGGAAGATTGGACAAGAAATCCCTTTATGAGGGAGATCTTGCCCATAATCCTAGGTACTTGCAAAGTACCTCCCCTATCCTCTCATTCCCTCTCATGATGACAAGTTTCATCACCACAAAGATTGAGATGCCTCAAGGAATCTCAATCCTTGATCTTTTCATCCCTCCATCCTAGCCATCCATCTTCCTCTCCCCTTAGTAAATGACTACACTTAGTCATTTTTGAAGATTATCCAACACATGCATTCCAACCTTCATGCAACCTTAATCTTTTCATGCAATCTTGACACCAAAATTGAGCAAAATAACGTGTTATGCTACCAACATCAATATTGAGCACACATCCAATTGAATCCATGAGGCAATCGTGACAACAAGATCTTCATCAACTCTATTTGCAACCATTTTGGAGCAAGTTTGAGCTTCTTTGACCTCTTGAGTGTTTTGTTTTGGTTTTTGTATTTGCTTAGTTTTCTTGTTTTCCTTGAATTTTTGTTGGTAAAAATCACTGCACACATTTCTAGAACACTTGGTGGGACCCACGTCACAAGTCTTTTAACCTGTTTCTTGTCGTTTTTGTATTTTTTGTAGTTGCAAGTTTTAGCTTCAAAGATGGATTTAGAGATAAAAATGGATATGCCTTCATCAAAGGTGGATTATCTCTATGGGTGGATACACCTTCCTCAGAGGCGGTTGCGCCTTCTTTATGGGTGAATGGACTTTGGCTTTGACCCTTTCTAGACTTAAACATACACATAGGGAGATTCATATATTCAAAGGTGGATACGCCACTGCATGGGCAGATGTGATACCTTCACAGGTAGACCTATAGGCAAAAAAACTTGGAATCTTCATAGACAACTCTAGATTCTTCAAAGATGGATTTGAAATCTTCATAGGTAGATTCAAGGGCTTCAAAGGTGACTTTTCTAGATAGGGAGTTGTGATTCCTTCAAGGTCGGCTCTGCTTTATTCATAGGAAACCCTATTGGTAGTAGTTCTCTTGCATTTTCATTTCAAAATTTTAATTTGTTACTAGTTTATCATTGACCATCTAACTTGTCTATTTGTGTTTGTGAGTGTTTCCTAACTGTTTGCAGCCTCATTTTTCAAAGACCAACAAATCAAAACTACTAACTTATTTACTGCAAGACAATCGATTGAAGACATACGTAAGTATTTTATCACTAGCTAGGAACACTTAATTTTCTAAATGGTTCAGTTAACTTTGTTTCCTATCTTTTGGATTTTTCAATGGTGTATTATGTTCCCTTGCACTACTCAGTGAGCTTGGGTATCATAAACTGAAAAATAATCTAATTCCATTTGTGAGTCATCCAAGGAGTGCTAGCTTGCATGTATGCTCTCCCTTTGTGTTATGTGGAAGCTTGGGGATCAAAAATTCCTAGCACCTTCCCATTAGGAGGCCTTCTTTGGGATTTCATCACCCCAACAGACAATCAAACATGTGAACTGGCAGGTTATAGAAAGGGGGGAGAATGAAATTTGTACCCCAATCTAGTCATGTCGTGTCTAGCAAAGCTTTGATACTTGGGTGATTTCAAGTTAGGATTGTAGGGTTGGTTCGAGCAACTTAACTGACATTTTCAACCCATGCTTGTGATGGTCTGGTATTCACATACATGCCTCATGCACCTTCTCAATGTTTAGAGGATGCACTAGATCACTTGTATTCAACCTAGCTTAGGACTTTTTGGTTGTTTCCTATCATAGTGTAGGATACAATATCATGCCCAAACTCACTATGTATCCACTTGAGTTGAGGTAGGAGTTCTTAAAGGAAGGTCTCAGTCCTAACCTCCTAAGAAAGGGAGAATGTGAGCCCATTTCCACTTTAGGCCTGTGCGATTGGATCCCTATCTATTGACTCTCACCGAGCAACACTCCTTTCCAATCTCAAGATATTAGCGTCACAATTGGTGGGCCTATGGTAGGTTAACAAACACACTTGACTAATTTAGGCTTGTACTAATTGTTGTGTCTTTTTGTCAATACTAGTAAGTGTCTTTTTTTCATCCATGTCTATGTTTGTATAGATTTTGAGTCATCCTTTGTCATCAGGTCGTTTGTCTCCCAATAGGTAGATATGCATCCTTTATGGGTGGATCCACTCTATCGATAGGAACCTACACTTTGTTCAGAGGCTGCTGCATTTTTACTATCTAGTAATTCCAATAAGTCGATTCTTCTTAGATGGATACACTTTGTCAGAGGTAGATCTCCTTTATCCTTAGGTGACTTCACTCTATTCATAAGCGAATGTGTTGTCCATCCTTGATCATCCTTCTTAGGTGGATACATTTTCTTGATAGGTGGCTCCACTTTGTTTAGATGTGGATTCATTTGTTATTGACCAGCTCTGTTGGTCACCAACTAGATCTCTTCCTTACGTAGATACACTTTACACAAAGGTAGATCCATTCATAAGAATTTGCACTTTGTCCATAGGTAGATCTGCTCTGTTCTTAGGAAAATTTGTTTCCCATATAAAAGCTTGAGAGTGAATCCTTTCAATCAGAGATAGCCCTTGGTATTTTGATTTTGATTCTACTATCAAATTTTTTTTATCACCTTTCAATCTTTCATATCATCCATTTTCATAACATCACATTTTCCAAAAGTCACTGAATCATCCTTCTAATCACACATGGACATCCCTATATGGGTTGAATCAACACCCCGATCATCAAATATAATAATCTAGCCTCCTAAACATCAATTTGAGAGATTTTTCAACCAAATCAACCAATCAACCAATCCATATCATCCTCTTTGTGGTTGCTTAGGAACCTTGTTTGTCCTGATTTGGTGATCATCTTCAACCAAATCAACTTACCTCGATCAAGAGATCTAGTTCACGTCAACATCATCACTGCTTGAGAACATTTCTTATCTCAAGTACTATCTCATCACCATCATCATCAAGTCTAATTGAGAACTTAGCCTAGGTCAATTAGCAATTGATCCTATTGTCATCAAATCAAGTTCTCAAATTTAATTGGAGTGCTACATTAATCAATCACTTAATCGATCAATTAATCAACTATCTGATCAATCACTTAATCAATCATCCAACCATCATTGTTTACTCTTTCCCTTGGGCTCTATATCATCTTGATCATCTAATCATTTCTTTCATGCACTTGTTGTCACCCAATTGTAATTGAAAAGACTCATGGAACAACAAAAACACCAATAATATCATTAATCGCCTTATCCTCCCAATCCACCTACACATGGAGGATCCCAACAAACCAACATGCAAGGTCATCCAATAGATTCAAATTATCCACATGGTCGAGTACCTCTCAAGGAAGGAATGGTGTCACAACCTAAAATCACACTAGATAAGTATCTTAGTGATCCAACTAATGTATAAATGATTGATCATCTCATCTGTGAACATTCATAAAAAATATTGCTACTTTACTCATGTAAGGCACCATACCTCCACCTAGGTTTGATATGACATAATACTTGGGTATGGCTAGGCCTTCAAATCCTTAGGCTCCTTAGTCCTTAGTCCTCTCAAGTCCCCCAGCCTCCTCAAGTTTCCCAGCTCCCCATGCTCCACCTAAGAATTCTTGGTATCAGCCTAAATTTGGAAATGGCATGCTTATCTGGGACCCACCTTCTCCTCTTTAGATTCTTGTTATGGGAGCTAGACAAAACTTTAGTAATTTTTAGGGATGTACACCAACACCATCTACACAATTCCAGAATTCTAGCCCACAAATTATCTAAAACCAAACGCCATAAACATCCATTCATCCCTCTCAGTCAGGAATTATTGTGGGTACTACCTCTAATGCTTTAGGCTCAACAGCCTCACATGATGTTCCTCTCATATTGACTCAATTACTTTATCACACTTCTTATGCTTCTACTCCATCTTCATCCTAGGTCCCACCTCCTACAAATCAAAATCCAAAATTCAATCCTACTCATTCCATCCCATCACCTCCTAATCCATTATCACAATCATATCAACAAACACCATTGTAATCCCATTAGAAACCTCCATCCCAACCACAAAACAACCCGTCATCCCAATATCAACCACAAAATGCCTCATAGAAATGGGGTCTCACGGTGATGTACATCACTGCGAGACCCAATTTCTATGAGGCATTTTTTCAAACAACCCACTACCTTGCCAATCCTACCACTTTTACAAGCTAGTGAGCTCACTAGCTTGTCAAAGGTCACATTATTTTTCGGATGAAATGTCTTAAAGAAATGTGGTCTCGTGGCATGCCATGATGGCAAGATAGGAAAAAAATGGAAGAATTCCTCATAGAAATCCTATCTCATGGTGATGTCCAAGGAATAAGAAGTTTATAGGAAAGTGCTACATCCCATGTACAACAAAGAAAGGATATTTGACCACCCTGTAGAGGAAGTGGATTGGTCAAATCCAAAGGATTATTATATTGACAATAGATCTATAAACATGGTGGTTGGATCAATAAGATGGTTAGAAGCACCATACCCAATGTTGGAGCTACACCCTAAGGATTAATAACAATAGAAACTATACTTGAGAGAATGAAAAATGATGAGAACACAAAGGAAGAACTTAAAAATCAAGTAGGCAATTAACTTCATACTTACATCACTTAGTTGGCCCTATTGACTTAGTTGCACCTTTCCCCATGTTGCTAGTAGCATTGAATAAAGAGACTTGAAACAGTGGAGAGAAGGGTTACAATCCCTTGTACGTAAAGTAATCAAGGAAACATTAAAAATACATCACAACATTAGTGATGAGGTAAGTTTAGAAATATAGATGAAAACCAAAATAGATTCAAAGTTCTATTAATGTAGGAGGAGTATATTCCAATTTTGTAGAGACATGTATGTAAAATTTGGTAGCATAGAAAAGATAATCAGTTGTTTGAAAAAATGCACATCACCATGAGACCAAATTTCTTTGAATCATTTTTTCAAAAAACTAATTTCCTTGTCTATGTTGTTTGATAAAATGCTTTGGTAGACATGTATATAAAATTTGGTAGCATAGACAAGGCAATCGACTGCTTGGTAGAATTGTTTGATGAAATGCCTCAATGAGATATGTCCTCATGGACTAGAATTATTGTAGGAAATGCACAAAATGGATTTGTTGAAAAGACTTTAGAAAATTTCAAGCATATGCGATTTCTAGGTGTAAAACCAAATTCCACTACATTTTCCAACATCCTCCATGCCTATACCAAGATGAAAGCTTTGCAAAGGGTTATGCACATCTATAGAAAAGGATTGAGAAATGATGTATTATATTGCATACTTATAACTAATCTCATTTATATGTGTATATAAAATTTGGAAGCATACACAAGGTAGGTCAATTGTTTAACAAAATGCCTCAAAGAGATGTGGTTTAAAAATGTAATTGTCAAGTGTAAAGAATTGTGTAGTTTAAAATGTGCCAAGAGGGTTTAAGGTTATAATGAAAAAAAACAATGATGAACATGGAATATGAAAAATAACAAAATCAAAACAAGCCAAAATAGAATTAAGGAAAATATAAAGAAAATGTGTAAAGACTTCACATACCAAAAAAATGGAGATTTGAATGGAGGAGTTCTACCCAATTATGTAGCCATTGTTTCTTCTTGCATCAAATTCCTCAAAAATTTGAGTTTTTCACAAGCTTGTTTATGTTTTAATATTTAATTGTATATCACTCTTGAATGGAATTGAGACTTGAATTGATATATATCAAATTCGATGTGAAAACTTTTTTATTTCATGCAAAGGTGGTGGAAAGTTCATAAAAAGGTGGTAGAATGTGAAAAATTTGCATGCACACTTCACAAAAGCATAAAAAGCTTCTTTTTGTCAGAATATGTGCATAACCAGGAGAATATAAAGAATGTGGTCTTGGAGATCATGGGTATATTGAATTTTTTACCATTTTTGAAACAATACAAAATGCATTCGCATTATAACCCAAGTTAATTTTGTCTTGCTATACAAATGACTACATGTCAACTTCTTCAAAACATGCTCACATTATGAAAATGTTGATTTTCTATAGGTGTCTTTTCTCTCTTTCTCTCTCTATCCTTATCCATCCATCCCCCCTTAGCCATTTATGTCTCTCACTTATCCCTAAACACTCAACCCTAGATACTATGCCTTAAACCCTAATCCCTCAACCCTATACTACAAAAAACCTTGATACATCTACCCTTAAACCCTAAATCCTAATCTCTCTCTCACTCAGTCCCTCTATCTCTCTCCCACTCCCTCTATCTCTCCCCCACTCTATCTCTCTCTCTCTCCCTCTCTCTCAAGTCTCTCCCTCCCACCCCCTCTCCCTCTTTTAGGCCTCTCTCTCTCTCTTAGGTATCTCCCTCCTACCATAAACCCTCAACCCTCTACCCTTAACCCTAAACCTGCAACCATCAACTATTAAAACTTAAACCCTTAAACCCTAATCTCTCACGTATCTCTCTCTCAAGTCTCTCCCTCCTACCCCATCTCCCTCTCGTAGGTCTCTCTCACTCCCTTTATCTCTCTCCCATCCCTCATCTCCCACCCCTCCCTCCCACCCTCTCCTCCTCTCAAGTCTCCTTCTCACTCCCTCTCTCTCAAGTCCTCCCTCCCACTCCATCTCCTCTCGTCTCTCTACTCCCCATCCACTCCCATCCCCCATCTACCTCTCTCTCTCTCTCTCTCTCTCTCTCTCTCTCTCTCTCTCTCCCTCTCTCTCTCTCTCAAGTACATCCCCACCCCATCTCCCTCTCTCGATTCTATCTCTCACCCTCTATCTCACCCCATCCCCCTTCTCCCCTCACTCTCTCTAAGGTCCTCCCACTCCCTCTCCCTCTCTTAGGTCTCTCTCTCTCTATCTCTCTCTCTCCCATCCCTCTCTCTCCCACTCCCTCTCTCCCACTACCTCTCTCTATCTACATAACTAGATAACTCTCTCTCTACCCTTATACCTCAACCTTATACCCTCAAACCTTAAATCGTTAAACCCTCAACCATTAAACCCTCTAACCTCTACCCTCAACCCAATACCCACTACCCTCAATCCTATATCGTCTACCCTTAAACCCTTAAAATATCTACCCTAATCCCTCAACCATCAACCCTTAATCCCTTAACCCTAATCCCTCAACCCTTAAACCCTCAAACCTCAACCCTCTACCCTCTACCCTATACATTAAACCCTGAACCCTCAATTCTAAACCATGAACCCTTAATCTCTCAACCCTTAGCCCTTAAACCCTAAACCCTCAACCCTTATACCCTATACCCTCTCTATTGGACCCTCAACCCTAATCCCTTAACCCTATACCCTCATACCTATACCCTCAACCCTCAAAACCTAAACCCTTAAACCCTTTACCCTCTACCCTCAACCCTAATCTCTCAGGTCTCTCTCTCTCAAGTCTCTCCCTCCTACCCCACCTCTCTCTCCCTCTCCCTCTCCCTCTCCATCTCTCAACTCTCTCTCTCTCTTTCTCTCACTCCCTCTATCTCTCTCCCATCCTTCTATCTCCCACACCCTCTCTCTCACACTCCCTCTCTCTACCTACATAAATAGATAACTCTCTCTCTCTACCCTAATCCATCAACCTTATACCCTCAACCCTTAAACTGTTAAAACCTAAACCCTTAAATAATCAACCCTTAAACCCTAAACCTTAATCCATCAACCCTCTACACTCTTGACCGAATACCTTAAACCCTCAACTCTAGACCCTTAAACCCTCTAACCTCAACCTTCAACCCAATAACCACTACCCTTAACCTTATACCCTGCACCCTTCAACCCTTAAACTCTCTACCCTAATCCCTCAAGCCTCAACCCTTAATCCCTCAAACTAATCCCTCAAACCTTAAGCCCTCAACCTCAACCCTCAACCCTCTACCCTATACATTAAACCATCAACCCTCAAATCTCAACCCTCAACCCTTAATCTCTCAACCCTCAATCCTTAAACCCTAAACCCTCAACCCATATACCCTCCACCATCTCTATTGGAACATCAACCCTATACCCTCAACCCTATACCCTCAACCCTCTACCCTCAACCCTAAACCCTCAACCCTCAACCCTTAAAACCTAAACCCTTAAACAATCTACCATAAACCCTCAACCCTCAATAGGTAATCCCTAAACCCTTACTCCCTCAACCCTAATCCCTAAACCCTCAACCCTTAAACCCTAAATGCTCAAACCTTAATCCCTCAACACTAATCCCTCAACCTTAACCCTAATCCCTCAAACCTCAACCCTTAAATCATAAACCCTCAAACCCTATACCCTCTACCATATACATTGGACCCTCAACCCTAATCCCTCAACCCTAACCCTCAACCCTCTACCCTCAACCCTCTACCCTCAACCCAATACCCTCTACCATCAACCCTAATCCCTTAACCCTTAAACCCTTAAACCTTTAAACTCTCTATCCTAATCCTTCAAGCCTCAACCCTTAATCCCTCAACAATATTCCTTCAACCCTTAAACCATCAAACCTCTACCTTCTACCCTATACATTAAACCCTCAACCCTCAATTCTCAACCCCAACCCTTAATCCCTTAACCCTCAACCCTTAAATCCTCAACCCCTATACGTTCTACCCTATACATTGGTCACTCAACCCAAATCCCTCAACCCTATACCCTCAACCGTATAGGTCCTCAACCCATACCCTCAATTATCAACTCTCTACCCTATACATTGGATCCTTAACCCTCGTATCTCTTTGTCCTTCCCTCCTCTTCCCTCCTTTTCTCTATCTCACTTCTCCCTCCATCTCTCCCTCCATCTCTACCCTAATCCCTCAACCCTATACCATCAACCTTTAAACCATTAAACACTCAACCCTAAACCATCAACCCTCAAACCTTAAACCCTAAACCCTTAAAACCTCTACCCTCTACCCTCAACCCAATACCCTAAACCATCAATCATAATCCCTCAACCCTATAACCTCAACCCTTAAACTCTCTACCCTAAACCCTCAACCCTCAACCCTTAATCACTCAACCCTAATCCATCAACCCTCAAACTATCAAATATCAACCCTCTACCCTCTACCCTATACATTAAACCCTCAGCCCTCAATTATCAACCCTCAACCCTCAATCTTCAAACCTTAAACCCTATACCCTAAACCCCTATACCCTCTATCCTCTCTATTGGACCCTCAATCCTAATCCCTTAATCCTAAACCTTGAACTATATACCCTCAACCCTCTACCCTCAACCATAAACCCTCAACCCTTAAACACTGTACCCTAAACCCTCAACCCATAATCCCTAAACCCTTACTCCCTTGACCCTAATCCATAAACCCTAAACCCTTAATCCCTCAACCCTAATCCCTCAACCCTCAACCCTTAAACCCCAAACCCTCAACCCCTATACCCTCTACTCTATACATTGGACCCTCAACCCTAATCCCTCAACCCTATACCCTCAACCCTCTACCCTCAACCTTAAACCTCAACCCTTAAACCCTAAACCCTTAAACCCTCTACCCTCTACCCTCAACCCAATATCATCTACCCTCAACCCTAATACCTCAACCCTTAAACCCTTAAACTCTCTACCCTAATCTCTCAACCCTCAACCCTTAATCCCTCAACCCTTACCCTCAACCCTTAAACCATCAACCCTCTACCCTATAAATTAAACCCTCAACCCTTAATTACTCAATCCTCAACCCTTTAACCCTAAACCCTCAAGCCCTATACCCTATACATTGGACCCTCAACCCTAATCCCTCAAACCTATACCCCCAAACCTATACCCCCAACCCTCTACCCTCAACCCTAAACCCTCAACCATCAATCCTTAAACCCTAAACCCTTAAACTCTCTACCCTCTACCCTCAACCCAATACCCTCTACCCTCTACCCTCAACCATAATCCCTCAGCCCTATTCCCTCAGCTCAATACCCTAAACCCTTAACCCTATAGGTCCTAAACTCTATACCCTCAATTCTCAACCCTCTACCCTATACATTGGATCCTCAACCCTCATCTCTCTCTATCCTTCCATCCTCTCCTTTTCTCTATCTCACTTCTCCCTCTATCTCTCCCTTCCTCCATCCCTCCCTCTCTACCCTAATCCCTCAACCCTAAACCCTCAACCCTTAAACCCTTAAACACTCACCCCTAAACCCTCAACCCTTAAACCCTTTACGCTCTACCCTCAACCCAATACCCTAAAACTTCAAACCTAATCCCTCAACCATTAAAATATATACCCTAAACCCTCAATCCTCAACCCTTAATCCCTCAAACCTTAAACTCTCAACCCTCAACCCTCAACTGTCTACCCTATACACTAAACCCTCAACCCTCAATTCTAAACCCTCAACCCTTAATCTCTCAACCCTCAATCCTTAAACCATAAACCATCAAGCCTTATACCCTCTACCCTCTCTATTGGACCCTCAACCATAATCCATTAACCCTATACCCTCAAATCTATACCCTCAACTCTCGACCCTCAACCCTTAAAACCTAAACCCTTAAACCATCTACCCTCTACCATATACATTAAACCCTCAGCCATAAATTCTCAACCCTCAACCCTTAATCCCTCAAACCTCAACCCTTAAACCCTAAACCCTCAACCCCTATACCTTCTAGCCTATACATTGAACCCTCAACCCTAATCCCTCAATCCTATACCCTCAAACCTATACCCTAAACCCTCTACCCTCAACCCTAAACCCTCAACCCTCAACCCTTAAACCCTCAACCCTCTACCCTCAAATTAATACCCTCTACCCTCAACCATTTAGGTCCTTAACCCTATAACCTCAATTATTAACCCTATATCCTATGCTTTGGATCCTCAACCCTCATATCTCTCTATCCTTGCCTCCTCTTCTCTCCTCTCTATCTCACTTCTCCCTTCATCCCTCCCTCTCTACCCTAATCCCTCAACCCTATACCATCAAACCTTAAACCCTTAAACAATCAACCCTAAACCCTTAAATCCTAAACACTTAAATCCTCTACCCTCTACCCTCAACCAAATACCCTAAACCCTCAACCCTATACCCTTAACCCTTAAAATCTCTACCCTAAACCCTCAACCCTCAACCCTTAATCCATCAACCCTAATCCCTCAACTCTTAAATCTTCAACTCTCTACCCTCTACCCTCAACCCTCAACCACTAAACCCTCAAATATGAACCCTTAATCCCTCAACCATCGACCCTTAAACCATAATCCATCAACCCTAAATCATTAAACCCTAATCCTTGAACCCTTAAACCCTTAAACCCTCAACTGTCTACCCTCTTCAATATAAATTAAGCCTAGAACCCTTAATTATCAACCATCTACCCTATGCATTGGATTTTCAACCATAATCCATTAACCATTTACCCTATAACCTATATATTCAACCCTATACCCTCAAACCTCAAACCTCAACCCTAATCCCTCAAACCTAAACCTTTAAACCCTAAACCTCATCCCTCAACTCTTAAACCCTCTCTAATTGTCTCTATCTACCCTCTCCCTCTTTCTACGTACCTCTCACTCAATCAAACCCTACCACTCTCTGACTCCTTAGATCTCTCTCTCTCTCTCTCTCTCTCTCTCTCTCTCTCTCTCTCCCTCCCTCCCTCCCTCCCTCCTACTCCCCCTCCATCATTCCCTCTCTATCCCACTCCCTCTCTATCGCACTCCCTCTTTGTCCCTCTCTCTTAGGTCTCTCCCTCCCACCCTCCTCTCTCTCTCTCTCAGGTCTCTCCCTCTGGCATCCTACTTAGGTAACTCTCTCTCTCCCACTCTCTCTCTATCCATCCCACCCTACCTAGAGAAGTACCTCTCACTCCAACCCCCTCTCCCACAATCCCTCTATCTCCCCCTCTCTCTTAGGTCACTCCCTCCCACACCCTCTCCCTCTCTTAGGTCTCTCTCTCTCTCTCACTTCCTCTCTCTCACTCCCTCTCTCTCTCTCTCCCTATCACTCAAGTATCTCCCTCTAGCACCCTACCTATATAAATATCTTTATCTCCCTCTCTCTTTCTCCCCCCTCTCTCTCTCCCACCCCCTTTCTTTATCTCTGTCTCTCTCCCTCTATCCCTCCCACACTACCTAGCTAGGTCCCTCACTCTAACCCCTTCTCTCCCACTCCCTCTCTCTTAGGTCTCTCCATTCCACCCCCTCTCCCTCTCTCAGGTTTCTCTCTCATTACCTCTCTACCTCTCTCTCTCTCTCAAGTCTCTCCCTCCCTCTTTCCCTCCCACCCTACCTAGACAACTCTCTCTCTCTCTCTTAAAACTCTCCCTTCCTCTAAAGACATACATACATATAAGAAAACATACATGCATATAGGAATACATACATACTTATAGGTGTAAATACATACATACAAACATACAAATATATACATACATTCAATAGACTAGAATTTAACACTAGACAACACATAACATGAGTGTGTTGTAATGCACTCGTATTATGTCTTGGGCACAAATGCTAACTGATGAGTCTAGAATATGGTCTAGTTTGGGTAGAATTTGTGATCTATTTTCTGAAGTTATCATGGACTTTGACATTAAGTGTTGATACTTTTATGATATTTTCCTCAAACTATAGACATTGGGCTTAATCCTATTTATGCAAACCTTTAATGATAATGGCATGTTAAATGGACTACCAATATTAATTTTTCATGTGGTTAATGCATTTTCATTAAGGTGGTTATAGATATGCAATTATTATGTGTACTGACATTGCCATGCAAATTTAATTTAAGGATGCTAAGTTGAGGAAGACAGCGCCAGTTGGGCACACACCATAACGTCCATCAAAGGAATCACTCAAAAGTCAAAGCAGATCGACGGTAGAAGATTCCTCATGCAAAGAAAATGTAACTACCTTCTAGTGGACTTTAATGCTGATTGAGTAGATGCGGGCATTACTGCTATGCTAAATTCACATTTGGACCTGCGTGTCTAACCAAATTCCATGCACGCGTAACCGTCGACATCCCACTTTCTTTGTTTTCCCTAAATGGCGTACTCCCAGTTCATGGAGTTGATTTCCTTGTTTAGTTGATAGTATAAATAAATATCTGATGCTCCTTCTTTGAAGGTTGCACAATTTGATATTGTAATTGCATTCTTGTGTTTTTCAGTAATCCAAATATATTACTCTTTTGTACTCATGATTTATGGTAAATAAAGTTCTGTGTTTGAGCATCTAAGTTCTCGTTAGTTTTAGAGGATACTTATCTAAGGGGGGCCACTTGGTGAGTAATCCGTCCTTTAGTTTAGTATTACTTGTTGTTTGGTAATTAGTTAAAAATCTGGCACCGACTGTTCCTACAACCACTAGAATTCTATTATGTGACTGTTCCTGCAACCAAAGTAAACAAAGTAGTGTCCTGTGTGTTGCTTATATTTTAATTTATGTCATGCATTTCAGCTTGGTGTAATTTTTGATTAATGGTTAGAATTCATGTTATTCCTTTCTAAGCAATTTACTTTTAGCATTGTGTTTTTCCTAGTTGTAGAATGAAAATGGCTACTTTGGGTCCCTAGTGCACTTACTGTGTTGATCCATTTCAAGTTCACATCCTTGGGTTGACAATTTAAATGAACCTTCATGATGATTGAAATGACTATTTAGGTTAGATTTCCAATCTCTGAATCACAACTATGAAGGCCTAGTTGTTGAATCATTGTAGGAGGAAGACATTTTTGGCACTGTTACTAGGGATGGTGTCAAACTAGGGAGTTCTTTGGAGTCATTGGTAGTTTTTCTTACTGTAGTGTTTCTGGAAGTTGTTCTTAGTATACCTTCATTTAGGAAGTAATGACCCCCCTTATTCTTTACCAATTCTTTGTGTGAGCTGGCTGATAGTGAGTGATACTACATGCATAGAGGAAGGAGAAGGGATGCTTATGGGAGATTCCTTCCTAACAATCCTAATCCATTCTAGTTAGTTGAATATCAAAACCTACCAAGAGAAGACGGAGAAGATGATCCACACCCCTTTGTTGATGCATTTCCTAATCTAACTAGCTTTGAAGTCACCTCTAAAGACCAAAATTAGCTTGATAACCCCTTTGCTTTGGAACTACATCAAGTAGGCATGGGTGATGCAAATAGGAACAGACCTAACTAGCCAACTTTTCCTTTCCCCATTGCCCATCAGAATGAAGTTGACAACATCAAAAACATCCCGGCTTCCGCACTCCCCAAGTTTTATGGACTTGTCACAAAAGATCTTGATACCTTTTTGTTTGAGTTTGACATACTCTACATGAGTTATGATTATACCACTAATTCCCATAGGCTTAAACTATTTCCTACCACTGTGAAATAAGTTGCATTAAGATGGTTCATGAGCCTAGGAAGAGATACTGTGGAAACTTGGGAAGACATGAAGAAAAAATTCCTTGAGAAATACAAGGAATATTGTAGGGGTAGTGACATGAGAGGAGGTGACATTTTTCAGGATGCGACAAAAGGAAGATGAGAGCTTGTAAAATTATATTGCAAGGTTTATGTTTTGCCTACAAAAATCTCCATGCCATACACTCAATGAAAACTCACAAAAGTTGGTTTTCCTTAGAAGAATCAATGACAGTTGCACTGATGCCTTGGACCTGATGGGAGGAGGAGATATCTCCCAAATTCCTTGGGAGGATATCAAGAAAATATGCTAGAACTACTCTAGGGCAGCTTCAAAGAAAGGGAGAGCTTACCAATCTTCAATGGGTAAGTCAACTACTGGTGGAGTTTCGAGAATGGAGATTACTCATTTGTTGGTAGAATTCAAGCAAGACATTATAAAAAATATGACTACTTAGCTAGATACACTTCATGCCAAGAAGAAGCAAGAGGAGATAGAGACAATGTTGACAGAGTATTTCCCCCACTGCAGACAAAAGAAGAGGGAATACAGATGCAAGATGGTAGCTAATCTTGAAAGCAAGTATATTCCACCTAAGTTCAAACAAATCCAGATTGAAGAGGACCAAGTCTAATATGTTTCAAAAAGGAGGCCTTGGGCTCCAAGACAAGGTATGCCACTAGATCCACTCTCTTATTCTGGGCCATATTTCAGTTCCTATTCATCTGGCAACCAATGGCAACCCCCATATCCATCCAACTATGGAGGATATCCACCACATCCTTAGAGTAACCCTCCAAATGCTTGGACCAATCATCAAACCTCTCCACCCTAGTGGAAAAAACCTTAGGGGAATTGGAAACAATTTCAAGGGCATTGGCAGCCACCTCTAGGAAATTAGCAGCAAACAAATCAATGGAGGGGAGGACAACAATGGCCTACCCAGAAAACCAGTTACATGGAACTTCCTTCTCAGCCCTAGTAGCCTACTACAATGCCTCCACCTACTAATTCAATTTCAAACCCACCTAAATCTACTCAGCTACCAACTCAACCCACACCCAATCCAAATAACAAACCACAACAATAGCCTACATACTTCGTCGATTCAAATCAATTTCCTGCATATGTTGTGAGTGTAAGTGACATCCACTTGCATTTAGGAACAACCTTACCAGCCCCTTCCAAGAAAATTATCACTGAGCTTCCTATGGAAGAAGATGAACCTCTGAGTGATCCTATTCAACCAAGTGCACCTAAAAATCCTGAACCAATCCCGATCAAATAGCCTAATCAAGAACCACCATTTCCTCAGTGTTTAGAAATTTCCAAGAAGAAGGAAGAAAAAGAGGATACAAATTTGACATCCTCGATCAGTTGAAGCATATATGTGTCCAAATTCCTCTATTTCAGGCCATAAAATATGTCCCAATCTATGGAAAGACAATCAAAGAAGCATGCCTCAAGAAGTCAAGTAGGAAAAAGAAAGACCTAGCTATAGTTCATGTGGTGAGACAACTAGTTGACATCATGCTTGGAAAAGTGACTATCCCCAAGTAGTCCTACGGTAGTAGTTGTTATAAACAGGATCCAAATTAGAAATGCTCTAATTGATTTAGGGGTCACAATCAATGTAATGACCAAGGACATCCTACAACAACTAAACATTGCAAGCATGAGATCTACTCCTACTGTCTTGCAGCTTGTTGATAGTTCTACTATTAAGCCTGATGGTGTAGTTGAGGATCTTGTGGTAGTTTTAGACTCTTGGGAGTACCCAACATACTTTATGATTCTTTCTCCTAAAGCTACACTAGGTGGGTATCCCATTATTCTTGGAAGGCCATGGTTAGCAATTGCAGATGCATACATTGGATATCAGTTAGGTGACATGACCATTTCAAATGGGAAGAGAACCAAGAAGTTTTTTCTTTATCCCCCTGCTCAGCCATCTCATGATGAGGATAATTCTATATGGCCACATGTTGGTGAAGAGGCCGAGGAAGTTATTTCAGTGGCACAACTTATGATGCTAGGTAGAAGCTCTTTTATGAAACTTCAAGATGAGGATGAAGTGTTGGCTAACATCATTTAAAACCTTTGTGAAGTGGATGAAGTATCATCTTCTCATTTTTCTTCTCCAATCAAGACACTTTTTCCTGTTGTTCTTGCATCCACTATTCCTGCAACCACTATTCCTACAGACATTCTTCCTATAGACAGACTTCCTACAACAGTAGGTATGTCCCATACATTTCTTCCATATGAAATAAAGGTACCATGTGTTAATGAATCAACCATGATAGAGTCAACTACACAAGTACAAGTGTCAGAAGGAAAGTATCTAAATGTTAACAATAAATTAAGTGAAGAACAACAATTGTTATTATCAAACTTATTAAGGACCCATCAACATGCATTTGTGTGGGATTATAATGATATGAAGGGATTGGACCCTAAACTTTGTACACATAGAATTTACATTAGAGATTATTGCACCCCAGTAAGACAACCACAAAGAAGAATTAACCCTGTACTAAGAGAAATTATAAAAGGGGAACTACAAAAATTACTAGATGGAGGATTTATCTACCCCATTTCAGATAGCCAGTGGGTGTCTCCATTAGTGATTGTTCCCAATAAAGGAGGGAAATGGAAAGTTTGTGTTGATTACAAGGAACTTAATGCTGCCACTAAAAAGGACCATTTTCCCTTACCTTTCATCAATCAAGTTTTGGAAACACTTGCAAGAAATAAATACTTTTCTTTTCTAGATGGATTCAGTGGCTACAACTAGATCCAAATTGCACCAGAGGACCAGGAGAAGACAACATTTACCTATCCATGGGGGACCTATGCCTACTCGGTACTCCCATTTGTCTTATGCAATGCACCCACAACCTTTCAGAGGGAATTCATTAGCATATTTTTAGATATCTCTCTTGACTGCATGAAAATTTACATGGATGACTTTACCACTTATGGTGCTGATTTTAATCAAGCATTAGAAAACCTCAGGAGAGTCCTACAAAGATGTGAAGACCAAAACTTGTCCTTAAACAATGAAAAATGTTTCATGATGATGTAGAAAGGTGTAGTTCTTGGCCACTACATCTCCCACAAAGGAATTCAAGTAGATCCTACAAAGATTGAGGTAACCACAAATCTATCCATACCTGCAAAAAAAAAGGATATTAGGAGTTTCTTGGGTCATTCAGGATATTATAGGCAGTTCATCAAGGATTTCAGCAAGATAGCAGCACCATTGTATACTCTTCTCACTAAAGATGTTGAATTCTAGTGGACTGAAGCTTGTGACAAGGCATTTTTTGACTTGAAGGCAGCTTTGACTCATGCTCCTATACTAATAGGACCTAATTGGAAGCTTCCTTTCCACATCCATATTGATGCATCAGATTATTCCCTAGGAGTAGTCTTAGGACAGAAAGAAGGAGCTATTGAAAATGTCATTTACTTTGTCACCAAAATTTTATAGGGAGCTAAATTCAATTATACAACGACAGAGAAGGAAATGCTGACAGTGATCTATGCAATAAACAAATTCAGAAATTACATAATAGATTACCAAATCTTTGTGCACACTAATCATGCAGCTATTAGGTATGTCATGAATAAACCTTTGATCACAGGTAGACTAGAAAGATGGTTATTGTTGATGTAGGAGTTTGATATAACCATTGTGGATAAGCTAGGGAAGGCCAATGTTGTTGCAGATTTTCTTTCAAGGCTAACTACATCAAATGATAATCAGGCCATAGATGACTCTTTTCCTAATGAGCATCTATTCTCCATTAGTGTACAAACACCCTGGTATGCTGACATAGCCAATTATCTGGTCATAGGTAGAGTTCCTCCCCACTTCTCTCCAAAAGAGAGGATGCTCATTGAAAAATATTTTCCTTTTTCGTGGATTGTTGGATGTTTGTTTTATACTGGACCAAACCATGTCATGAGGAGATGTGTGAGAGAAGATGAAGCATATGACATTTTTCATGCATGGAAAAATGAACCATGTGGAGGAAGTTTTGCAACCAAGAGGACAACAATGAAGATTTTGAAGACAGGATATTATTGGCCAACACTCCACGAGGATGTAGGAAGGTATACCAGAAAGTGTGAGAAATTCCAAAGAATGGGCTAACCAACTAGATCTGATGAGATGCCACTTTTCCCTTAGGTAGTAATCACTCCCTTTGACAAGTGGGGATTGGATTTTTTAGGACCCATTGGCCCTCCATCAAATGGTAAGTCTTATATCTTGGTATGCATTGACTATGTGACAAAGTGGGTAGAAGTTAAGGCCATGAAGCATGCAAGAGATAACAAGGTTGAAAATTTTCTTTATGAGGAGATTTTCACAAGATATGGAGTCCCAAGAGAGATAGTGGCTGATCAAGGGGCTCAATTCACATAAACCCTTGTTGTAGCACTGGTCAATAAGTATAGCATAAGGCACAAAAATTCCACTCCTTATCACCCCCAAGCTAATGGCCAAGTTGAGGTGACCAATAGAGAAATTGAAGCTATTTTGACCAAAAAAGTAGCTATCCATAGAAAGGATTAGGCAAACAGATTACAAGAAGTTGTTTGGGCCTACATAACTACTTGGAAAACAACTACATGATCCACTCCATTTGAGTTGTTGTATGGAAAGACAGCTATGATGCCCACTGAATTTGAACATAAGACTTTTAGGACTATAGTAGACTTGGGGATGGATATCTCTGAAGCAAAGAGAGAAAGAATCATGCATCTAAATTCTTTGGATGAGATGAGAAGGGCAGCCCTGTATCACATAGAGGTAGTGCAAAATCAGAGAACCAAGTGGCATAAATTCATCAAAGACAAGAAATTCTAACCAGGAGATTGGGCCCTGCTCTATGATTCAAGATATTAAGACAATCCAGAAAAATTACAAACAAGGTGGCTAGGACCATATGAAGTTGTTGAGGTATTTCCTAATGGTGTTGTACAACTCATTACTATTGACCCAGTCAAAGTTAAGTTACTTGTCAATGGTCATCGCCTAAGACTATATCACAAGCCAACTTTCAAGGTGAAGTTCCTACAATAATTCACTCAGTATGCAACATCTGAGCTTCTTGCAGTCGAAAGAAGTGGACCTAGTGTCCCTCCTTTTGTGTAATTAGGGTACGTAGTTGTCATAATAAAGACTACCACATCCGTGAGAGTCCATTTCTTCACCCATCTTCCTATCCACCCATCCATTTCCACTTTTCTTTCTCTTCCATCATTTCACTCCACCTCATTCCACCTCATCTTTATTAATTGCTCAACTTATTTCTTTAAAAGGTGAACGGTACTTTCTCCATGATATTTGCAACAAATCCTCCACACATTCAGGTATGTGTGCATTAATTGCTATATCTTAATTGTCTTTAAGTGCATTCATTTAATTGATGTGCGTTAGTATGGATGTTCACTATAGCATGCCAATATTCCCTACCTTGTCAAATTATCATTCTGCATGTGTGGACACATGCCCAAATTTAGGTTGGGGGGAAGGAAAAAGAAGTGAATATTTTTCCCATGTGTCAGTCCATGCTGGTCTGCATCAGCAAAAATTTAAATTGACCTGATTTGAAATCTAAGTGAGAGGACGGCTCACATGTGTGAAGTGACACCAACTATCACCGCCATTTCTCTCCATCATAGCTTTCCTTTATTACTCCTTCCTTGCCATTATTGACCCTGTTATATCTCAAGTTGTGTTGCAAACAAAAGGTAAGTTAGAAAAGGAAAATTTAGTCGACATTGGCATTGGAAAGTTAGCAAGTATTGTAGGAAGATGAATTTGATTTTCAAACAAAATTGTAGGAAAGAAATTGTAGAGTATTTGTTTGATTGCAGACAATGTGAGGTGGGTTAATTCGAAATGAACCCACAGTGCATGATGTATTACTATAGGATGCACCCTACCTGGCCGAATTCATAAATTGTGGGTGGATAGGCTATTTCCTAAAGCTAGATGATTTCAATGAAGACATTGCACTAGAGTTCACCTAGACATTGTCTGAAGGGAAGGCCATGGTAAAAGGGTTGGAGGTCATAGCAACTGAAGGAAGAATTGCAGAAGTCATAGGGTTACCTACTGATGGTGAAAATTACCCTACTTCTAGAGATGTCAGATCAACCATGGCTAAATTTACAGAGCTGAACGACCCTCCATTGAGCATAGATAAATAGGGTGTGAAGAGAATGTCTCTTCCTGAGCCATGGAAGTAGATAGTTGTTTGTCATAAAATACATCACCTGTGAGGGTCGCTAGTCAAATTTTCATTATGTGCACTTCAAGCTTTTGAATCACATGAGGAACGAAAGGAGGATGAATGTGCCAAACATGGTATACAACCTTATCTCAATCATGGCGGCTGAGACCCAAAAAGGTAGGGACAATTATGTTTCCCACCATTGTCTAATTAAATTGCTAGTTGAGAAGTCTCTACATGATGTGTCTAGAATGACTTGGGATGAATTCATAAAAAATGATCAAATTAGAACTGAGCATTTGCAACCTAGGGTTTTACCTCAACCTCATAGGTCTAGCAGGTTATTGAGCACGACTGAAGTCACTCTTGGTGCTTCAACCTCTAGCACATGCCCAAGTGTAAACCCTCCTGCAACAGAATAAACCATAGAAATTAGCTCTTCTAAGACAAATCACTCAGACAAAGAAAGTTATTCCCTTGACTTTGATGATGATGTTTTACCTAGAATTCTAATGAAAACTAGGGCACAAAAGAGGGAAGTAGAAATGAGAAAAGGAAAGGACAAAAGGCAGCCAAGGGAAAAAGAGGTGTCAAGCTCTAAGAAGAGAAAGGCTAATAATGTTCATCCTACAGCCAAAGAAAAACATGAGAGCCCTCCTAGGAAAGCAAGACCAGCCAAGCCAACCTTTGTTATGCCTCCAAAGGAAAGCCCTAAGTCTAGAGAAATACCATAGGAGGACATGGAAGCTCCAATGGAGTAGGATAATGTCGATAAGGAAGATATATTTAAGGCAGCAACAAACGTAACATTGGATGATCTTGACAATATTGCAGAACAAGTTAAAAATCAAGAGTTTGAGGAAAATTAGGATTTCCTGCAGCATGAGAAAGAAGTCCTACAGCAAGAGATCCTACAGCAATAGCCAAAATAGGAATAGGAGTCCTTGCAGCGATAGTTCGAATTGGGAGAAAAATCAATACCCCTGCAGCCAAAATTGACAAGACAACCTGAATCCTTATAGTTAGCATTAGTGCTAGAGAAGATACTGGTAGGAATACATAACCCCCCTAATTTTTCAATGCACCAGGTAGCTATGAATTTATGGAAAGAGATACAAAGAAGAGAAGAGGAATGGAAGAAGGAAATATATAGATTGAAGAAAGAAATACAAAAGAGAGATGAGGAAATTGAAGATAAATATGAATAAATTTCCACCTTGAAGAAGAAGGTGGATGATATGGCAGCCTTGGTACCACATATTTTGGAATGTAGGACCCCTCCAAGGGTCTATGCTCTGAATTTGAAGGAGAAATATATTTCTTTTAGGCTGGCAAGAATTCTCTTAGGTTTGAATCCTTCTATTGAGACCACTATTGAATTTTTCAATGCTTATTGGATTGCTTCCCCTGAAATGAAGAATTTTTTGTGTGAGTTTCATTTGCATAATTATGTTGTAACTAAAGACCATGATTGGAATCTATTGTTGTATGTTGGGGATGCACAATTAAGGACATTTATGTCTTGGGTACAAAATGAGATTAGTTGGGGACAACAATATGGGGCTTATAAGCAATTAAAGCCTAATATCCCTCTGCCAATTAGGGCTGAATCAAGGAATCTAGGGGATATTTTTAGGGAATGGCATAGAATTCTTTTCAGACCTAGCTATGGTAATAGGATTATGCCTTGGATAGAAGTAGTTTATAGTGAATATGAGGCAAAGGAAAAAGAAAAAAAGGAAACCATGAAGAGATACCTCTCACAAAGATGGAACAATCTAACTAATGATCTCAAATAGGATGAGCCTCATTCCTTCAAGAACTATGCAACAACTCTTAAAATAATTGATAGATATATTCACATTGGAAGGACAAAAAGATGATTTTGGATTCCCCTGACATTTCATCCACCCATCCTAATGTGGCTTGTATCAAACTTCAGGTTCTACCAATATGATATTGCTATAGAGAGATAGAGATGGAGAAGATTGGACAAGTTGGGAGGATTCTATTGGGATCCTAGTTCATGCACAACACACTCTAATGTGGGACAATTATCAATTGTAGACTTCAGAGCATTGACCAAGCAAAAGAACAACCCTTCCCCTACTGGAGGACCAACAAGATCTTAGGTTGGGGAGAGTGATGAGTCTAGAATATGGTCTAGTTTTGGATATAATTTGTGATATATTTGCTGAAGTTATCATGGACTTTGACATTAAGTGTTGATACTTTTATGATATTTTCCTCAAATGATAGACATTGGGCTTAATCCTATTTCTGCAAACCTTTAATGATAATGGCATGTTAAATGGACTGTTTATATTAATTTTGAATGTGGTTAATGAATGTTCTTTAAGGTGGTTATAGATATGTAGTTATTGTGCATACTAACATTTCCATGCAGATTTAATTTGAGGATGTTAAGTTGAGGAAGACATCGCCAGTTGGGCATGCACCGTAACGTCCAACAAAGGAATCACTCAAAAGTCAAAGGAGGTCGACAACAGAAGATTCCTCATGCAAACCAAATGTAACTACCTTCTAGTGGACTTTAATGTTGGTTTAGCAGATGCATGTGTTACTACTATGCTAAATCTATGTTTGGACCTACGTGTCTGACCACATTCCATGCACGCATAACCATCTCTACCCCACTTTCTCTATTTTCCCTAAATGGCATCCTCCTAGTTCGTGGAGTTGACTGCCTTGTTTAGTTGATAGTATAAATAAAGATCTGATGCTCCTTCTTTGAAGGTTGTGCAATTTGATATTGTAATTGCATTCTTGAGTTTTTCAGTAATCAAGATATAGTACTCTTTTGTACTCATGATTTATAGTAAATAAAGTTATGAGTTCGAGCATCTAAATTCTCATTAGCTTTAGGGGATACTTATCCAAGGGGGCCTACTTGGTGAGTAATCCATCTTTTAGATTAGTATTAGTTTAGTATTATTTTCTATTTGGTAATTAGTTAAAAAATTGATACCGACTGTTCTTGCAGCCACTAGAATTCCATTTTGTGACTGTTCCTACAGCTAAAGCAAATAGAGTAGTGTCTTGTGTGTTGCTCAAATTTTCAATTATGTCATGCATTTCAGCTTGGTGTAATTGTTGATTGATGGTTACCATTCAAGTTATTCCTTTCTAAGAAATTTACTTTCAACATTGTGTTTTTCCTAGCTGTAGAATGAAAATGGCTACTTTCGGTCCCTAGTGCACATACTATGCTAACCCATTTCAAGTTCATGTCCCTGGGTTGAAAATTTAAGTGCACCTTCATGATGATTGAAATGGATATTCAGGTTATATGTCCAATCTCTGAATCAGGAATGTGAAGGCCTAGTTGTTGAATCATTGTAGGAGGCAAACACTAACAACATGTCAAAACTAAGAAATAATACGATCATGTTATAATGCTTGCGTGATAATGTACTCACGTTATTTCTTGCTTTGGGAATCCCCAAGCCTTGGGATTGGTATTTGCTTTGGAAGACCAATCCAAAGGCTTGGAGTGCCTTCCCAATGTCCAAAGACATTTTTTGCAAATTCTACAATATTTCACATAATCACGTTTGTGCTAAGCATCAGGTTTGCACATGTTTCAATTTCGAACAAATCCAACACCTGGGTAATGTTAGGCTCTCTCTTTGCTATCTAGCAATGTAATTTTTTTCACATTTTGAAAATGTTAAGCCTTTGATCTATAATTTCTTTTGTTTGTGTGTTTGTTTTTTTGCAAAAACTAGTGTTTGGTATTTTTTCGTTATAAATTAACCACATCAAAATTTCAAATAAATTATATTTTTAGAAACTAGACACTATTCTACACATATTAAAAAAAATCATTTTCAATTAGTTTTCAGAATTTATAGGGGTAGCATGACCAAAATTCTATTTTTCAGGAAGTGTCCACTTTCAAAATTAGTAAAAACTAAAATATTCATTAAAAAATTATCAAAAAAATTAGGCATAAACTACATGCTATTAGCTAATTTCTCATCGAAGCAATTTTCAAAATACTAAAAAAATTTAACCTTTTGAAGGAGCCACAAAAGTTGCTATGTTATGTTTTTTTGACAAAAACAACACTGATTTTTGTGGCCCCCTCTTTTGAACCCCTTAATCTCTACCATTTAAAAAACAATAGTATTTTAGAAAGTAGACTCAGAGCACTACAATCCTTGTTTTATTTGCATCTCAAAATTTTGAGTGTAACAATCCTCAATTTCACGTCCAAGGTTAGTATTTCTTGATTTTAAAAAAAGTGACCACTTAAGTCCCATTTTTGGCCCCCCATCTTTTTGCACTTACCTTGTGGTTGGTTGTTTGATAAAGTTCTTGTTTTTCTTCTTGAATGGTTGGTAGTTGTTTTGAGGTACAGATTTAGAATTCTCAGTATGAGACAATGGAGATATCTCTTCATACTGACTAACTGAATTTTGATAGTCACAAAGGGTTGTACACAAATGTATGAAGGATGGGAATTTTATTAATAATATTTTGTCCCTTATGTCATATTTCAAGTTTTCAATGAACACTCTTTGGACATCCACATTAGGAAGATTAAGATTGATCTATTATAAAAACAATAGATAGTAGCTTATGAAATTTGTGACCTTTTCACCTGTCTTTTATTTGCATCACATTAAATTAGTTGTTTTAATTAATCTTATGATCAATGTTTACTTAGAAATGGTTGAGGAATGCATCAACAAGTTCATTGAATGAGTGGATCGAAATATTTAGCAGTGAAAAAAACCATTCCAAAGCCATGTCTTTCAATGACCTAGGAAAGATTTTAGCCAATATCTCATCCTCAAAAATAAAGTCACTACACAAGGTTGTATATACCAATATATCATTGCTAGGGTCTCCCCTCCCATTATACTTGTCAAAATAGGGTACCTCTTTATTTTGTGGCATTTGTGCTTTCAATATTTCAAGTGACAATAAGCTCTATTTTACATATTGTGATGGTTTTTCATTTTGGTTTTGGTTCAAGTTTGAGTTTGTTGTTGAAGTGAGGTGACGTTTTGCAAAAGTTGGTTAATGAATAGAATCATTGGTTGACATGTTTTTGGAATGTGGCGAATATGGTGGAAGTGTGTATGTACTTGGTGGGCTACTATGTTACAAATTCATGAGAGGGGATGAAACTTGGGGTGTGACATGGGAAGATCCAAAAAAAAAAAGGATTTTCAGTGGAAAGACCTATTGTTGGAGTTATACCAATTATTTTTTGAAGTGACTTTTGGATTTGTGCATACAAGAATATAGGATATAGTTGTAGGGAGGGAGATTTGATTTCCTCCTTGACTTTGAGTATATCCCAAAACTTGAGTGCAACTACTTGCAGTAGGGATGTTGGAGTCAACTATATGAGATAGGCCAAAAAAAAACTCTAATCCATGAGCATCACAAATCAATTTTCTCATGTGATCTATCATAGGGACTACAAGACCAACTAGAGATTCAGTTCTCACATAGTCTTGAAATTCTTCTAAATCTTTTCTAGTTTTTGTAGTTTATCTTCTGAAACATGGGGAACCATAGTCTCAACATTTATAAAGCTAGGTGTTTGTAAGGTTGTCATTGGTATGGTAGTTTCAGGGATAGAGTCCAAAATAGGTTTAGTATTGACAACACTTTTCATGAAAGAGTTAGAAGACTCAGGATCCACAACAGATGTAACAACAGTGAGAGATAACGTAAGTTTAGAACTATGTCTCATTGAAGTATTGGTAATAGGACACTAGGTTGTGAAACTTGTACAAGTTTCAAAACACTTAAGTGCACCCACTGAAAAAACTAAACTTACTAACAAACACAGTAGAATAACCAAAAATAGAATTCAGATAGCAAAAGCAGACAAACAACATGAAAACAGAGATTTGAGCTAAATTTTAGTCAAAACTAGTAGGACATAGGCATCTAGGGTGTTTTTGTCCTAGATAGGGTTTTTGGAATTTCAAAATTTGATTGTAATTGTTACTATTTAAGGTTCCCAATTTTGTGCACAGATAGTTTTGATAGTGTATATTTTTCTATATTTTATTAATTTTATGACTATGGAAATGAAAAATGCAAGTGTGCAAATGTGTGAACAATGAATGACAATTTTTGAATACAAAATTTCAGATGTAAGATGCCATGATTGATTAATTCCAAGATGCAATGTTCTGAAAATGATGATTTGATGCAATTTTGAAATAAAACTATACATTTGTTTTCACTTTTTTTACCTAAATGAAAGATGCCTAAATGAATGCAATACCTAATTTCAGAATTTAATGACTTAATGAATGCTATTTAAATGTAAATCCGATCTAAGATGATTGAAAAAATTCCTATTTTAACCTTTAAAGAAATATGAATACAATATTTTTGTATTTTTGTCTTTTTATGATACAAAAATGAAACCCTAAATGAGAAATACAAAACAATGATATGCAAAACCTAGATCTAGGGTGAATATGGAAAATTTTAGAAGGTATATAATGTTAAAGGCTAGGTTCACCAAAATGAAATAATGGGAAAGGGAAACCTTTGAGTTTTCACCTTAGGGTTTGACACCTTTCCCAAATGTTTCTAGTATGTAGGTATGTGTGTATAGATGTAAGGATGCATGGATTGATTTGGAATGGAATGCAAAGGTGGGATGAAGGTTTGATGTATTTAAACGAGGTATGTGATTAACTTACAGCCTGATAGGTGAGTCAACCAACCCTTAACCAAATTTCTAAATTTCCTAGTGATGTAATGCAATGATCTGACTAGGGTAATAGTGCAATTTACTATTTTGATGCAAATAAAGAAGGCACATAAATTCACACACAAATTTGGATAGCATAAATGATCATAGCAAGACACTATGCAGCTGTGATTCAAATTTGGGATAGAAAATGGAGGACACATATTCCTAGGGTGTGAGTGTCCTTGTAGATATTTTTTGAATTTATTTTTGGGGTCCTTTGATGTTAGATCTAAGCTTCAGATTCCTACTTGCAAATATGTCAGAACACTATCAAATATTTTTGTAACTAAGTTTCCATGGGTTGACAAGATGTAGGACTTCAAATTCAACAATGAATAAATTATCTTCAAGATCCTTCCAATTCTCTTGAAACCTAAGATATGCATATTCACAAAGAGAAGAGATGTTATTCCATTTAGGGGCTTTCCTTAGTCAAACCCCGTGTAAGTGTTTCCACTTCCACAATGGAAATGTCGATGATAAATGGATAGTTGGAAGGAATGAATGACAAAATCATAAATTTTTGCAGCTCACCACCCTAAAATGGCTTCCTTGAAGGACTAAAGTCATACACATCACTTCAAGGTCTTGTATCTTGCTTACTTGATTTGCTTGAATGCTTGAATTTCTTGGAGACCTACAAAAGTGTTAGCCTTCACAAAATAATGACAACATGAACACACATAAACTCACATAGAATTTGACATGATGTTAGTATCTTGAATTGCTGCAATAAAGCTCTAAAATTTTGCTCTTGACTTTCTCAATAATGCTCTTGATCATAAGTTTTCCAATAGATTTCTTGTTAGATTTGAAATGATGCAAAAACTAGGTATTTATAGGTATTTATTCAATTTCCCAAAATTTTAGTCTTGATGGCCAACTTTAGAAATTTAAATTGCAAATATTAAATTTTTAGAACCAACATATTTGAATTTGGAGCTAAAAGAGGGGCACACTCATGCCTAGGGCGTGAGTCTCCTTGCCCTATTTTTTAGGTTTTTAAGTATCTAGGGAAAGGTCTTAGATAAATGTAATTCTTTCCCACTTGCAATTCCTTGGAAATTGTTAAAATGGGCCATAAATGTATAATTTAGGAAATTAAATACTCAATTAGGTCCAATAATTTTAAGGGGGGACAAAATATAAAGTGAAATTGTTATGGGTGAGAATTTATGATGGTACAACATCACATATACATATCACTACGCTCTGTATTAGAAATGGTTTGCATCATATATCATAAATATAATCATAATCATATGCATACATACATCCATATATATATCCATATACATCACATTATATACACATAAGCATACAACACAATCCATGTCATGCATTGCAATTATAGTCATCCATATATCATAAATAAACCATACATAAATGCATAAGTTTTATAAGCATCCATATCCATAATCATCAACATCATCATAGTCCATACCATATATCATCATAAAAATAGTAATGTCTATCACAAACATACATAGGTGTCATCAAAATTATATGAGTTTCCATGTACTTGCCACAATTTCATATGTGGGTCCTTTAATGAATTGATCCTTTATCCCTCTAAGCATCTTGAGAAGCTCCTATCATAAAATATCATAATTTAAACCTCCAGAAATACCATTAAGGCTTGATAAATTTCCCTTATTAAAATAATAAAATTTATCAAATTCAGATCCATAGTCCATCAGGAAAATTTCATTTTTAGAAAACTTTCCATTTAAAGAATTTTTTCTATTTCGAGAAATTTTCCATTTGGAGAAAATTTGACTTTTGAGGTGATTTCACCTTTGAGGGGATTTCACTTTTGAGGGGATTGAAGGTTTATGGGCCAAAGGCTTGATGGTGCAGAAGAGTGGAATTTTCATAATGGAAACCCATAGTGGAATTTTTGTAGTGGAAACCTACAGTGGAATTTTGTAGTGGAAACCCACAGTAGAACTTTTGTAGTGGAAACCCATAGTGGTATTTCCATAGTGGAAAACCATAGTGGAAACTTGTAGTGGAATTTTTGCAAAAGGTAAAAATGTTTAACTTTTAAATGCAATTTTGAATACGCATGTGAAATTTGAATTGCACAAAATTGAAGGCTTTGAAAATTCTAAGTTAAAATTTTATTGGAATCTTGCAAGGGGATTTCATAGGAATCCACCTTGCAAATATTTAAAAGGCACAGGGATCAAGGTTTTGTGAGGATGGAGTTGGGTGGCGCTGGTGATATGAAAAATTGCATATGGAATCCCACAGACAAAAACTCGTAGTTGAAATACCATAGATGGAAACCCATGGAAAAAAGATTGTAGTAAAAAAAACCCGCATAAGGGAACCTTCCTCATTTCCTCAAAAAAACTAAGGGAATTAAAATTTTAAAACTAACCCAAGCATAGGGTGAAAAGCGAGATCGAAAGAAAAATGAAACCAAAGCAAGAGAATGCAAAAGAGGGGGTCCTCATTTTCAACGAGGCATGTGTATGAAGATGGCACAACACTCTCTATCTATATCTCCCCTATCCCTATCTCTACCTACCTCTCTATCTAATCTATACCTCTTTACATCTCCCTCCCTCCCCTCTCTCTCCCACCCTCCCTCCTCTCTCTGATGTGAACAAATATGTGACACAAAAAGGAGAGGAAGGTGGAGGGATTGAGAGAGAGATGGAAGGAGGGAGGTAGAGAGGAGAGAGTGATAGAGAAATAGGGGAGAGAGGGAGAGAATGAGAGAGAAAGAGGGGGAGGGAGTGAGAGAGGGAGGAGGGAGGGAGAGGTAGGGAGAGAGAGGTGAGATAGAGTTAGAGAGGGAAAAGTGAGAGGTGATAGAGAGAAGTGGAGAGAGTAGGAGGGTGGAGAGAGTGAGAAAGAGTGGGAGAGAGAGAGGAAAAAGGGAGAGTTAAAGAGGGATAGTTGAGATATATATAATTAGAGAGAGAGAGTTAGGTAGAGAGAGGGTGAGGAGATATAGAAAGAGGAAGGGAGAGAGAGAGAGAGAGAGAGAGAGAGAAAGAGAGGAAGGGAAGGAGGGAGATATAAAGAGATATAAAGGGATAAGCTAGAGATAAGTAGAGAGGGAAGGTGGGTGAGAGGAGGGAAGAGAGAGATAGAGTTGAGAATATACTGAAATACTGAGAGGGGGGGTGAATCAATATTCCATCAGATCTCAAAAAATTTAAACAAAAGAAAATTCAAACTATACCACATAAGTAAGAACATGAAAGATAGAAACAATGCACAACACAACACAACACCAGATGTACATGGAAAACCACAGAGGGGAAAAACCAAGGTGAGAAATGTTGCTAGGTGTTACTTTCCTAATCCAATATATCAAATGAATAATAGTTACAAATTTGTTTAGGGCTACAACCTAAGGAAGCTACTATTCCCTGAAAAGAGGTTTTAGGGTCACTCTCAAGGAAGCTACAAATACTTTCAAAATTTTTTTTAGGGCTACAACCCAAGGAAGCTACAAATAACTGATCTGAGTACAAACTCAAGAATGAGTACAAAATGACAACCCTTCTACTATTTGAAACTGAAAATTAGGCACAATCCTTTTAATTATAATTTTTCTTTTTCCCTTCTCCTTTTGGTGATTGCAATTTTTCTTTGTCACTTCTACAAATTTCTTCAAATGTCTTCTCTCCAGCTTATTGACTCATTACTTTCAACCTTCAAGATGTTTTTCCTTTGGCACACTACCTCTTGCAAATAATTAAGTACCTTCTTCACTTCCCTTCTATCACAAAAATATGTTCAAGATGAAACTGGACAGGGACTTACACTTATGATTTTTCTCTTTCAGTCACTTATGAAAACTTTCATCATGTCACACACACACACCACAACCTAGATCAACTATTTTTATAACTTATACAATATTAAATTTATTACAATTCACATGTATGCCTACAATAGAAAATATTACATTTACAAGTCAACCAAAGATAAAATAATCATCATGAAATGTGTAGAGGGCAAGACCCAAAAGACTACACACAACACCAAGAAGAGGAACACAAATTGTAGATTCCAACACATGCTTAACTTGGTACTAAACACTCTTCACAATTTTTTTCTTCTATGAGAATCATCCACATGCTTCACAAATTCAAATTAGGTCAGCCTTAAGCAAAAAACATGAAACTTATAGCATGTCGGCCTTTACAACATTGGCAATACAAATGAATGATAAAAAATTATTTTCACTTCTTCCAGATGAGTTGGCATGACCCATACAACACATTCAAACACTCCATAGTCTATGGTCACACTTAAACTTGTGGTGCACATCAACAACATACTTAAGTCGGCCAGAAAAAAGCATAAACTAGCAAAACGTTCATTCTGGACCACAACCTCTTCTAGATAAGCCATACAACACCTTGTAGAGAAACAAAAAACATAACAAGATATTCAAGAACACTCTCATACATCTATTTAACAACTTCATGTAGCAACAAGTTGGCACAAGCCAACAAACATTAAAAATAGTTACTAAACAATATAGTCTTGCACTCTGTCACTTCTAAATTTCTCTACGGAAGGAGTATTGACATGAAACCTTGGATATAGCACCTTTACATCACCATGAACTTATATTATAAACCATACAACCAAATCTATAAATTTAGGGAAATGAAAAGCCAACCTTTACACTACTAAGAACAACAACACAAAAACAATAGTCCTCAAATTGTCACTTTCAAAAACAACTTTCTAGTAACACAAGTAAATTGAAAATTGGATCACACATGACTTGACATAGCATGAAGCCATCTTCCAAATCATAAGATAAAGACACCATCGGTAGAGAAATGTGGAGTATTTCTTAGAGACTTTGGAAACCAAATAGCTAGACTGCAACTCTCTTTTTGACATCAATGACAACCAAACTGCAACAATATCCCCCTTTTTCATTTATGGAAAAACCAAAAAACTCTCAACCTTTCAAGAACAACTTTATAGTTTGAAGTTTCTTTTTGTTTTATAAATTTTCAGATTTTATGGAATATTGATTCATTCCCATCTCTGTATTCCAGGGCATGTTCAAAAAAATGGTATCAAAGACTAGTTCCTTAGAAGAAGTCTAGCAGCTTGAGGAAGATCTAGGATGGCACAAGAAGGGTCTCACAAGGAACCTAGGTCTGATGGAACAAATTTTGATTTCTAGAAATTTAGGATGGAATCCTATTATCCTCTTTAGGGTTTTGAGTTTGGAAATTTTTTGAGGATGGTTATGTTGTTCCTACTCCTACTAATCTGAATGAGATTAGGGATTATGAGAACAATGGAAAATATAAGAATTTTATCTTGAGTGTGCTAAAAAATTTTGATCTTGTAAAATTAATGCATTTTAAGACAACAAGGGAGGTTTGGGAAAAGCTTAGTGGAATATTTGAAGGAGACATAAAAGTAAAAAAATCTACAGATGCAATCTTGAGAACCTGAAAATGTCAGAGGATGAAGATATTGCAGATATTTTCCCTAGGTAGATGAAGTGGTCAATGCAATTATAGGACTTGATGAAGAATTGAAAGAATTAGTGGTGGTTAAAAAGGTACTGAGATCTCTTCCTAAAGCTTATAGTCCTAAAGTATCTTCTATTGAGGAAGCTATATATTTAGATAAATTATCAATGGATCAATTATATGGTGCCCTAACTACATTTTAAATGAGAGAGTTTGACAAATAAGATACAAAGAAGGAAGTAGCTTTCAAAGCTTGTAAGAAGTAAATTTATGAATCTTCTAATCTAGATAGTGACATTGATGAAGAGGAAGAAAATTTTATATTTGAAGAGGGGTACTAGCAAGTACAAAGGTAAGCTACCTTTCAAAAATTTTGAGTGTGGAGAAGTTGGTAATTTTTCTTTTGAATGTCCCTTAAAAGATTCTAAAATAGAAACAAAGAGCCTAGAATAAATATGTTAAAGATGAGTCTCTACTCCAATGACGATTCTTTCTCTTCAAAGAATGATGATTCTAGAAGTCCGAATAATGAGGATGAAGTCTTGGTTTTGGATGCTAAGAATACTAAAGATAAAACTAAAGATTCAAGTGTTGTGTGTACTATCTTTCATGTAAAATATGAGGAAAACTCATAGGTTATTAATAGTTTTTTTTCTAACCACATGACATGAGATAGGAGCAAGTTTATCAAACTTGTGAAGTGGAATGGAGGTATAATCAAGCTTGGAAATGATACTTCAATGTAGATCTATGAAAAAGGTAGAATAAGTATTGATGGAAAGCACATGAAATAAGATGTTCTCTATGTCAAAGGTCCCAGGAACAATCTTCTTAGTTTGAGTCAGATATGCAAAAATAGATACAATCTCATATTCAATGAAAGTGGATGTGAAATCATAAAAGGGAAGTCTAGAAAATTGGTTGTAGAAGGATCTAGGACAAGTGGTGACATATACAGTCTAAAGGATGTCAATGGGGAAAGCTGTCTTCTAGGGAAAGAAAGTGAATGTTGGCTTTAGCATAGGAGAATGAGACACATTGAATTTGACAATCTTGTCAATATCAACTTATTACATGTAGTAAGAGATATGCCTAAGATAGTCAACCTTGCAAGTACTATGTGCAAGGAATGTCAATTTGGAAAACAGACAAGGATAAGTTTCAAATATACAGAGTATTCTTCCTCTAGACCATTGGAGTTGACTCATACTAATTTTTGTAGACCTACCAAGACAAAATTTTTGAAAGGAGAAAGGTATTTCATGTTTTTCATTGATGATTTCTCTAGGATGACATGCATTACATTATTTAAAGATAAATTTGATTCTTTTAGTAGATTAAATATTTTCAAATCAATGGTTGAAAGAAATGAATATTAAAATCAAGTGCTTAAGGTCTGATAGAGGAGGTGAGTTCACTTCAAATGAGTTGAATGATTTATTTGAAAAACGTGCAATAAAGAGGCATCTATCTATTGCTAGAACTCCTCAATAGAGTGGGGTAGTGGAAAGGAAAAATATAATTGTTCAAGAGATGGCAAGGACCATGTTGATGGAAGAAAATCTGCTTAATGTTTATTGTAGAGAATTAGTTCATACTGTAGTATATATTCTTAACAAAGGATTGTTAAGGTTGAACAACACTAAGATCCCATATGATTTATATTATGGAAGACATAAAAATGTCAAGTATTTTAGAGTATTTGGAAGAAAATGCTACATAAGAAGACATGCAAATATGTTGGGAAAGTTTGATTCAAGAGCTAATGAAGGTATCTTTCTAGGATATTCATCTCAAAGTAAAGCATACAGATGCTACAATAAAAGATTATGAATAATAGTTGAAATTACAAATATTAAGGTTGATGAAGATCTATATCAAAATATGTATGAAATTGAGGACCGCGGATTTGATGCACCTCCCTGCTCAAAAGAATAAAAAGAAGAAGAATTTGGAGAGAAAGAAGAAACAATAGAATAGCATAGTAAGACCCCTACAAAGTATGTTCAAAGGAATCATTCAGAGGATTAAATTATTGGAGATAAGAATGAAGGGGTGTTCACCAAAAGAAGGCTTTCAAAGACAAATGAATAGGTAAAACTTTTTTTGTTATCGAAGATAGAACTGAATTTTTTTATTGATGCTAGCAAAGATGAGAGATGGATACAAGAAATAGAAGAAGAATTGAATCAAATTGAGAAGAATCAGACACAAGAATTTGTTCCAAGGAATACGGAAAAAATGTGATAGGAACAAAGTGGGTTTTCAAGAATAAGTTGAATGAAGAAGGAGAAGTTGTTAGAAACAAAGCAAGACTAGTCTACAAAGGCTATTCACAGGTAGAAGGAATTGATTTTGAGGATACTTTTAATTCGATAACAAGAATGGAAGCTATCAAAATATCTCTTTCTTTTTGTTCCCACAAGGATTTCAAGGTATATTAGATGGATGTAAAATTAGCTTTCCTGAATGGATATTTGGAAGAAGTCTACATAGAGCAACCTTATGGATTCTAGTTAACAGAAGAACCAAACATGGTATGGAGACTCAAAAAGGCATTTTATGGTCTCAAAAAAACTCCTAGGGCTTGGTATGCAAGTTTGGACAAGTACTTGCTTCAATAAGGGCTCAAGAAAGGTACCACAAATAGTAATCTTTACTTCAAGATTGAGGATGAAAGAATTTTGATAGTTTTTATATATGTTGATGAATAATATTTGGTCCATAAATGATGAGATGTGTAAGAATTTTTTTGAAGAAATACAGAAGAAATTTGAAATGTCTATGATAGGTGAGTTGTCCTTATTTCTTGGTCTTCAAATTTCTCAGTTAGATGATGGCATCTTTATTTCTGAAGCAAAATATTTCAAAGAGATGTTGAAGAATTTTGGTATGAAAGATTGAAAACCTATGAGTACTCCTCTGGTAGTTGGTTATCATTTGAGAAAAGATTATGAGTCTCCCCTAGTTGATTAGACTCTATATAGATCTATTATTGGAAGTTTTTTGTACTTAACTACTTCAAGACCCGATATCATGTATGCAGTAGAGTTTGAAGTTTTTTTTTTTTTTGGAAGTTTTGAGATCTAATGAATACTAATTCACCCCCTCTTAATATTTTGGTGTATATTCAACAGAGAGAGAGGTGGAGATAGAGAAAATTAGAGAGGGAAGGAGGGAGGGATATAGAGAGATGTGAGAGAGAATGAGAGAGAGAGAGAAATAATGGTGATATAGAGATAAGTAGAGAGGGAAGGAGAGAGTGAGAGAGTGAGAGAGGAAAGAGAGAGTGAGAGAGAAAGAGGGAGAGAGAGAGATAGAGAGAGATAGAGAGAGAAAAAGGGAGATAGTGCCAAAGAGATAGAGATAGAGACAAAGACAAAGATAAATATAGAGATATATATAGAGATAGAGAGATAGAGAGATAAAGAGACAAATAGAGAGAGACAAAGAGAGACAGAGAGAGATAGAGAGATAGAGAGAGATAGAAATAGAGATAGAGACAGAGACATAGACAAAGAAAAATATAGAGAGAGGGATGGAGAAAGGGAGTGAAGGAGGGAGGGGGGAGGGAGGGAGGGAGAGGCAAGGAGAGAGAGAAGTGAGATGGAGAGTAGAGAGAGTCAGATAAAGGGATGGAGATAGTGAGAGATAGAGGTCTAGAGCATAAGAGATAAACAATGAGTGAGATAGAGAGAGAGACATAAATATGATACAACTTTCTTATTATTGAAATTTAACCTCTTGATTATTAAAATTTGACATGCTAATTATTGAAATATGACTAAGTCTAAAAAATTATAAGATCTTCTAAAAGAGATCTAAAACCACTCTCAAACATCCTAAAACTATATACATGAAATATAACATAAATTATAAGAAAGAAAGTAAATGTACATATGTAAATATCAACTTATACTTAAATGTTTATTTCATATATATAGTTTAATTGGAAGAGAAAGACAAAGAAAAAAAGTGTTCAAGAAAATGAATTCTAAGAAGTTATCATTCACATTTGGCAAGCAAAAAATTTGGTGCTCACCAAATAATGAAATTTCATTTGGAGAGCTCTAAATTTTGTGCTCACCAAGTGGGTTGCATTGGGAAATACCAACCCTTAGGCTTGGTCATTTGAGCCATTTGGTAAGTACCAAATTTGGCACTCGCCAAATGGTTATTTTGAGTAAAAAACAAAAGTGACATATTTTTTGTGTCACATCTTTCTACACTTACCAAAATGAAGTCTTGGATGTGGTGAAAAATTTTAGGATCAAGATTCATCAAATCATTGTCAATATGATATCTACTAATCTTATCAATTTTACCATAAATTATTTCAAAAGTATCTAAATCCTTCTTAAGTGTTTTGCATGATTAAATATGAAATTGTAAATCAAAAGAGACTAATGAACATATGCATCCAACTGTTTTCTCATGATCAATCTACCATTTTTCCAATTCTTTGGCATCAGTAGGTTGAGGAATGGATTATTTTAGATGGTTTAGATAACTCTTTCCCATGAGATAATTCCATACTAATTTTATCCATGAAGCATACTATCTGGGGTTAGGAGTTTAATTTGAGATTTATCCATTGCAAGAACAAACAATTAGTAAAATAAAGTAATCAACCATCACAAGATTACCCCCCAAATTACTCAATCAAGAATCCCCCAACAATATATGATGTCAGAACTTTATAAGTAGTGCACTTGTAGGTACTAATTACTAAAAATATCAAAGTGGACTTGATCTTAGTGCTTAGAGATTCCAAATTTTGCTACAAACTCAAAGTATAATTTTTACACAAAATGAGATCAATTTGATAACACCACTACAAATTACACAAAAAGTTATACACTTTCAAAAAATATTGCATGGATAAAAGTTACCATATGAGTGAGAATGGAGCCCCAAAAGTTCCCAAAATGATAACAACCTAGGAACACTTGTTAGAATCTACACTTTCTAAAAAAGTAGGAATTGAAATAAATAATAATAATTGCACCTCTATTAAGAGTACAATTCTATCCCAAATCAAAAAAATATTGCTCAAAAAAATGAGGTCAGATGATCGAGTTATGGTCATTTGAAGTTAGAATGCAAAATCAAAATTGCTAGTGGAGATGGAGGTAGATTGGAGTGACTTATTGATCGTCATTTGGCCTTCAAATTTTAAAAAACCAAATATGATGACCATTTGACTGTTAAATTTAATATAGTACTTCTAACCGCTATTTTATTGTCAAATTTAAGATAGTCTTCGATGATGATTGTTTGGTCTTCAAACTCAAGACAGTCGCATAAAAATAAGAAAACACAAAAAAAACACCAAAAATGAAGTATTTATATATGAAAACAGGAGTTTTTAGGCATTTTGAGTGTAGTGGAAATGCCATATCTGACCTAAATGATCTAAATTGATGGCTCCTTACTAGATCTAGAAATGAACCTCTGTCTTCAAAGTCTTATAGATCTAGCCTCAAATGTTTGATCTGGATTAAAAAAAAGGAAAAATTGACTTTATTGTACCCTATTAACTCAATGACGAGCTTGTATCTACACTAAAAAGCTTCAATTTTGACTTGTAATACAAATACACAAAGAGAAAATCTTTAAATTTGGTATTTATTTTAAGTTTTTATGATTCTCTGGGTCATCATTCAATACAAGAGAAGATCATACCCATATCTTCAATATCTACCAAGATTTACAACCTAGATCTCTCAATTAATACTAATAAGAAGCAATCCCACAATATTTGATACCATGTAAGAGTTGGTATATAATATTCTAGATACCATGTAATATTTAGCTAAATATTATAGACACCCAAGATTTATGAAATTTAATGAAAGTACAAGAGAGATAAACTATGAGATAATAATGATATTCTATCAAATTATGTAAATCATAGATTACAATTGGATTATGATTATTGATTTACACATGAGAAATCCTTGGTTATATAGCCAAGTTGAGACATGGGATTATACAATATCATGACAAGTGTCTTAATCATATGTCATGAGACAACAAACATTAAATGACTAGGACACACGAATTAAATGAAAAAAAATAAAATAAGATATAATGCCAACTAAGGCTTCTAGAAACATTCTTAGGACCTAAGTAAACTTAACATGTCAATAAGACCACCTAGGTGAACTATTTAGGTGAAAAGACTAATTCACACCAAAAATATTTAGGCCTCCCTTACTGTCACATGTCTTGGAAATTTTATTTTTTTTAATTCACTTAAATAGATTCTTAGTCAAGATTATTTGCACTTTTTCTTAGCAAAATTCTAAATGCTCAAGAACTACGAGGCTATTAAACCCATATATTAAAAAAATATAATATATTTTAAAATGGGATCTCTATGGAACAATATTTGATTTGATGTTATCTAGTCATCACTTGCCATCAAGTTTCCTATTGGTTAAAATCCCTTCAATTCATTCCCTCAAATTTTGCATTTGAAATATTCAAGATATATTTTACAAATCCACATGCTCTTGGATGTCATGCCCTAATTATGATATCAAGTATAGCTTGAGAAATTGAGATCAATAGCCCTCTCAATAAATAATTAAACTTGTCCATCCAGATATGCAATACAATTTCTATTTAATCAAATCAATATTGGATGAAATATTAGAAGTGGTATATGATAATAATACAATTTCAGGCCATATAATTTTCCTATTTTATCCTTTACCAAGGCTTGTATTGTTGGCATATGGCTTTTGGTGTTGTCATTGATGATAACCTAAGTCATTGATCTGGTTTGCAATTTAGTATTTGGCCATACCGGAAGACAGAGTAAAGAATAGGGTATCTGGATGAAGTTGTATATGTCAGTCTATTTGCATTACCATTCTATCAATTTGGGTTGTGGATCTCAAGGAAGGTAGTTTGGTATCTGAAACATCTTATTCTTGAGTTTTGTGTTGTCGCATCAAGTGGTGTACGAGTTAGGAGATCCGGTCATTTGATTTTTTTTTCAATAGTGCTAGAAGGAAGACTAAGGGAATATGAGGTGTTGCAGATGTTTAAGGAAAAATTGTTTAAGGTATTTTTGTATTGGAGATTTTGTTTTGGGTCCTCACTATGCTATGGCCAAGTTTGGTGGATGTGCATTAAATGATATTCATGATTTGAGCCGACAGTTGGAAAATACTTTCTATTTTATTGAAGCTGGAACTTATAGCGATTAAATCCTTGGTAGCAAGTATATATAAGAGATCAGTTATTTCATTTTGGTGTGTGTTCAATGTGATTTGATATATATTGCAAATAACAAAAGGGTAGTTGAGCAATTATGCACAGTTTCATTTATGTATAGGAGGATTTTGTGAAGCGAATTGAAGCAGAACATAGTAGAATTGTCGAATCTAACATAAGGTCTAGAATTCTATCTATGAGCCTAACCAGAACTGTAATTAGGCATTTGCAAATGCTACTTTCTCAGTTCAACCTTTTTGATGTAATCCAAATCTTTGTAAGGAAGTGATCCTTCCTAATTTTGAGTAGTGAGCTCTAGGCAGTGTGCCTGAATGCAAGTGCATTCCCATTTTGTAAAACACTTATATTTGAGTACTCAAATTGTGGATTGACCTCCACCGTTGTTTTTCCCCTAACAAGGTTTCCATGTAAAAATTCTTATGTTATGGTGTTGTGGCTTATTGTTTTATGTTCATGCATCTTTCTTTTGATTAAATGTTATAGGGACTTGAGAGATTAGATTTATAAAGTAAAAATTGTAGAACACTGATTCACCCCCCTCTTAGTGTTGCTTGACTTCAACAATTGGTATCAAAGCTAAGTTCCTTAGAAGAATTGTAATAGTTTGAGGTGGATCTTGGAATGTAATGGAATCTAGTAGTCTTCAACAACAACTTTTGGTGGCACTTGATGATCTTGATCAGTCTAAAGCAGAAGTCTGGGAACTGGAAGAAAATCTTAAGGATGCTGAGAAATTCATTCAGAAGTTGAAGGATCAGATTGTTAAGTCAAGGGAAAAGAGAAAGGATATATGTGACCAAATTAAGCAAAAAGAGAGAAAAAGCATGGATGATGTTCACCTAAATCAAACACTGAAGGAAATAACCAAATAATGTGAAAAGCTTGCTAGAGACAATGCTACCCTAAAGCATGAGATGGAATCTATGGTGATGAAGTTGACTAAGGAGATTGAAGAAAGAAAGAAGAATGAGGAGAATCTTGATCAGTCCTTAAAAGAAAGATCTGATGAATGCAACAAAATTAATGGAGGATTCATTCAGTTAGAAATTGAACTGCAACAATATAGAAACGATGAAGAAGAGCTTGAAAATTAGATTGTTATTCTTAGGGATGAACTTGCTACTGCAAATGAATACAAGGAGAAGTTCAAGATTAGCTCAGTTAAGCTTGATGAGCTAACTCAAGGACAAAAGAATGGAAATGACAAGCGAGGTCTTGGATATGAGAAATGAGAGAGTTCTGGATTTGGACAAAGGAATTTTAGGCAAGGAAATCTGATGAACAAAGCAAAAAGGCATCCAATAAGACAACCTAATACTCAAAAGTTTAATGGATATTGTTTTGCTTGCAATAAATTTGGTCATATGGCTGATCAATGTAGAAGTAAAATGAAATCAAGTGATCCATCATTCTCCGGTCAGTGTTTTCATTGCAATAAGTTTGGTCATAGGTCAATTGAATGAAAAAATATGTCATATAACTCTGTTAATAGAAGGAATATTAAATGTTATACCTGTGGAAGATTTGGGAATATTGATAACCAGTACAGATCAAGAAGAATTCAATGGTATGACTGGTCTGGACAGGGAAATGTTGTGTGCTTCAATTGCAACAAATATGGTCACATTGCAAGATTTTGTAGAAACAAAAATATGGATATAAGAGGTCTGACATACAAAGGAAAAAATACATAAAAAGATGACAAAGGGAAAGGGAAAGTGACTGTGGATGAAATAATAGATCAGATGAAGAAGACATGGGTGAAGAAGAGTTCCTCTGTTGCAGAAAATGAGCTAGCACTAGAACCTGCTTCTGGTAATTCCTCTAGGAATTGATTTTAGGCCTTTGGCCTAGGGGGAGCTATCAAGAAAATCCTTCAAACCCCCTACCGGTAACTGACACCGGGATGTGGATGAGTGTAGTGATTACACTAATGATCTATAGATGTTGATGAAATAGTTGGAAAGAGTATTATGTTGAGTTGAAGGTCCGCAGAAGAGTTATCTTTCATAGTATATAGAATAGGGTATCCAGATAAGTTAGGGAAAAATCATGTATTACAACAAAAATTAGGTTTGTGAGTTATACAAGGCAAGTTGAAACCCTCATTTTCTACTTTATATTGAAGAAAAGAAGGAGAGCACTTTGCATCAAAATTTTGAAAGTGTGTTTGGCAGAGGAACCCTAATCCATCAGGTACTTCAATTACATGGAGAAATTTTAGTCTAATTTGGTGTGCGGTTGAAAAAATTCTTTTTTATTCTCAAGTCATGTGTACGGAAGGAAAAATGGAACAAATCAAAGAAATGATAGAACTAGATGAGTATAGTAGTGAGAAGATTAAAGCTGAAAGAAACATGTTGTGGCCTGGTGAATTGAAATGGCTGAGAGAAGCTAAACACAAAAGCTTGGATATTTGGAGTGAATTCCCCTATTTTGTAAATGCAAAAATTGTTGAGTTCATTCTGGATAGATTGAATGACGATATTCTGACTTTGGATAAACCCTATCATATATCAAAAGAAGTTATTGGAACTATAATTGGGTTATGCAAAGTTGGGGATGTGTCAAGGAAGAAATCAATCCAAAATAAACAAGTCGAAACCCTAATTGGAGTAACTGGAGACCAAAGGGCATTGATAATCTCCAAAATTAGAGGTTCAATGACAAGGTACATTGCACATGGGATATCCTACAAAATATTTTTCAGGAATAGAGAAGGTGAAACTTTAGCAGGTGTTGTTTACATTTCACACAAGATGATAATGGAAGATCGAGATTTTGATCTTTGCAGATTAATGAAAGATCAACTGATGGAGAATGTGCAACTGACAAAGAAGATAGATTACCCTTTCAGGTTTGGTACCTTGGTTATATGCCTTGTGATGTATTTTCTAAATTTCTTACCACTAAACAACAACATAATATGGGAAGAGAGTGAACCAGTTTGCAAGTAGATTTACACATACTCTAACAATTTGGCAAACTGTGATCAAGTATATGAAAGTTTCTTTAAGGTTTTGCTAAGAAAGTTTGGGTCAATTGGTATTTCCATTTCTGTAAGGGAACTTGAAGTTGGTTCCTCCTCCAGTGAGATGGAGAGAAAGAAGAAAAGAGAAAAATAAATTGTTGTATGTACTCCACCAGCATGCAAGACTCCAAGAGTTGAAGGGAAAGGAAAAGAATAGGTGATTGTGGACATACCTAATGAATAATTTGATAAGGAAACTGAGGACACCCTAAGAAAAAAATTGGAAACAACCAAACCAGAACATGAAAAGGAAATGACAAAAGAAATTGAAGAAGAAGGTGATTTATCCAAAGAAGAGCTATTGCAGCTTATTCATGAGGAAGATGGAATGTAGAAAATTGCGAACATATGGCCTATCAGACCTTCATATGAGCAGGATATGATCTTAGGCATACTAAGTGCTCATCTTGTGCACAAACATATCAAATTGGAGAGTTTTCAGAATAATTTGCCAGAAGAAATGATTGAATGCATCAAGGAAATCATGGACACTGAGTCTCAGAACAAGGAAGAAGAAGTGATCCTACACCTAAAGAAGCAACACAAATTATCACTTACCAAGCTAAAAATGCACATGAATCAACTAAGGAAATGCATAAGCACAACAAACAACATCTATAACTATTATCTTCAATGTCCTCATGCAATCAACAAGTACAAAGAAAAGCTGGAACAAATTGAAACAAAGTTGAACAATATTGGACAAGATTTTAACATGTTTCAGGATCAGGATGGTGCAATTAAGAAAAGGATTCAAGAATTACAGACAGAGCATACAAATGTTCAAATCACTAAAGACAAGATTGCTGACACCTTTTGGAAAGTGAAGGACATAACATATTGCAGGCTGGAACAATTGATTGAGATACTGAGGAGAGGAGAAATATTAGAAGAAGGAATCACCATTCCGGAATTCCTCATCAAGATTATCAACCAAACATCTAAAAACAACAACATGATCATAATCACCAGGATTGTAGTAGAAGCATGGAAGAAGTTTCTTCCGGAGATGAAAGAAAAGTACAAAATAATTTTCTAATACAAGTACCAGTTGTATTTCTTCAAAAAAATTGAATCAGTTTTTGCATAAGTTTTTTATTACACTTCATAGGGGGAGAGAGAAAAATCTTTTATTATCCTTTTGTTATTGGTGTCAAAGGGGGAGAGAGAGTAGTGAAAATGCCTTATCAAATTCAGGGGGAGTTTTTGTCAGCTATGGTTTCTTTTTCTTGAAGTCTTGAAGGTTCTGACACTTAGTCATTTTTCACTAAGTGTTACCATCAATGCCAAAGGGGGAGATTGTTGGCATATGGCTTTTGGTGTTGTCATTGATGGAAACCTAAGTCATTGATCTAGTCCGCACTTCAGTATCTGACCATACCAGAAGATAGAGTAAAGAACAGGGTATCCCACTGAAGTTGTATCTCTTAGTCTATTTGCATTACCAGTATATCAGTTTGGGTTTTGGATATCAGGGAAGGTCGTTTGGTATCTAAAATGTCTTATTCTTGAGTTTTGTATTATCACATCAATTGGTGTACGAGTTAGGAGATCCGTTCGTTCGATTTTTTGTTCAATAGTGCTAGAAGGCTGACTAAGTGAATATGAGGTGTTGCGGATGTTTAAGGCGAAGTTGTTTAAGGTATTTTTCATATTGGAGATTTTGTTTTGGGTCCTCACTATGCTGTGGCCGGGTTTGGTGGATGCACATTAAATGATATTCATGATTTGAGTAGACAGTTGGAAAATACTTTCTATTTTATTGAAGCCGACTTATAGCGATTAAATCCTTGGTAGCGGATATATATAAGAGATCAGTTATTTCATTTTGGTGTGTGTTCGATGTGATTTGATATATATTGTGAATAACAAAAGGGTAGTTGAGAGATTATATACAATTTCATTTGGGCAGAGGAGGATTTTGTGAAGCAAATTGGAGCAAAATAGAGCAGAATTGCCGAATCTGATAGAAGGTCTATAATTCTATATATGAGCCTAACCGAAACTGTAATCAGGCATTTGTAGATGCTATGTTCTCAGTTCAACCTCTTTGATGTAATCCAAATCTTTGTAAGGCAATGAGCCTTCCTGATTTTGAGTAGTGAGCTCTAGGCAGTGTGCCTGAATGCAAGTGCATTCCCATTTTGTAAAACACTTATATTTGAGTACTCAAATTGTAAATTGACCTCCATCGTGGTTTTTCCCCTAACAAGGTTTCCACATAAAAATTCTTGTGTTATGGTGTTGTGGCTTATTGTTTTATGTTCATACATCTTTATTTTAATTGAATGTTATAGGGATTTGAGAGATCAGATTAATAAAGTAATTGCAGAACACTGATTCACCCCCCCTCTCAATGTTGCTTGACTTCAACATGTATGTTGGTAAGTTCCTATTTCATTTGGGAATTTCAAATCATAAGTTCCTTGTCTATGTTCTTTGGGAGATATTCAATTTTTTTTTTAGTTTTTGCACATCTTAATTAGGTTAGTCATTAATTCATGAAATTTCCTAGCCTTTTTGTCCTATACATTTTTATTTTGCATGATGTTTGTTGTGTAATTTTTGCACACATGCCCCACCAGAGGTGGGGACCCTCTTTTTTCTTTTACATCTCTACATCTTGGCTTGGTCAAATTTTCAGTGTTGCTCTTCTTGGGAGGTTATTTTGGGATTAAGTCCAGACTTAATTTGATGAAGGCAATATTTTGAGGCTCCAGGGGAAATTCACCTATCTTGGATTTTGAAAATGGGGATTTTGAAGTGAATTTTCAATGTTATATGTAAATCTATTTTGCACCCATGGATAAAGGATGAAAAATTAGGCGGGGTTGCTTTTTGAATTTTTTGAAGATTCCTTCTAAAAAAAAGTTATGAAGTTTAGGGGATTTTGACCTGGCTTGGATTTCGAGTAATTTGAGCTACCTTGGATTTTCTGAAATTTCTATTTTTGGAAAATCAGAGCCTCCTCAAAAATCCTGAAATTTTCCAAAAATGGAATTTTTTTTGCCAAAGTGGAAATTTTTCCCGAAATGTAACTTTTTTTTCAAAAATGAAATTTTTTCCAAAATGGCAATTTTTGAAATTTCGGGAAATCCAAGCTACCTCAGATTTTTTGTGAGGATTAAGCATTGGAAAATCCAAGCTACCTTGGATTTTCTGAAATTTCCATTTTTGGAAAATCCGAGCCCCCTCAAAAATCTCAAAAAATTTCAAAAATGGAAAAAATTTCAAAATGAAATTTTTTCCCAAAATGGAAATTTTTCCCAAATGCAATTTTTTCCAAAATGGAAATTTTTCTCAAATTTTAAAATGTTCTTGAAAATGAAAAATTCTTGAAATGGAAAAAAATTTGAAAATAAAAATTTCCAAAAATGGAAAGTTTTCTTAAAAGGCCAAAGTTTTATTCGAGTTTAATTTGGATATTTTATGGATGGGATTTTCTTTAACATGTGAGCTACTAATGATTGTATTTATTTTTTCAGGATTAAACAAATTAAGAGGGGACTTGCATATGGATTTGTGACAACAGGGAAATTCTAGAAGAGTTCAACTCAAATATTAAATGTGGGTCCTGCATAAGAATTCGTGCCCAAACTATCTACAACTGGAAGGAAATTTTGGAAGCTATTTGTACCATGTGATGTTTGCTTTATCCAATGATGATTGTTATCAAAGCCAAGTTGGTAGAATATTATTCTCATTGTTCCATGAAGTAACTGCTTTTATACAATTGGATGATGATGTATCTGGATGCCAAAACCCTAATGTAACTATTGGATGCTTCTAGAAGTGTAATTTATGCCATTGGATTGATTTAATCCTAGCCATTAAAATTATAATGTAAAATCTATAAAAGGCTAATGCCTTCTCATTTGTAAGGGGTTAGATTTTTAGAAGCTGTAGAAAGCCAGAATTGGCTAAGTTAGGACTTAGATTCTGCAAGTTAGTAGCTATAGGAGAGGAGAGAGACTGTAAATTGTTATGTACTATTGGAGAAGTTAATGCAATTGGATTGTTGAGTTGGCAAGCTTTGTGTTACGCTTTGACAGTTTATGGTTTCTTGTTCTTGATTCTCAAATGTTAGATGTTATATTTTAGTTCTTTTGCAATAATGGTGAAATGTGAATGATGTTTGATTGATCTTCGGTCTAGACTTTTGGCAATTTGCTGATTGTAGATTGTTGTGAAAAGTTAGTCTAGGCCTCATTCTATGCTTAATTCAATTGTGGATGCTTGTTTATATTGCGCCAATTATTGGGTGTGTGGATGAATATTCATAGTCTGAAAATCTTCAATTTCCTTAGAAGATTGCACCATTTCTATGTAGTTGCAGGTTTGTCCTTGATCAAGTAGAAATTGGTTTTATTGGGGATTTGTCCATTTGCAGCTTTCATCATTATTGTGATTGATCTTAGGAGTTAGTTTAGAATAGAATCTCTCTCAACCCTTTCTCTTTTGCTATTTCTTTGAAATCTGGGTTAGTTATAGGATTGAAAGCATCACCATATTGTTCCATCTGATGAAAGTATACTTCCAACATTGTTCATTTGTAAGGCCCCTTGTGATTACCAGCATTTTCACATTTATCACTAAGTTGTTTTTGCATTGTCAAGACCTGGCATTAGAAACCTTGGGGTTATCTCTTGAGGCTTGCTGATAAAGATTCACCTTTCAAGAGAGATAGGATATTATATTCTGTTTGAGTTGTTGTTGTGCATAAAACACCATCAACAATGTTCTTTTCATGATTGGCCTAAAATTCCTACAAAATTTAGTTACATTTTTTTATATTTTCAATATTGTGTTTCTTTTATATGGTTGGAAAGAAAAAATTATAATTTATTTGTAAACACTTCAATTGATAATTAGTTTTCTTATTACACCAAAATTATGATTATTTTCTTTATTTTTGTATAGATTCATGTGTTGGCCAACAAGGTAAATCTAACAATGATCCATCTCTAAACTCTTTTGGGCTACTAAGATAACACACCTTGAAGAACTTCTTTATTCCCCATACAAAATACAAAGATAATATTGCAATAGTAGCTCTCATTAGCATTCCCAAGTCCATGTGGATTGGTCTCCTTTTTTGCAAGTAGGCCAACACCCTTTTTCTCATCTTCTCATCAATATGAATGAACTCTACGTAATAGTCCAAATAAGTATTCTCACCTTGCTTAATTTCACCTCACCAAGAAAATTTTGATTTGAGGAGGCTATGAAATATTAATAGCAAAACTAAACTCAAATACCGGTTGAAAATCTATGTTTTATTTAAGATGGCTAAAATTTATGATATGTGAGGCATGTGACTTATGACCTAATGAATGAGATCCACTTATTTTATGTAGATTTATTACTCAAGATTAATAGCATATGGTTATTAAATTTGGCCATGTATGCACAAGAAAAGAATATGGTTATTCTAATCCATGAATCCATCATCTTACTTATTTTCAACAATGCTATATTTATATGAATTGTGACCCCTTTCCCACCCTCTTATTACTTAAAAAATAGGGTCAATCTTATTATAAAACCAAATATTACTCAACCCCCTAATAAGTGTAAGAAAAGTCATACTAAAATCCATAAATTTGTTAAATTCAAAACCTTAAGACAAGGCCTCTTTATTGTGAGGTGAGTAAGGGAAACATAGGATGAGAAGGTTGTGAGAAAAGGAATAGTTATTATTGTAGAAGAGATTAAAATTGGTTCATCTTACTCTAAATTTTTCCCTAATCATATGGAGCCTTACATGATATTTGCACAAATAGAAAAGGAAATGAGAAAGTGTTAGCTGGGAAAAGTTACATAAGATTTAAAATATTGTAGAATAGTAGTATTAGAATACTAAAAGAATGAAAATGATAATGATCCTTAAATTATTATTATTTTTTAAAATTCTCCTTAGAAAATGATACATATATTCACAAGAGTTTCATTAAATGGACCCTCAAGGAAAATTGGGGCTAAGAGAAAATGTTAGAAACTTAGAGTAGTACATACATAACATAGGAAATGGGTTACATTAGACCAAGGCAAGTGGTATTAAGGAAAAGATGGTGAATATTGAAGAGAGACTAAATAAAGCTGAAGTAGAGAATAGATCTTTGGAGGAAAATTTAGAAAAGGTCATCCAAATTGAGTAGAGTGATCATAAATAACTATGTGAAAAGTATAAATATGATAAAAGATGGATTCAAAGTATAAATAAATTATAACTATATTAAAATCAAGAACAATAAAAGGACCAAGACTTAGAAGAAAGGAAAATTAGTGGAAGATGGGATGAACACATGGAATGAATAGAGGAATACATCAACTTTATGATTGAAGTGCGGGAGGCCCAGATTAGTCTAGATTTTAATTGTTTATTTTTTGTGTTTGGGATCGAGAAGGTTCATAACTTGTATCATTATGTTGATAACTATATATTTTTTTTATTTTTTATCTTCTTTATGATGCTATAAAAGGCTCAGTGACATTTCAAAACCCCTTTTTATACTGATTACATCATATAATATAGTAAATAAATAAAATTAAAAAATTAGAGGGCATTATGAAAAAATAGAATGGGCTTAATAATAAAATCATCTCCTTAAAATTAGTTTTGAGAAAGCATACAATAATATTTTGTGTCCCTTCATCTATAATTATTTCTACACATTAATTGAGAATGAGGAAAGTATTTATGCAAGAATTGATTTACCTTAACACTTTGTTACAAGCCTAAGGATTTAGTATTCTGTGGAGTAAAATCAATGTTGTAAGCAATCATTTGTCTTCTTCTATCTAGATTCAAGCCTACAAATTTAAGTCCATTAGTCATGGAAAAATCTCCCTATTTCTAGCCATTTCCTTTACCTTTTACACTTCTCCTAATTCCTTGTGGCTATAGGTTAATGATAGATTGGATAAAATGTTTACTTACTAGATAACTCACTTTCCCGGGGTGTTGAAAAATTCCAAAGTTTCTCTAGTTTTTTTTAGACATGCATGTTTATTATTTTTATCAGGTTCCTTTCTAGGCCTCCTATGAAGAATTATAACTTTTTCCTAGATACTTTCTCTAGGCCAATTCTAATCAATTCCAAATACTTCACTAGGTGTCTTGAGAATTATTTTTCCTTCCTAAGATTTATGGTTATCTTGATCTTCTTGACATTCATCAACACTTGACATGGACCTATACACCAAATAAATTACTAAGGGGATTGATGAAATGAATCTTAGAATATTCCTTTAGAAATTACATATCTTTAGGCCTCCCCTATTGTCACATTCTAAAAAAAATTGGTTTTTAACTTACTTAACTAGATTCTTAGTCAAGATTATTTGCATATTTTTCTTACCAAAATTCCAAATGTTTAAGGACTAGGAGACTATTAAACCTATATTTTACAAAATGATAATACTTTAAAATGGGATCTCTATGGACCAATATTTTATTTTATGTTCTCTAGTCATCACTTACCATCGAGTTTCCTATTGGCTAAATTCCTTTGAATCATTCCTTCAAATTTTATATTTGAGCTATTCATGATATATTTTCTAAATCTACATGCCCTTGGATCTCATTTCCTAATTCTATGATCAAGCATAGCTTGATCAATTAAGATTGATAACACTCAAGAAATCATTTAACTTATCCATCCAAATATGCAATGGAATTTCTATTTAATCAAAATCAATCTTAAATGAAAAATTAGAAGTGGTATCTGAAAATGACACTTTTTGCAACCATATACTCAATAAAGTTTATGATTGGTTCTCTTTTAATCTACCTATTGTCTAAATTATTTGGAACATAATTTTTTAACCCAAGTTCACTGACTTTGCCTCGTTTATCCTTTACCAAGGATTGTATGTTGGTAAGTGCCTAGTTCATTTGGGAATTTCAAACCATAAGTTCCTTGTCTATGTTCCTTTGGAGACATTCAACTTATCTTTGGTTTTTGTAGAAGATCTTAATTAGGTTAGTCATGAATTTATGACATTTCCAAGCCTTTTTGTCTATTTTTTATTTATTTCGCATCATGTTCTTTTCATGATTGACCTAGAATTCCTACAAAATTTAGTCAGTTTTTCATATGTTCAATATTAGGTTCCTTTTTTATATTTGGAAAGAAATTTTTTATAATTTATTTGTAAGAATTTTAGTTGATAATTAATTTTCTTCTTAAACCAAAACTGTGGTTATCTCCTTTATTTTTGTATAGATTGTGCATAAGCCAACAAGGTGAATCTAGCAGTGATCATCTATAAACTCTCTTGAAACACTGAGATAACCCACCTTGAACAACTTTTTGTATTTCTTCAATTTCATCATCTTGTGTTTATTCTCCATACAAAGGCCAAAAAGAATGGTGCAATAGTAGCTCTCATTAGCATTCCCAGAGCCATGTGGGTTGGTCTCCTTGTTTGCAAGTTGACCAACACCCTTTTTTCATATTGATGAAGTTGGCCAACACTCTTTTTCCATCTTCTCATCAATATGAATGAACTCCACCTAATAGTCCAAATAAGTACTCTCAACTTGCCTTGGCTATATCACCTCACCAAGAAAATCTTGACGTGAGGAGGCTATGAAATATTAAGAGCAAAATAAGACTGAATTACCGGTTGAAAATCTTATTTCAGATGGCTAAAATTTATGAGATGTGAGGTGTGACTCATCGCCCAATAAATGGGATCCACTTCTTTCATCTAGATTTATTTTGTATATAATTTTTAAGTAATCAGTTTTTTGAGCTGCAAGTTAGACCTTTTCCCCTAGGCTTAGAATAGTTTACGAAATACCATGAACAGAAAGAGAACTATTTTGGGATGAGATTGGACAGTTAGTTTACAAAATACCATCATCACCAAATACCATGGACAGTTAGTTAAACTTTTGCCATCTTGCTCGTTGGAGCGTGCAATGCTACAAGAGTGCCAATTTTGGGCCATTCTCCGCCATACGTTGGCAACATTTCAGTCATCGTAAATGCACGAACAGATTGGATCACTCACATCACATCACACTACACAACGGTTTTCAAGAATCTGATTGGGCTCAACCTTGACATTAATTCAGTGGACCACTAAATAATTTGAATTCGTCTGTTTATGCAAATGGCCGAGCTAATTCAGTTGGAATCATCGTGGGGTGGAGATTTCTCATAAGAATCTATCCACAACAAAGAAAAGCTTCAAGTGAAAAAGGAAATGATGAAGGTCCAGGCATGTTTCTTCTGTGATTCCAATCCCATCTCTTGCGTTCGTACCAACGTACGCATGACCGCTACTAATTCCACGTAGATGCAATACAAAACCATGAAATAATGCTAGATAAGCGTGCTACAATTTTCAGCCTTCAAATAATTTTGTTCCCATTTCCTTTAAATGGTTTAAGAGCACAGAACGTGCACAAGCTTTTGTCTACTACTGCTATTTATATCATTGTTTTGAGTACATTGGTTACACCGGACAATTCAGGATATTGTCGCTCTCAAAGGTTATATGCACGCTGCAAATTGTAAGGAAAAGACAATGGAGAGTTACCCAAAAAAAATTAGGGCAAGGATTCCTGTAGTACTATTATCTACTACTATTATACAAAAATGCATGCACCTTACCATTCATTGATAGAACGTCCAATAGTAGTAATGGATGACTATTCTGGTGCATAATGACGTAATGGGTTGTCCTAATTTAGGTACTTATAACATCACAGGCCTCATTCATCATTTAGTGCCTCGCCCGTTCTGGTAGTTAACTTATCGATACAAAATTAATAAATACATTAGAGGGGAACCCAAGAGTTAAAACAATACAGTGAAGAGATTTTGGATTTTCATGTTTTAAACTCTTTCAAGTACAATATTGGAGTACAAGGCATTCGGGAATAATTATTAATAGTAGAGACTAAAATTGACTTGGTTTAGTGGTGAAAGTAGGTCTTAATGAATAGTTTATGTAGATATCCATTTTGCTGGTCAAGAACATTATCAATTATGATATACACATACATGACTATTTCTTATGATGAATAAAGGAGAAAGCTAACTCCTAGAAAAAACACACCTATGTATATAACATTATATCGTAACCCCCATCACCCATCCCACATGCTAGACAAAAGGAACTGATGAAAAGACTTGATGGACGGTTAGCCACATGCCGTCACATGTCTGTCGCTGAAAAACTGCGCGCGGCCCGACAGGAAAGTCAAAAAGGTAGACAAAACACACCTAAACGTTGCCCATTTCCACATTTTCATTTTGCAGTTTGTTGGGGAGGGACGCGTGGGCGAGGAAATGGAGTTGCAGACGGCTAAACCAGTAAAAACTTTTATTTTTTATGTACATAGGTGCGTTTTGTCTAATTTTTGTCGTGTCTGAGGAGCTAAATGTTGTCATTTTCCACATTACATTTTGCAATTTACTAGGGAGCATAAGCAATGAAATGGAGGCTGAATGAGAGCAACACATTCGATAGGCGCAACGCCAACAGGTATGTATATTCACCATTGTATATGCCATTTTGCCATTATGTAGGAACTATGAAGCACAATTGTTAAATGGGTTTCTGTGAAGCATTGAACTATGAAGCATGACTATTAAATGGGTTTTCTGTGAAATGAAAATAAAATGTTTTGTTTGCGTGTAGGGTTTTCATTTCAAATGCATAGTTGTTTATATATATTTTTTAAGGGCTTTCAAATTTGACTGTGAAGAATTGAATAACTATTGGTTGAGAAAATGGATTTTCATTGACGGGAAAATAAAAGGATTTTCATTTGGAATATAGAGGTTTTTTTGTGGGTTTTTGTATTGGCGTTTAAATTTTTCCTTTTGGTTGTTCATTGTGAAGATGAGTTTTCATTGACAGGAAAATAAATGTTGCTCCTTGTGAAAACGGTATTTTATTTGAAACACAATGTGGGTTATGAGCTGGCAGCTTTTCAAAATCAGAGTTTGGAATGGACAGAAAGCCCAAAACTATACACGTAAACAAAAAAAATTATTTTCCCATTGACATTCTCATTTTGAACAACTCTTTGCTATAGTCAAAATGGCATTTAACTTTCTTCATCTGATTGGAACAAATAAAATGCTTGCATTATTTGCAGTGTTGGAAAACACACTATCTCCTTTCATTATAAATGTAAAGGGTTGTCTCATAGTGGGTTGCTTGCTTCTTAACATGTATGGTTTTGCAACATGGAATGTTACAAAATAGTATAAATGTCTTCAAAATCACACCTTCCATTGTTGTGTTTAAATTTTAGATTATTGAAAAAAAAATTACACAAAATAGTTGTATTTTAGAAAACACAATGTGGGTTTTCAATTATTTGAATCTCCTTGTTTAAATGTAAGGGGTTCTCTCACAGTGGGTTGCTTGCTTCTTAACACGTATGGTTTTTCAACATGGAATTTTACAAAGTAGTATGAATGTCTTCAAAATCATGTACCTTCCATTGTTGTGTTTAAATAAAATGCTTGCATTGTTTGTAGTGTTGGAAAATACATTGTCTTCTCTCAAATGTTCCCTCAAATACTAGTATATTATATGAATTGGCCTTTAATACTGGTATAGTATACCGTTAGGGGAGAAGCTAAAGTTTAGACAAATGAACCTATGTATGTAATGGTATATCATAACCCACATTCCCCATCCCACGTGGTGGAAAAAATGCACCGACAAAAAGACTTGAGGGACAGCTAGCCACATGCCATCACGTGTCCATCGTCGGAAAAGGATGCACGACCAACACAAAAGTCAAAAAGCAATAGACAAAACACCCTAAACATCGCCATTTTTTGACATTTCATTCTGCCCATTTTCTACATTTCATTTTGTAGCTTACTAGGGATGGGCACGTGGGCAATAGAACCTGACACTTTATCCCACCCACCTAGCTAATGGGCATTCATTCAATAGGTATTAGGTCAATGTAGGCAGCTGTCTATTTTGGTTCTTGTACATCAAGCTAAGCCTTTGCGTGGCGCATCCCCTTTAGTGGTAGCACTCATTGTGTTGGGTTTGGATTCCTTATGTTGTGGGTGGCCCATCCCTTTTTGGAGACTATCTTCTTTGTATCTCTGTGGCAGTGAGCCCTTCGGGTTGTTAGCCCTGTTGGATAGTGAGTCCTGATCTGAACAATGAGTCCTTGTTTTGGTAGTGATCCTTGTTTCTCAAGTAGTGATACTTTTGTAATCAATTTTGATATTCTCTATAATGTGAGTTAATCCTCACTGTGGTTTTTCCCTTATTGGGTTTTCCACATAAATATGGTGTTGTTGTGTTTGTGTGATGGCTTTTAGTTTCTACACTTGCACTTAATGTTTAATCATTTAAGCAGTGTTAAGGATTAGTTTTGGTGAATGATTTAAAGTTTAAATTTTTTACAACTGATTCACCCCCCTCTCAATTGTCTTGTTCAACAATTAGAAGAAATATTGAAAAATTGACACTTGGACTAAATGGATGTAGGCCATGGTGAGTCTATAGACTCAAGAGAGATGATCTTTTCTATTGCAACTAGTGGTATATTTTTTAGAGGAGTATTGGGCATGCCTTGATGCATGCAACTTAGCATATGTGGTGAGGATGCTAGTCATTTGGGTACATAGATAACTATTGATGGAACTAGTAGAGTGATAGAGCTTAGAGACGAGCACCTTTCATCTCCCCATAGGGGATATTGTGGTGAAATTAGAGGACATATGGAGGATTTTATGCTTTTTAATCTAGGGAGTGTGAGTACTGGCCTCAAGCACAAAGGTGGTACTTGATTTACAATAGAGACTATTTAGGAGGTCAAATGTACCCATGCAAGGGAGGGCATTATATGTGGGTTGATGCAAAGAGCTTGTGCCAAGTATGACACTATACTTATGCAGACTGATCAATGAGGTGCTTCGTCTTGATAGGAGCGGTCAGTTCTTTAGCTTGACACTAGGGAATGTAGTGGTGGGGATAGTGGATCAATAGCCATGATACACATGGGGCCTGTGTTCGTTGGAACAACTATATGGGGATATGCATATTGTGTGCTACCAAGGAGAATAGAACTTGAGCCACATCATGTTGTAGATTTGGGTGTGGGAGCACATTAGTGTTTCCAAGTTAGTGGGAGACACGAAAAATAGGGCAATAGATGATATGATGGTATTTAGTTGGAGGTTGGGGCCATAATATCAAGAGGTACATAGCATGGAACACTAGATGAGGTTGATGGATGAGTTGGAGGAGGGAAATATTATCTGGAGGTTATAGTAGGAGGTGGATGATAGGGAGGAGGATGAGGAGTGGAGGAGGTACATGTTCAATCCCTACTATGTTATTGGGATGTACTCCTTAATTGAGAGGTATAGGCCAGATTGTGTGACATGACAATTTAGGGTGGTCTAGGACATCCTAGAGGGTTTTGAGAGGTTTAGGTTACTATCATGAGAGATAGGAGAGTGGGGTCCTCAGATAGTCCCTAGGGTAACTACAAACTACTGGTGACATTTGGAGGAGGCGCCTTGGGATATGCAAGGAGGTGATAATGACCTTGGGCTTACACAAAGGTACACAAATTGGTGGGTGAGTCATAAGCTAGATCCCATGGTACTCATGAGGGGAGTAGCTACAATGGGGAGTATGGAGGAATTGGTGGGAGAGGCTAGGGGGTGATGTGGACGAGGGTGATCAAATGTACTAGGTGAAAGGTGGGGGAGGACATTGTGAAGGAGGAAATAGTAGAAGAGATGTTAGTATTGAACGAAGATGGAGAGAGGGGAGAGGGAGATGAGGAGGCGAAGGAAAAGCAAATGGATGTGGATGGGGAGGAGAGGATATCTTTGAGCATGCCTCCTATAAATTACATTACACCCTCATGTCATAAGGAGGAGCAAGATGAGTAGACTAGTTGAGGAAGAGAGTAGGGTGGAAAAGTTGTAGAGGCAACTACAATAGATACAAGATGAGCTAGCCACATAAACAATGGAGAGGGATAGTTTATAGGCACAAGTAGATAATTTATAGGGAGATGTGGAGATAGTCATGATGGAGAGGGATAACCTTAGGTTTTCCTACGATGTGTGGGAGTTGGAGACGACATGACTGTAGGGGAGAGGGACCCTTAGAGGATGGATTGGGATATAGCTAGGGCTTTGAGAGGGAGAGGAGGGGGATAGTTGAGATGGAATAATAGTTGGTGTGGGAAGGTAGGGAGACATAGTACTCTAGATATTTGTATCATGCCATAGTCGCAGAGGTAGAGAGTAGGCTAGAAGCTTCTCAGAGGAAGAGAGCTCAAGAAAAAGTGGATCTCGATCGCTATGTGTACAGATGATGACATTTATTTTGATTAGTACATTGATTCGGTGTATATGTATGATGCACTATATGATGATTTATGGATATTGATTGTACTATGGATATTGATTTATTTGATGGACATTGATGGGTTTATGGATTTGTGTGATATGACATTGATTTATTTATAGATATGGATATGGATTCATGCTATGGATGTATTATGTATTTGATGTTTATTTTTTGATGTATATAAATGATTTGATGTATGTGATTTATGTGAAGTGATAACTTGATACATTATAATAAGGATTGGTGATGCAAGATGCAACTACATGTATGTTTATAAATTATAATGGCATCATAATGATGTGTTATATGTATATGTGATGATGTTTTATACATTTGATTTATGTATGGATGTAAATGATAAATGTGTGATCAATGCAAACAAATTAATATGTAATGCAATGAAATACAATAGATGAATCTAATGATATAATGACACTACATGAGGAACTTGAATGAGTAATAGAATATGATCTAAATGAATCATAAATTATTAAATGCAAGCTAAATGGTAATGAAAATGATACAAGATGCTTAGAATAACAAAATCCAAACAACCTAATGTAATTTAAATGATATGGAAATGATAGTGTAAGCCTGGGGAAAATCAGGTTCAAAAGATTGAAACTTGCACAACAACCACCGAGCTACTTGTAATAAGATAAAATTCCCAAACCAAACAATAGAAAATAAATGAGCATAAAAGAACTAAAATGAAAACAAATCAAACCAAGTATACCTCTTATGCCATAATTGAATCACTTCTATTGCCCTTCTCCTCTTTTCTTTGATGAAAATATGGAGTGTTTCTCTTAGATTTTTGAAGTGTACTATTGATTGGCTCAAGACAATAATAACAAAAAAAATTCAAAGATGGTGGTTATCAAAAAATGGAGATCGAAGCTTGAATTTATAGGTGAAGCAGTGGTGAAATGAATGAACAAGATTAAGAGAAGAATGAACAATCAAGATTGCACAAGAAAAAATCCATAGGAAACTTTCTCATTTTTAGATTTGAAATTAGTGCCACATGATTAGAGAAATTAGTGGAATGGAAGAAAAATTAGTGGGTAGAAGAAGATTGATGAAATTAGTGGGAAGGAAAGAGATCAAATTTTGAAATTAGTGGAAATGGAAGAGTCAAATTTTTAAAATCATGGAGATGTGTAATAGTTGAATTTTTGAAAATTAAAAATAAATGAAAAATAATTTATTTTCAAAACCATGCATAATTAGTTAAATTTAAACATCTAATTAATTATAGGCTATACATTAGGTTAGTGAGATTAAATAAATACAAATATTTATTTAGTCTAAGACAATGTTAATTAGGAATTAAATGATTAGACAACAATTATTTAGTCAGATGGATAATGAAATGGAATATATTAGAATAAATAAACAATAAAATTATTTAATTATGAATGATCAAGATTGCGCGAGAAAAAATTCATAGGAAACTTGCTCATTTTTAGATTCAAAATTAGTGCCATGTGATTGGAGAAATTAGTGGAATGCAAGAAAAATTAATGGGTAGAAGATCTGTGAAATTAGTGGGAATTTGTAAGAGATCAAATTTTAAAATTAGTAGAAATGGAAGAGTCGAGTTTTGAAAATCATGGAGATGTGTAAGAGTTGAATTTTCAAAAATTAAAATTAAATGAAAAATCATTTATTTTCAAAACCATGCATAATTAATTAAACTTAAAAATTTTAATTAGTTATAGACTATACATTACGTTAGTGAGATTAAATAAATTAAAATATTTATTTAATCTAAGACAATATTAATTAGGAATTAAATGATCAGATAATAATTATTTAGTTGGATCGATAATGAAATAGAATATATTAGAATAATTAAATAATAAAAAATACCTAATTATGTGCATGTAAAGGAGAAGATGGAGATTAGGGTTTAGAATAAATTAGGGTTAGATGTAGAAATTAGTTAGAATTTTTTTTCGCAAACTCGGGACAATTTTAAGTGTCTACATTTTGCCACTCTTTGAGACAATGTGATTTTTAGTGTTGTCTCAAAGAAAAATTCAGAAAAGTTTTAAATCAGGTCTTGCCCCAACATGTCCCACTAAAAGAAGGATAATGATGCCCCCTCGGGAAATTTGGTGAAAACTTTGAAAAAGTGAGGCAATTTTTTTGATAAGATAGAAGAAAATGTTAGCTAGAAGAAAAGGTTAGTAAGAAGTAGATAATAGTTAGCTTGAGTGATATCAGATGCAGAGAAGATTAACAAAAGAACTATTATCAAGAAGAATAGGTTAGTGAGAAGGGAAGAATAGTTAGTAATATGAATGGATGAAGAATGGGAAGTGATGAATAAGTCACCATGAGCCTTGATAAGTGCACATATATCATCATCGAGTGTTTTTATGTTGCAAGGGGATGACGTACACTAAGTTATAGAAAAACATGGTACAAAATGTGATCCCTTTACAAAAATAGTCACATTGTAGACAAAGAGTGTCAAGAATCAAGCTAGTAATTTAGTTACCCCTACCATATTGTCAAGAAAAACCGTAAAGATAAAATATCATGATCCATCCTTTCTTCTCTAATCACTTGTGGATATCCTCGAGTAGCATAGGAACATGGAAAAAGATAAATCAAGTAAATGATAAGACTAACTAAACCAAATGAGTCAGCAACCATTTATATCTTCTTTCCAAAGAAAGAAAATATGAAAGAGAGTGTCTAGATTCAAGGATGAAACACCTTGTATAAGACACCTAGTATGGTTTCAAGGAATGCAACAACTTGTATAAGACAAAAGACAAGAGACAACTTAGACAAAGATAGACAATGAAGGCGAGTGATAAAGATAAGAAATTGATTGGTTAGACTTGAAGACTAGATTGATAGTTTATCTTCTATTGAGTGATTTGTTAAGCAGGGTGTTTGTTTTGAAGGATGTCCTACTTGTGTCTATCCAAAGTGTTAGTTTCATTAAAGAGAAAATTTATTATTGAAGGTGGATAGTCATGGGTGTGATAAAGTTTATTATGGATTTTGGACAATTTATTATGGAAGTTGAATTTCTTATTATGGAAGGTATACTATAAGGACCATAACAAATACATATCAAAGAGACACACAAGCAAGCAAGAAATCATGGACAAGGATACAAAGATAAACATTATCTTACCCCTAGTAAAGTTAAAAACCAATTGATTTATTGACTGATTGATCAATAGATTGATTGATGATTGATTGATATCATAAAGACATATCCAAAAAAAATGTGAGGAATGGGAAAGAATATCCCAATAATGACAATGTGAAGGATCAAGGTTTACAACAAGGCTAGGAACAAAAGCAAGGAATGCTTTAGATAATGTGATAGATTGTATAGAAAGTTTGCATGAATTAGGATCATTTCATTTGAAATGACTAACCTTAGGAAAAGGTGGGATTATGGAGGGATTTTGGCTAGGTGGATTGGAAGATTAAAAAAATGACAAGAGAAAACCAAGTCTTGTGATAAGGGTAAAATGATGAGGGATTGCTTTGGTAAAGGATAGGAGACATGAGGATCATTGGATGGAGGAATTAGTATATGATCTCCAAGGTCTATATCAAATAGGAATATATTATTTTTCTCTGAGATATGGGTTTAGATAGTGTTATGTAGGCGATGATACAATGTTTAATAGACAACACATGACCAAAGAATTGACATGTCAAGAGTTCTCCAAAGCATGATTTATGTTTGTGCCCCTATCCTTATCAAGATCAAGGTAGGTAGGGAAGATGGATGGAAAGGGAAAGATATATTGGATATATGGATGGAAATTTCGTGACAAATGTATGGAAGATGAGACAACTTTCCCCTAAGTTTAGTGGTTCACATAGATAATTTCTCTTAAGCATGATTCCTATTTGCTAGGTTTTCATCATGGTACAAGTATCCAAAGTGCCATAAAATTGGTTTTCACTTTTGGATGAATTTTTCTCTTTACTACTTTTGCTTTTTCAGTTTTTCAAATTTTTTAGTTTTTTTGATGTCACACAAGATTCTTGTTTGTCAGGTTTTCATTAAGGTGACATTTTCTTTTATTTTGTATTTTTTGGATGGACTTGATTTTTTAGGTGATCATTGATTGTTATGAATCCCTTGATGGTGTTGATGTAGAGACAAGTGCCATGATATGTCAATAGTGACTATGTTGCAAGTATGAAGGTGTTGTCATTGATGTCAACAAGCTTATGTTTTCATTGGTCTCGACTATGTTGCATTCTTCTAATTATGGTTTTTGTATTGATAAAGATGTCGAGGATATTGAGAAAATTGATAAAAAGAGGAAATACCTAGGTGTTTCAGAGTTGTTCTAGGTTTGCTTCACATTTCTTTTGGGTTGAAGATTTTCTTGTGTGGTTTGGATATGTTGGTTAGAAGTATTTAGAGTTTCCATATCCAAAATTTGGACTTTTCAATCGATGTGCAGAAGAAGTTATGTTCACTAGTGTGTGAACTAATTTTGTAGTTTTGCTTATAGAGGTGTCTGGGAGAAATAGTCTTGCTCCATGTTTCTCCGTAGTTGCTCTTTAGGTCTTGAAATTTTGAAGGTATGTTGATGGTTTTGATCTATTGCATGGGTCAAGAGTATTTGTGGTTTGGCACTCCGAAAGATAGATTTTAGAGTTGCAGTGTTTGGTAGTGTAGGTTGAGTGTACTGGGTGTGTACATTCTAAAGGTGCAAGTTGTTGCAAAGGAGTTTGATGGATTTTAGGATGTTAGAGGAATATTCTAGATCATGATGAAGTGTGATGTGTGGTTTTCAAGTCATCCTTGTATTTGAGGAAGTGTGCACTTCAAATTTTAATGGTGTTTGTATGGGTAAGGACCAACCTGGTGTTTACACTACATTCAAAGATGTTCAAATATTAATGAAGGCATAGCATGGCATGTAAGAGTTTATTTGGGTCCCAACTAAGTTTTGTATTTTTCCAATTTCATTCCTATCCACCATGGGAATGCTTAGTGCTGACCTATTTTTGAATTTGTAAAGAGTAAGGTGTGTGTAGCCGACTTGAAGATGATTTTCAAGTTGTGGATTGTATAAATGTAAGGTGAGTTGATGTGAGATGACCTATGTGGAATAGAATTGAATGGTGTGATGTGAAATTAAGTGTAGAAGTGTGAAATGCAATGCAAGCTATAATGCAAGATTGTTGAATGTAGTGAGTTGGAGGTATCTTGATCTCTTGAAGGCTATGAGTGTTGTTGGAGCTATTGTGGTGGACTCTCTATTGCATTGAGATTTTTTTTCTCTATGTAACATTCTATCTTCCTTCTTTACATTTTGGAAGTGAGCCTTTCTGGATAGTGTGTCTTATTCTGGTAGTGAGCCTCTTTGTACTAGTTTTGTAATTACTTATATTGTGAGTTAATCCTCACTGTGGTTTTTCTCTTCTAGGGTTTTCCACATAAATCTAGTGTTCTCTTATGTATGGCATTGGTTGTTTGAGTTTCTATTATCTTCTTTTCATGTTTAAACATTATAACAGATTAAGGGTTAAATGAATGATGTGGATCTAACTATTGTTGAGTGTTTTGATGTTTTAATTTGATATAATTGATTCAACCCCCCTCTCCTTTTTCTTTTTCATTCAACAATTGGTATTAGAGAAAGGTTCCTTGGAGAAAATATTAACTTCTTGAGGTAGATCTAGGATGGCGAACAAGGAGATCCCTATGTTTGATGGCACAAACTATGCATTTTGGAAAGTGAATCTGAGGGAAGGCTATTTGGTGTACCTTGGATTTGATGTTGCACGAGTAGTGAAGACTATATATTCCATACCTACAAATGGAATGAGCACAAGCGATGAAATCAAGGCCTATAAAACAAATGGTAAAGGAAAGTTTGTTCTTTTGAGTAGTCTCGCAAATTCTAAATTAGTGAAAGTTATGGATCAAAAAATTGCTAAAGAGATTTGGGATAAGCTACAAAGTATTTATGAAGGTGATGATAAGGTTAAACAAGCTAAGATGCAAAATATAAAGATACCATTTGAGAATTTGTGAATGTTTGAAGATGAAACCATTACAAGTTACATGTAGAGGGTTGATGAAATTTTCAATGCAATGAGAAGTCTTGGTGTAAAAGTGAAAGAATCTAAAGTGGTAAAGAAAATTCTCACAACTCTTCCTGATTGCTATGGTGAAAAGGTTTTTTCTATTGAGGAAGTTGCAAATTTTAATACTTACACTAGATATTAGTTGTATGGAACACTAAATACATTTGAAATGAGAAAAATTGGTCTAAGAAAAGGTACAAAAGTGGAGACTGCTTTCAAGGATGGAAAATCAAAAAAAGTTGAAGATACAAATGGAGATGATCTTGATGATGTAGAAGCTAACTTTGTAAGAAAGATGAAAAAGGGAACAGTAAGTACAAAGGTAAATTACATTTCAAATGTTTGAATTGTGGAAATATAGGTCACTCTGATTCAAGATGTCCAAACAAAGTTGTGAACAATAAGAACAAGGAAAACAAAGGAAAAATTATCAAGAAAAGCTATTATGTTAGAGACAATGTTGTAATTTATGATGATGAATCTGATTATGGAGATGTTGATGATAATGAATGCTTGTTCTTGGCTTTAAAAGATAAACCTATTTCTGCTAACTCTAAAATTTGTGTGAAGGAAAATGCTCCGAAGAAAAAGGATAAGACTAGAGATACCTTGGTATCGGATTTTCATGTTAGACAGGATAAGAAATATTGGGTTCTTGATAGTGGTTGATCAAATCACATGACCAAAGACAAAAGTATGTGAAACTTGAAAAATATGATGGAGGACTTGTTAAATTTGGAGATGATTTAGGTGCTAATATTTATGGAATAGGTTCAATCGGTTTTGATGGAAAGCATAATACTAAAGATGCTTACTATGTTAAAGGTTTACGACATAACCTCTTCAGTGTTGGAAAAATGTGTAGCAAAGGATATAGTATTATGTTTCAGGATAATGGATGTGAGATTAGAAAAGGGTCTGAAACTGTGATTGCTGCTAGAAAGACGAAAGATAGAAATATCTATCAACTCAAGGGTGTTGATGGTCATTATTTTACGACTCAGATTAATGATAGCTAGTTATTATGTAATAGGATGTATCACATCAATTTTGATAACTTGGTTAGAATTAGTTTAGTTCAAGCGGTGAGAGATCTACCAAAGATTACAAAGCTTATCAATGTTGTTTGCAAAGATTGTCAATTTGGAAAGCAAAGAAGAAGTAGTTTCAATGGAAAAGAAAAATATTCTACTAGATTATTGGAATTGGTGCATATAAACCTTTGTGATCCTACAAGAGTGAGAATTTTTCAAGGTGAGAGGTATTTCATGCTATTAATTGATGATTATTCTAGAATGAAATGGGTTACCTAATTTCTTAGAGAAAAATCGGAAGCCCTAGATAGATTCAAAGCATTTAAAGTTAATATGCTTGAGAATGAAATGGATTTGAAGTCAAATGTTTGAGGTATGAGAGAGGTGGAGAATTCACCTCCAATGAATTTAACATGTTTTGTGAGAATCAAAGCATATTCATTTCACAGTCAAAGTATGTTAAAGAAATGTTGAAGAAGTTGGGAATGGATGGCTCCAAAACCGTATGCACTCCTATAGTTAATGGTTACAAACTAAGGATGATGAATCCCCTAAGGTTGATCAGAGAAGTATAGATCTATGATTGGTGGACTACTATACCTAACTGCTACTAGATCGGATATCATGCATGTAGTTTGTCTTGTGGCTAGATTTCAAGAAGATCCTAAAGAGACACATGTTGCAGTTATGAAGAGGATATTCAGATATTTGAAGGGCACTCTGGATTATGGCTTGTGGTATGTTGGGACTATCAAATTTCACAAATTTGAAGTGCCCATATTGAAACTTTTGTCTTTGCACACTTAAAAGTGTACCTAAAAATCTACCCAAGTGACCTACTTTGGAGGGTCACAATTCAGAGCTAGTTGATTTTTAAGCCAAACCCATTTGTGGACACATTCAATGGACATATTTGAATGTGCATGTCAATTTTTAGCTTCCCATGAAGAGTTTTGACAGGGTTTTGAAAGGAAAAGCTGGAGGTTTTTGACACTTTTCTGTTGTTTGCAAACTCTTAGTTTTGCGAACTAGCCTCCTGTTCGAGTGAATATTTCACAATTAGATGATTTTCAAGTCAAAACGATTGTTGCTCTCAATTCTCCATGCATTCATGTACTCCCCTGTCCAATTTTAGAGCTTCATGTTTTTATTTTCTATTTTTTCGAGATCAAAAGCAAATTAGTTTGTGCTGATTTTACATCTGCATTTCAGGCATGTTTCAAGGTGGTCAACTTTGACCCCTAATATCTTGTGAAGTTTGATGACTGAAGGAAATCCCTCTTGCACAGATACTCAGTGTACCTAAGTGAGCTTGTGTTACTATTGGTAGCCTCCCAGAAGATGGTTTGATATTTTTTCAAAGTGGTGACTTGCGAGCCTTGATTGGTTTTGAATAGGTACAGTTGTAGAAATGCCTGAGTGAGTAACTTTGTCAATTAATATATTTCACCTAAGAAGACATTTTTCCAAACCATCCTTTGCACTCCATTCTTGGGTCAAATTTATACATGCTTGTTCAGTTTCAAGCTCCCAGGATAATTTTTGATGTGTTTGTTAATCATTTTCTGATAGCAACAGGGCCAAAAATGGTGTTCTAGAAAGTTTCAAATTTTATGATTCTAATGACAACCCATTTCTTGTTTTGGTCTAAAACCTATACATCTCCGTTTTCTTCAAGAATGGAGGTCATTTGTTACATTATTTTAATGTACTCTTGTAGCAAACACATCCCGAAGGCCAGTTTACAAAGGAGGTACTTGAATTTTAAGGGTTGGGAAAAAATTGAGGAAATGGGTTTTCTCTAAATACTTGATTATGATCCTACACAAGTTTTCATGGCTCTAGGTTTCTGGGTTTTCCTACAGTGCATTTTCTCCAAATGGTCTGCAAGCATAATTAAAAGTCACAATTTTTTTTAAAGTTCAAATGTTAATATTTAAAATATTTTGAATATTTTAAATATTGTGCAAGGATAAAGCAGGAATTTAGGGAAAACATAAAGTGCACTTTCAAATGTTTTTAATCAAAGCAATTTTAATTCTTGCTTCTGATTGGTCCAGAGGCGGCTTTCACTAATGGGAAAATTCATTGCCAGTGGCTGATTTGAAACTTGTCACATTTGACATTGGCGTTAGCAAAGGAATTTGAAACTTATTGTGTTGTGATAGAGCAACCATTGTGTTTGATGAATGACTGTCTATTTGATATTTTAATATAAACATTGCACGACTTGAGAATATTTGTGAAAGGAAATTTTTATACAAGATTGTGAGGCCGTGATTGGAAATATCTTTGTCTTGATGCCAAAGTTTAAAATAGAGCAGTGGTGTGGCTATGTTGAAATGATATCAATTGTAGTCATTTGGAGCTCGTGAATTATATGTTATGCTTTAATTTTCTTAGTTGTAATAGGAACTTTCAAATGTGAAGGTACTATCAATTGGGTTTCTCAAGTAGCGCTAAAATTCATGGAGGCACTCCATTTGTTCAGATTATTGTGCCTTGTGGCAAACCAACACTCATAGTATTGATAGAGGAAGATATTGTTTTGTGATCAACTACTAAAAAAACTTGTTGAAGTTGCAGTCAAGCAAGAGCAATTTAGGGTAGATGAAAAATCAACGATAGAGAAAAGACCAGGCTACGTGGAGGGATTGTGCATACCGTGTCTGGTGATGATGTCAAGAAGAAGGTTGTGTGATGTGCGAGACTTGATTGTGTGGCAGGTGGGATCACAAAAAATTAAAGGCATGGGTAATGGTTTTTAAAAGCCCGATAGAAATATTCAAAGGCCATTGCATTAAAAAATGCAATATATTTAAAATTAAGTGTGCCCGATGATCTTGTCAGATAAAAAATAATAAAAGTGTGTGGGCTGTAAAAGAAAGAAGGCTATGATGGGCTCGAGAAAGAGGTGAATTTTTATTTTCCAGATGGTTTAAAATGTTCAAAGGATTAAATACTATATAAAAGAAAAGCTTTTAAATATTAAGTGAAAATCAAAAGATTTACAGGTAGATAATATATTATCTAAAGCCCCTGTCATTTAAAAAGCAAATATTTCAACTGAAGATAAAGGGTGAAGTATTTTTATTGCTGGGTAATAAAGTGTAGAGTGGAGTAATTAAAATGGCACAATGAAAAGTAAAATAAGATAGGCAAATGTTTTGATGGGAATATCTAAAATATTCAAAAGCTTTACTATTTAAAAACAATGCTTTTAAATATTACAAAAATTTAAAGGTGGGTTGCAAGGTAAATGGCAAGGGCAATAATTTTATTTTGCCTAGTGAGATAAAGTGAATTAAATATTCATTGATTAAGAGGTTATTCTGTGCTGGAAAATAAAAGTAAAGTGTAGCATGGTAACACAAAGCAAAGCAGGGGAATTAAAAAAATTCACGGACAGAGGTATTTTTACACAACAGGGTAAAATGGTGTAGTTTTATTTTTCATGAAATGGGGAGTTTTTCTGTTGAAAGAACAAAGCGTGAATTTCCTATTGCAGAGAAAAGGAAAAGTTTGTTGTAAAGGGAAGAGAGAAGAGAGAGGATTTACATTTTTGTTGATTAATGGTGGATGAAGCTTCCAAGTGTCTTCAACGGATTAACTTCTGGAGCTTTCCTTTCTTCTATATATTCTCATTCTTCTCTCATTGTAGAGGGTTCTGAATTTCTGTATGGGTTGGGTAGATAGAGAAAGTTTGAGTTTGAGTCATGAATTGAGTCTGTAAGTTGTAATTGCTGATTTCATGAGTAAATATCAGTCGATTTGTGAAAATAAATCAAGAATGTCATCAAATTGTCTCCAAACTTGTACACATTTGATCATATGAATTCAATAATACAAAGTATGTTTGAGTTTTTCATCTCAGTTTCCCTAAGATTTTTTTTTTTCATGGGTCTATTTCAAAGAAATTGTGAAATTACTTTGAGTAGATAATTGTGATTTCAAGTGTGCAGGTTGGATCTATAAGAAGAATTTGATTGACAATAGGAGTGGATTTGTTGGTGTAATGCATTAGCAGTTTGAATCCACTGATTGAAGTTTATTTGCTGATGGATTCTTTTTATGATTATGCATTTGACTCCATGGCCCAAAATTAGGCACTGATTTGCCATTTAGCTTAGTGCATTTCATAAACAATTCATAAATTCAAAATCATTTTAAATCCTTGTTTTTTGGTTGAAGTTTAGTGTTGAATTTTGCTTCCCAATTATTGAGTGAGTGTTGATATACCAAAAATTTATCCAAATTTGAAGTTGTCAATGCTTTCCTTGGTATAATTGAATTGGGAATTATTTGCTATAAAATGCAATGTCTATGTATAATTGAATTGATTTTTAGGCATTGTAAAGGGAAACCCACCTTGGTCTTGTAGAGCCAAAAGTGTAGGAGATTTTAGTCTTTGACTGAATCTTGCCAGTTGGCCAAATCCCTCTTTGAGTCTGAACATAAGAAATTGGCTATTCTTTAGGACTCATTGGACCAGTTCGATTTGGAACACCAACATAATGGCATCTCTGCTAGAGAGAATATGAGAAAATTATGAGTGAGGAATCTAGCCTTAAGAGTCATTTAAGATTTAATACAGTTGGAACCGGAGATTTGAAAATTGTGGAATCATATTTTCCCATTTGATTCACCAATAGAATAGCGATTCTGTTGGGGAGAATTTTGAATCTCCAATTGCAGACTATTATTTCATAGTCATATTATTTGCTATTGTGAATTTGATTCAAATATTAAAGGATTTCAAACCCAGAGAAAGAAATTGTTGTAGTGAACTTGAAAGTTTCATGATCTATGGTGCTCTACTGGTGAAAGGAACTTAGAAAGAAATTTATTTGTGAAAGAACTTCATGTTGTTTGAAGTCCAATCCTCTATGAAGAGAGGTGGTGACACTATCAAAAGAACCTAATGAAGAGGTGAATACAGTTCTATATCTACAAATATTTCTAGTCAGGAAGAGCAATTTGTAGTAGCTGCAACATTTTTAGGTATTCTTCACTTTTGGTTTTCAAGAAAATTGTGTGTAAAAACCATATTTAAACGTCTTAGAAAAAAATGATTCCCTATTGAGTGAATTAGCACTAACAAAGGGAAAGGGTAGTAATATTGAGTTTGCACACTCCCATTTGTTGGATCTGTTATATTAAATGCAATTGCAGTTCCATTGAAAGATTTTGTCTAGTATTCAAATATTTGCTAGTGTGGATGGTTAGAATGAACTTGTATGTCTTAGGGATTTCCATCCATTTGCATTATTGTATGTTTCAAGCCCAGGTTATCACCATGTCAACAATTTTCATAGTAATCCTTCATTTGGTCATGGTTAAGATTATGCACAATTAGTTAAACCCATATTTGCATATATCCATGGATCATCAAGATAAAATAGCCATACCATTAGACACCTTAATACAACTTGTCAAGAAGCTTCAAAAGTCTGATAATCCTTAAAAATTTGACACCCCAAAGTACAAGAACCCATGTGTTAACAAGCCTAGGTTTAGTTGGGAATGGAAAATTGTGTTCGAAAAGGGAATTAAAGAGATGGGTAAAAGGCACTAGATGTCTCTACAAGCCTAGTTAAGAGATAATCATACTATATCTACTAGCCAAGTTAATGCACCATTTTTTAATTCCTTTGATCCATTGTATAATCAATTAGATTTTTCATGGGTTGATTACAAAACTGAGAGTATGCTAGCTGAAGTCTATAAGAAGATGCCTAAATTTAATGGATGCAATGTGTGTGAGGGAGATGTACATGTCCAAAAAATTTCTAGATTCATGGAGAAACATTCATTTGGATATTAGGATATGTGGATGATATTTTTTGACAGATCTCTTGAAGCAAGAGCTTAGGGATTGGTACCTAAGTTTTCCTAAGAAATATTTTTCTTGTTGGGATAAAATAGTGAAGGCTTATAGAAAATAATTTGCAAGAAACCCTTATGACCTTGTCATAAGGATAAAGCCAATTAGAAAACAAGATGAAGAGTCAAGCATTGCTTTCAGTCACAAATTTTCTATTGCTCTTTCACTAATCCCTAAAAATTTTAGACCTAGTACTCTAGATTGCATTCATATGTATTTTGAAGCCTTTGAGGAGAGATCTAGTGCATGGTTAAAAGATTTTAGGATATTGAGTGTGCAGATGGCTTACACATTTTTAGATGATTTGGATAAAAGAAGGAATGAATATGTGCAAAGTTTGTTGTCTTCAATTGTGGATAAACATGCTGATAACACTAGTAGCTATGTGAATGCAAATGATCAATTGTTTTTAGTTTTAAATATAGATAAATGCATACTTGAAAAGTTAGGAGATAAGAATGATGCATCATTAAGTGATGAGGAAGTTGTCTTTGAACGACCTACAAAAGAAATGTACCCAACTGAAAATTGCATCCATAATGATGAAAGACATGATGAGATAAATGAAACATTTGAAGTTTCTTATATCTCCTTTGAAAATGCAAAAATAAAGAGCAAATTTTCTATAGCAATTGAAGGCTGCAATGATGCATATACTTTCCTCAATGATCATCTTAGTTCAAAATGTGTTGATGATACTTTCCCTTCAAGCAATGAGTGTGATGTTGCAAAGAACAATGGCATTCCAAGTTTGTTAAGCCAAGAACATGATGAGGGATATGAATTAAATTTAATTTTTGCAAAGGATGTGCAATCAACAATGTTGTGGTACAATTGATCATGTCAACTCTACAATTGAGTGTAGCTTTTATGCAAGTCTTCAAAATGAGACATTGGGATTTGCTGATTTGAGAAATGTTGCTGAGAATGTTAGTGTATCAGTTGCAAATGATAAAGTATGCAATGAATTTCAGCTAGCAAGATCAACCACAAGTAGCTGCAATGAAGAAATCATTCATGGTTTTTAGTTTGATAGTGAAAATGTCTATGTCTATCCTCAAGAGGATGTAAATGAAAAAATCAATGAAGACATCCATTCTAATGTTGAAATGCAAAAAGGTGTGGATTGTTGTCATGACAACCCAAAAGTAAGCAAGAATGAACAAATGGACAACCTATTCTTTGTGACGGGTTGTGGCAATGCTTTTCACAAGGTTGTTAGCAATTCAATTTCCTATGATTGGGAAAATCTAGTTTATGATCAGCCCATTGAATTTTTAGATTTTTTTGGTGATGACATCATAACATGACCTGATTTACAGTTTGATAATGCATTCAATTCTAGTGAAGGTCACAAAGAGGAAGTGGTTGAAATAATTGATCAAAATAATGATCTATTCTGCAGTGAACAAATTTCAAATTTGTTGACCACTAAATATCATAAATGTGCACATGTTAATAACTCTTAGTTGTTGTGTGTTGCCCCTATTGTTTTTGATAGTAATGATAATCTTCAATATGCAAGGTATGATGCATGTGTCTTTGATCTTCCTTCCAGTTATAGACCAATTGATCAACATGATGATAATGTAGATGAAGACAAGAAACTATTTGATTATAATGATGCATTGTGTGATGAATATAAAAGTGTGCATGTTGATGCAAACTTTGAAATCTGTTTTGACGAGTTTGAAGCAGTAGATGACCATGAGGTTTGTGTACCAAATGAGTCTAGTCTTGAAGATTTTAATGCAGATTTGGACAAGTTTTCGTTTGTTGATTTAGGTGAGCCTAGTCATGAGTCTTTTCATATAGATGTGGAAGTTGATTTCAAAGAGAAATCAAATTATCTTTTTGAACCAGAATTGTTCATTCTTGAGCAAGCTTGGGATGTTGAAGATGTTGATATGTTATGTTCAGAGGATAACAAAGTGAGTAATGATGAGGATAAGTTAGAAATCCTTGATGACTCTCTATACCAGCATGATGGAGGACAGTCGCAGAGTGTGCCAATGAATGAGTGTATTTCTTTACATACACTTGGAGATAGTTTGCATTATGTGCAAGATCTTCTGGTAAGTTCTTGTGATAGTTTCACCTTTGATATGCAAACTAGTGATCAGATTGAGCTTAATGGTACCAACCATGTGGCATGATGTGAGTGCTACTTTTGTCAGTTGGAGGAAGTTTTCATAAATGTGGCAATGCGCAAGACATTGAAGAAATTTTTTTTTAGCTTGAGAATGGTTTATATGATGAATATGATAAATTGTTGCCACATGATAATCAACATTTTGAGAGTGTGCCTGACTTTTAGATGCATAGTGATTATGAACATGTTGATAATGTTGAATATAATAAGCCATTAGGAGATTCCAACATGTTTAATCAGGTAGATGGTAGTGACATGACCTATGTGATTTGGTTGCCACTTGATAATAAAGATGAGCAAGAAGCAATTTTCCACTTACACATAGGAAACTTGATACTTCTGTTTGCAGAAATGCAGTCACTCATATTGTTGTGGTGTGACAGAGGCAAGCATGAGTTAAGGGAGATCAGCTATTTTATCAAATTGGTGTTTGAAAGAGGTAAATATTAACTCCCCTTTTTCATTTGGTGGCCTAGGGTAACCAAGTGAAGCTGAAAAAGAAGGTTGAATAAAGGAGTAGTTTGACAACATTTGATGGACTCAATATTTGGTCTACTCCCTAGAGATTTGAATTCTTGCTATGCCCATGGGGGGCATACATCCCCAGTCGGAGCCACTATTGGGATTGTCAAATTTTGTAAATTTGAAGTGCCCATATTGAAAATTTTTCCTTTGCATACTCAAAAGTGCACCTAAAAATATGCCCAAGTGACCTACTTTGGAGGGTCACAATTCGGAGCCAATTGATTTTCAAGCCAAACCCATTTGTGGACACATTCAATGGACATATGTGAATGTGCATGTAAATTTTCAGCTTCCCATGAAGAGTTTTGATAGGGTTTTGAAAGGTGAAGCTGGAGGGTTTTGGCACTTTTCTGCTATTTGCAAACTCTCCATTCTACGACATGGCCTCCTGTTCGAGTGAATATTTCACAATTGGATGATCTTAAAGTCAAAATGATTGTTGATTTCCATTCTCCATGCATTCATGTACTCCCCTATCCAATTTCAGAGCTTCATGATCCAATTTGCTATTTTTTCAAGATAAAAAACAAATGTAGTTTGTGCTGATTTTATTCTGCATTTCTGACATGTTTCAAGGTGGTCAGCTTTGACCCATAATATCTTGTGAAGTTTGATGATTGAAGGAAATCCATCTTGCATGCATACTCAGTGTACCTAAATGATCTTGTGTTTCTATTGGAAACCTCCTAGAAGATGGTTTGATATTTTTTCAAAGTGGTGACTTAGCCTTGATTGGTTCTAAACAGGTATAGTTGCAAAAATGCTTGAGTGAGTAACTTTGTCGATTAATATATTTCACTTCGGGACCCCTTTTGCTGAACCATATTTTGCACTCCATTCTTGGGTCAAATTTCTACATGTTTGTTCAATTTCAAGCTCCTAGGATAAGTTTTGATGTGTTTGTTAATCATTTTCTAATCATGACATGGCCAAAAATGGTGTTTCGGAAAGTTTCAAATTTTGTAATTCTAATGACAACCCATTGCTTGTTTTGGTCTAAAACCTCTACAACTCCATTTTCATCAAGAATTGAGGTCATTTGTCACATTATTTTAATGTACTTCTCTTGCAGCAAACACGTCCTGAGGGCCAGTTTACAAAGGAGGTACCTGAATTTTAAGGGATGGGAAAATAATTGAGGAAATGGGTTTTCTGTAAATAATTGATTATGATGTTACACAATTTTTTGTGGCTCTAGGTGTCTCGGTTTGCTCGTAGTGAATTTTCTCCAAATGGTTTGTAGGTGTAATTAGAAGTCACAAAAATTTATAAAGATAAAATGTTAATATATAAAATATTTTGAATATTTTAAATATTGTGCAAGGATAAAAGAGGAATTTAGGGAAAACATAAAGTGCACTTTCAAATGTTTTTAATCAAAGTAAGTTTAATTCTTGCTTGTGATTTGAAACTTGTTGTCGATATTGGTGTTAGCAAAGGAATTTGAAAATGATTGTGAGCAACCATTATGTTTGATGAATGAGTGTTTATTTGATATTGAAATATAAACTTTGCATGGCTCGAGAATATTTGTGAAAGGAAATTTTTATACAGCATTGTGAGGCCATGATTGGAAATATCTTTGTCTTGATGTCAAAGTTTGAAATAGAGTAGTGGCATGGCTATGTTGAAAATGATATCAATTGTAGTCATTTGGAGCTCGTGAATTATATGTTATGCTTTAATTTTCTTAGCTGTAATAGGAACTTTCAAATGTGAAGGTACTGCCGATTGGGTTTCTCAAGTAGTGCTAAAATTCATGGAGGCACTCCATTTGTTCAGACTATTGTGCCTTGTGGAAAACCAACAATCATAGTATTGATAGAGGAAGATATAGTTCTGTGATCAACTAATAAAAAAACTTTTTGAAGCTTCCATTGGAGAAGTTGTAGTCGAGCAAGAGTAATTTAGGGCATATGAAAAATCAATGGCAGAGAAAAGACTAGGCTACGTGGAGGGATCGCGCATATCAAGAAAGTCTAGTGATGACATTAGGAAGAGGGATGAGTGATGTGCGAGACTTGGCTGCATGGCAAGTGGGCTCACAAAAAATTAAAGGCATGGGTAATGGTTTTAAAAATCCTGATAGAAATATTCAAATGCCATTGCATTAAAAAAAGCAAAACATTTAAATTAAGTGTGCCCGATGATCTTGTCAGATAAAAAATAATAAAAGTGTGTGAACTGTAAAAGAAAGAAGGCTATGATGGGATTGAGAAAGAGGTGAATTTTTATTTGCTCGATGGTTTAAAATGTTCAAAGGTTTTTACTATATAAAAGAAAAGCTTTTAAATATTATGTGAAAATCAAAAGATTCACGGGTAGATAATATATTATCTAAAGCCCCTGCCATTTAAAAAGTAAATATTTCAACTGAAGATGAAGGATGGTGTAGACATCCAAATTTGGACACTTAATTTATCCAAATTTACCACTTTTCATTTAAACATCCTCTTATCCAAGTTAATTAAGTAATATTACTATTATTTAATTAATATCCTTAATTCTGCCAAATCCCTAAGGTATTTAATTAATAATTAAATACCTTACCTTTTTATCAAATGAATTAAATAAATATTACATTTATTTAATTTCTCATATGTCATTTTCATCTAATCCTAAACCATCTCCTAATCTCTTCATTAAGGATGTGCACATGCCTAATCCTTGATTAGGATATGTCACATCCTCCAACTTTTGCAAGTTGTCTTCTATCCTCATTAATCTCTAATTATCTTCTAATTACTGATTAGTTAATCTTAATTAGTACCTTGGTCAACTCTCCCCATCCCCCAAGGAATTTTTAATTCCTTTTTATTCACCCTAGGCTTCTCTCTTCCCCATGTAAATTTTTAATTCACTTTTATTCCTCCTAGAATCCCCTTTTCCTATGCATCTTCTAGAACCTTTTGACTTGTTACATCAAGTCACATGTGACAAACTCCCACCTTTTTGAAAACCCTCTCTTATCCACTAGATTCTTCCAATCATTGTGAATTTTTAATTTTCTTTTATTCTCCCAAAAATTTCCCCTTCCCCATGTGATCATTAAAAGGTCACATCAAAGTACTTGGAAGGTACTTGTCCTTCCTCCACATCATGTACCTCTCTTCCACATCACCTACACATCATCTCACCCTTAGCCATCTCACAATCTACATGTCAAGATGTGAAGGCTTGTGAGTCCTCAACTCACCTTAGCCCTTCATTTTGGCCTTGTTGAATAAATCCCAACCATTGAATTCTCTAGAGAATTCAAGTTTCTCTATAAATACCCCATCCTCTAAGGCATTTGGGAAGACTTAGCCATTTTGCAATTAAATGCTGCCATTTTGTGCACTCATCTAGCCTTCAATCTCATCCATTTTCATTTGCATCCAAGAACATAGTTAAGTCTTGCATTTATCCATATCAAGAGCCATCAAGGAGCATACAAAGCACATCAAAATCAAGGGCCAACCAAGGAGTTTCAGCTGCAAGAAGGGAGGTATATCTATTTAGCATCATTTAACACTTTCCTATTTGCATTTACAAATTTCTTAGGCTAATCTTGAGGTGTTTCCTTATGTTTTTCCATTACATTTTAATTGCTTAGAAAGGGTTAGACATTTTGGATATAACATTTCTGGCATGCTCGGTGGGACCCACAAGTGGGTTCGTCAATTTAACATTCGTTGTTGTTGAGTTTTTGAAGGAATATGTCGTGGAAGGGTGACTACACCCCTGATTTTTCACAGTGGGGCAACTACGCCCTTTATTTTCCACAGTGGGGTGACTACGCCCCTGATTTTCTGTAGAAGGGCGATTATGCCCTTGATGTTCCATAGTGGGGCGACTGCACCCCTGATTTACTGCAGAAGGGCGACTGTGCCCCTATTTTTCTGCAGAAGGGTGACTACGCCCCCTCCTTGACTAAATTTTTTGGCTAACACTTTTCTTGCAGAAAGGTGACTACGCCCCCTGGGCTAAAATTTTTGTGCTAACACTTTTTTGCAGAAAGGCGACTACGCCCCCTGGGCTAAAATTTTTGGCTAACACTTTTCTTGTAGAAAGGCGACTATGCCCCCTGGGCTGAAATTTTTGTGCTAACACTTTTTTTTGTAGAAGGGCGACTACACCCCCTGGGTTGAAATTTTTGTGCTAATACTTTTTTGCAGAAGGGCGACTGCGCCCCTGATTTTTTGTAAAAGGACGATTATGCCCCTGATTTTCCGCAGAAGGGCGACTACGCCCCCGATTTTCCGCAGAAGGGTGATTGCACCCCTGATTTACTGCAGAAGGGTGACTGTGCCCTTGATTTTCCGCAGAAGGGTGACTGTGCCCTTGACTTACTGCAAAAGGGCGACTGCGCCCCCTTGTCACCACGAAGCAACACATTTTTGAAAGGTAAAACTATCATTTTGGCTTCAATTTTTTGCTATTTTCAAATATTAACCCCCTAACACCGTTCTTGCAAGGATATTGGTGTTTATGCTAACTTTTTGCAGCATATTCTTGTGAAGTTGATGAAGAAAGTGGGATAAAACATCTAACATTTGCTTGCAGGGCTATCCATTTGCTCAAACTTTTTAAATTATCATTGCTATTTGCATTAATCTAAGAACATAGTTTAATTAAGGGGAGTAATATTCATTGCTTGTTGTGTCTATCTTTTTGTGTTACCCAAAGAGGGCATTGGTTTGTTTTCACTTTCCCCTTGCACTTCATGTGAGCCTGGGGAGTAGTTGGAAATGATTAGTGCTTTCTTTCTAGTGGGACCTACTTGGAGATTTCATCACCCCAAGGGACGATTCCAACCACGTGTATCAGTGGAGTATACAAAGGGGGGAGAATGAAAGTTGTACCCCAATCCAGTCACGTCGTAATTGGCAGAGTGTCAAAGCTAGGGTGATACCTATATAGACGTGAAGAGTTGGTCCGAGCCCTTCAGTATCTCGCTGGGGTTCCCAACTCATGCTTGTGATGGGCTGGTGTTCACGGTTGTGCCTCACATATCGAGAGTATATCGAGGAATCCCTAGACACCTTGTGCATCCTAGATTAAGACCCCTTTGGTCATACCCTTAACACTAATCATAGGATTGTGTTTGCTTGGAAGTGTTTTCTTGTGAGAAACCAGTGAAATTTTTGACAAATTGGCCTTATCATTGTCATTTTAAAGTCCTTGCCATAGTCATTTTCATCAAACCAAGTCCCTAATTTCTGCAGAAGGGCGACTGTGCCCCTGATTTTCTGCAAAAGGGTGATTATGCCCCTGATTTTCCACATAAGGGTGATTACGCCCCTGATTTACTACAAAAGGGCAACTGTGCCCCCTAATTTTTTGCATAAGGGTGATTGCCCCCCTGATTTACTGTAGAAGGGCAACTATGCCCCTGATTTACTATAGAGGGGCGAATTTTCCCTCCTGAACACCCAAAATCGCCCCATTTGGATCCGTTTAGCCTCTAAACTATCATTTAATCATTCCCAACTGTTATCTCATCATCCCAAGCCTCCTTTTTGTCACTCCAAGCCTCCAAAAACCTCCATTTGATCAATTTAAACCTCCATCTTATTGTTCCAAACCTCTGTTTAACCATTCTAAATCCCCATTCATTCTCCACAAATGTCCCCAATCCATTTGCTCATTTTGAATTTTCCCATAATCCATTTAAAAGCCTATATCATCACCTAGTAAACATCAAATTTTTACCATTTACGTCACCAAACCCGTACCTCATAAACACCACCCACAATCAAACCGCCTTAACCTTGTGTTACAAAGTGGTTACCCAAATTGACCCTAGTGCTTAAATTTGATTATTAGTCGTTAACTTTAACCCCAAATCAATTTACGTCCATCTTGAGGTAAATTCGGTGTCATAAGTTATCATCCTTGACCCAAATCAATCCATTTCTATCTTGAGGTGGATTTGGTGTCGTGATCATCTACTTAATCAATCAACACGCTAGGTTACTAAAGGTAACTTTCTTTGATTAAACTCAGGGGCTCTCAAATCTTTCATCATCCAATCATACCCATCTAATCATCCAAATCTATCAAATCCAATCATTTAGTCAAATCATCCAATTACCCAATCAATCAAATCACATTCGTTCTATCACCACAATCCTATCCAATTCAATCTATCCAATCAAAATCCAATCCAATCCGATCTATCCAATCAAAACCCGATCCAATCAAAGTCCAATCCAATTCAATCTATCCACATAAGATTTGATCTAAATCCAAATCCTCCTCTCATCTCGTCAAAATCGAATCTCATCCAATCACAATCAAATCATTCGCCAAAGGCATCTTTATAATCCACCCATAGCACACTTGCATGTCCGTTCAAACTAGGTCACAAGTTAAGAAAGAAATGGCACAACAACAAGGTCAAAATTCCCAAGCAAACATGACTCAAGACCTTAACAACAATACAAACCCCACCAATGGTGCCAATATTGTTCAAGATCCTAATAACATCCCCCAAGATCCTCATAATGGTACTTCATCACACTCCAACACTGAAAATCAGAACAACTCACCACATGGTGAAGAGAGTATGGCTAATCAACCCGAACTCACGCTTGAGGAATATTTTAGTAATCCTGCCAATGCACAAATGACTAACCGTCTATTTGAAAAGCATGGGGAGGAAATTTTGGCCCACCTAATTGAGAAGGGTGTCAAAACTCCCTCAAGTGTTGACTTATCCAAATATAGGGGCTCCACATCTAACGTACCCCAACATTCACAAAATGCACTGGAGAGTTCATACATCCCCAATGTTCCTCCAGTTGAGGGGTGGCATCAACCTGAATTTGGCAATGATGTGCTTTATCATGTTAACCACCCCCCACATGCTCCAATCTCAATTATGAGGAATCCTCAAGTGCCTGATCCCAATAGTCCTCTCATCTATGGTATGCCACAAAATGTTCCACAACCCATGCCATTAATGCTAACAACACCACCTCTTTCGAATCAACCTACTGTCAACATTGGGGGGGGCCTTTACCGCATTGCTTCCCCCTCCTGGGGCTATAAATCCACAATCGCTTTCATATACATCTCAACAACTTCATCAATCCAACCTTCCACCTCAATTACCTCCGCAAGCCAAGTCCCAAACGAATGTTCTAGTTGGTACCCAACAACCTCCTTTACAGAATACCTCAACGTTATCTCAGCCACTTCATCAGCAACAACCCCCCCATAATGCTTTGGTTTCTTCTCAACAACCACCATACCAATCACAAGGAAATCCATCACGACCTATCATTCAAACCATATCCCCATTCCTTGCATCCATCTTACGTCCACAAACTCAACCACAACACAACACCCCATCTCGGCCCACACAACAGTTGACATCACAACAACCCCCTCAACACTATTACTATCATAATCAATAGAAATTTCACCAAGACCCACCTTATGTGGCCTCCCAACAATCACAACAGTACTTTCAACACCCACAAATCAATCCGCAACATCCCATCCAAGCTCCTCAATAGGATACCTCACACTTCTATCAAACAAATCCATACTATACCCCACAACAACAACCCCCGTACCAACAAAATCCCCTGGCTTATCAACAAGGCATGTCATCATTCAACTATCAAAATTCATACTTCAATAATCTGGTGCTCTCTCAATAAGATCCTTTATCATCCTATCATCAATATCCCCCCAACCAGCCACCGGTCCACTTGGATCTATTGGAAATCAAAGCCGCTCTCAAAGACCTTCAAGCCGGGGCTGGAAAACAATCATTCAAATTTGAAGACATATGCCCATATCCATTTGATCCCTCCATCTCATTAATCCTATTTCCTAAACATTTTTAAATACCAAAGTTTGATAAATACAAGGGAAACAAAAACCCTAAGGCTCACTTGTAGGAATTTTACTCCCAGTGTCAAGAGGTCATGCACAATGACAACTATCTCTTATGCCTATTCCCATGAAGCCTGACAAGCCACGCCCTGGATTGGTTCATGACCCTCAAAAAAGGGTCCAGAAAAACTTTTGCAGACTAGTTAAAAAAATTTGTATCCTACTTCTCTTTCAATTTGGAGAAGGACACGGACACCTTAGATCTCCTCAAAGAGAAACAACGTGAGGGGGAAAACCTTTACTAGCTACCTACAAAGGTGTTGTGCATTAGCAAGCCAAATGAAGACCCCTCTAAAAGAAAAAGACATGGTCACTCTTTTCGTGGAAAACTCTCATCCCGACATGGCCCATAATTTTAGGTTACATTGTGTCACCACTTTCACGGAGATAGTGGAAAAGGGACCCATCCTTGAACGTGCCCTTGTTGCCAAGGGACACGTCAAAATACATAGTCATGATAAAGAGAGGTCATTTGGCAATAAACAACGATTCTGGAACAAGAACAGGAATGCAGTGAATGACAGCGTGACAGACACTAAACATGTCCAAGTGGCTAATACATCCCAAAAACAACAACTATCTGTACCTAACGCCATCTCTGTACCATAGGGGACACCTCGCCTTCCTCAACAGTTGAACCAAAATAATCAGGGGAACACCAAATGTCAATATGCTCAATTAGGAGAACCTTTGAGTGTTATCTTTAATAAGTTGTTACAAATCAACTATCCCATCATGTACCCTGTCACCAAGCCATTTGACAAGTCCAAACCCAAGCCCGCATGGTTTAAGGAAAATGAGTATTGTGAGTTCCATAAAATCAAAGGACACTCTTTGAACAAGTGTCAGGGTCTGAAACACTACATCCAGGATCTCATTGATCGAGGTGATATCAAGGTTGACCCCATTCAAGCTTCGTCGTCCAATGCTCAATTGTAGATATATCAGAATGTCTTTCTGAACCATAATCAAGGCCCAAGCACATCTAGCAGTAATCCCCAAGAAAACAGCACAAATAATGTGAGCTACAAGACTGTACCCTTCAATTATGAGGGTGTTATTCATTACATTGAGCAGGCAGAACCCCATGTATCCATGATACATGTTAAAGCCAAAGACCCTCAGTGCGTTGTTACTACACGATGAGCCCGCATCACTGTCTCTGTAGCCTCTGCACCCACCCAATCAACTCCTGTAAGCTCTCAATACAACATCCTTGATCACTTAGGAAAGACCCCTGCTCATATCTCCATTTTGGATTTGCTTAAGTCTTCCCCTGTACATCAAGAAATCCTCAATAGAGCCCTGCAAGAAACCCATGTGCCTAATGACATCGACCCCACACAATTCCAAGATTTGGTGGGATACTCGGCTTTATCTCATCAACTCCATTTCAACCAAAATGACATGCCGAATATCGATATCAATCATAATTTCCCCTTGCATATCGAAGTTGTAATTTCCCACCATAAAATAAAAAGGGTCTTGGTAGATAATGGCTCTGCCCTCAATTTGTGTACTCTAAAATTCATGAAATAGGTGGGGTATACTCAAGCGTATTTAAGTAATCAGATCATCACAATTAAAGCCTATGATAATTCAGAAAGGAATTTAGAGGGAATTATCAATCTTCCTATCCAAGTGGGACCTATGCTTCAATACACTACCTGTCATGTCCTTGATCTGGACTTGCCATATAATCTCCTCCTTGGCCACCCATGGCTCCATGCTATGCAAGCCATCCCCTCCACGTACCATCAGTGCCTAAAATTCCCCATCAATGGACAAGAAGTCACCATCCATGCTGACCCCCAACCATTTGAATATTGCCACCCTTTAGAAGCGTCCTTCCCCCATTTACATTATTGTCCTGGGGTTGAAATGGGGGCATCTCAGTCAACATCCACTAATCCTCCCTCCATCACGACAACCATTCCATCTCCTACAACTAATCCTACGGTCACAAAAGTCCAGATCATCGACAAAGGGTGTGGTGAATATGAAATGCATACTGCTCTCAATGTAGCAACGATGCCACCATCACCACATGAGTATGGCCAACCTTCACATGCTACTCCAAAGGAAGACAAGACTGTCACCTTCAATGGTAAGAACATCCCTACCACCACTTTTAGATCCCCTAGTGTCAAAATAGATGCACCAGAAGAGGATATAAGCCAATGGGTCTACTAAGAAGAACCTCAACCAGATCCTCCTCTAAAGGAATATTTTCAGGAAGCATACCCGTGGTTGGCTAAGTTTGTAGAAAAGTACAACTACCAAGGAAGGGGCCTAGGTAAAGAAGAATAGGGTCGGTTGCAACCTATTGATACATCAAAGCTACCAAAGAACATAGGCATCGGATACGATAAAAAATAGAAAGGCCCTGCAACATCGTCTAATACCTCCAATAGTGTCACTATGGACAATGGCTCATTGGAAGATATACCCAAGGAAGAATCCATCATACATGCATACGATGACGATGATCATGCCGACCTATCATCCATGTTTGAATGCCTATCCGTCTGCACCATTAGCCTATCCCTTCACCACCCTGAGCTAATTGATTGGGACCTAATTAATAGCTACCTGTTAATATGTCTATGGATACATATGTCAATCTCATGGGATTGGGGGAGGATGGACACTCCAGTCGCAAAAATAAGAATAAGAAAAATAAAAAATAGTCATCTAGTGAAAACCTCCCTGAGGCACTTCTTGACCTTGAAAAAGTAAAAATAAAGGATGCATTTGATGGCGAAAACCTTGAGGAGGCGCTAGAAGATGGAGATGTTCATCTTCCCCTTGTAGGAACTCAGTTATCTACTCGATCATCTATTCTAATAGAAGAGACCCAAGAAGTTAATCTGGATACTGCTGAAAATCCTAAGATCACCTATGTAGCTAAGTCACTCTCAGAGCAAGAGTATCTAGTCATTGTGCAACTACTCCAAGAGGGAATCATTAACTTTGCTTGGTCATATTCAGACATGCCAGGTTTAGACCCCACCTTAGTGGTTCATCATCTAGACATTCACCCCGACGCCAAGCCTGTCAAACAGAAGCTCTGCAAGATGCATCCACAAGTCGCATTATTAGTCAAGAAGGAATTGAAGAAGTTACTAGCTGCAGGTTTTATCAGACCAATTGACTACTCTGAGTGGATCTCCAATATAGTACCAGTTGCCAAACCAGATGGTGACATTCATATTTTTATAGACTTCAAGGATCTCAACAAGGCCTACCCAAAAGACAACTTCCCTCTGCCTAACATTGACATGTTGGTCGACCTCACAATAGGACATGAGATGCTATCCCTTATGGATGGATTCTCCAGTTATAACCAGATTCGAATTGCACTAAAGGACCAATACAAGACTGCTTTCACAACACCTTGGGGTACTTTTTGTTACAATATTATGCCCTTTGGTCTCAAAAATGCAGGGGCAATATATCAGAGGGCAATGACGATCATCTTCCATGACCCTATCCATATCATCATGGAGGATTATGTTGACGACTTGTTAGGGAAATCTACAACACAAGCGGAACATCCTACTGTCCTAAAGAAGATCTTTGAATGGTTAGAACATTACAAGTTGCGGCTAAATCCAAAAAAGTGCGTCTTCGGGGTTATGTCAAGAAAATTGGTGGGTTTTATAGTCTCCTGAAGGGGTATTGAAGTTGATCCTGCCAAGGTAAAGGCTATTCTAGACATGAAACCTCCATGCAATCTAAAGCAGTTAAGAAGCCTCCCGGGGAAGATGCAGTCCATCCGTCGGTTCATAGCCTAGCTAGCAGATAAATGTCAGCCATTCACTCATCTTCTGAAGAAAGATTCCACCTTTCGATGGAACCAGCAGTGTTAGATGGGTTTCGATAAAATTAAGGAATATTTAGCTCATCCATCGATCTTGATGCCACCTATTCCAGGAAAACTCCTCTTGCTTTACATCTCTACTACTTCAGTCGCACGGGGGCATTGTTGGCACAACATGATGAGTCATTCAAAGAGAGGGCAATGTACTACATCAGTCGAACATTGGTCGGCTATGAGTTAAATTACTCCCCCATGGAAAAGGCCTACCTTGCGCTAGTCTTCAACACACAAAAACTCTATCATTACATTCTTAGCCATCCATTCAAATTAGTCACTAAAATTGATCCCCTGAAGTATTTGTTATCTAGAACCACTCTGACTAGCCGCATGGCCAAATGGGTCATGCTCCTAATTGAATTTGACATAGAGTATGTAGAGAAAAAAGACATAAAAGGATAGTTCATAGCTAATCAATTGGCTGAGGTGCCATTAGTAGATGCCTACCCGCTAGACACTGAATTCCCAAACGAAGAAGTCTACACAGTTACAGAAGCACCGGCTTGGATGCTATATTTTGATGGCTCATACACTCATAGTGGATCTGAAGCAGGAATTTTATTAATTACCCCTCAAGGTGATTACATCCCAAAATCATTCAGGATAGCATTCCCATGTACCAACAACATCACAGAGTATGAAGCCCTCCTCACCGGCCTCTGAATTGCAAAACAGTGGCATATAACTCACCTAAAAGTCTTTGGTGATTCATTATTAGTCGTCAAATAAGTTAATGATGAATTCCTCACAAAAGATGATAAATTTTTACCCTACAAGTGCATGGTGGATGATTTCAAGAAATATTTCACCTTCATACAGTTTGACCAAATTCTTTGGGTACAAAATAAAGTGGCATATGCAATGGCCACTATTGGTTCCCTAATTGACATGCCTAAAGACTAAACAGAATGTGAGTTTCTTGTTGAACAACTTTTAATCCCTGCATATGATATTCCTGAGACTGATATGGTGTATGATATCATAGGTCCTGCCTCCCCATGGTACTAAGACATATACACCTATCTCCATGATAATATCATACCCCCAGAACTTACATGCAATCAACACAAATCCTTCATTCATCGCTCTTCTCGATACATAATCGTTGGTGATACGCTTTATTGTCATGGGTATGATGGCATCCTCCTTAGGTGTTTGGATGAGATCAAAGCCCGTACGACACTAACGGAGGTACATGGTGGTGTTTTTGGGGCTCACACAAATGGTATGGCTCTAGCCAAAAGAATTCTCTGAGTAGGGTATTACTGGCTTACACTAGAGCATGATGCTTGTGAATTTGTGAAGTGTCTTCCATGCCAACAACATGCAGATTTGATTCATGCTCCAACACAAGATCTCCAACCCCTCCTAGCACCGTGGCCCTTTTCTCAATGGGGTTTTGACTTGAATGGCAAGATTCACCCACCATCATCCAACGGCCATACATTCATAATTACCACCACTGAATACTTCACTAAGTGAGTGGAAGCAATACCACTCTCACAAATCACCGGTATCCAAATCTCAAAATTTATCCTTTACCATATTCTCTGTAGATATGGTATCCCATCCACCATCCTCTCTGATAACGGAAAACCCTTCAAAAACCAAGCCATCAAACACATCTGCGATACTTTTCATATCCAGCATCATTGGTCAACGCCTTATTACCCCCAGGGTAATGGTCAGGTAGATGCAACCAACAAGACCCTTATCCACATCCTCAAAAAGGTTGTCAATAACATTGGTTGAGATTGGCATCTCCACATCCATCCTGCCCTTTGGGCATATCGTACGTCCATCCGCACCCCGACAGTCACCACCCCCTATTCTTTAGTATATGGTGCTGAAGTCATCTTGCCAATTGAAGTTGAGCTTCCATCACTAAGGATTTCCCTGAAGAATCTTATCAGCGAAGAAGATGCTTGTGTTGCATGGCTTGCATAGTTGGAATTACTGGATGAACGAAGAATAAAAGCCTATGATCATCTGCAAGCATACCAAAACTGCCTCAAACATAATTACAATAAAAAGGTCCATCCTCGACAATTCCAGGTTGGTGAGCTTGTTCTTAAGGAGAACCAGCGCACTCAACAAGATCATGATAAAAAGGGAAATTTTGAGGCAAACTGGTTAGGGCCTTATATCATAGCCGCCAAATATGGATTTGGGGCCTACAGATTGACTACTCTTGAAGGAGATCCCCCTGACGAACCCATCAATATCATGCATCTGAAGAAGTTCTACACCTAAATCTGCTCGGTAACCCCACCTAATCAAGAAAAAATCAAAAAAATCAAAAAAATCAAAAAAAAAAAACAAAAAAAAAAAATAGTAAAGAGAAATAAATCTGTCCTATGGTGAAAACCACCTCTTGGTGGCGCCTTGGATAAGTATGGATGGTGAAAACCTAGTAACAGGCGTCATCCGTAGAGGGCTTAATCATTATCTACCTAACATCCTAGTTATTTTATGCTTTCATCTGCACTATCGTCCTCACCCATCTCATCCTAGGCCGCTTGGTATATATTGATTGAGCATTAGACGACCCATCTAGCCTATCCCCCATCCCTGAGCTTTATGTGATCATCATCATCCTATCCAATTCAACAGGTTTATCCTATCTCATCATATCGGTCCCATATTTTTATCCACTTATCCTATCATCATCCTCCCCTCATCCTATCATCATCCTTTATCCATCATTTATCTTTAGCCTCCTGTCAAACTATGTTGCCCTTGTGCTTTCACGTAGGCAAGGTCGATCATTTGATCCACCCTAGGGGATCCTTTATCATCTATCATCGGTCTTTCTTCTTTTTCCATCCTGTCATCCATCATGGTCCGTTGTCAACCTCTTGTCAAACTACGTTGACCCTACATTTTCACGTAGGCAAGGTCGATCACTTGATTCACCCCCGGGGCTCCTCTATCATCTAGCATCAGTCTTTCTGCTTTCTCTGTCCACTCCTATATCGTCTATCATTAGTCTTGGATTTTGTCTCTCCGTTCCTTGTCATCTGTCATCATCATTCATCATCCTCTTTCTACTTTTATCCATGGTCAGTCATCAGTATTTTATTGAACTACGATGGCTCTATGCTTTCACGTAGGCAAGGCTAATCTTTGATCGGCCCCTGAGCCCCTAGGTCTTTAGGGTGTGTCAGTCTCATTTCTTGTCTCCCTTGTGTCGTGTCATCAAGCTATGCCCTTATCTAGCTGGTTCTTAACAAACAAGATCCACTTGTATCAACAAATCCAATAAGTTTTGAATATCCTACATCATATCAATCTTTTAGCTTAGTATCCATCATTGGTCTCAACAGGATGCATCCTTCCAAATAGACCTCATCAATCCCATCTATCCCCTTGATCCTATGGAAAAGGACATTTGAAATTGATTGCAATCTTTTGATGCTTTTGGCTTTTTTTTTATCATTTGAGCTCCCTATCATCACTTGTCAAGGCCGCCAGGATCCATCATATTATGGTGTATTTTTATTGGTCCACATAGGGGCATATCTTGATCTTTTGTTTGATTGTGTCTTCTTAGTTGTCCCATGTAGTACCCACCAAGATCCCTGAGGTCTTGTGTTATGCTGGGGCATCCTTTTGTACTTGTGGTTATCTCAATACCTGGCCCAACCAAGGTCTTTGTGACTTTGGGGTGTTGGGATAGCCTTCTTGTCTGTTGTGTTTATTTCATGCATTAGACACTATTACGCCTTGGTTCCACATACCCTAGCACTTGGTGTCTTATGCTATAGCAAAAATCAATGCTCCAAAGATGGCAAATTGTATTAGGATTGCATTTCATTCTCCAGTCTATTGTCTTGCATGTATCCCCCCATCCATTCATCCTTCACCCTTATCTCACATCTCTATCCAACCCCCATCCATTCCATTTAGCCTGAATCATCTAATCATATCCTTGGTCTTGTTCTCAGTCTTGTTACAAGTCTGGATCCAATCATCCTCATCATCATCATCATCATCCCATTTTATTCTTCCATATCCCTTCGACGTTGTTTGGGATGTATCCTTCCCTCGTCAACAACACTTTCATCATCATCATCGGGAGGTACTCTTCCCTATCCTTTAGTGGTGTTTTGGGATGTATCCTTCCCTCATCAATACCACTCATTGGGCTGTATCCTTCCCTATCCTCATTGAAAACACTCCATCCATCCTCAACCCCTTTTGGCTTGTACCTTGACTGGGGCAACATCATCTTCGTCTCTACATCCATTTTTGTTTCCCAACCTCCTGTCGCCTTTTGACCCTTTCATATCCATCCCTTTTCATCCTCTTCCTCATCTCCCATTTCATCATCTCATCCATTTCAAGAGCACATCCGTGTTCTCTTGAACTCGCATGTCCTCTTGAGGGGGCATCCTTATCCCTAATCTTCATCTTCACCTCCATCATATTTCTTCCTAGTCATTCATTTGATGACTGGGGCATCCTTCTCAATCTAACCATCTCCTTCTGGGTTATATATTTTAATATTCTTTGAAATGATGCTACTTCGTAACACCATCTCAAAGAAGGGAAAAATATAGACATCCAAATTTGAACACTTAATTTATCCAAATTTACCATTTTTCATCTAAACATCCTCTTATCCAAGTTAATTAAGTAATATTACTATTATTTAATTAATATCCTTAATTCTTCCAAATCCCTAAGGTATTTAATTCCTCACGTCATTTTCATCTAATCCTAAACCATCTCCTAATATCTTCATTAAGGATGTACACATGCCTAATCCTTGATTAGGATGTGTCACATCCTCCAATTTTTGCAAGTTGTCTTCTATCCTCATTAACCCCTAATTATCTTCTAATTACTGATTAGTTAATCTTACTTAGTACCTTGGTCAACTCTCCCCATCCCCCAAGGAATTTTTAATTCCTTTTTATTCACCCTAGGCTCCTCTCTTCCCCTTATGAATTTTTAATTCACTTTTATTCCTCCTAGAATCCCCTTTTCCCATGCATCTTTTAGAACCTTTTGACTTGTCACATCAAGTCACATGTGACAAACTCCCACCTTTTTGGAGACCCTCTCTTATCCACTAGATTCTTCCAATCATTGTGAATTTTTAATTCGCTTTTATTCTCCCAAAACTTTCCCCTTCCCCATGTGATCATTGAAAGGTCACATCAAAGTACTTGGAAGGTACTTGTCCTTCCTCCACATCATGTACCTCTCTTCCACATCACCTACACATCATCTCACCCTTAGCCATCTCACAATCCACATGTCAAGATGTGAAGGCTTGTGATTCCTCAACTCACCTTAGCCCTTCATCTTGGCCTTGTTGGATAAATCCCAACCATTGAATTCTCTAGAGAATTCAAGTTTCTCTATAAATACCCCATCCTCTAAGGCATTTGGGAAGACTTAGCCATTTTGCAACTAAATGCTTCCATTTTGTGCACTCATCTAGCCTTCAATCTCATCCATTTTCATTTGCATCCAAGCACATAGTTAAGCCTTACATTTATCCATATCAAGAGCCATCAAGGATCATACAAAGCACATCAAAATCAAGGGCCAACCAAGGAGTTTCAGCTGCAAGAAGGGAGGTATATCTATTTAGCATCATTTAACACTTTCCTATTTGCATTTACAAATTTCTTAGGCTAATCTTGAGGTGTTTCCTTATGTTTTTCCATTGCATTTTAATTGCTTAGAAAGTGTTAGACATTTTTGATATAACAGGTGGAATATTTTTATTGCTGGGAAATAAAGTGTAGAGTGGAGTAATGAAAATGGCACAGTGAAAAGTAAAATAACATAGGAAAATGTTTTGATGGGAATATCTAAAATATTCAAAATCTTTACTATTTAAATATAAAAGAAATTTAAAGGTGGGTTGCAAGATAAATGGCAAGGGCAATAATTTTATTTTGCCTGGTGAGATAAAGTGAATTAAATATTCACTGATTAAGAGGTCATTATGTGTTGGAAAATAAAAGTGAAGTGCAGCATGCTAAAACAAAGCAAAGTAAGGGAATTAAAAACTTTCATAGGTAGAGGTATTTTTACACAGCAAGGTAAAATGGTGTAGTTTTATTTTTCACGAAATGGGGAATTTTTCTATTGAAACAACAAAGAGTGAATTTCCTACTATAGAGCAAAGGAAAATTTTGTTGCAAAGGGAAGAGAGAAGAGAGAGGCTTTACATTTTTGTTGATTAACAATGGATAAAGCTTCCAAGTGTCTTCAATGGATTAACTTTTGGAGCTTTCATTTCTTCTATATATTCTCATTCTTCTCTCATTGTAGAGGGTTCTGAATTTTTGTATGGGTTGGGCAGATAGAAAAATTTGAGTCTGAGTCATGAATTGAGTCTATAAGCTGTAATTGCTGATTTCATGAGTAAATATCAGTCAGTTTGTGCAAGTAAATCAAGAATGTCATCAAATTGTCTCCAGACTTGTACACATTTGATCATATGAATTCAATAATACAAAGTATGTTTGAGTTTGTCATATCAGTTTCCTTGAGATTGTTTTATTTATTCATAGGTCTATTGCAAAGAAATTGTTAAATTAGTATGAGTAGATAATTGTGGTTTCAAGTGTGCAAGTTGGATCTATAAGAAGAATTTGATTGACAACATGAGTGGATTTTTTGGTGTAATGCATTAATAGTTTGAATCCACTGATTGAATTTTATTTGCTGATGAATTCTTTTTATGATTATGCATTTGAATCCATGGCCCAAAATGAGGTACTGAGTTATCATTCAGCTTAGTGCATTTCAAAAACAATTCATAAAATAAAAATCATTTTAAATCCTTGTTGTTTGGTTGAAGTTTAGTGTTGAATTATGCTTCGTAGTTACTGAGTGAGTGTTGAGATACCGAAAATTTAGTTAGATTTGAAGTTGTCAATGCTTTCCTTGGTATAATTGAATTAGGAATTATCTGCTATTAAAAACTATGTTTGTGTATAATTGAATTGAGTTTTAGGCATTGTAAATGGAGACCCACCTTGGTCCTGTAGAGCTAAAAGTGTAGGAGATTTTAGTCTTTGACTGCATCTTATCAATTGGCCAAATCCCTCTCTGAGTTTGAACATAAGAAATTGGCTATTCTTTAGGACTCATTGGACCAGTTCGATTTGGAACACCAACATGCTATTCTAAGCATACTAATTTCACATTGAGTGCTTATACAAATGTAGATTGGGTTGGTTGTGTGGGTGACATGAAAATTACAAGTGGTGGTGCATTATTTATTGGATGTAGATTGGTATCATTGCTAAGTAAGAAAAAAGATTCAATTTTTGTATCCACTATAGACGCTGAGTACATTGCACCAATATCTTGTTGCACACAAGTATTCTGGATGAGGAAAATATTGAAGGATATCAAAGTGGTGTATGATGGGTTGATTTCTATCTTATGTGGCAATACAAGTGCAATAAATATTTCAAATAACCCTTTGATGCATTCAAGGAAAAAAGCATATTTCAATTAGATATCACTTTCTAAGAGAGAAGGTTGTGGAGAATGAAGTATAGCTTGAGTATGTACCTACAAAGGATCATATTGATGACATATTCACTAAGGCTCTTCCTAAGGAAAATTTTGAGTATCTTTGGGAGAATTTGGGGGTTATTTCCCCTCCTTACTTGAACTAGATTCATATGAAGATTCACTCGTCTAGATGGTGCAGGAGCACCTAGCAAAGTTCAAGGTTTATTGTAGTTTTGGTTGAAGTTATAATTTTTGTTGTGTTGTGTGAGGTCATGTTGACCATCTAGGTAGGTTTTGTTGTTGTGAATAAAACTTGATCTAACTATGATCAATAGATTGGGAGGTGGCAATCTTGAATGGGTTTTGAAGCTCTAAGTTGTCTTGGTTACCAACCTAGTCAAGTGTTTGAAAACACATTGGGTTTTATAGATTGTATCATTAGGTCATCTATGAGCTCGACCCAAGCACCTAAGTTGTTTTGAAGGCCTATTTAAGGCATTCTATGACCATTTTATAGGGTTGGAGGCATTTTTGTTAGTTTGAAATATTTGTAAGCTGAAGGAAACAATGTTTGGAGATAGTTTTTCCTATTTTTGCATTTATATTGAACTTTAATGGAGTGACTCTATTGTATTTTTGGTTTTAGAATGTAGTATTAGCATTGAGAAAGCTTAGTGTGTTGTCTCATTGGTTTTTTAAATCCATTTCACCTTGTATTTGCAAATATTTCTATTTTTTTGTCATTTTCAGGCCTATAACAGACAGTTTTACAAAAATGGAGTCCTAGAGCACCTTCCCACTATACAAATTGTACGGCCTCTTGGGAATAGTGTCTAGGCTCCCACATTGTAAATATGGTAGCATTTAGGTTGTGTGGAAGTATAGGAGGTGCTAGAAAAGCTTTTCCCTAGGCGAGCCAGTGCAGGCCCGGTTAGGGTAGACTTGGAGAAAAGGTTGCATAACTTGCAGGGGAAAAGTGATCTTTGAGAAATTATTTATTGTGAATTTAGGGGAAGGTCCTGAATATGCATGGTGATCAAGAAGAGGCTTTATCAATTTATTTGATAGGAGAGTTTTCTGATAGTCTGAAAACAACTTGAAAAGTTTAGAAACCCTAGGGTTCTTTGACCATTTTGGTGTATGGATGGTGTATGGCCTGAGCAGGTTGAAACCTTGAAAAATATTGGAGGAGAGGGCATGAGAAACACAGATTTTTAACAAATAACTTAAGTATTTGGTGGGTTTTAAATAAAGTTTCATTTTAACCCTGTTCAAAGGCCTAGTTGGGCTCTAGACTTGTAGCCTTTCAAACCCCAAGAGAGCATTTTGAGGAAGCGATGGTAAGATAGAAACTTGTGGTTGCACAAAGACCTTAGATAAGCCATTTTGAAGTTTTGTAACACCTTCAAACCCCTACAAGAGCATAGAAGAAGGTTGAGGTTATTTGGCCTTTAGGGCAGATTAAGGGCCAAAGGAGAGTACATGGCGAAGCACCAAGGTTGGCTTGGTAGAAGGACAACATGTTGATAGGAGAGGGGTTGGTCTGACAAACCAGGGGCACCTAGTTATGAGTAGGGGCCTATAGGTTAGAAGGGTTAAGTCAAGCACCAAGGAGGTCTTATAAGAAAAGACTTAGAGAAGGAACCAGTGATTGGTTCCTTCAACCCCACTCCCTCTCAAATTGGTATCAGAGCTAGGCTAAAGATTTGGGAAAGAGTAATATATGTCAGAAGTTGAGTCAAGTGATACTACCATCATGGTGACAAATGCACAATTCGCCAAGATGGTTGAAGAGCAGGAGGAAGATAATAGGCAATTGAGGGAAAGAATAGCCCAACTTGAGGAAGCAGTGAGGAGTGCACAGTTTGAGGGAAGAATTCCAAAAGAAGAGGAGGTTGCAAAGGAAGATAAGAACCCTGAACCTAACCCTATTTTGAAGGAGGAGCCTTTCTTGAAGGCATTGAAAGCCTTGAGTGGAAAAGCACTTGAAGGCATACCACTCTTTAGTGGAAAGATGGAAGCAGGCCTAGTCATGGATTGGATAGAAGGCATGGAGAATCATTTTGAGTGTGATGGAGTCACTGAAGCTCAGAAGGTGAAGGTTGCTAAGTCAAGATTGAGAGGATCAGCCTTGACATGGTGGAAATTCATTCAGACAGAGAGGGAAAATGAAGGAAAATAGCCCATATCGACATGGAAAGGAATGGTTGCTAAGGTAAAGGAAGCATATATGCTAGATGACTATGAGATTCAACTACACAAGAAGAGGCAAAGTCTGAGGCAGAAAGACCAAGATGTAAACACTTATACTGAAGAGTTTCAAAAGCTTTGTATGAGGTCTAATGTGACAAAGGATGAGAGTCTCAAATTGGCTAGGTATCTTAATTGCTTGTAGTGGAACATCCAAGAAGAGATGGCTCTTTTGAGTCCTAAAATAGTACACCAATGTTATTAGTTGGCCATAAAGATTGAGGAAAGGAACAAGAGGAAGCAAGATCAGTCTTCTAAGGGCAGAGGCAAAGGTAGAGATCAAAGAGGATAGCATGGTGGTTACCAAGGAAGAGGCAGTGACCAAAGAAATCAAGGAGAAGCAAAGCTCACTGAGCATGGAGGTGAAACATCTTCAAGAGGAGGATTTAATAGAGGAAGAGGACCTCAAGGATGTTCAAACATAGGAAGAGGAGTAGGTAGGAGTAATTCTTATTTTGCAAACATGAAGTGTTACCATTGCAATCAACTAGGTCACCCTGCTTATAGATGCTCGGAGAAAGCATCTTCATCAAGCAATGAAAAGAGAGTAGCCTATGCACAAGAGGACACCATGAGTCCTAAAGCATCTAAAATCAATCATATAAAATCTGAGGTAGGAGAGAATCTAATGTTTAATAGAGTTTTGATCAGGTAGCCAGTCAAAGAGGAACCTAAACAAAGAAGAGATCTTTTTAGAGTAAGATGCAAGATACTTGGAAAAGTGTGCAAATTCATTGTAGATTTAGGTTCAATAGACAATATAATCTCAGAGGAGGCTGTAACTAAGCTGAAATTGGAGAAGGTACCCCACAATAACCCCTACAAGGTCACATGGCTGAAAAAAGGGCAGAGTGTTTTGGTTAATGAGCAAGTAACAGTGGAATTTTCAATTGGGGGATATAAAGATAAGCTAGTTTGTGATGTATTACCCATGGATGCATGCCATCTACTACTGGGCAGACCATGGCAATATGACAGAAGTGCCATTTATGATGGGAAAGAGAACACCATCTCATTCAAGAAGGATAGAAGAACCTTCAAGTTGCAGTCACTGTTAGAAGAAGATGAAGGACAATCAAAGGAACCAAACATCATGTTGAGCAGTGGTAAGGAGTTCCTCAAGGACCTACACCAAGGGAATGAAGGATATGTGATCATGATGCAGTCCAAAGAGGAAGAAAAGGCTGAAATGATAGTCTTACTAGAAGCAGTCCAAAGGTTGCTTGATAAGTACAAGAGCATAGTTAGTGATGGGACACCTGCAACTTTACCACCAAAGAGAGCAATAAGTCATCAAATTGACTTCATACCTAGAGCCTCATTGCCTAACAAAGCAGCATACAAACTTACACCTGAGCAGAACCTAGAGGTAGCCAGGCAAGTGCAAGAATTATTGGATCAAGGATTGATTCAAAAGAGCATCAGCCCTTGTGCAGTGCCAGTGGTTTTAGCAACCAAGAAAGGAGGTAAGTGGAGACTTTGTACCGATTCTAGGGAAATAAATAGGATCACCATTAGCTATAGGTTTCCTATTCCTAGAATTGAAGACCTGATGGATTGTGTTGGAGGTGCTTAGTTCTTCACAAAGTTGGATCTCAAGAGTGGGTACCATTAGATGAGAATTAAGGATGGCAATGAGTGGAAGACAACTTTTAAGACAAATGATGGGTTATATGAGTGGAAAGTGATGCCATTTGGCCTCTCAAATGCCCCTAGCACCTTCATGAGACTCATGAATGAAGTGCTTAAGGATTTCACAGGGATCTTTGTGGTAGTATATCTTGACGACATACTAATTTTCAGTAAGACAGTAGAAGAACACCTCAAGCATGTGGAGATGGTTCTTAGAAGGTTGCAAGTTGAAAAGTTGGCAATCAATCTTGAGAAATGTGAGTTCTTTAAGCAAGAGCTTGTGTATCTAGGTTTTGTAGTGTCCAAAGGCTCATTAAATATGGACCCAAGCAAGGTGGAAGCCATCCTAAACTAGCCTACACCAACCACAACAACAGAGGTAAGGAGTTTTCATGGATTGGCTCAATTTTATAGGAAATTTATAAGGAAATTCAATGGTATATGTGCACCAGTCCTAGATACCATCAAAGGTGGTCTGAATTTTTTTTTTAAGTGGACTCAAGAGGCTGATAAAGGGTTTGAGAAACTGAAACAAGAAGTGGCAACTCAACCAATTCTATTATTGCCTAGTTTTGACAAGTTGTTCACAGTTGAGTGTGATGCAAGTGGAGTAGCAGTAGGAGGAGTACTTAGTCAAGAAGGTAGGTCTATGGCCTTATTTAGTGAAAATCTCAATGAAGCCAAGAAAAAGTACTCTACCTATGATCTATAATTATATGCTTTAGTGCAGTCCCTTCAGAAGTGGAAGCATTCTTTGTTACCCAAAGAGTTTGTGGTTTTTACTGATAACCAGGCACTTAGTTATATCAACACCCAAGAGAAGTTAAGTAATAGGCATTTGAAATGGATGGAATACATCCAAGCCTTCACATTCACTATCAAGCACAAGAAAAGGGAAAATGAACAAGGTGGCAGATGCATTAAGCAGAAGGTTGTTGACAGTCCAAGAGATACAGCTAAAGAGCATTGGATTAGAGAGTTTCAAAGACCTCTATGGTGAGGATGAAGACTTCTTAGAAGCCTACAAGGTATGTTCTAATTTTGAGAATCATTTTCATAGCCAATATTATGAGTATACATTGCAAAATGGACTATTATTTAAGGGTGATCAGTTATGTGTTCCAAGAGGGTCTATGAGGGAAAATCTGATTCAAGAAAAGCATAATGGCAGTCTTAGTGGACATTTTGGTATCAATAAGACCTTAGAGCTAGTCCAAAGGTTCTATTACTGGCCTAAGTTGGCAAGAGATGTTAGAAAATATGTGGAACAGTGTGTTATACGCATGAAAGCTAAGGGAGGAGCTAGCAATGCTGGTTTATATCAACCCCTGCCCATTCCTAACAGACCATGGGAGTGTGTGAGCATGGATTTTGTGGTAGGTCTTCCTAAGACCAAGACTAGTTTTGACAGTGTTTATGTTGTGGTAGACAGATTTAGTAAGATGAGTCATTTTATTCCCTGCAAAACTACTTATGATGCAAGCTACATAGCTCACCTTTTCTTCAAGGAGGTTGTAAGGATCCATGGCTTGCCTCTAAGCATTGTTTCTGATAGGGATGTGAAGTTCATGAGTCACTTTTGGAAGACTCTATGGAGCAGATTGGGTACAAATCTGTCATTTGGATCAGCTTACCATCCTCAGACCGATGGTCAAAGAGAGGTGGTTAACAGGGTGCTTGGAAATCTTTTAAGGTGTCTAACCAAGGAGTATATATATACATGGGATATGGTTATCTCCCAAGCTAAGTATGCTTGTAATGATAGTGTCAATAGAACAATAGGGAAGAGTCCATTTGAAGTTGTGTATGGTATGCACCTAAGAGGTATTTGTGAACTCAGAGACCTTGAATCTATGGAGAATAGGGGTGGACATGAAAAATACTTCAGTCAAACCATGAAGGAGATCTAGGAGCAGGTCAAGAAGACAGTTACTGAGGCTACACAAAAAGTGAAGGAGAAGGCAGATATGTCAAGGAAAAATGTGCAATTTCAAGTAGGGGACTATGTTGTGGTCCACCTTAACAAATCAAGGTTGCAGAAAGGAATGTCAACCAAGTTGCAGATGAAGAGAGTGGGTCCCTACAAGGTATTGGCCAAGTATGGGCATAATGCATACAAGGTGGAGTTACCTATTGATCTAGGGATCTCACCGATGTCCAATGTTGCTGATTTGATCAAGTATAAAGGGATAGTCAAGGATTTGGATCAGGACAGTAAGGAGATCTTTAAGGACATCAGAAACATGTCCATACCAACTCCATACAAGCTCCAAGCAGAGAAAATATTGGAGTCAAGAGTGAAGAAGACTACAAGGCACAAGGTGTACATGGAGCATCTTGTCAAATGGAAGGAAAAGCATGAATCAGAAGCTACCTGGGTAGAAGAAGTAGACTTTAAGAAGAAAGGCATTGATATGTCTCTGATCTCTCCTAAATTTCCTTAGTTGTTTGTGCTGAGAGGGGGAGAATGGTGCAGGAGCACCTGGCAAAGTTCAAGGTTTATTGTAGTTTTGGTTGAAGTTATAATTTTTGTTGTGTTGTGTGAGGTCATGTTGACCATCTAGCTAGGTTTTGTTGTTTTTAATAAAACTTGATCTAACTATGATCAATAGATTGGGAGGTGGCAATCTTGAATGGGTTTTGAAGCTCTAAGTTGTCTTGGTTACCAACCTAGTCAAGTGTTTGAAAACACATTGGGTTTTATAGATTGTATCATTAGGTCATCTATGAGCTCGACCCAAGCACCTAAGTTGTTGTGAAGGCCTATTTAAGGCATTCTATTACCATTTGATAGGGTTGGAGGCATTTTTGTTAGTTTGATATATTTGTAAGCTGAAGGAAACAATGTTTGGAGACAGTTTTTCCTATTTTTGCATTTATATTGAACTTTAATGGAGTGACTCTATTGTCTTTTTGGTTGTAGAATGTAGTATTAGCATTGAGAAAGCTTAGTGTGTTGTCTTTTTGGTTTTGTAAATCCATTTCACCTTGTATTTGCAAATATTTCTATTTTTCTGTCATTTTTAGGCCTGTAACAGGCAGTTTTGCAAAAATGGAGTCCTAGAGCACCTTCCCACCATACAAATTGTACAGCCTCTTGGGAATATTTTCTAGGCTCCCACATTGTGAATATGGTATCATTTAGGTTGTGTGGCAGTATAGGAGGCTCTAGAAAAGTTTTTCCCTATGCGAGCCACTGCAAGCCTAGTTAGGGTAGACTTGGAGAAAAAGTTGCATAACTTGCAGGGGAAAAGTGATCTTTGAGAAATTATTTCTTGTGAATTTAGGGGAAGGTCCTAACTATGCATGGTTATTAGGAAGAGGCTTTATCAATTCATTTGATAGGAGAGTTTTTTGACAGTTTGAAAACAGCTTGAAAAGTTTAGAAACCCTAGGGTTCTTTGACCATTTTGGTGTATGGATGATGTATGGCCTGAGCAGGTTGAAACCTTGAAAAATCTTGGAGGAGAGGGCATGAAAAACATAGATTCTTAACAAATAACTTAAGTTTTTGGTGGGTTTTAAAGAAAGTTGCATTTTAACCCTGTTCAGAGGCCTAGTTGGGCTCTAGGCTTGTAGCCTTTCAAACCCTAGGAGAGCATTTTGAGGAAGCGATGGTAAGATAGAAACTTGTGGCTGCACAAAGACCTTAGATAATCCATTTTGAAGTTTTGTAACACCTTCAAACCCCTGCAAGAGTGTAGAAGAAGGTTAAGGTTATTTGGCCTTTAGGGCAGATTAAGGGCCAAAGGAGAGTACATGGTGAAGCACCAAGGTTGGCTTGGTAGAAGGACACCATGTTGATAGGAGAGGGGTTGGTCTAACAAACCAGGGGCACCTAGTTATGAGTAGGGGCCTATAGGTTAGAAGGGTGAATTCAAGCACTAAGGAGGTCTTCTGAGACCTATAATAGCTAAACCATAAAGAATTTGAAGATGATGTGAACTACTGATTTGTGGCAATTTTTGTATAGATTCTAAATATTTTTTTTCAAAATTTCCAAAATAAATCATGAATCTTTCAACATCTCCTTTAATAATTGGTTTTAGACAAAAAACAACATTTTCATAAAGTAATGTTTGTGTTGTTCAACATAAATTTTTTCCTATAAAGGATTAAATTCTAATTTTTGAAATATAGATTCTGAACATCAATATCTAGGGAAAGGATATTTTTTCATAATTTTTTGTTGCATATTTTTTTTCAAATTAATTTTTGAAGTTACTATAACTATAATTTGGACATACGTGTGTGTTGTACAACCTAACTTTTTGTGTATATATTGAAATCCAATTTTTCTTTTTGGGTGAAAAAAGGAAATCAATATCTAGGGAATGGGTATTTTTTGATTTTTTTTACAATGGTTTACTATTTTCCACCTCTGAACAACAAAGAGCTTGATGTTCATAGAAAAACCTATGTTTAGTAAAAATTGAAAATTAAATACATGATAAAAATGAAAATATATCAAAACTATACTTGTTGGAAAGCTAGTTTCAAGGGCTATAATCTTGAGAAATATAATTTATAAATGGTGTTATTTAATCCCTTAAAAGGTAAAGAAAAAATGGTTTTTTTGCCATCATTTGATAGCTATGAAGGAGACTCTATTGTGGGTATGGTTTAATACTATAGGGGTTCTATCCAAAGGGGTTTGATCTAAGGGGGTATTATCTATCCCTCTTCAATTAATACCATTTAGATGGAGCCTCTCAAGACTTGAATCATTATTTTTTCTAAAAATAGTGATTTCAGGAAAAAAAATCAGCACATCCCAAAAGTGAGACACAATATTGTGGCACCACCCATGGTGTTGGTTGTTTCAATTTTTATTATCTTCTTTTCATGTTTAAACAATATAAAAAATTAAGGGTTAAATGAATGCATGTGGATCTAACTACTATTGAGGGTTTTGATATTTTAATTTGATATAATTAATTCACCCCCCTCTTAGTTGTTTTGTTCATTCAAAAAACCATTATAGAGTAGTTTCCTTCTGAGGATCATGGCACTTGCATACAATTGATGGATGTCATTGTGATCCTTTTTGATACTAGATTTGGCCTTATCAGAATACACACATCGTGATAGAGTTCCATGAGAGTCCTTGATAAAGAGTTGTTTCCAAGATGCGACGGATTTGTGAAGTGAGATTTTTAGACTTTAGGTGAGATATTGGATTATGAAAGATGATTGTTGAAGTAGAAGGATAAACATACATACCCCCTTTTCATACAAATATTCTCAACAAAATAAAATGCATTATAAATGCAACAAATCAGATTTTAAAATCTGCAGCATGAACACTTGATTGTTCATTCATAATCTCCAAAAGAACATCACAATAACTTATTCAAATTGACAATACAAATGGTGCAGCCTCATGGGCTAATAATAATAGTCTCAAAATTGATATAAAATTGATGTACAATAGAAAAATAATTTAAAAGACAACAACAAGTTCATTCTTTCAAATCTTCTACCAAAAACTGTGAAACAAGATCATCAAACACTTGCAAACTTCAATACAAAATATGCAACAACTCAATCATGGATTATTAAATCCATTTGATGTTATTCCTTCACTTCCAAACCTGAAAAAAAATTCATACCAAACTGATTTATCCTTCCCTCAACTCTCACCAAACTTCCCCTACAAAATACCTCTTCTCATATTCCCTTTCTTTTCACAAGCTAATTTTCTGCACTTTTTCTTGTGCAACTTTCAGGAGCAACCTGCAAATTCTTTCTCCAAACTTGCTGCTATTTATTTATGCCCCTTGAATACATTAAAGACTCCATTTTAAATAGATTAAAACATTTTTGAAATACCAAAATAGGCACCCCCAAATCTGCTCTTTCATTTCCCTCCAATTGTATTTTGAAATTCTTCAATTTGTGTTAAAATTCATCATTAAATGCTTCCAAAAATGGAACAAAAAGTTGTTGCAACATATTCCATGACTTGCTACTGTAAATTCCTCATAAAAATCAATAAAATCATCAACCAAGTCATGTTCATTCACAATAATTTGAATACTGAAGTCATTAATTGAATTTTCCCAAAAACACTAGCTTTTATGCATTAAAGCAAAAATATGTTTTTCTTATCTTGGGTGTCCACTCTCTCCATCCCTATTTTTTAGGGATTTTGGAATCTCAAAAATAATATTTTAAATGGAATAGAAAGTCTCCAAAAACCTATTCCAAAATTTCTAATTTTGAATTTCAAACTCCAAAATTACCTCCTATACTTTTTCTCACTCTAGAAATGCAATATTTAAATAAAGACCAATTATTTAATAAATTATTTTGGCCTCAACATTGCAATTTATTTACCTATTTCATAATTAAACCAAACCTTAGGAAATTAAAAATTAAATACTTTATTTTTGGTTGACGAGGATAGCCTTTTGACCATGGATGCTCCTGCATCAGACACCCACAGTAGAAAATAAACATTTCATGAGCTGCACTCAGAAATATTTATAGAACCTGTGTTTGTCTTGGATCCACCTCTCTTCTTTGTCCACTAGTATTTCTTTGTTCACCAATTTTTGCAACTTCACAACATTATCCTCTTTCATCTTTACTCCTCTACCCTCTATTGCTAGTTTAATTTCTCCCACTCTTTCCACCATGCCTTCTTCATGAAATTTCATTGTTTTAATGCCTTCTATAAAACACAACATCACTGCAATCTAATTTCTTTTACTCAAAACAACATTAGTACCATTATCAAGAGACTCATTTTCCATTCCTCCTAACAAGGTATCATAGTCACAAATCAAAAAATATTCATGTCCACTATTCTCTAACAAAGATTTATCAGAAAACTTTTCATTTACCTTCACTTTACACTTCCCCAATTTAACTTCATCAAATTGATCTACTGCTGCAATAAAATACTTTATTTCTGCATTCTTATTGTCATCAAAGTAAACACCAAAATCTGATTTTACCTCACTTTTACCTGCAAATTTCATCTCACCTGAGATTAACTCATCCCATTCTATTTCAATTGTTGCCATTCGCATCAATAAATCATCCCCTTCACTTTCTTCTATGTCCTTCAAAGGACACTCTTTGGCTACAACTTCATTATAATCACATTCATCTTCATAAAAATATTTATCAAAAATAAATTTTACCTTTGTATCTTCCACTATTGCAACTTTTTCTCCCCTTGCAATAATTTGATCCCATTCTCTTTCAATCTGAATGAGTAAATCATCCTTCTCAACTTCATAGGTGTTCTTTAAATAACTATCTTCTACTACTACAATCATTGTAGTCTCATCCTCCATGTCTTCCAATAGACATCCCTCTTCAGGTTCATCAATCTCTTTGTGCTCATACTCTTCTTCTTCCTCAATGTCGCATGCATGACACTCTGTTACTTCTTTCTTTCTTGTAGTCAAAACATCATTAGAAAGATAAAACTTATCTTCAACTCTTCTCTCCTCTTGTTTCCTCCTTTCAGTCTCATCCCTCAATTCATTTACTTGTTGTTGCAACCTTATCATTTCTCTTTCTCTGAATCTCCTTTTTATTACCTCTAGTCTGGGAATCCGTAGAATCCATCTAATGATAATGCCCTTTATCCTTTCCATTTTCCAGGCTTCTCAAATCCTCAACAACACAACTTTTCAAAACCCTCAAGTTCTTCACATGTAAACTGCCTCACATTCGGCAATTTATTTACAAAATCTCCACTCTCAAGATATACTAGCTTCAACCCACACTCACAGGTCCTGCTACAACTGCCTCACATTCGACGCTCTATTATAGACTCAGGAAATTATGCTCTGATACCACTCAATTAGGAGGATAAACACACATACCCCCTTTTCATACAACTATTCTCAACAAAATAAAATGCATTGGAAATGCAACAAATCAGATTTTAAAATCTGCAGCATGAACACTTGATTGTTCATTCATAATCTCCAAAAGAACATCACAATAACTTCTCCAAATTGAAAATACAAATGGTGCAGCCTCATGGGATAATAAAAATAGTCTGAAAAATGATATAAAATTGATGTACAACATCAAAATAATTTAAAATACAATAAGTTCATTCTTTCAAATCTTCTACAAAAAATTGTGAAACAAGATCATCAAACACTTGCAAACTTTAATACAAAATATGCAACAACTCAATCATGGATTCTTAAATCCATTTGATGCTATTACTTCACTTCCAAACCTTCAAAAACATTCATGCCAAACTGATTTCTCCTTCCCTCAACTCTCACCAAACTTCCCCTACAAAATCCCTCTTCTCCTCTCATATTCCCCTTCTTTTCACAAGTTGATTTTCTGCACTTTTTCTTGTGCAACTCTCGGGAGCAACTTGCAAGTTATTTCTCCAAACTTGCTTCTATTTATTTCTGCCCCTTGAATACATTAAATAATCCATTTTATCTAGATTAAAACATTTTTGAGATACCAAAATAGGCACCCCCAAATCTGCTCTTTCATTTCCCTCCAATTGTATTTTGAAATTCTTCAATTTGTGTTAAAATTCATCATTAAATGCTTCCAAATATGGAACACAAAGTTGCTGCAACATATTCCACGACTTGCTACTGTAAATTCCTCATAAAAATCAATAAAATCATCAACCAAGTCATGCTCATTCACAATAATTTGAATAGTAAAGTCATTAATTGATTTTTCCCAAAAACACTAGCTTTTATGCATTAAAGCAAAAATCTGTTTTTCTTATCTTGGGTGTCCACTCTCTCCATCCCTATTTTTTAGGGATTTTGGAATCTCAAAAATAATATTTTAAATGGAATAGAAAGTCTCCAAAAACCTATTCCAAAATTTCCAATTTTGAATTTCAAACTCCAAAATTACCTCCTACACTTTTTCTCACTCCAAAAATGCAATATTTAAATAAAGACCAATTATTTAATAATTTATTTTGGCCTCAACATTGTAATTTATTTACCTATTGCATAATTAAACCAAACCTTAGGAAATCAAAAATTAAATAATTTATTTTTGGTTGATAAGGATAGCCCTTTGACCAAGTTGCTGCAACATATTCCACGACTTGCTACTGTAAATTCCTCATAAAAATCAATAAAATCATCAACCAAGTCATGCTCATTCACAATAATTTGAATAGTAAAGTCATTAATTGATTTTTCCCAAAAACACTAGCTTTTATGCATTAAAGCAAAAATCTGTTTTTCTTATCTTGGGTGTCCACTCTCTCCATCCCTATTTTTTAGGGATTTTGGAATCTCAAAAATAATATTTTAAATGGAATAGAAAGTCTCCAAAAACCTATTCCAAAATTTCCAATTTTGAATTTCAAACTCCAAAATTACCTCCTACACTTTTTCTCACTCCAAAAATGCAATATTTAAATAAAGACCAATTATTTAATAATTTATTTTGGCCTCAACATTGTAATTTATTTACCTATTGCATAATTAAACCAAACCTTAGGAAATCAAAAATTAAATAATTTATTTTTGGTTGATAAGGATAGCCCTTTGACCATGGATGCTCCTACATCAATGGTAGATGTGGATGAATTATTTGGAAGTTGGATGTAGCAATTTTTATCTTCCAAACTTGGAGTGATGGATGAATACACTTATAGTTTGGGTGGGGATTATGTTTGGAACCAACACTTTTATATGCCTTGTGTGATGACCATTTTCAAGGAGGTGGACATTTGTTATATATGGGAAACCTCTTTTCTTGTGGCTCTACATTTTTATTGAATATTGGATTTAGAATATTTTCTTTACTTGATCCACTTTTCTTTGGGATCCATTTTAACTTCATTTGTCTACTTGCATTTTTTTATTCAATGGCCTTTGACATTTAATTTTGAACTTTAGATTTGTAAGAATTTTCTTTTTATTAGTTACAAATGGAAGGCTTAACATATTGGGAATGATGGTTTATGGTATGGATGGAAGGAGTGTTGGAAACAACCTTATGGTAAGGACTACAAATGACCCCCATTTTGATGTTTGTATTAGATAAGGTTACCTCAAATATCATGGAGGTACCACTAAATTAATTTGAATTGTTGATTGAAGAATAACCAAGACCTTGATGTCAAAGATTTGCACAAAATTGAAGTGGTTCTAAAATGTCTTTCTCTTGTAGGCCTAATACTCTTCCTTGATACTACATTCTCAGATAGATTTTTTTTGTGATGGGGTATTTGTTATTTTGGAATAAAGATGATATCACATCATTATGTAGCAGAAAAACATTAATGTTTGTTATTTTTTCATCTACAAGAAAGCTTGGTTTGACTAAAGTAGATGATCCTAGTTTATAGGATATTGTAGCTTTAACCTCCATCATGCTTACTAATTCTTGATCATTTAGGATGTTAATTTGATCCATGGTAGTTTTGGTATCTTCTTGGTTGATTTGATCCATAATAGATTTCATATCTTCTTGTTTGATATGATCCATAATAGCTTCTTTATCTTCTTGTTTGATTTTATCCATTGCATATTTTGTATCTTCTTGTTTTATTTTATCCATAGTAGCCTAAGTATCTATCTTTTTTTATTTCATTTTTGTCATTTAATTGATTATCTATGTGTCCAAGGGAGGAAAGTGTCTCATCTTGGGAAAAGGATATGGTTGGAGTTTGGATAGGATCAAATTCATGTTTATGATCATGGATGGTATGGAGTTTGATGAGGGGGTCATCTTGAATTTTTTTCATCAATGGTAAGTTTTAAGTTAGGCTTATCTGAGATGTCATGACTAGAGATGGGATTTTTATCAAAGATTTGATTAACCTAGATATCATGATCATCTGGAGGGGTTTCTCAGATAGACTCAAGGATATATTCATGATCAAGGATTGTTTTATCATGGATGTTATGAATAGGATATTAATCAAGGATTGATTTAACTTGTATATAATAATGATCTATAGGGAATTTTTGGGTAACTTGATCTTGATTTGTATTGAATTTTATTTTATCATGCTTTGGATTTTCTTCTTGACATAAATTTGATGGTTTAGGCAATGGAATGTTATCTTGGAAAATGATAGGATTTTATTGAGTTGACTCAAGTTTTTGGATAGGAAGCTCAAGAGTTAGCTTAATAAGTGATGAAGGTCATGATGGTGGAAGAGGGTTTGATGGTGTAGGATTAGCAATATTATGGGATTATCCAACTTTATTTAGAGGTAAAAAATATTCTAGTAGTCTTCAAAGATCATTACTAGATGTGTTTTTATTGGATGGACTTGCTGATGGAGATGGAGTGGATGGTAATAGCTTAGGAGATGAAGGATTATGAGAAGAAGTGGAGGCTATAATATTTTATTGGTTTTCCCTTGGCATAGGTTCAACAATGATTCTACATTGGTCAATAAGGTCTTGTATGATCTTGAGTCTACAAAAAGAAGAATTTTTATGGTTTTTATGCTTATGGAATTTACAAAAGGAATTATCATTCAACCAAGATGGTTTATTAGGGATAGGGTCATGAATTTTGGCTTCATGGAGTCAAATAACATTAGACTGCAATAAATTCTTTAAGATTGATTCAATTGGTTCCCCTAGAGGGGTAAATTGTCATTTCAGAGGAAGATTAGGTTTAAGGGAACCACATTGAGGATGATTTTGAATAGCGTTGGTTGATTGCGAATGAATTGATGGTGAATGAGTGTTTGTAGGTTGTGAGTAACCTTGGGGCTGGTTGTGATTGGATTGTTGGTATGAATGAGAGATAGAGGGATGACTAGGTATTGTAGGTTGCTGGATAGGAGGTTGGATTGTTTTGGATTGTTGGTATGAAAGGTTGATGGATGGATGAATAAGGATTTTGGGTTATTAGAAAGGAGGGTTAGGTGGTATGTGTGTACTTCTAGCAATGGGATAAGGGCATATGTCCTCCATTTTGTATTTTTTTTAAGTATAGAGGCTTCTATATTAGCCACTTGTTGTGTCAAGTCTTTCATTTGTTGTAATAAGTACAGTAATAAGTATAGTAAGCTCTCAAAAATGCAAGAAAATACCTCAAGAAGTTGCCAATCTCTTGATACATTTTAGGGTAACAGCCAAGGCCAAATGATTTAGACCTTCTACTCTTTAGGTGCTGCCAGACGCAGCTGGGGGTACCTATAACAATGAAGTAGACTTGACCAATGTTTATTCCTTTAAAGTGATTTACCCATAATGGAAAATAGGAGTGGATAAATGAGTTTTATTTTGGTACAAATTGTATAAGCAATATCAAGGCTAAAATATAATGTGTTCATATGAAAAAATGAATGAAACTAAATAGTGGAATGGTAGAGACTAGTGCCTTATTGGGTGTACGGAGTCAAATGATAATTTGAAATGAATAACTTCTTTCTGGAAAATACTCAAATTGTTTGGCATACACTTTTACGTTTCTAACTGGTATATACATGCAAGGATGTGACTACTGAGTTCTTATTAATGATCCAAATGAGATTTCCTAATTACTATGATTAACTAAAAGGAATTAATCTTTCCTTGAAAGAACCAATTAATCCAATCATACAGATACAACAAGTGTGCACTGATAAACTGAAAAATATCCTTGATATATCAATTTAAACAATTAGAAAACATCAACCTTGGAGACAACTTCAAAAATAATTTTAATTAACACAACAAACAACTGAAACTAGAAAAATTTCATCACATCAAATAAATTCAATTGAAATCTCCATTGTTTTAGACATGCATCATAGTCTCAAAATTATAAAACATTTTGTATCCTATTGTACTGTTAGAACTGTAAAATTTTGAAATTTTTCATGACTGCATATACTCATTAGTTCCCAAAAATTCCCATACCATAAGCATAAGAATCCACTTTGCATAACATTTTTCCCATGCTTTAGTTTGTTTTAGTCATTTGGTCCCATAGAATTCACCTAACCCTAAGTATTTGAGTATATAACTCATATCGGTGTGACATGATGCAGGTTTCCTAGATCCTTGAAGCATTTTATACTAATGTGTGTCTTTTTGTAGTCTTTCAGAAAGAGATCAGGATTGTCTTATCGATAAAATTTCATTTGGTAATACACATCAGGCAAACATAGTCCACTGTCTCAGTGACAAAAGGATCCTATCGGTGAGACAACAATGGTCAGGATAAGTCATAGCGAGCACATGTGTGTCATACTGATGAAGCACAAAGAACTATGTCATTGAGACAAGAGTCATTGGTGTAATGTCCCAGAGTATTCACTTAGTCTTACCGATAAAGCAAAGGTGGGTTCCGTTGTTGTCATCGGGATGAAGTCAGGGAGTCTTACCGATCCCCTATGTCACAGAGACAAGTGTTTTATTGGTAAATACCTAGCAACACATTTGGAGGGATTGGTCATCGGTGAGACAAACTTCATCGGTGAGAGCTAGGAGAGTCATACCGAGTGTTGCTTCATTGGCAGGAAAATTGCTAAGTCTCAGCAATTAGAAAATGAACTGAAGGAGATGTCTCGGAAAGACACAAAGTAAGTTGTGGAATGTTTTTCTGACCCCCTAAGTCACAACGATAGTTTTCATTGGCAAGAGTCTTAGTGATACAATCATGACTAAAGGAATAACTGTTGGGAAGACTCAAAGTGTCGGTGGTACTGCAGGACATCAAAGCGATATATAATCTGTGGTAGTCAGAGAGACTCAGAATGTCGGGGATACTATAGGATGTCATAGCGGGTGTCTAGTGAAATATTGGTAAAAACCTAAATAGAAAGGATCGCCAAGATTTGAACATGAAAGGACGCGTCCTTTCAAATGACTGATGTATAAATACTCATTTTTTTATAGCAGATAGAGATAGCAGAGAGCGAGTAATACGTACAGTAGCATACAAAATGTTTTATAATTTTGAGACTATGATGCATGTCTAAAACAATGGAGATTTCAATTGAATTTATTTGATGTGATGACATTTTTCTGGTTTCAGTTGTTTGTTGTGTTAATTAAAAGTATTGTTGAAGTTGTCTCCAAGCTTGATGTTTTCTAATTGTTTAAACTGATATATCAAGGATATTTTTCAGTTTATCAGTGCACACTTGTTGTACCTATATGATTGGATTAATTGGTTCTTTCAAGGAAAGATTAAGTCCTTTTAATCAGTCATAGTAATTAGGAAATCTCATTTGGATCATTAAGAAGAAATCGGTAGTTATATCCTTGCATGTTTATAACAGTTATAAACTTAAAATTGTATGCCAAACAATTTGAGTATCTGCCAAAAAGAAGTTATTCATTTCAAATTATCATTTGACTCTATACACCCAATAAGTAAATAGTCTCTACCATTCCACTATTTAGTTTCATTCATTTTTTCATATGAACACATTAGATTTTAGCCTTGATATTGCTTATAAAATTTGTACCAAAATAAAACTCATTTATCCACTCCTATTTGCCATTGTGGGTAAATCACTTTAAAGGAATAAACATTGGTCAAGTATGCTTCATTGTTATAAGTACACCTGCCTAGGTCTGGCAGCACCTGAAGAGTAGAAGGTCTAAATCATTTGGCCTTGTCTGTTACCCTGAAACGTATCAAGAGATTGGCAACCTCTTGAGGTATTTTTATTGCATTTTTGAGAGCTAATAGGTCGGTTGTGAAGGAATTGATGGTGAATGAGTTTTGGTAGGTTGTGAGTAACCTTGGGGCTAGTTGTGATTGGATTGTTGGTATGAATGAGAGATAGAGGTATGACTAGGCATTGTAGGTTGTTGGGTAGGAGGTTGGATTGTTTTGGATTATTGGTATGAAAGGTTGAAGGATGGATGAATAAGGATTTTGGGTGATTAGAAAGGAGGGTTAGGTGGTATGTGTGTACTTCTAGCAATGGGATAAGGGCATATGTCCTCCATTTTGTATTTTTTTAAGTCTAGAGGCTTCTATATTAGCCACTTGTTGTGTCAAGTCTTGCATTTGTTGTAATAAAATTTATTGTATTGTAAATGATTGAATTATAATGGTATTTTCTTGATCATTGTAGTTTAAATTTGGCATGGAACTCATGGTTGGGTTTTTATTTTTATAATTCAATGCTCTATAGATAGGTCCATTATTTTGATTACACATGTTTGAATATTGATATTGTTCCATGGGTTGTGTGAATGTTGGGATTATGTTTGATGTGAATATGTGAGAAGATCCTTGGTTGGATATTGATCCCTAGAAAGAGGTAAGGACAAGAAATGAAAGAAATTTTTTTTCAAAAAAAATTGGGGATTTTTAGGATTTATAAATTTTTGTTTGGATTTTTGATGTTTTAAAATGTTTATACAAATGAAGGATTATAGATGATGTATGGGGTAAGTGGTGATAAGTAAGGTATGATTATGGGTTTTTATTTTGACTTTGAAAGACAATGGTTAAGCAAAGTAACCAAAGGGGATATCTAAATCTCCAAAAGATGGTGATGAGTAAGATAGTAAATGATAGTTAACCTTAAAACTAGACTTATGAGTTTAAAGCCAACCATTGATGAAAAGATCAAAATATCAACACCCAAAGGATGACCAAGGTTGAACTGAAATCTTACTAGGGTAAAATCAATGGAGGATAGTAATGAATGGACAATGGGATATGGATAGTAATATACCTAAGTGTTCTCAAGAGAAGCCTATAATCTCAAAATATGGAGATGGGAGATTAGTCACACCCAAACTATAATTGTGAGTTTAGGGAAACTATAGATAAAACAATGAGGGCTAAATGAGATTCAAGACACCTCAAAGAGGTAACTATGGTCTAATTCTCATGGTTGGATTAGTGTAGGATTTATGAGTGTTTGGGAAAATGATGGAATGAAGTTTGAAAAATGGATGGAAGGATAACCAAAATTGACCTATGAATGCAAGGACTCAACCAAAGTTTAACCTATGGAAGAAAGGATAACCAAAGATTAACCTTAGGAGAAAAGATCTAGCAAAGATTAACCTAAGGGGATATAATTGAAACCAAAGATTAGCCTAAGGGGGAGAGACTTAACCCAAATAAATCTAAGGATGAAAGACAACCAAAATTTAAGTTAGGGAATGTAAGACCAACCTAAGGTCAACCCAAGGATGAAAAATCAACCTAGGAGTGACAACTAAATCCTAAAGATGCAATAACAACCAAATATTAACCAAAGAGGAATCCACCAAAGATTAACCCAAGGAGGGAAATAAAAATCAAACCTAAGGATGCAATTAATATTTGAGATGTTAAGGTGAATGTGGAAAGCTAAACTAAAGAAGTTTGATAGGCCTTAATTCACTTGAGTTCAAAAATTAGATTAAAAGGGTAGAACCTAACTTGTTTTAATGTAGACTATGGTTGTCTCCCTAAGAATAGAGTGTTTAAAGGTGTTATTTGTGGGGGGTTTTCAATTTTAAGATAGAATACACTCATAAAAAACTTGGAAGAAAAATTGGTTGTTGAATCTTAACTAAAAGGGGTATGGCTTAAGGCCCAAAGGCCAAGGGCTTCATGGGTATATCAAAAGAAAAATACTCATAAGACAAGCACAACCTAGTTATTCAATTGGATGTGTTCACCTAGTGTGGGCCCACTGCACCAAAGGTGCTAATACACCAAGTTCAACATGAGATGCTTCACTTTTAAGAGAAGGTAGCTAGAGGTTTAGTGGTATAGGCTCAATATGAAAAAAATGCTCACCTTTCCTCTTGTTGGTGGTTTTTAATTCCCAAGCTGATCTCAAAGATAATCTATGAAGTAGCCATTTCTAATGATCAATTATCTTGAGGGATTAGCCAATGAATAGGAGAAAGCTAGATAATGCTTTCCCTCTGCACTTCAAGCTCTACAAAACCTAGGAGGGTGAACCTTTGCATTATCATTTAAGATTCCTTTTTCATTATCTCAAATATTGTAATAGGAAAATATTTTCTTATATACACTCAAATTTGGTCTAGAGAAATTAATTAAATACAATTTATTTAAATAATAAATCTTTAATTCTTCTACTTATAAATAAATTGAAAATTTTATTTATATAGTTCACTTTCTTTAATTCTTCTTATCTTAAAATCATTTTCTTCATGTCTTAATTAAATAAACAACTTTAATTAGTTTCTTTTATTTAATTAACCTCCTCTCATTAAATTTGAATTTTATATTTGAATTTAAGCACATTTCTACTAACTTCTCATCTTCCACCTCATCATGTGTCTCATGAAATTAAATTTTCTTAATATTTATTTTGCCATTTATCCTCAACAAATTCTAACCAATTTGGGACACTTGGCTTTCACCTCCATTTGATTCCTCTTCACACTTGGCAGTTTGTTCTTCTAAAGGGAACACACTCCCCTTTTCTCTCTAACCTCTTCACCTGCAACCATCCATTCTCTAGATCAAATCTAAACCGTTGATTTCTGCCACATAGGTTCATGCCTTGGAAAATCTATAAATAGATCCTCATTTACAACAAAGAATATAGAGAGCTGAGCATAATTAAACTCTGTAGAATTTAAGAGAGCATTATCATCTTAGTATTATCATTCTAGTGTTAGTATTTTAGCATTATGTAGATTTATCATGGCATTACCCTTAGCTGCATCTTAATCACAATAGTTTAATTGCATTCCCATTATCAATATCATAGCAACATCTTAATCTTTGCATATCATCTACAACATTTTAGCAATCATGCAATGTAGGAAAGATTTTTTGCATTTCCAGCATCTCATTCTTTAGGTTGTCATTTGGAAAGTCATGTGCACAAACAATTTGAGAGAAAAATGACTTAAAGAATCCTTGGAGATAGAGGACAATGATACGCCATTGGAGATTTTGTTTGTTTTGATTTGATTATCATTTGAGTTCTCTAATATAATGTTTCATTGGTGTGTTGTATTGCTTGCTTATGCACTCACATTATTCATACACACATAAATTAGCACCCACCGTGGGCCTTAGCCCCGTTTTTAACATTTTCTGGCAAGTTTTCATGAATAGGTACATTCATGAATTTTGATGTAGCACACCTGAAGCCTCTTTCAACGCATATACCTATTCTTTTGGTGCATCCAAACTCTGTTATAGTGCATCCACGTGCTCTTTTGGTGCATCCAAGCTTTTTTATAGCACATATGTGGCATCTTTTAGCGCATCTGCCTCTTCTTTTAGTGCATATGCAGGATTTGGTTTCCCTTTTGTGTTTTTAGAATAGAGCATAGAGTCTATTTAATAGCACATACATTGAATCTTTTAGCGGATATGGTCTTTGTTTTGGCACATTTACCTTTATTTGTAGAAACTTAAAATTTTGGAGACTGATTTATATCTTTATGTTTTGCAGGTGCTTTAAATGATGTCAAAGATAGTATTTGAGGGTACTAATGGTGTTTGCATGCGCTGGATTTGTTTTCCTTTGATTAAATTAGGAATCTAGTTTAATTAAAAGGTTAATGAACACCATGTATGATGTGCTTGTAAAGTGATACGCCTATGGTCTCCCCTTTACTGCATGACCAAAATGCTAGACTCACTCTTTCATTTTATTGAAATAGCACCTTTAGAAGGCCTACCGTAGTGGCAAAAAATACTCACCCTACGGGAACGACCTAAGTGGGAACAACTAAAGCCAAGCATTCCAACCCACAATAATCAAACGAGAATCATGAGGAAATTCACATTCAATAGAAGTTTGCATTGATAACCATCCCCAAAGCCTTTGTTCTAAAGGTTGGGAGGTCTCCTGAGGGAGTTTATCATTTTCCACATTGAATGGAAACCCTTACTAAGAAATTTAAGTGTAGTAGTTAGCTGAGTTAGTTATCGAACATTATAATATTCATAGTACAATGGGAGGGAAGAATGTTCCCCCAAGATACTCACCATATAACTACCAAGGATTACTAGCCAAAAGTGGAGGATTCACTTTGGTTAAGACCTGGAAAAGGAAAAAACACGGGCACCCTATAGAGGGTGACACGACTGCGTGAGTTGATGTAGTTCTAAGATGTGGGTTGTGATATTATTAATGACCCTTGACATTAGGAGAGTTTGATTGATCCATTTGCTCTTGTTCAATACTAGTGGAAATCAAAGGGGATCGAACTAGATCCTTAAACATACACTTGATGTTTAGATCATAGGATGAAACTATTGGAAATAGAATTCTATTTAATTAGAATCCTAAAAAATTATTTATTTCATGTATCTCCTAAGTCCTTGGAAAGTTTTATCAAACACTAAGATTAGAAAGAGATTAATTTTGAATGAAATAATAATGTTGATTGACATTTGTAATTAATTCTAAATGATAGGAGCATGTGAGGGTGTCCAAGATAAGTTCCTAAATAATAGGAGCACATGGGGTTCCCACGTGGAAGGTGGAACCCACCTTGTGTTAAGTTAATTATTTGGAGAAAAAGATAACACTTCTATAATGCATGTAAAGATCCTAGAAGTTAGGGATTGATGTTTGCATGCATGAAGTTTAGTTCAGTTTAGATTAGTTCAGTTCAATTCAATATTAGTTTAGTTTAGTTTAATTCAATTCAGTTCAATTTAGTTCAATTTAGTTCACTTATCTTCAATTGTGTGTAGTTAGTTTCAATTGAATGCTAGTTGACTTCGGTTAACTTGGAATGCATGATGACTAATGACTTGAGTTGCATGATAGATAACAGGTGACTACTTTCAGTTAATAGGGGATGATCATTCTTGCATGAATGGTGGAGAGATTTGTTTCAGCTAATAGAGAATGACTTGGACCCACCTTGGGCACCCAAGTTGGCTTCTTGGAGTTAACACTTTTGTATGTTAAGATATTTCAAAAGGCTGAGTTAAGTGGGCCCATTCTTGGGTGCCAACTTTGAGGATAAGCTTTGAAGATATCTTTGAAATAAAGGTTGAGTTATGACTTCAGTTTGGGACGCCCAAATGGATGGAGTTGATTTGACATTGTTCTTAACGGTAGAACTCTACCTGCTAGAGATAGGCGTAGGTTTTTGGCGATAAGCTTTGAGCTTTGTAATTGTAACTCTTTGGAGTTTACATGGTTGATTATTGCCTATTTATCTCAAGCAAGTTGAAGAGAGTTTGTATCAGTTTTATTGCAGGTTGTGAAGAATATTTTTTGAATGTAAAAGAAGCATCTCAAGCAAGGATTGGAATTATTGTAATCTTATTATGGGATAAAATAATACATTGATTCTTGGTGGAGTTTTTTCCCGAAAGGGTTTCTCCATGGTATATGTTGTATATCTTCTAATATTTTTTCTAATTCTTCTACAACCTTCTATCTTCATTCTACAAATGATAAAATGAATTAATCAGATAATCACCCACAAAGAATCTGTAACTAAGCATACATATTTAGATCAACAAGTATAATAGTTTTACAAAGTATTAAGCTACATAAACACCTCAAAATTCAATAGAAACAATAGTTTTATTACTTTCTTCCATGTTTGAAATCATTGTTCGGAAGATCAGCCAATTAACTCAATTCACTGATTAAAAAATGAGAAAACCAGACAAACTTTCAAAACAGTGATCATTTCCAGTATAGCACATAAACTTTCTGTTCTAGCGCATTTACCCCATATTTCAACGCATCTATAACATGTTTTAGAGAATTCATTCCATCTTCCAATGTATATATACCATATTTTGGTGCATCTACCTCTTCTTTCAGTGCATAAGCTTTTTATTTTTGTGCATCCATCACATCTTTCAGCACATATAGGCCATTTTCTAGTGCATTTACCTCATTTTCCAGCACATCAGCTTCCTGTTTTAGCACATTGGGTTCATGGTCTAGTGCATCTTTAGATTGTTTTTGTGCATTTACCACATCTTTTAGCACATGCTTTCTATTCTAGCACATATAGGGGACAATCTAGTGCATATAGGTTTTGTTCTAGCGCATTCATCACATATTTTAGCACATAGTTTTTTCTAGCGCATTGGCTTCATCTTTAACCACATACGCTTTCTATTCTGGCACATCTAGGGGACAGTCTAGCACATATAGGCTCTGTTTTAGCACATTTATTCCATCTTTTAGCACATCTTCAACCTATTTTAGCACATTTATTTCATCTTTTAGTGCCTCTACAACCTATTTTAGCGCATCCATTTTATTCACAAACAAAGAGCTAAATTGAACGTTTGTCAGAAAAATTAAAACCAGATTTAGGGATCCTTTCCAGAGTAGAGATCATTCCTCATTCAAAAATTAGTTTAAACTTGAAGAAATTTTCTTTTGCAAGTGAAATTATTTTAACTAAACTTGGATCAAACATCTTAAAGTGCCTAAATTATCAATCTCATCTTTGTTTGTTAGCTAAGTTTCATCATCAAGATCTATCATCCTTCATCACAAAACAAACACTATACAATCATATTTACCTTAGTATCATCAATAGAATCCATCATTCTATTTGACGTAGGCATCTCCTTGGCACTCCCTAAACAAACATCAAAGTATAGAAAACCTTTATCATTTGCATGCCCATTTTAACAAGAGCCCAAAAAAAAAAACTTAGAGAAAAGGAAATTGAACCCAAACCATCATGGTAGAAGGAGAAGAAAATCCCTTTCATAGATTCCACCAACCTGAAATGGATGAGATAACTAATGAGGACATTCAACAAGCTCAACAAGACCCTAAATTTCACAAGTTCATGGAGAAAATTTTAGAAAAAGATGGAGTGAAATATTTTTTGATGTTGCCCAACCAAGGTGTGAAACTACCCAATGACTTTGATATCAACCAATTGAAAGGAGCTCCCAAGAAAAGAGAAGCTAATTCATGAAACATAGATCCAACAAATGCTCTAACTCATCAAATGAAAAATATTCGACAACAAATCCAAGACATGCAAAGAGGAACAACAAAAAGATATTTGTTGCAAGATATATTCCCTTACCCTTTTGACAGAAGTCTGAACATGATACCTTTTCCACCAAATTGTGATCTTCCAAAATATGACAAATACAATGGAAAATATGATCCTCAGGAACATGTAAGAGAATTTTGCACCATGAGTCTTGAATTTGCACATGAAGAAACCTATTTGATGAGATTATTTCCAAGAAGTTTGGGTGGTCAATGCATGGAATGGTTTTCAAAACTCCCACTAGGTATTAGATCATTTGAAGAGTTGGTAAATAAGTATATCACACAATATTCATGCAACATTCAACATGAAATAACCATGAAAGATCTTTGCAACACAAAATAGAAAAATGGTGAATCATTTCTCACATTTTACAAAGATGGAGACAATTATTTGCTAGATATGCTCATCCTATACTTGAAAAAGAAAAGATGGATATCTTCATTGATAATCTAAACACTGAAATGAGTTATAGACTTCAATTTCAATGTCCACCTAGCTTTGAAAAGATGATTGAAAATGGACTCAAAATTGAGGAAGCCTTGGTTAAAAGAGGAGTGTTAAAAATTGATAATTAAGGACCAAACTTAGAAAACTCTTCTTATCATTATAACAATGAAAAATCAAAATTAAGGTCAAGAAATAAAAATGTTGGTAAGGATGGTGTAGCTGATACACATAACACAAAACCAGTCTTCAATTTGTCAGGTATCACACCCAAAAATAATCAAACAACAATCAAAATAGCAATCAAAACAATAGTTAATCTAAACCAGCTCCACTACCATATCGAACACCATCTAATCACATAAAATTCACACCTTTGGGATAGCCGCTTAAATTGACATTAAAAGAACTTCTTGCAAAAAAACTCATAACATTACTAGAGGCAGGAGATTGGGAACCAAGAGTCAAACCATCATGGTGGAATGATGCTTATTACTGTGATTTTCATAGAAACAAAGGTCATAAAATAGATGATTGTATTCAACTAAAACATTTGGTGCAAGACTTGATAGATAGACATGAAATATTGATAGAAGGACCTCAAAAAAATGTTGATCATGGAGCATTTAAAAACCCTCTACCCAACTATGAAAAAGGAGAATCCTCTTCGACAAACAAAGGGAAAAATGTGAACTATGTCTATGATACAACAATCCTTCACATTGCTATAGTTTATAATCAAACCAATGACATCGAAATCAAGAATAAACAAAACTTTGTTGCAGCTAATAGTCAAATTGATGACAAACAAGACATTGTTGCAGCTGATAATCAAATCAATGACATTAAAATAGAACATAAACAAGACATTGTTGCAGTTGATAATCAATTCAATGTCATCAAAATTAATGATTAACATGACAATCTACTAGTAAACGTGACCACAAGAGTGTAGTACAAGTTTGTATTGAAAGGAAGTACATCTAAAACACCTACTACCCCTTCAAATCAATACAATACCATAGACCAATTGCAAAAGATTCCAACATAGATATCCATATTGGAACTTCTTAAAATTTCACCAGCCCATAAGGATATTCCCAAAAAGGATTTAGTGGACACCACAGTACCAACCAATTTGGTAGTTTGTCGATTTCAAGTCATGGTTATACATTTGACTGCACCTCATTATCTATCATTCTCAGAAAATGATGATGCATCCCTCACTCATCCATATAACGCACCACTCCATATTGAGGTTATAATCCATAAACATCAGGTCAAGTGTGTTTTAATAGATGGAGGATCTGGTCTAAATATCTACACCTTAAAGCTTATCTATGCACTAGGATTTTTAGAAAATGCAATAGATGCCAAAAGAAAGATCACCATAAAAGCTTATGATGATGAAGAAAGATCCTCTCAAGGATTGATTGTATTGCTAATTCAAATGGGACTAGTTCAAAAAGATATAATCTACCAAGTTTTACACAAATATTTGACATACAACATACTCTTGGGTCGACCTTGTATTCATGAAATGCAAGCAGTGCCATCAACATATCATCAATGCTTGAAATTCCCCTACAATGGACAAGAGATCACCATTTCAGTTGATTCCAACAATCCTCAATACTGCAACACTCTCAAGATAGTTCGAGATATTTTAGTTCAACATAGTAGAGAGGCTCCCACTTCTAGTTCTTCAAGCAATTAAAGCCAACTCCATTCTTTGACAAATCATTTTGATAAAAAGATTCAGTTGAAAGATAAAGGCATTGGTGATTATAGTTCTTTAAGCAATGAAAGCCAACTAAATTCTTTGTCAAAATAGTTTGAGAAAAAGATTTAGTTGAAGGATAAAGGCATGGGTGAGTATTCTTTTGAGCAGTCCTTATGTCTCTCACAATTCCTACCTTCTCCAAAATCATATGGAAAACCATCTGTTAGGGTTAGAAAGCATATATCTAACAATTAAATACTATTTTGATCAATAAAATAGAGAAATAAAACATAGAAAATTATAGCAGAAACAACACAACACAAAGAATTTAATGTGGTTCACCCAATCCAGGCTACATCTACAAAACTGCAGCCATCCAATGATTTTATTATCCAATGTAAAACATATTACAATATCGCTAATAATGCCCCACTACAACCCCATCCAAACCACTTATAACAAGCTTTTTAGAAGCTTCCAGAATTAGGATTTTACAAAGTCAATTTTTTTCTTTTTTTGATGATTTTTCCTTTTTCGGTGACGACGCAAAACAAATAAGAAAAAAAAAATTCCCAAGGGCTGCCACCCTCAAACCCCTACGTGTGGCCTAGCCTGGCCCAACCTCAAACCCCAACAAGGATACATGAAGAGTGTATAGTATAGCATTAGAAAATTATAGCAAAAACAAGACAACACAAAGAATTTAACGTGGTTCACCCAATCTAGGTTACATCCACAAAACTGCAACCATCTAATGATTTTGTTATCTAGTGTAAAACATATTACTATCTTGCTAATAATGCCCAACTACAACCCCATCTGAACCGCTTATAACAAGCTTTTTAGAAGCTTCCAGAATTAGGGTTTTACAAAGTCAATTTTTTTTCTTTTTTCGGTGATGACGTGAAAAAAATGGGAATTTTTTTTCTTGGGGGCTACTGTCCGTAAACCCCTGTCTGGGGCCTGGCCCAGCCCCGGACCCCAACAAGGATACATGAAGGGTGTACAATATAGCATGATCATTTGCCACATACGCAAACAATCTCCCACTTGGAGACTAATCAAGCTCCACACCAACACACCATCAACATCTAGACAACAATCTTCACAACCCATCATGCTCTTTGATGGAAAAATTGTAAAGGAAGGTACTCTAGTTGATGAATCTAAATACAAAGACATTCTAAATTGGCTTTACTAAGATGAAGAAGCATCCCAAGTGTATACACCTAAAGATGGTCATCACCTTTAATTAATTAAATACTAGCTACTTGATTAATATTTCAACTACATATAAATAAATGCTCAATTTATTTATATTGTTCACCCTTCTCTAATTCTCCAAAATCTAAACACTTTCTTCTAAATTAATTAAATAAACAAGGTTCCCTAAACTTTTTTTATTTAATTAAACTTCATTAAATCCAATTAGGAATTAGAGCACATTTCTACAACTTTTTGTGTGCCACCTCATCAAGGTCACATGAAAATAAATAACTCTTTTTTTAATTAGAATTATCCTCCACCAATTTCAAAAAGCACATGGTATTTCCTTCCCACATTTCCACCAATTTCAAAAATCACATAGTCTTTTCTTCCCACACTTCCACCAATTTTGGAGCACATGATTTATTCTTCCCGCACTTCCACCAATTTTGGAAGCACATGGTCTTCTCTTCCCACACTTGAATCTTCCATCCAAATGGCATGTTTCCCATTGGTCAAAAGATTATTCCACACACATGGCATGTTGTCTTTGGTCAAGTGGGAAACATCTTGATTCTCTTCATCTTCACCATCCATTTTTCTTATTCGAATTTGGACCGTTGATTGTTGCCACCTCACTATATGCTCAGAAAAGGCTATAAATACAACCCTTGGGCCTTGTATTTTGCATCCACATTTGAAATAAAGTTATCATACATGTTTCTCTTTGGATCTTGGAGCATTCTTCGAGTCTTATAGCTAATTTTTGTATCATTTTTTCCATCATATTTAGATCTTAGATTAACATATTGCATCATAGATGCATTTTATCATCCATCTTGCATCATAGTGGCATTTTAGATTAGTTCATTTTAAGTTTGCATTTGAGCATATGTAGAATCATATATAGATCATCATAGTTCAATACCATAGCATCCACCTCCACTTGTTCATTTATCATCAACATAATCCTCCATCCATCATGGCATTCATCATCATTGTTGTCACATAGTTTCATGTAGGCATATAGTTGGCTTGCATGTTGACTACTAATCTCGTTTCTTAAGTGTCATTCTTATAGAATTTGTGCACATAGAAATCTAAGGGCCAAAAAGGTTAAAAATAATCATTTAAGAATAGAGGACAATGAGACGTTCTTGGAAGATTTATCTTTATTGTAACTTAGAATAGTTTACTTTGATTTGAATCTTTCAATATAAATTGTTTCATTAAGGTTTGTGTTGATACTAACTTTGCACATTTAACACACACACAAAATGGCACCCACTATGGAGCATTGCCCCATTTATTACTAACATGCTTGAAAATTTATGTTCACAGGTACGAACGTGAGCCTTTTGGATCCTTTTGGCACCTTTTGCATCATTTTGGTTTCCCAAAAACGCTTGTCAAAGATATTCTTATCAAACTACTGACATATTGCATGGGATGGAAGTGATTTACTTGGTTTCCTTTTGGTTAAGATAGGAACATAGCTTAATTAAAAGGTTAACAAACACCATGTTTCCTTTTGGTTAAGTTAGGAACATAACTTAATTAAAAGATTGATAAACACCATGTCTTTTGTGTGTGATGGATGGTAGGCATATGCTCTCTTCTTAATTAGGTGACCAAAAAGCTAGACCCATTCACTTTGTGTGTGAGTGTGAGTTGAGTATATCGCATGTGTTCTCTCTTTATTCATGTGGAATAAAGATTGATCAAACTATGGGTATACTTGCTTGCTTTTGTTTATCTTAGAGGGTTTGCCTTGTGGGAAAAAGTCCTCACCCAAGGGAATGACCCAACCAGTAACATGCTAAATCCAAGCGCATTTCTAGCCAGTATATAAGTGTGGATACTAGAACAAAGGCTAGTATCACGAGGTTGGTTCCGATGAGAAGGGAAACAATGGTCTCTCGCCAGATGAATCAACCCCCACGAATGGAAAGTACTTACTAAAACCATTGTTGTAGTTTGGCCAAATCCTTTATCTATTCTTTGGTGTAGCAACGGTCATTGCGAAGGAATCCACATTCTCACAATTCTTAGAAGAGATGAAAAATATGCCATGGGAGATTCATGGGTATTGGTGCTTGGATGTCTTGAGAAGTGAGTGTCGTGGAGGGGATCCAATGGGGTTAAGCATCTAGTCATCCATTAAAAAAAAGTGTGGTTGGGGTAAAACCTGCATGGAATCCAAAAGAATACGGTCTTTCACAACCTTAGGAGTGTACATTGCTTGATGTGTCTTTATCAAAATGTTTTCAAAACAAACAAAACATCACGTATTGAAAGTGAAAACCCTGATTCAAAATTTTCGCTCCACAAAAATTGGGAAACACCTACACCATTGCATATCTTATGAAATTCTACCCCATTTTAAAAAAAAAGCTCTGAAAAAGACCTTTGTATGACCAAGATACAACCATTTTAAATAAAATTTCAAAACACCAAGTCTAAACCTATTTTGGCACCTTTTGTCTCTATTTTGGCACCTTTTGTAGAACACAAAACAATGACCTAGGTTCATTTCTTGTCTGACAATTAGTCTCATCTTGGGAATCCTCAATAGTGTTCAACCAATTCTTATGTAAAATAGAGTCTAAATATGTGTGTTACCAAATCATTTCATGAAAGATTAAAATTCAGAAACCAAAGTCCAAACCTCTTAGTCCAAAAGAACACCAAAAACATCTATCAACACTTTACGAATTTAGAGAGAGGTTGAACTTCAATTTCTACAAAAGATCTTGTAAGAACAATCCTGAATTATACATCTTTTACTAATGTCAAAATCCAAGACTTTTCCAAAGGTTTGAGTACCTCATTTAGGAAGAACATTTACCGTCGGTTTCACAGTTTGAACCAAAATTTTAGAACTTTCTCAAAGTCCAAGATCATTCCTTAGATACCTTAGAATTCAAACTTGTGAAAATTGACCTCTACAAGTGGAATTTTCCAACCTAAACCATGATCTAACATCACAAAGTATGAACATCATCAAATTTATCACACCTTTGATTATTAGGCCTAGTTTCATCATCAGGGTTTATCATCCTTTCATCACGAAATGAAGCTATATAGTCAAATCCAACCTAGTCTCATTAGAATTTTTCATTCTATTTGACTTAGTTGTAATCCTTAGCACTTTTCCAAAAACCTAGATCAAAGTTTAGTCAAAACTATAGCACTTGTATGCCCGTTCAAACAAGGTTGCAAAAACAAAAGCTTAAGGAAAAAGGTCTTGAAAATCAAAACATTGAAGAGCCAAACATTGAAACTCCAACCATTGAAACTCTGAACATTGAAATTCCAACCATTTAAACTCTAATCATTGAGACTCAAAATAGTGAAACAAAAAACACCATGGTAGAGGCTGAAGAGAATCTTTTTCATGGACTCAACAACACTGATAGGGAAGAAATAACTAAAGAAGATATCCAACATGCTGAACAAGACCGCAATTTCCACAAGTGTTTAGAAAATATTTTTGAAAGAAATGGGGAAAAATACCTCCTTATGCTAGCCAAACAAGGTGCAAAATTACCAGCTTTGATGTGAATCAATTGAAAGAACCTCCCAAAAAGCCCAAAAATGATCCTAAACAAGTGGTTGCTCTCACTCACCAAATAAAGAACCTTCAACAACAAATCTGGGATATGCAAAAGGAAACAACCACAAAGAGATATTTGTTGCTAGACATTTTCTCTTATTCCTCTAATAGAAATATAGACATTACACCTTCTCCACCAACAACCACATCATCCAAGTTCAATTTCTTTGAATTTTTGCAAAAAATCAATAAGCCCAAATCTCAGTTCTCAAACACAAATGATATTGAACAATCTTACCATGTCATGCATCTATCTTCATCTCCCACAAGCGAAAATAAATCTCAGTATTCTTTCACCTAGGTTAACGATTCCATCCAACCACCTTCTTCTATCATATCTTATATATCCAATGATTCATTTCAATCTCTCAGTCCAAACCCTACTATCATAGACTCCTCTACAACTCAAGATCAAAGTATTCTTTCCACTTCATCCAATGATACCAAAATTCCACAAGTTCTTTCAATCTTTGACCAAGACCGAATCTCTCAAGAATTCTATGATGATCCCCTCCTTTCACTTTTCATCCATGATGACTCCTTTCCATCTCAAGAGAAAAGTATCCTTCTTAGTTCTTCTTCTACCCCACCTGATGAATTCATCACATCTCATGAGTTCATTGCATCCCAGGAGCATGATAATTCTTCCATCCTATCTAATGATGTCCTATCACCTGATGATAAAGATATACTTTCTACAAAATCCCATGATTCCCTTCTTCATCAAGATCAAGATATGCTTCCATTTGAGGATATCCCTTCATTCCATGAGGACGTTCATCCTTCTCAAGATCAATATATGCCTTCCATACCACTTCATGATGATTCCACACCTAGTAAAGAACAATCTACTCCATCTCCTACACCTTGTGATCCTTTTCCAAGTCAAGATGAAAACACCCCATCATCCCCATGTCAAGATCTTATCACACCTATACTAGCTATCCATGAACCCCACACTTACAAATTGGGACCCTCCACCTTTATCCACTCCGGTTTAATTCCAACACATATCCTCCCCAAAATGGACTTGCATCTTGTTTCACAAACAATACATATCCCATTGGTAAATGAATGTATCAAAGTATGAAATAAAAAGGCAAATGATTAGGCCTTCATGAACAAGGTATCTTGGAACCCCTTTTTGCTCAAGAAAACCCATATTACCATGGCCTTGGTTATACACCTAAGTATCCTAGTCCTTCAAGCCTTCCATCTATCTTAGGTCCTCATCCTAGTCCATCAAACCTTCCCTTTACCCTAGGTCCATATCCTATTCCTCAAGAACAACAAAGGCACACATCCTTGACGCCCTTTCAAAATTCTACCTACACTCACTCATCCATAATACCTCCATAACATTCATCTCAATCCACCCCTCCCATTGCTCTTGGAATCAATTTGGGTGCCAAATATCAAAAGCTTCCATATCAAAATCCACATGTGTCAAAGGATCAACATGTCTCCTCAAAGATGCATGCGAAAATAAAATAAAATTTGATCCAAAATCAAAAAGGCCACAAAAGCCCATCAAAGCAAAAAGGAAATTTTCAAATACCACAAAGGTCCATAAATCAAAAGAAAAGTTCAAAAGGCCACAAAGGCCCATCAAAGCAAAAAGAAAAAAATTCAAGGCCACAAAGGCCCATAAAGAAAAAAGAAAAATATCAAAGGCCACAAAGCAAAAATCAAAGTCAAAAGTCATGTGGATTCCTAAAAGTCTCATAGAAGCAATAAAATCTAAATTGACATCCAAATTTGCTAATCCAAAAGCTTCCTCCACTCTTCCATCCAAAGCCTATCACCTTCCAAATCCATTTTTCCTCCATCACTCCACCACCCTTCAAGGTGTGTGCCAATGTTGACCTTGCAATCCTTTCCATCCATCCATCAGCAAGTCTTCCCACCTCCTATCCATTACCCAACATTCATCCCCCATAATTCTCCTTTAATCCAAACCTTTGGATAAGTCCTTAGTTCTTCCATTGTACCTTTAATAGGCCAAAATTTATGAGTCTAATTCCCATTTACCCTGGTTTATTAAAGGGATATTTGGTTGTGAAACTTGATGCTTAAGTCCTTCCTCCATCTCCCTATCATCCATATCCTATTTTCCATATTCCTCTTGTACTCTACACTTGGGGGGGGCAAGTTTCGTCCATCTTATCATTCCTTACATTTCCACCTTTGATCTTGACAAGGTTAAGGATCTTCTTGAACATCATATATCTTATTCTATTCACTTTTTCCATATCTTTCATACCATATCTTTTGTCTTATCCATATTCCATCATTCTTACTAGATAAATCCTTTGTTCTCGTCCTTGGTCTTGATGAGGAATAGGGGAAAAATACTTGGGCCTTGTGTCCATATATTACCTAGTTGATCTTGATCATCCCATTCATTATACTTATCTGTTCATTCTTCCATTCCATATCTCCTAGATTATCAAAAATCCATGTCATCATGTCCCTTTGCAACCTTGGATCTTATCATGCAAATCATATTTGAGCCTAGTTGTAAAACATTATCCAATCCTCATATCTTTTGTCAATCAATAATCAACAATCTTATCATCATCATGCCTTATGAAATCAATCAACCATCATCATCTTTCAATGAGATATGTTGCTTGTGTGACATGTTTTGTAATAAATCTTTCATTTTGATCTATCATTTATCCATGGTTGCATTATCTCTATTGTGGGGTATCTTGTTCCTTCAAACCGGTCATATCATATCATTCCATCTTAAATATCCTTCAAAAATCCAAAAAAAATAGAAAAAGATCAAAAATCCAAAAAAAAAATTAGAAATAGAGAAAAATACAAAAAAAAAAATTTGAAAAAAAAAATCATAAAATCTGAAAAAGTGCAATAAAAATAAGTAGCGAAAACCTGACAATAGGCACTATTTGTGATAGGTTAGCTTTTCCATCTATTTGAGCATGTCAACCAATCACTTTTTGCCACTTGTTTTCTCCATCCATTTGCCTATCCTTTGAAAGCACCATGTACATATCCTGGCATTGTGGTCGTGTCTCACCATGGACTAGGTGCAAAATCCTGAACTCACTAGGGGCAATAAACCTTGAGCTTGAACCAATAGAAAAACAACAGGAAGACAAATGCAACAAAAAAATTGATCATAATGCAACTCAACATTGAACATCAATCACCATCATAAATGTATCAAACATCCATATCATATCAAAATCCAAAAACAAGTCAAAAATTCAAAAATAGAGTCGTCTTGTCAAACTACATTGTCTTTGAGCTTAAATGTAGGCAAGGTTAATCTTTGATCAACCCCCAAGACACCCTAGGTCAAGTCCTTTAGCAGTTCGTTGCAATTAGTTGTCATCTCTCGTCTATTCATATCTTGGTCCTATAAATCGGTTGAGTCAGTCAAACTAAGTGGTCTCTGAATGTATAACATAGGCAAGGCTAATATTTGATCAACCCCCAAGGCCCCTAGGATAGGTCTTTAGGTTAGGTTCTTGATCAAAATCTCAAAAAAACCCCTTAAAATTAGAAAAAATAAAAAAACCCCAAAAACATTAGAAAATCAGACAAAAAATCAAATCAAAAGGATGATGCTCTTTTGAATCATGGGTTATCATGATTAAACAAAAATGTTCAATTATTGTACTTTGATTTTTGTTATCATATCTCGAGAGCCCCTCAATGATGTATCGAACTAGAGGAGCTAGGAAAGAGTATGATTTTTCTTTGTCTGTTGTCTGTGAGTTGATCATTATTACTGGGCAAATTTTCATGAGATGTGCACTACAAAGTATCATTGATGACATTCTGAATTTGTAGAGTAAAAGGGTTAACTCTTGCCTATTTACGCAAGCAATACTTAGGTCATCTCGGTTTAATTATACTTAGATGCTTGTGTTAACTTGCACTATCAAACATCATGGAAGTAGTACTTAGGTCATCATGGTCTAAATATACCATTGATGCTTGTATTCACTTTCCACATTTTAAAGGCCCAATGATGATAAAAATCACAACAAATTAGTTGTTAAAAATGACAACTTTTGCATATGAGATATGCATGGTTAGAGTTGATTGCATCCATGTTAGTTTCCATCTATATTTATGGCATTTCCAAAGCTACAACAATGATGTTATCTCTATTATCAATGGATTGAGTACACTTGACCTTAACCAAAAACACATCATTCTCATTTCATTGCACATTAGTTGCATCATCATTTGCATACATTGGAAAACATTATCACACCATTCATCCATCCATGCATCACATCATTATATTTGCATCAGAAAACACAAAACAAAATGCATTCCATCTCACTTGCATAATCATAATCATCTAATTCATTATTAATGGATTAAGAAATTTGTCCATTAAGAAAATTGAAAGACATATCTAGCAAAGAAAGATTTTTGAGAAGAAAAAGCTACCAAAAAACATGATTGATTAACAAGGATATAATTCCCTTGTTATGAACATCTAAAACCAATAGTCAAGATGAATTTGTTATTACTCAAATCCAAGACTAATAAAAGACTAATTGGATATAAACATCACATGCCATTTTCATAATCAAATCCATCTCACATGGCATAAAACATCATTTGCATAAAATCCATAAAGCATATAGAATCATCAATCATTGCATAATCATCATAATCATCATGATCATCATCATATAAACATCATAACAACATAAAACAAGGAACCATCACATGATCATACATTCATCCATTCATTACATCATTTATTTGCATTAGAAAAGAACAAAAAGATAAAATGCATCACATTTCATTGGCATAATAAAATTCATCTCATGTATCATATAAGCATCATCATATAAACATCATAAACACATAGAGATAGAATCCATCATATAGACATCATTCATAAAGAATCATAGAATCATAAAACATCAGTTACATCATCATCATAACATATCATATCACCATCATGTAGAACATCACATAGTATCATAAAATAGAAATCAAATGCATCCATCATAATCATCATGGTAATCATCACATATAAACATCATATAGACACATAGATCATAATCATCATCATATACCTCAAAATGATGTCAAAGTGTACAAGGATATCCAAAGGTATAAAGAGATACATCAATATCAAAACTGGTAGTGTATCATAATGTCTCAAATCAAGAGGTACATCATCAATGTCTCAACTGAATCAGTGTATACATCAGGTCTCGGTACATCATCAAGTATTGGTACATCAATCAATCCTATACTAGGGCATATCAATCAATCAGAGAAATCAAACCACATCACCCAATCAAATATGGATCCACCTACACCAGATGCAAAAATCCTCCTATGATCAATAACATATCGCAAATCAGCAATCTTATCAATCAATTCAACCTCACCTATCATGAGGTTCATCAATCAATGTACCTCGCTTATCATGAGGTCAATCAATCAAACTATCATTTATCCTCACCTATAATGAGGTCAATCATCAATCTATCATTGATCCTCACCTATCATGAGGTTTATCAAATCAATCATATCAAATCAATCAACTTATAATTGATCCTCGCCTATCATGAGGTCAATTATCATCATCCTATCATTGCATCTCACCTATCATGAGATCAATGGACATATAATCTATTGACATCATCAATCATCATCAACAAAAAGGCTAAACATGATCATCAAACATAAAACACAAAGAGCAAACATAAGGCATCAATTAATCAATTAATCAATCTAGTAGGCTCAATCTTCTTTTTCAAGAGATAAATCATGTCTGTTATCATGGTATCATTGGTTTAATGTTGGATCATCATCACATCATCATCACATCATTACAACATCATCACACAATCATCAAATCATCGAAAAATAATCAAAATTCCAAACTTCACCGATTTATCTCTCAAGGGGGCATATATCCATTAGTACTTGAAAATCAACGTCTGGGGCATCGAAAACTTTTCTAAGCATCAGTATAAAATTTTTCTTTGAAGCAATGTGTAAACACATTACTTCAAAGAGGGGAAAAATGTATACACCTAAAAATGGTCATCACCTTTAATTAATCAAATACTAGCTATTTGATTAATATTTCAACTACATATAAATAAATGCTCAATTTATTTATATTGTTCACCCATCTCTAATTCTCCAAAATCTAAAACACTTTCTTCTAAATTAATTAAATAAACACCTAAAAATGGTCATCACCTTTAATTAATTAAATACTACCTATTTGATTAATATTTCAACTACATATATAAATAAATGCTCAATTTATTTATATTGTTCACCCTTCTCTAGTTCTCCAAAATCTAAAACACTTTCTTCTAAATTAATTAAATAAACAAGGTTCCCTAAACTTGTTTTATTTAATTAAACTTCATTAAATCCAATTAGGAATTAGAGCACATTTCTACAACTTTTTGTGTGTCACCTCATCAAGGTCACATGAAAATAAATAACTCTAATTTTTAATTAGAATTATCCTCCACCAATTTCAAAAAGCACATGGTCTTTCCTTCCCACACTTCCACCAATTTCAAAAAGCACATGGTCTTTTCTTCCCACAATTCCACCAATTTTGGAGCACATGATTTATTCTTCCCACACTTCCACCAATTTTGGAAGCACATGGTCTTCTCTTCCCACACTTGAATCTTCCATCCAAATGGCATGTTGCCCATTGGTCAAGAGATTCTTCCACACACATGGCATGTTGGCTTTGGTCAAGGGGACAACATCTTGATTCTCTTCATCTTCACCATCCATTTTTCTTATTTTAATATGGACCGTTGATTATCGCCACCTCACTATATGCTTGGAAAAGGCTATAAATACAACCCTTGGGCCTTATATTTTGCATCCACATTTGAAGTAAAGTTATCATACAGGTTTCTCATTGGATCTTGGAGAATTCTTGGAGTCTTATATCTAGTTTTTATATCATGTTTTCCATCATATTTAGATCTTAGATTAACACATTGCATCATAGTTGCATTTTATCATCCATCTTGCATCATAGTTTCATTTTATATTAGTTCATTTTAAGTTTGCATTTGAGCATATGGAGTATCATCTTAGTCATTGTTAGTCTGCATTTGAGCATATGTAGAATCATTTATAGATCATCATAGTTCAATACCATAGCATCCACCTCCACTTGTTCATTTATCATCAACATCATCCTCCATCCATCATGGCATTCATCATCATTGTTTGCACATAGTTTCATGTAGGCATATAGTTGGCTTGCATGTTGAATACTAATCTCATTTCTTAAGTGCCATTCTAATAGCCTTTGTGCACATAGAAATTTGAGGGGCAAAAAGGTTAAAAAGAATCATTTAAGAATATAGTACAATGAGACATTCTTGGAAGATTTATCTTTATTGTAACTTAGAATAGTTTACTTTGCTTTGAACCTTTCAATATAAATCGTTTCATTAAGGTTTGTGTTGATACTAACTTTGCACATTTAACACACACACACCAAGCATCAACTTCCTATGTACTAACAAAGCCATATGGTAAAGGGTTCACAATCTTAGAAAAGATAAGATATGAAGGAAAAAGTCCTATTGGAAAACAAAAAGAAGGTATCATGGAACCAATTTAGCCTATCACAATCAATACAAAAGACAAGATAGGATTAGGATACAAAGAAGAGACAAAAGAAGAAACCACTGAACATATTTGTGAGTGAATCCTCCAATTGTAAGCTAGTTGTGAAATAGACTCAAATGAATCTGAATGGGATTCACTATCTGAAGAATCTTGTCAAGACAAAGAAATTGATGTGATATAGAGATATGCACCCATACATATGGAGGGAAAAATTTTAAGGTCTAGACCACTTGAATTTGGATCACTGCATATCGATGATTCTAGTGAGGACGATCAAACATCAAGCGAGATAGATCATTTGGAGGAGAGTAACATTATAAACCTTGACATTGCTATCAAACATCTTGAAAATTTTTCCATCATGAAACTTACCACCTTTGACTTTGACCAATCCGATGATTCCTTACCTTTGATACATCTGAACTCATTGCTTGGGAACAAATCGAGCTACTTGATGTCCCTGTCTTTTCTAATGATGATTCCATTGTTAATTAACTTTATTTTGAGAATCTAGAAACAAGTTCCACTAATGAATTTCATAATAAAACTTTGAAATAGAGGAGTTCCAAATCTCTTAGCTACAAAATGAAGAATACAAAAAATTGATCTAATGGTGAAAACCATGCAATGGCAATATTAGATCATGAAAAAGTAAAAAGAAAGAGCATATCCAACAGTGAAACCCTCTCTAAGGAACTAAAGGATGGGTGATTTGACACTCTTTCAGAGAATTATCATGTGATATCTTCATTATTGGTTGAGCCTACGCAATCCATAAACATCAGTACTACAGAAACAATAAAGACCCTATATCTAGCAACATCAATGACAAAGCAAGAAAAGACAAATTTCACCAAATTATTTGAAGAATGAAAAATCAATTTTGCTTGGTCCTACACTGACATGCCAGGAATAGATCTAGATCTTATAATGCACCATTTATCCATAGCATCTAGAGTGAAGCTAGTAAAGAAGAAATTGAGAAAAATGCATCCCCACATCACCCTACCAGTGAAAGAAAGATTGAAAAAATTATTAGATGTAGGATTCATCCAACCAATCAACTATGTAGAATGGATTTGAAACATTGTACCAATCTCCAAGCCAGAAAACAACATCAGGATATGCACATATTTTAGGGATCTTAACAAGGCTTGTCCAAAGGATGATTTTCCCTTGCCCAATATTGACATCATTATGGATTTAACAATAGAATATTCTATGTTATCACTCATGGATGGTTTTTTAGGTTATAATCATATCAAAATTGCACCAAAAGATCAAGACAAAACAAATTTCACATGCCCATGGGGTACATTTTGTTGGAACGTCATTCCTTTTGGATTAAAGAATGCAGGAGCCACTTATCAACGTGCAATGACAACAATCTTTCATGACATGATGCACACATTCATGGAGGACTATGTAGATGACCTATTAGAAAAATCATTCACTAGGGAAGGACATCTAGAAATCTTGAATAAAATATTTACTCGATTGGAAAAGTTCAATGTGTGTTTAAATCCAAAGAAGTGTGTATTTGGAGTAACATCAACAAAAATCTTAGGATACATAGTCTTAGCTAAGGGAAAGTAGATCCAGTAAAATTCAAAGCAATCATGGAAATTCCACCTCCTAAGAAGATTAGCCAACTAAGATCTCTACAAGGAAGATTCCAATCCATTAGAAGATTCATCGCACAATTGGCAGACAAAAGTCATCCTTTTACTCATTTGCTACACAAAAATGTTTCTTTTAGATGGGATGAAAAATGTGAAGCTACCTTTAACCAATTGAAACAATATCTGATGAATCCACCTATATTGGTACCACAAATAGAGGAAAAACCACTTCTACTCTATATAGCAACTACCGAGGAATCTTTGGGAGCTTAGCTAGCACAAGAAGAATCTATAGGAAAAGAAAAGGCTATCTGTTACATCAACATAACACTTAGTGGATATGAACTTAACTATACATTCATTGAAAAAGCTTGTTTGGCAGTGGTGTTTGCTACTAAAAAATTGTTAGACTATATGTTAACACATACCATCAAACTAATAGCCAAGATAGATCCATTAAAATATCTACTCAGCAAAGCCAATTTAACAGGAAGATTAGCAAAATGGGTGATGATATTGAGTGAAATTGACATCCAATATGTGGATAGAAGAGAAATCAAGGGCCAAGCAATAGTAGACTAGTTAGCTGAAGCATCATTACAAGATGACGATCCTATGTGCATTGAATTCCTAGATGCATATTTCCTCACAATGACAAAACAACATTGGATATTATACTTTGATGGATATTACACTCAACATGGATCGGGTGTTGGAATCCTATTTGTTACTCCTCAAGGACAAAATATCCCAAAATATTACAAGTTGATGTTCCCTTTCACTAAAAACATGGTTGAATATGAAGCACTAATCATTGGTATCAAGGTAGCAGTGGAATGGAAAATCACAAAATTACAGGTTTATGGAGATTCTAAATTGGTCATCAATTAGGTTAATGATGACTATCAAAAAAAATATGACAAGCTGATACCATACAAGAGAATGGTAGATGACTTCAAGAAATACTTTGTTGAGATCAAGTTTGAACAAATTTCAAGAGTAGACAACAAAGTTGTAGATGCCATGGAAACCATCGCTTCTCTCCTACAAATACCAGAAAAACAAAGTCGTTATGAATTCATGGTGGAACAATTGTTTAATCCCACATATGACAATCCTAAATCCAAATTCGTGTACCATCTCGTTGAAGTTGATTCTTCAATCTATGGGAAGATTTATACTTATCTGAGAGACAATACCCTTCCACCTGATCTATCCCAAAACCAAAAACACAACTTTATCCGTCAAACAGCTCGACACACCCTGACAGCTGATACACTTTATCGACAAGGTCTCGATGGTACTCTCCTTCTATGTATTGAACTTAACGAATCTAAAACCACTTTATGAGAAGTTCATGAAGGTATTTTTGCTACTCATTCAAGTGGTCTTACTCTAGCTAAAAAATCCTACTCTTGGGATATTGTTGGTCGAACATGGAGAAAGAATCATTTCAATTTGTCAAGAAGTGCAAGAAGTGTCAAGTCCAATGAAATATCAAACATACACTAGCGCAAGAGCTGCAACCATTCACATCAACCTGGCCTTTCTATCAATGGGGACTTGATCTTATGGGTAAGATTCATCCATCTTCCTCTAATGGACATAAATTCATAATCACAAACACCAAGTATTTCACAAAGTGGATTGAAGCTCTCCCATTAACCACCATTACTGGTAAACAAATTGCCTCTTTCATCTTGAACTACATTATCTATCGATATGGCACCCCTAGTTCCATTGTCATTGACAACAGGAGACACTTCAAAAACCAAGATGTGCAAGAAATTTGTGAAAATTTACATATCCAACACTAATTTTCCACACCTTATTACCCTCAAGGGAATGACAAAGTAGAAGCCTCAAATAAGACCATCTTGGAAATCTTGAAGAAAATTGTCAACGATGTTGGACGTGACTGGCATGTTCAACTAAACCTTGCTTTGTGGGCATACCCTACTAGCATCCGCACCCATACAAGAGCCACACCATATCCTCTTGTGTATGGATCAGAAGCCATTTTACCTATCAAGGTTGAGTTACCTTCACTCCGGGTGTCATTGAAAGGATTTATTTCAGAGGAAGACTATTGAGTATCTAGACTACAAGAGTTGGAATTGTTAGATGAATGTCATCAGCATGTTGTTGATCATCTAAAAGCTTATCAACAAAGAATGTCAAGGAGCTATAATCACAAGGTAAGACCAAGAACATTTCAAGTTAGTGACTTGGTCTTGAAAGAGAATCCTCATAATCAACAAGATCAGGAAAAGAAGCAAAAATTTGAACCTAATTGGCTAGGTCCTTTTGTCATTATATCAGTCTATGGATTTGGAGCATATCAGTTATCTATACTCGAAGGGGAATTGTTTGAAGAACCTATCAAAAACCTTCATCTCAAAATTTTTTACACATAACTCATCCATTTCACGCCATCAAAAAGCTTAAAAGTCTAAAAAAAGTCAAAAAGATGAAAAATCCAAAAAAAAAGTTAAAAAGCTCAAAAATCTAAAAAAAGTCAAAAAGTTGAAAAATCCAAAAAAAGTAAAAAGCTAAAATATACAAAAAAATCAAAAAGAAAAAAGGAGAAAATACAAAAAAGTGAAAAAATAAAAAAAAACCATTACTTTGATGAAAACCTGGCAAACAGGCGTCCTAGTGACAACAAAAAATTCATAAAATCAGAAAAAGTGCAATAAAAACTAGTGAAAACTTGGCAATAGGCACTATTTGTGATAGATTAGCTTTTCCATTTGTTGGAGCATGTGTCAGTCGTCTGCTTTTTGCCATCTTTATGCCTGTCTATCATAGGAACCTCATGTACATATCAGGGTGTCGTGGTCGTGTCTCACCCTAGCTTGGTGATCATTGTGCATATTCGCAATAAATGGTTGGTTTCTCACTGGGGGAAAAATATTGAACTCACTAGGGGAAATCTACTTTGAGCTTAAAACAACAGACAAACAACATCAAACAACATAGAAAACATAATGATCATAACATAAACTCAACATTGAACATCCATCACAAATTTAAAAAAAACCAATCAATAGCATGATCGGTAAACCAAATCTAACTGGATGATGTTCTTCTGAAGCATGTTTTAATCACTTTAGTATGAATGTTCAGCTGTTGTATCTTTATTTTTGCTATCATTTCTCTGGAGCTACTCAAGGATGTCATGGACTAGAGAAGCTATGATGGAGTATGATTTTTCTTTATCTGTTGTTTGTGAGTTGATCATTACTATTATGCAAAGTTGTCACGAGACGTGCTCTACAAAGTACCATTAATGACATTTTAGATTTGCATAGGAAAAGGATTAACTCTTGTCTATTTTACACAAGCAATACTCAGGTCATCTCAATTCAATTATGCCTAGATTCTTTTATTACCTTGCAATATCAAAAAACCAATGGAAGTTGTACTTAGGTCATCATGGTCTAATTATACCATCAATTTTTGTACTAACTTTCAACATATTAAAATCTCAATGATGATACCAAGCACAACAAATCGGATGACATGATGTCAACATTGCATATTTAGATTTTCATGGTTAAGATAGATTGCATCCATATTAGTTTTGCATCTGCATTTTAGGTTTTCCAAGGTTGGAAAATTTCAAAATGATTTTATCTCTCTCATTAAAAGATTGAGTACATTTGACATTAACAAAAACAAGATCATTCACATGTAGTTGCAGAAGAATTATCATATCATACATTCATCCATGCATTAGATCATATATTTGCATTAGAAAAATGTAAAAAAATAAAATGGATTACATCTTAAGTTGCATGATCACATCCATCTAATACATTATAAAACATTATCCATCGAGTCATATAGCATCATAATCAATACATCAGCATTTCATAATTGCATCCATACTTAACCATGACATAATCATATATAGACATAAGCATATAACATATAAATCAAATGCATTCATCATAACAAGGCTTGTGGACAACATATAGATCAATAGTATCCATTGCATCTCATATAATCTCAAAATAATCAATGTCAAGTGTACAATGATATTAAAACATGGAGAGATACATCATCAAAATGGAAAAATATCATAAATTCCCCAACTGAATAAATGTATACATCAAGTCTTAGTACATCATCAGGTGTCAATACATCAAACATGAACACAAGAGCTATGTGTTGCTCCCCCCAAACATTGCTAGCCTCACTGAGCCTCCTATTGCACCACTGGATGGACCCACACCTAGATCCCTAGGAAACGGTCTAGTGACACCCCTGCTTGTAGTCCAAGAATGACTCTAACCTGATTTGGCACTGATAGATTGTGCATAACTTAGGGCACACCGCTCTGCATGAACTACCTCATAGTACCACAATCTATAGTACTCTGCCTCTCTGGCTGAATTTCACACCTCTCTAAGCATATCCCCTATGGTGGTCCCCTTGAAAACTCTTTGTAATCTCTCTTCCAAGTCCTATGCATACTCACATCTTTTCCTCATGGCTTCTCTCTCTATTGTTAGAGAGGAAATCTATGCATATGCCTTTTCTAACTATCCCTGTAAACCTTGCACCTATGCCTGTAAAGTGTCTATCTATTCCTACTACTGATGGGAGGGCACACAAATCTGAATTTGTGATGGCCTTATCTATTGCTATCCTAAAGGAACTACATATCTCCTTTGAGGTATTATGAAGTCCAATACTGATCCTCCACCCGCATCTCCACCATCTCCTCCATCTCCCCCACCCCTCCTCTATCTCGGTTCCTGCTCATCATCCAATGTTGGTTCTGGCTCATCTGGAATGAATATCTTCAGAAAAGCATGTGTAAATAAATATTGAGCATAATCATCTATCATCAAAGCATCTGCAATCTTTGGATAGTAATCCCATATCTATGGTTGCAACCCAAAATACTCCTCACAAGCTACATCATAGGATAGTGTGGGTCCCCACTCTGGAATATTCTGTCATCTCTGAGCATATAATGTTGTAATGTGAGTAAAATAAGTGTAATCTACAACAAACAAAGCCAATAAGACATTATATCAAAGATTTAATAGCAATTAAACTAATTTAAAGCATCAATCTACTGAAAGCGTCATATTGCTCTCTATCTCTAAAGATTTATTAAGTCATTGGGCTCTCAGATTTGGTAAGCATTGTGATTGTTAAAATACCAATCTAGAGAATGAGAATGATAAACTATATGATTGCTAAAATTATATGCAAGCTATATGATGTAAAAAGCTATGATATTGATTGTTGATAATGAAATCTATATACTGTGATATGATAATGGAAACTATATTAAGATGCAATCTATGATGAAAGACATGATTATAAACTAAATGATATGCTAGTTGCTATTGATATTTGCTAAAATACTTGATTGATTAATTGATATTTCTGTAGAGTACATTTGCACAAAGTTGGGCTCTCTTTCCTGTAGATAGAGGCCGCATTTATAGATTCTCGACAATGTATTTGTGAAGGGGAAGCAAGTAAAGGTCTACATTTGATCTTGAGGATTGAATGGTAAAGGTTGAAGAAGCCTGAGCTGATTATGGAGATTGTTCCTCCCCACAAAAACATTCAGCCAGATGATAGGAAGAATCAATGGAAGAAGATGAAGAAGTTCACCTGTAAATTTGTCTCCAATTTGTCTCCAAATTTGTCCGTGAAGGTTGAGATGAATTAAATTAGACATATAATATCTAATTTGCTAGGTGCATATGATGAGTGAAAAGAGGAAATAGTTGTAGATAAATACTTTAATTGAATATTTGGATTTATTCAATTTAGGAAAAGAAGATATTTAATTTAATAAAACAAAACAATAGAAGTCTATGTTTATTAAATAAATATTAAAGAGAAAATGATAATTAAATAAAACAAAGTTTGAAACTTTTTTATTTAATTTAGATGAAATGACATGATTAAGATGGAAGATAATTTATAGAAGAATTTGATAATCAAATAAGACAAAGTATTAAATTCATTTAGTTAATTAAGATGAAATAATATGATAAAGATAGAAGAATTAAAAGATGAACTATATAAATAAATATTTCTATTTATTTAATAGTAGAGGAATTAAAGGTTAATTGATCAAATAAATCATATTTAATTAATTGGATTATCCAAACCATTTTTAGGTGTATACAAATGCAACTCCCTAAGGCATCACTTGAACTTGGCCATACTAATGAAGCACCATCATAAGCAAAAATCTCTCGATAAAAAACTATGTCTGACCAATCAAGTACCTCAAAGTGAAAACATATGGCATCTCAATATCATCCTCCAGAAACTACTCACAATCTACGTAGGGTCTCCATGTGACAGTCTCCAAATCATTGAGCACTCATCACCAATACTCCAATTTTCCCAGTTTGTGCTAGACAACCAGACCTGTGTATCCAAAGACATATGGCCTACCAACTGGACGATCTCTATCCGCCATAGGCCAAGTAACAGCTATGTGCTTCCAAGCCCAAATCTGTAGTAATATAACTCCAATTGATAGAATCGTAGCTCCAAGATATACCACCTAAAATAAATCATGATATAAGTGTTCCAATGTGCAACAAGCCCATGCATATTGGATCCCCTGCATAATCATGCTCTCTAGTATCCGTCCCCAGCCAACTAAAAGTCCCTTTGACCTATAGTCGGGACATAGGAAACCTCTAATGAAACTAGCTAGAACACATGATAAGGGCTCATATGAATCAACCATCTCTTGCCATGGGATCTCATACCCCCTAATCCCGTCATCAGCAAAGATCCTGTTGGAAATATGTGCCTCAAACTATACAGGCTGAAACCTCCATTAGAGACAAGTCAGTGTGGCATCTTCATTGTCTGGCGGACTAGCAGCTTGATTCATTCTAGTTTGTACAGGTCGTTGTGACTTTGCAAATGTCTTGCCGAAAGGTTGCATTGTGGAGTCTATCGCTATGACATAGTGTATTCGTTATGACCTCATAGCACTCGGGAGACCTCTGGCTGACAGGCCATTCAATCATATTTCAGGGGACTCTTGGCAACCATGGGCTTCGAAATAGCTAAGGGTTCTCGCTAAGAAGTCCCAGCAAATGGAGAAGGTCACGCTGATAGGGAAACATTCATACATTCTTAGGAGTAACTCAAAAGTGGTCAGAGAAATGTCTTAGCGACTAAAGGTTGTCTTGCTGATAGCCGATGGCTATCGGGGTAATTCATGGATCCCGGGAAGACATCTCAGTGAATGTTGAAGGTCTCACCGACATGAACATCTTTTGAAGTCTTTGGTGTAGCTCTTGGCGAATGTTTGTCATCGGTGGAACACGGAGGTCTCGGTAAGAAGTCCCAGCAACTTTGATGAGTCTTGCCGATGATGAAGAGTCTTCGGGGTAACATATGGAGATCAATATGTTCTCTCACCAAAGGGAAATGTCTTGGTGACATGTGAACACTTCGGGGTAACCTTTATGTCTCGGAGAAACCTCTTGGCGATATTGGTATGTCTTGCCAACTATCCTTTGGAGCTCGATATGACTTGTGTCTTTGGTATACCTTTTGGTGACTCGCTATGGTCTCCTGGCGAATGTGATAGGTTTGGGCGGCTGCTTCGTGACTCAGTGTAACTCATGGAGTTCGATAGAACGTCTTAGCGATAACAAAGTCTCTTGGCGACATCGATATGAAGTATATGTGGCATTGGCGAGACACTGTTAGTGTCTCACCAAGATGCCAGTACATTGCGAATTTTGTTGACCGAGTAAGACCATCCTATGTGGAGTCTCGTGGAATAATAGGAGGAGCCAAATGGGAACAGTTGGAAGGCAGTCAATTGTGATAGTTCTGTGAGGAAGTTCTATAGACATATTTCGACATGGATATACTCTATGATTACAGTTTGTAATTGGTTGGTTGAATTGACAGGTTTTTGAGTGATTATATCAGTGGATGAATTATGTGGACTGTAATGTGAAGAATCCTGTACAAGAATGTTAATGGTGAATGCTGTTGTATAATGACACCAAAAAGATAAGTCTGGAATTTGTATGTAATTTCATTACTATAATACAAAGTGATTTCTCTTGGTGTGGTGGGTTTTTCTCCCGTAAGGGTTTTCCCACGTATATTTGGTGTTCATGTGTGATTGTCAAATACTCTATTTCTTAGTGCATCTTAATTGGACTGTAATTGTAAATTTTAAAGTGTATCTACATTCTTTCCTGAGGTATTGACGTTAGGAGAATTGTTTTCCACATCTGATTTTCCTTACAAGTGGTATTAGAGCCTGGCCAGTTGTGTTATCCTTGTGGGTACATTGGGTTTTTTGTGTCAATTCTGTTCAGTGGGAGTCTTGTAGAGTTTGTCAATTTCTAATTACAGTTTAAGATGGCTAGTACATCTAGAAAGTTTGAAATAGAGAAATTCAATGGCAGTAACTTTGAGTTGTGGAAACTCAAGATGGAGGATCTTCTTGTTGATCGTGATCTTTGGATTGTTGTGGCTGGAGTGAAACCTATAGGCATGAAGCTAGAAGATTGGGACCTTGCAGATAGGAAGTCTAAGGGGCTGATAAGGCTCTTTTTGGCAGACTCAATGCTTTTGAATGTGCATGAGGAGAAGACTGCATCTTCTTTGTGGAAGAGACTGGCATCTATTTATCAGGGGAAGTCCTTGGTGAATAAACTGTTCCTGAGGAAGAAGCTATACTCATTGAGAATGCAAGAAGGAGGGTCTGTGACTGATCATTTGAATGCATTTAACATGCTACTTGCTCAATTGACATCTGTTGGTGTGAAGACTGAAGAAGAGGATCGCTATATGCTTCTATTGTGTTCTTTTCCAGACTCATGGGATCATCTGGTGATGGCGATTGGGAGTACAACATCCAATTTCAAGATGGAAGATGTTGTTGCATCTTTGTTGTCAGAAGAGATGAGAAGGAAATCTTCTGAGATGGTGAAGTAAGCTCTTGCTATTAGAGGAAGACCGAAGGAGAAAGGAAAGAAGAAGGACAAGAAGTCCAAATCAAAATCAGAAGGGAGATCAAAGTCTCCTGGCAAGAAGTCCAAGGTGAAGTGCTGGAACTGTGGGCAACCTGGTCATGTTCGAAGGGATTGTAAAGAGGAGAAAAAGAAGAAGGGCTCTTCTGATAATGGTTCTTCTCATAGTGATGGTGATGCCTTCATTGCAGCCTTGGCTACACAGACATCAGATGATGTCTGGCTGATTGATTCTGGAGCATCATTCCACATGACATCTCATAGAGAGTGGTTCACAAAGTATGAAAAATACGATGGTGGAAAGGTGTACTTGGTGAGTGATTCAACTTTGGAGATTGTTAGCCATGGAAGAGTCAAAATACAATTCCCTGATGGCAGAGTGAAGGGAATTAATAATGTTATGCACATACCGGGTCTAGCTCGAAATCTATTGTCTGTAAGTATGTTGAACGATATTGGAGTACAAGTTACATTCTCTAGAAGTGGCTGCAAGATGACTAGAGGTTCAATGGTGTTGGCTAGAGGTGCTCGAATTGGTACCCTATACAAGCTGGATGCACAAGTTGTTCAATGCAACAGTGTCTCTAGAAAATCACTGAAAGTTGCTCATGGAGGTAAAGAGGGAAATATCACTAATTATGTAAATTATATGGAAGTAAAACTTCCTGCAGAGAAGAGTATGCTTTGGCATCATAGGTTAGGCCACATAGGAGAGAAAGGTTTAAAAACCTTGAAGAACAAAAACCTGGTTGAGGGGCTTGAAGATTGTAATCTTGAATTTGAATTCTATGAACACTGTATATATGGAAAGCAACACCATGTTTCATTTTATTCCAGTCCTCATAAATCTTTTGGTTTGTTAGATTATATTCATTCAGATGTATTTGGTCCAGTGGATGTTACTTCTTTGTCTAAGTCAAGATACTATGTGTCGTTCATTGATGATTATTCAAGAAGAGCATTTTTTTATTTTTTGAAAAGTAAATCAGAAGTGTTTAGTCGATTTAAGAAATTTAAGAACCTTGTTGAAAATCAGATTGGTAGAAAAATAAAATGCTTAAGGACTGATAATGGCTGAGAATTTTGTTCTGATGAATTTGAAAGATACTGTAAAGACCATGGAATCAAAAGACATAAGACTACACCTTATACTCCACAATAGAATGGAGTTGTTGAAAGGTTCAATAGGACAGTGATGGAGAGAGCACGAAGTATGCTCAGTAGTGCTGGCTTGGAGGAGAAATTCTGGGCTGAGGTTGTATCTACTGCATGTTATTTAATTAATCGGTCTCCAAATTTTTCTCTTGTTGAGAAAACACCTTTGGAAGTGTGGTCTAGTAAGAAGCCCTCACTTAGACATGTTCGTGTTTTTGGTTGTGAAGCATATGCTCATGTACCGGATGTGAAAAGATCTAAATTGGAGAACAAGACTGTCAAATATATTTTCATTGGCTATAGCGTTTTCATAAAAAGATACAAGCTTTGGAATCCTGATACAAAGAAGGTTGTATACAGCAGAAGTGTAATCTTTCATGAGTTGAAACCTTCCACTTTGGATCTACAGTCAGAGACAAAGTCAGAGAACAATAAGGATGTAGCAATAATTCCTCCTACACCTGAGAAAGAGGAATTGGAAATTCAAAATGTACCTAAAACTGAGGAGAGCTCGAGCAGTTCTGAAAGTTCTAAAGAAGAAGAACCTCAGCCTCAGCAAGTGAGGAGATCAACCCAAGAAAGAAAACAACCAGATAGGTATGGGTTCTCATTGATTGATTCTACTTGTGCCTATGCTTTGATTTCTAGTACTAATGAGCCTAGGACTGTGAAAGAGGCATTTAAAATGTCTAATTCAGATTCTTGGTTGGAAGCCATGGAAGAAGAGATGGCATCTTTAGATAAGAATGAAACTTGGAGTCTGATGCCCTTGCCTAAAGGCAAAAAGGTTGTTGGTTGCAAATGGGTATTTAAGAAAAAGATTGGTCTAGATGGCAATGTAGAAAAGTACAAGGCAAGACTGGTTGCAAAGGGTTATTCCCAGGTAGAGGGAATCGATTATGGGGAAATATTTTCTCCTATAGCAAAGCTTACGTCCATTAGATTTTTTTGTCACTTGCAGTAGCTTATGACTTAGAGGTCGAACAGATGGATGTGAAGACAGTGTTTCTTCATGGTGATCTTGAAGAAGAAATCTATATGTCCCAGCCTGAGCACTTTGTTGAGAAAGGTAAAGAAAAACTGGTATGCAAATTAAAGAATTCTCTGTATGGGTTAAAACAGTCACCTAGAATGTGGTACCATAAATTTGATACTTTTGTATTGTCTTTGAGATTTGTGAGATCAAAATTTGATCACTGCGTATATTATAAAGTTGAAAGTGATCAAGTACTTGTTATTGCTCTTTATGTTGATGATATGCTATTCATAGGAAATAGCAAGCTAATGATTTTTGATCTTAAGTCTCAGTTATCTGCTAAGTTCAAAATGAAGGATCTTGGTGCAACAAGGTATATTCTGGGGATGGAGATAACTAGGGATAGGAAGAATAGAAAGCTTTGGCTCAGTCAGAGTAAGTATGCCAAGACTGTTCTTGAGAGATTTTTTATGAATGATTACAAACATCTAGAGGTCTCAGTCATGCATGGAATGAAGCTATCTATTGAGGACTGTCCAAAATCTCCTACTGAGATGGAGGACATGACTAGTGTACCTTATGCTAGTGCAGTAGGCAGTCTTATGTATGCAATGGTCTGTACAAGGCCAGACATTACCCAAGCAGTGGGAGTACTTAGTCGATTTATGGCTAATCCAGGAAGAACGCATTGGGATGCTGTGAAGAGAGTGTTTAGATATTTGAAGGGTACTTTATATTTCACTTTGTGTTACCATGGGAATTCAGTTAAACCATAGAGGACTCTCAACATTCGTGGTTATGTAGATTCTGATTGGGCAGGGGACATTGACAACAAGAGATCCACCAGTGGATACATATTCATGATGAATGGTGGTGCAGTGAGTTGGATGAGAAAGTGACAGGTTGTAGTCGCTTTGTCCACTACGGAGATTGAATACATGACAGATACTCATGCTTGTAAAGAAGCAATTTGGTTGAAACGTTTGTGTTCTAACATTGGTTTTGATGTAGCTGAAATAACTATTTTATGTGACAGTCAGAGTGTAATTTGTCTGGAAAAGAACCCTACTTTCCATGCTAGGATGAAACATATTGATGTACAATACCACTTTGTACGAGATATGGTTGAGGATGGAAAGGTCAGTTTGGAAAAGGTTGATACTCTTGAGAATGGTGCAGATTCATTGACAAAGCCAATGAGCAAAGATAAGTTTAGGTGGTGTGCCAGTTCAATGGGCCTTAGTGTCCATGATTTTTAGTAAGTTATGATGTGCTCTGGAGGTGCCTGTATGATCTTCATCAAGTGGGAGATTGTTGGAAATATGTGCCTCAAACTATACAGGCTAAAACCTCCATTAGAGACAAGTCAGTGTGACATCTTCATTATCTGGCCGACTAGTAGCTTGATTCATTCTGGTTTGTATAGGTCATTGTGACCTTCCAAATGTCTTGCCAAAAGGTTGCATTGTGGAGTCTATCGCTGTGACATAGTGTATTCGTTATGACCTCATAGCGCTCGGGAGACCTCTGGCTGACAGGCCATTCAATCATATTTCGGGGAGACTCTTGGTGACCATGGGCTTTGAGATAGCTAAGGGTTCTCACTAAGAAGTCCCAGCGAATGGAGAAGGTCATGCCGATAGGGAAACATTCATACATTCTTAGGAGTAACTCAAAAGTGGTCGGAGAAACGTCTTAGTGACTAAAGGTTGTCTTGTTGATAGCCGATGGCTATTAGGGTAACTCAAGGATCTCGGGAAGACATCTCAGCGAACGTTGAAGGTCTCACCGACAGGAACATCTTTTGAAGTCTTCGGTGTAGCTCTTGGTGAATGTTTGTCATCAGTGGAACATGGAGGTCTCGGTAAGAAGTCCCAACAACTTTGATGAGTCTTGTCAATGATGAAGAGTCTTCGGGGTAACATATGGAGATCAATATGTTCTCTCACCAAAGGGAAATGTCTTAGCGACATGTGAACACTTTGAGGTACCCTTTATGTCTCGAAGAAACCTCTTGGCAATATCAGTATGTCTTGCTGACTATCCTTTGGATCTCGATATGACTTGTGTCTTTGGTATACCTTTTGGTGACTCGCTATGGTCTCCTAGTGAATGCTATAGGTCTGGGCGACTGCTTGGTGACTCGGTGTAACTCATGGAGCTCAATAGAACATCTTAGCGATAACAGAGTCTCTTGGTGACATCGATATGAAGTCTATGTGGCATTAGCGAGACATTGTTAGTGTTTCACTGAGATGCCAGTACATTGCAAATTCTATTGATCGAGTAAGACCATCCTATGTGGAGTCTCGTGGATGAATAGTAGGAGCCGAATGGGAACAGTTGGAAGGAAGTCAGTTGCAACGATTCTGTGAGGAAGTTCTACAGACAGATTTTGACATGGATATACTCTGTGATTACAGTTTGTAATTGGTTGGTTGAATCGACAAGTTGTTGAGTGATTATATCAGTGGATGAATTCTGTGGACTGTAATGTGAAGAATCCTGTACAAGAATGTTAATGGTGAATGTTGCTGTATAATGACACCAGAAAGACAAGTCTGGAATTTGTATGTAATTTCATTACTGTAATACAAAGTGATTTCTCTTGGTGTGGTGGGTTTTTCTCCCATAAGGGTTTTCCCACGTATATCTGGTGTTCATGTGTGATTGTCAAATACTCTGTTTCTGTTGTCTGTTTCTTAGTGCATCTTAATTGGACTATAATTGTAAATTTTAAAGTGTATCTACATTCTTTCCTGAGGTATTGACGTTAGGAGAATTATTTTCTGCATATGATTTTCCTTACAGATCCTCCTTAGTGCCTCAGTACCTCCCTGCTTGGTTTGATCATAGATGACTAGCTCACCAACCATAGGAATCCCTAATATCTAGTACACATCCTTTGGAGTAACTGTCATCTCCCCGGTGGCCAGATGGAAAGTGTTGTGGTCACTATGACATCTCTTAGCTAAAGCAGTCAAAATTCCCCTTTTGATCCTATACTGGGGCATATCAATCAAGGAGGACAAACCACATCACTGAATCAAATCCAAATCTTCCTACACTATATGTGGGATCATGTCCCAGGTCTTCGGGAAGTGCTCCTGAGACTGAAGAACTCTAAAATCCTCCTATAATCATGAAATATCACAAATCAACATTTTTTCAATAAACCTATCAATCAATCTAATCAACTCTAATGAGATTTCGATCAGATCTCATTGAGCATCTATCATTGACTCTCACCTATCATGAGTTCAATCATTATCTATCCTATCCTTGATTCTCACCTATCATGAGATCAATCATCGAACATCATCAAACATCATCAGAACATTAGCTGACACGATCATCACACATTAAAAACAAGGAGAACAATCAACATTTTATCTACTCTAGTGTAAATGCACTAAAACAGTGCTTCTATGTGCTAAAATCATGGATGTGTTGAATCATTCAATCAATACGCTACAACAGGGACCCTATGTGCTACATCATTAACTCTATGCGCTATATTGGATCACATATGCGCTAAAATGCTAAAATAGATTTCAAAAAACATAAAAATGCGTGAAAACAAATTTCAAATTTTAAATGGTGGTTTCTTGGGGTACGTACTGGAGGTCCATACATGGTCGGGTGGTTGTGTCATTGAACTCGCTCGAATTGGTGGGTGTGGTATGAGATCGCCATCTTGCTCAAATTGCTCAATCAACTCAACCTCCAATTGCAAATGAATTCAAATGAGCTCACTTTTTCATCTTTTTATCTTTTAAAGGGATAATTGGAGGGTAATTAAGTGGGGTTATTTTATTTTTCAAATAGGGCATCAATTAATCAAATGGCTGGATCAGTATTATCTATAGAGAGATAAATCGTTTCAACATCATAAAATTTACAAATCATCAAAAAATCTTAAAATTTTCAAAAAAATTAACAATTCTAAAAATTCAAAAAAAAATCCTGGTTTATCTCCTGAGGGGGCATACACACGTCATCACTCAAAAATCAGCGTCTAGGGCATATCAAAATTTTTATCAGCACTATCAACAATTTTTTCTTTGAAACAATGCATCACAAACACATCACTTCAAAGAGGGAAAAAATGTATACACTCAAATTTGTATGGAGAAATTAATTAAATACAAATTATTTAATTAATAAATCTTTAATTCTTCTACTTATAAATAAATTGAAAATTTTATTTATATAGTTCACTTTCTTTAATTCTTCTTATCTTAAATCATTTTCTTCATGTCTATTAAATAAACAACTTTAATTAGTTTGTTTTATTTAATTAACCTCCTTTCATTAAATTTGAATTTAAGCACATTTTTACTAACTTCTCATCTTCCACCTCATCATGTGTCTCATGAAATTAAATATTCTTAATATTTATTTTGGCATTTATCCTCAATAAATTCTAACCAATCTGGGACACTTGGCTTTCACCTCCATTTGATTCCTCTTCACACTTGGCAGTTTGTTCTTCTAAAGGGAACACACTCCCCTTTTCTCTCTAACCTCTTCACCTTCAACTGTCCATTCTCCAAATTGAATCCAAACCATTGATTTCTGCCACATAGGGTCATTCCTTGGAAAATCTATAAATAGACCCCTCATTTATAGCAGATCATATAGCGAGCTGAGTATAATTAAACTCTGCAGAATTTTAGAGAGAATTATCATCTTAGTATTAGCATTCTAGTGTTAGAATTTCAACATTAAGTAGATTTATCATGGCATTACTCTTAGATGCATCTTAATCACAGTAGTTTAATTGCATTCCCATTATCAATATCATAGTAGCATCTTAATATTTGCATATCATCTACAACATTTTAGCAATCATGTAATGTAGGAAAGATTTCTTGGATTTCCAGCATCTCATTCTTCAGGTTGTCATTTGGAAAGTCATGTGCACAAACAATCTGAGAGAAAAACGACTTAAAGAAACCTTGGAGATAGAGGACAATGAGACACCGTTGGAGAGTTTGTTTGTTTTGATTTGATTATCATTTGAATTCTCCAATATATTGTTTCATTGGTGTGTTATATTACTTTCTTATGCACTCACATTATTCATACACACAGTTCTCAATAGATTTTCTTGAGGATTATTAATAAACTCAAAGATTAGGCTAGATCCGTTAAGATTTTAGACATCCAATTCTAGGAGAACATGTAAATAACATTATATTCATAAATTAATACAAAAATTGGGAAATTCATGATTGATTTTTAATTAATGAATAGGGAGTTGTATAAAAAACAAATGTAAGAGACTAGTGTGTTAACCTAGGGAATGAAGGAATAGATGAATATAATTGAAACCCATATGATACCTATTGTGTGGTCTCACAACACGCCCCAAGATTGTAACGCTTGGGGACCCAAGTGAAAACTAAAACTTATGGTAGGTGTTGGTTAGTTGAAAATGATCATCGAAAGTTAAAGTTAAAAGGAAAATTTTGGAGTAATTTGTGGTTCAAGTGTATCGGGTATTGGGTATCGGAAGGCCAGAAAGGTCAAAATGTTAATGCAAGTTTTTGGTAAATTTTTTCGGTCTAGGAGTGAAGGTTCAGGAAATGTGGAGGTTCTGGTAGAATCCTAGATTTGAGAAAGTTTTATTCTGGTAAAAGCTGAAGTCGTCAGGTACCGGCTATCGGGTAACAATGTTAAGTTCAAAATTAAATGTTTAAGTTTTCCCAGAGGTTTAAGAGGTCTGGTAATCCACCCTAAAAGATAATTACACAAGAATGTATCTTAAAGCATGATATTTATGACTTGTTTGAAATGATGATTTATTAATGACAATTTTTTTTTCATGAGATTTTTGTGAATGTTTTAAAAAGGGATTAATATGTGAAATTTGTACTTGTAGGAGGAATAGATTGCGATGCAATATTCAAGTATGGATAGTCAGGAAAATTTGGATTGTGAGTAGAATCATATCCAGATCAAACGATACATTATGAGAGTCTATGCGAAGGAGGAGCTTGAGTTGTCGGAATACTGAGAATCTTAGTATTACGAATGCGGAAAAAGAATGCACCAACCTCTAGTGTAACTTGTTTTTGGGAGTATTAAGCTCGAGAAAAAACCAAGATGTGGGAGCATAAAACTAGTGGATGCAGATTTCCTTGTATTTTTCTATGTCCACCTGATCACTCTATATATCCAGGAAGCTCCTACATTTTTTTTGACAAATATACTTAGCTCCAAAGTTGTCCTGATTATTTTAAAGATGGAGATCCCAAAAGATATTAAAGTGCTGAAGAAGGTTGACATCCATTTACTTCATCAACAATTCTCCTACTAGTTATCATATTCCACGTGCCTTATCATGATTTGTCCCTTGGATTCCCTCTCATGTATCTATTAAATTTCTCGAGTGTCTTGTTTCTATAAAAGGCCAAGAGATGTTTCATTTTAAGTTCATAATTTGTGGATTTCAAAGAGCTAAAACTTCTTTAAGTTTTGTTCTTTTTTGTATTTTTTGTTCCATTCCAAATTAAAAACTTGTATGCACATAGAAGTTAATCAATATCAGAGCCAATTTGAAAGCTACCTTTTAGTATGAAATTTTATATAGTTGATTGTTTGTTCATGTTGGACAAGACTATGTGTTGCACCATTTAAGGGTGCATATAGACCTTATCTGGTGTCAAATAATCCCCTTCTTTTAAAAATCTCACATCATTCTATGCCTAGCCATGAAGCAATCTGGTGACGTATGGAAAGGTTTTCCTAGTTTGGTTAATTCTTGGGGTATGCATGGATAATACCTAGGAGAAACTTTACTTTTTTTAGTATTTTTGATGCTTTATTTTAGAATAGATGTTTAAATTTCAAAAAATGTTTCAAAAAATAGATGAATGAATGAAAATTTTATTGCAAATCTTAAAATTCCATGATATTTTTGAATGCTTAAAGATAAATTTACTTAAGTGAAAGAAAATTTATTTCACTAGTATGAAGCCAACAATATATGATTGAAAAAACTACTAAAAACTACTTATAAATGACTGAACATGGTTGCGTGACCAGTAGTAGTTTATTGCCAGTCATTTATAACGCAACCGAATTGATGACTAAACCATTTTTAGTCATTTGATTAATCAATTTGCTCGTTAATTTAGTCATTTGATTGATGGATTTGGTCATTGATTTAGTCATTTGATTGATCAATTTGGTCCTTAATTTAGTCATTTGATTGATCGAGTTGGTTGTTAATTTGATTAATTTGGTAGTGTTTTTAGTCGTTAATTTAGTCATTGATTGTTTTAAACTGGTCACTTATTTAGTTATTTTTTATTCACTAATATATTTAGTTGTTAATTTAGTCTTTGATTATTGTTTTGATTAGGGGTTAAAAAATGGGTTTTGAAGGGGCCTAGAACCCTATACAAAAGAAGACAACTAAAACTAAAGAAAACAACACTAAGCATAAATCAGCCCATCAACAACATGTTGCTTAAAAAGATAACCCACATACCAACAATAGCCCAATATTAGCCTCTAACAGATAATCAAGACAACACAGGCTACAAAAAATACACAAGCATAGGCTCGAAGCCCAAAAATAACCTAGTTTTATTCAGGACTAGAAACCCCTAGATATCCAAAGAACCCACCTCCATCAGCTAGGCGTTAGCAAACCAGCCGCTCATGGAAGGCACCACTAAGCTAGGAAAGAAAATTTGCTTAATGGTGTAGGACACCATCAAACCCCTAATCAAAAACATCAACACCTCCAACAAACCTACCTCAATAAGGGAGTTAGAGATCACCACAAACCACTGGAAACAAAGCCACTGATTGAACTAGGAAGCCAACTCCAGATCCACCTAAAAAGGATGGAGCTCCCATATATTGGAGAGAATGTCATGCCTAACAAGTCTGCAACTACTTGAAAACTCCAGCATCCTCAACCTCCACCTCCAAAGAAGAAGCATCCACCTCAAAAGAAACAACAACTGAGGAAGCCAGAGACAATCACCTCCCCACTCCACCTCCATAGGATCTAAGATGAAAGATAGCATAGTAATAAACCAAGCCACCATAACACCCTTCAGCAAAACCTAGAGATAGACCAAGTGCATCATGTTTTCCTTGGGAGTAAGCACTTGATCCCTCCCAATGATCCTTTGACTGAGAAATTTTGCCTTGAGTAAGCATCCTGGGTGTCTTCATAGTAACGCCTATTAAATCCTTTAATCTATCATTTTCTCTCAGTATCCTTTCATTATTTAGCTTGTACATTTCCCTTTCTTTTATCAACATCTAAATTTGTGCTTTGTTCAGTTTTGCAATATTAACTCTAATTTCTGCAGTAGCCATAGGATCAGCCTCTCCAACCTTTAGATTCATGACATGTCCCAATGCCTTTTCTGTGTCAATAACTACTGACTTCCTGTGGGGTGGGTACAAGGCCCAAATCATCAATGATCCTTCATCAGTATTGTATTTGGATCCAACATACACCTTTGTTACCTTTTCTTTATCAAGCTTGTGTGTAGCATTACTGTCCTTCAAGAAACTATCAAAGACAAGTGCAGAATTGAGATCCAACCTAGGAAAGATCATGACACCAACATTTTCCAACATTTTCCTCCCCTTTTAGGGGTCATACCTGTCATCTCTTCATCTACACACCTTCTCAATTCATTCAACAATTGCTCCTCATTTCCTGCAAAGGAACTGGTTTGCTGCCCTGTTTAACCCTGTGAATGGGTAGCCTCCAACCCTTATAAGTCATATCCATTCTCGAGAATTCCCTCTCCAATTCTTCATATATGATCTCTTCATTGCAAAACCCTTCCAAATTGAAAACCTCACTTATTGCCTCTTTTGACAAATGTATCTATGGCTTTCCAAATGGGTCACATATAGCTTTGTGTTTCAGGTCATAATGATCAGCCAACAATTTTATCAACTCTGCATTTACAAATACGTTAGGGCACACCAATTTTCCTACATTCAGCTTCCATGGATTGAAAACTGGTTCAAAATGGTTTCTTTGATGATAATGGAAATTTAACAATTTGTATCCCCTTATCTGAGTCCAAACATCTCCAATAAACTTGCATTTATCATCTAGTTTGTCAAGTTCTGTCCTAAGTTGTGTAGATCTTCTAGCTTTAGGCCCAAAGCCAGGCAATTGGTCAATGAGGTCCTGATTCAATCTTCTTTCTGTACCCTCATGTTCTACTTCGGTTTTCTATTTCTTCCCCTTTGTTTGATTGCTCTCACTAAGTTTTCTACTTTTAACTTTTCCAAAGCTAGGGGACTCCATTCTTCAAAATTACATAAGTTAAAGTTTGGAAAGCTAAGATGCAATCACTTACAGTATCCTGCTCGAGCTCCTCAGGTTGAAAGATGTCTTGGTTCTCCGTTCGCCCTGCTGACTCTTCTGCTATCAATTCAACACTAATGTGTTTGATTGAATTTTCCCTATTATATCCCATTGCGCCATTAATGTGTCAGTTGAAGCACGAATGAAGACTTATTTGAAACATACACTGTCACATCAGATTTCTTGTCGGTGAGAAATTTTCAAATCTGGGACGATATCCTTTTGCAATGTTCATTAGAATTTTTGCCAAGACATCCTATGGTCTCATCGACATTTGGAATCACACCGATGGCTATCGCTTCATTTTTGTATATTGCTGTGACAATTCCGAGTCGGGGAGATGTTTTATAGACTTCATTGTGTCTTACCGAGATGCACCCTGTAGTAACTTTCTGGTCACTGAGACATAATCACACTCTCGCCGATGAAACCACACCTCAGCATGGATTTGAAAGCTCGAAAAGACTCATACCGATATCAATTGTCTTGTCGAACCCTTTTCTCCAATATGTTCCATTCGGTGAGACTCTCTCCAAAGTAATTCATCAGTGTAACTTTCACATTCGGTGGAACTCACGCCGATGACCTCTTCTCTTGCTGCTGCATATTTCTATCAGTGTGACATTTGAGTCGACAAGACTACGTGACTTCCTCCCGATAGCTTTCTAATGGAATCCCTTTGCACCTTATCGGCAAGACCCGATTCTTTCGGTAAGACATCATTCTGATAACCTTTTGTTTGGCTGATACATAACTCCATGCGCTAGTCAGTGAGACATATATGGTTCGTTATGACTCATTCTAATAACAACACTCTTGCCGATATGACCTTTCTGTCGCCGAAACAATTAATCACATTAATCATGGAAATTCATCTGGATCAATAAGAAGAACTTGATAATCACAATCTTGCATGTTTATACAAGTTATAAACAAAACATATGCCAAACAATTCGAATGTTCTCCAAAAAGAAGTTGCTCATTTAAGATTTCATTTGACTCCGCATACCCAATAAGGAACTAGTCTCCACATTTTCATCATTCGATTTTATTCAATTATTTTTACATCTGTTAACTAAACATATTAGGATTTAGTTTCAAATATTGCTATACAATTTATTCCAAATTTAATTTTGTTTGTCCACTTCCATCTGCCATCATGGACAAATCACTGCAAGAGAGAAGATCAAAATTCAAGTCTTCCCAATTCATATAGGTACACCCGCCTAGGTTAAGCAACACCTAAAGAGTAGAAAGCTTAAACCATTTGGATTTTTCTGTTACCCTAAAGTGTACCAAGAGATTGGCAACCTCTTGAGGTATTCTTACCTTCATTTTTGAGAGCTAACACAACCAACCTGCAACATGAAAGAAGAATCCATAGAAATCAAAGAAAACTCTGGCTACATAAACACTTTTAGCCCACACCACTTTAGCACCATTCAACCAAGGTAACAAAAATAGAGGACATAAGATTGTCCACCAAAATAAAAATATGCTCCATAGTAGTCTCCAACCACATAAAAACTTTAAAGCCCCACTTCCTACGACACACCGAGCCCATAACATCTGAAGGCCTCCAAGGGAACTACAAAAGCATAGCAATAGAGGGCAAAGCCCATCCCACTAGCAAAGAATACATTCCCAAATAGTCCACCAAAACCCCAAAAGCAACCAAGGCTTCCAAACTAGCCCATAGGAGAACACCCCAAAACCAAGGCATCCATAAACCAATGGGACCCAAAAGCGCAAAACCAGAAGCTCCCATGAGTACATTCAAAAACAAACACCAAAAAGAATGAGCTCCCCTGAAATGATGTCGCAAGAGGAGGAAGCCACCAGGAGAAACCAACCCCGGTAAAAAGGACCCCTTAACCAAAAAAAAAGTCCAGCAAAGAACCACAACTGCAAGGGAAAGCAACACCAAAGTCATGAGAAACCAACCAACCTAAAAAGAGACATCCAAGCAATCCCAGAGGACATAAGCTCAGCCAAAGAGTCATCTACAAACCCATCAACACCACAAGCCACAGAGGAAAACAAATCCCCTACACCACTCACATACCCTTCCAAGAGGAGAGCCCCAAAAAGATAGGGGACACAAGCCTCAGTAGGACTTCATCTAGAAAACTAGCTTCTGAAGCACAGAGGCCAGACTAGAGGCCAGACAAAACCCTTCATCCCCTAATGCATCAAAAATCACCAAGGGTTCAACAATAGGCACCAAATCTAGCTTGAGTAAGAAATCCTTTGGATATTCAAGAAACGTTTGATACACTACCCCAAAAGCATCCAAGAAAGATGAAATAGAGTAAGTTTGTTTCCACCAAAACCATCAAAAGTATCCTCACAAAAACAAAGGTGAGGCTTCCCCAGGCTACCAGCATTAGAAGAATGGCCATCTCCCATCGCATAGAAGAGCCATAGCATGAACTGACCTCAAAAATCCCCCACAAGAAGAAAGAAACACCCTCCTATAGTGGCCTAAACATCTGAAGCAACCAACCACCAAGAACATGGACCACATAAGGCAGAAGAACCTCCTACAAACTTGTGAAGCCGTCATCATCACCGTCTTCGTCCGCACCAGATTCACCCTTAGCCATGCCCTCACCCAAGTTCAAACCTGTGCTCCCGCTCATCCCACTCATCCTGCTCATCATGATAATGTTGCTTAGACACACTATCTTTATTAAGATGGTTAGGTTTTATTGTTTAGTCATTGATTATTGTTAACTGGTCACTTATTTAGTCATTTTTATTCATTGATTTTCATCCATTGGTAGTTTATTTAATTGTTTTTGTTCACTTATTTCTATCAACTGGTAGGTATATTGATACATTGCTTATTAATTACATATTCATTATATTTAGTCATATATTTAGTTATATTTATTCAGTGATTTCTATTAGTTGGTAATATATTTAGTCAATTGGTAGTTTACTTAATTGTTTTTGTTCATTGATTTCTGCCTATAAGTGTTGGAAATGAGACAATTCTTTAATTGAGGTTTAAACATATAAAAGCAAAGAAAAAAATAATCAATCATTCATTTGCATATAATGAAATGACTATTAAGAAGGTGCAATACTAAAATTTTATTGAGAAAATGTGTTCTTACAACAAATACAAGACAAAAATGTATCTTTTCTTTGAAAAATGTACTATTACAAAGTGTGTTTCTCAGTGTTGTGATTGAGAAATTTGAGTTACAATGCCTTTTTTTTGCTTATGCAAGATATTACAATTTTGATGACAATTCTATGTTGTAACTTAGTTTCAACTGCACATACATGTATGTTGTACTCTCTGCAACTTTTCCTCTTTTATGCACCTCTTTATCTACTCTATATTTACTTCTTTTTTTGCACCCCTATTATTTTCATCTATTGCTTACACAACAACCTATCCCCTCTTCTATTATGCACCAGTTTGAATGAGAGGAACACAAAAAAAAAGAGAAAAACATAATCAAGGGGTTTTACATTACAGGTGCAACAAGATAGAAAATTCTTTGTTCTACTCATAGAATATACACCCAAATTAGATTATTTGATGTTTGTTTGGGTTTAACTTATTCAAGCTCAATACATTCTCTATCTACAACTTCACTCTCCACACTCTATTGATGCTATCCCTTCTTTTTCTCTTCTACACTTACAGATTGAAAAATAACACTAAGATCCTTGAATAACACATTCAAGCTATTGCATGAAGTAGTGGGCCAAGCTATCTAACAACTAGTACTACAAGATCATAAACATCAACTATCATTTTCTTCAAATATTTAGTAGCCACCATGTGAAGGTCCCTTCTTTCTCTTTTAGGAAGATAGCTCTATCTATTTTGTTTGGATAAGCAAGGGGTATGTTACTTGTGACCTTTAAAATACTTACATTTGCATCTCTTGTTCCTTTCAATTTGACTCCATGTACAATAGATAATGAGTGAATCCACCCAATGCCCACAACAACATCATCAAAAGGATCCAACACCTCAACTTTATCCCCTTCTTGGAGTTTATCAATAAATTCTAAAAAAAAAATTACACATTATATTGAGATATAAAACACACATTATATTGTTTTTTATAGTTGTATGTAATGTCTTATGTCTTGGAACAAATTAGTTTTTTTAAGTGTTTCTTTTTATTCTGTTGAATAACAAAGAATCAACTTTTTACTCAAAAAAAATTTAACCCATTACAAGATAGAAAATAATGGAGGGCAAGACTACAATTGTGCTAAACTGTACGAGTACTCTAGAAAGAGACATGGATTGGCAATGAAGTCCCCCCAACTAAGGACCATGACATCCCCAGACACAATGTACTAATGGATTTCCAAAATCTATGTATGCACTCTATTACAACCAAGCCCTAAGCTTCCATGTGTAAGTTATATGTTCTCCATTATTTCCATAATCTATGTATACTAGCTAATTAGACTTCAGTACTATTCTAACTGGCTTCTATCAAATAGGTAATGATTACCCTTATTTACATAATAAAATAGCCATTACTTACTTGAATAGGACTTTAATAGTTCTTACTTGCATGTGGTTTCATAGCACTCACCTCAAATTTAGCATGACTACTGCTATGAATATCGTGTGCATGCTCTTTGATTTCTTCATCATAATCACTATCAACATCATTACAGACATGAATTTGTACAACTTTGTAGAGTTCTATTGACAACACCTTTTTATTTTCGTTCTTCTTTCATATAATTGATCTGCATCATGTGGTTTAATCATCATGCAAAAATTAATATAAGTAAAGTAAAGAATGTAAAAGATATAATTTTTTGTCCAAAAGAACATTTTAAGCATGAATAATGACAAAAAATTGGGATAGATAATTTACACCTATTATATTAATTACCTCAACTTCAGGACAACTAAGACAACTGTGTTGCACATTCTTTTCTACTTCATCATGATCACTATTAATATTGGAAGCTCTATTGACATCATGAAGGATTTTTTTTTTCATATTGCTTTGATAAAATTTCTCTACATGTGGTTTAACCATCATGGAAAAAATTATACAAAGCATTCAATAGTCAAGTAAAGAATGCAAGCTATAAATTTATCCAAAAGAACATTTTCTGGATCACTCCAACAATAAAGAAATTGGGTTGGATTCTCCTACACTCATATTTCAATATCTACATATTAAGAGTCATTTGTATATAGAATTTCCAAACAAGAAGAAATGAGATCAATAGATCCTCTTACCTCATTTGAACCCATGGATTTGTGATCATTCCATGCAAAAACTATAGGGTTAACGAAGGCAACCAACTGCAAAACTAGTTGAGTGAGACTAAATATGCAACCCATTACCTTTTGGAACCCTAGTTCATTTGAGTTGACATGATCTATAGAGGCTCGTACTGGGAATTGAATAGATGGTTGTGAAATGGTTGTTGACAAACTAGATTTCCACTTCATCCTACTCTTAGATTTACTAGGATCTAGTGCTTCCATATAATTGATAATATCTTTTGCACTTGCTTCTCTATTACTATTTTCCACCTAAAATACAATTTCAATTTGAACATATAGTCAATTCAATAAAAAGTAAAAATAAATAACACAATGTAAATTGAACCAAAAGGCCATACACTTACTACAATTTTTTCCATTTTGGCATGTAACCTTCCTCGGCCAACTATATATCTTTCCCTCACATTATCTCTTGCTCTCTTGCCTCTTTTACTCTTTGCCAAATATTCTTAGAAATGCATGCTTTCTTTGAATGCCTCCCACTGTTTGGGAGATAGAGTGGATTCTAAAATATCTTTTCCCTCCATGATTGTTTTTCTGCAATTGTATCTATAATTGTTTATCAAAATTCTCATCTTTTTCTTGTAAAATTTTCTAGAGATTTGTCCACCAATAGTCTCAAAAGAATTTTCCATTTTTTGTATAAAATTTTACATAGCTTGTGGATCTTTCTATGCAAAATTTGATTTTCAAATATCCAAATGGGCCCTACATCTTACACCCAACTTGGTGGCCCAATTTACAACATTTGACCCAATGGGCTCACCATCTCTCGATACCTCAAGGAAGAATGAATTCTTTCCTTCTAATTTTCTTTCTTTTGCATTCCTCTCTTTACATTTGTACATATCTTGACTCAATATTTGTGCTTTGAAAAAAGCATCCACATCTTTTGTTAAATTACCACTACCAATATTTTTGGCTGATCCACTAGTTCCATCAAAAGTTCTAGATGCAACATGCGCACTCTGAGGCACAACAAGTGCAACTAGTAGTATCTCTTCATGACTTTCATTAATCCAAACTTCATGCTCCTTGGCCACATTAGGTGTGGCATGAGTAGGTAGATAAGTACCGATCTTCATAGATTTCACTTCAAACACATCCTTTAATGTTGAATAAATCTTTTGTAGACATGTTGTTCCTTTTCTCTAATATTGTTCAATAATATTTCTTAGCCTTTGTGTTAAGAGATCATCACAACATTACACATCATCATGTGCTATATCAGGTTGCACATCACCATGTGCTGTATCAGGCTACACATCACCATGTGCTATATCAGGCTGCATATTATCACAACTATTTTTTTCACCAACTGCATTTTTTGAATCACAAAAGTGTCAACTTCTACGAGATGGTGACACTGTATCTTTTCTTTCCTTTTGTTTTTTCTCCACATTTTATTTGCACTCTTTTTTTTTCCTATAAAAAAAATCATATTATTTTTTATATACATAAATCTCTTGCCTATAAAATTTCATTAAACTTAAACAAATAATATACTACTTAGTGGATTTACAACTTTCCTGCTTGTCAAACCAAGATGTAATAAATATTCATTATTCTTAGCCACTTTTTCACTATGCATGCACTCATATTTTGTCACTAGAATTTCAACATTATGATCACTATCATCTAATTTGTGCCTTACAATCCTTCTCTTCATTTCATGAAGTCCAAATAAATAATAATGTATAAATCAACAACTTGAATCAGTAAAACTTTATTGAGTTCATAAGTTGATAATTGTTGACTTTCCAATCTATTGATAACTACAAATGGAAACTTAAAATAGAATTCAATTTACAAATTAAAAAGAATTTTCATTAAAAAACCAAGAATAATTTTGCAATTACAGGTATCAGACAAATTTTCCTTAGGGATATATTCACAAGAAAAGAACTCATAAAAAACATAACACAAGCAAGATGAAGGAAAAACATAGTCTAGTTCATCATGAGGTGTGTTAGAACCTTAAAATTTTGTGTAGTTCCATTATCAAAATTAACCTTGAGCTCCATGACCTAAGTCTTGACCCTTATATTCCTTTTTATTTTTGTCTGAGCCTCCCCACTATAAACAAACTGTGTGCAATGAAAATCCCCTAGTCTAAGATGCAAAATAGGCAAAATGCAAGCAAAGGGAAACACAAAAATACTTTAAGATTGACCTAGTTGAACTTGAACAAAGAAAAGATAAAAAAAAATTATTTACCTTTCCCAAGTTGATCATTTGGTTGGCCTTGTTGATAGTTTGATTTGTGTGCTCCTAGATCAATTTTCGCATCATAACAGTTTGTTGTAGCTTGATTTAGATGAAAGATGAAAGTGTATGATGGAGAGGATGAATTATTGAGAATGGTTAGGGTTGGATGAATGTTTGAGAGTGTGTGTGTGTGAATAATGCAAGGAGGAGAGAGCTTAAATGTCCATGAGATGGTTAGAATGGCCAGAAGGAGAGGAGAAAAAATGGCTAAGTGTTATCCATTTAACCTAGGAAGATCAAATGGATGGTGGAGATTAAAAGAGGGAAAAATATCAAGGGCTAAGATGAAGAGTTGACTAAAGGAATTAAAAATTCCTTTTTAATTTGCATGGGGATGATAAAAGGAATTTAATATTCCTTAGAAAACTTGGATGAATAAAATGGAATTTAAAATTCTATTGGGAAGAACATGGGGATTGTAAATGGAATTAAAAATTCTATGATAGGACCTTGCGAAGACAAAAAGGAATTAAAAATTCCTTGGGGGATGGGGAGAGTTGACCAAAGGGGTTGATTAGACTAGCTAATCAATGATTAGAAGATAGTTAGGTGACTAATAAGGATTAAGATTCAACTTGCAAAAGTTGGAGCATGTGACACATCCTAATCATGGACTAGACATGTGCACACCCCCAATGATGGGATTAGGAGGTGGATTAGAATTAAGAAAAAGTGATCGAGGATGTGACATGTGAGGAATTAAATAAATGTATTATTTATTTAATTCTTTGAGGAAAAGGGGGATAAAGGGTAAGGTATTTAATTATTTAACTAGATACCTTAGGGATTTAGAGGACTTTAGGGGTATTAATTAAATAATAGTGATATTACTTAATTAATGCAGATAAGAGGATATTTAGATGAAAAGGGGTAAATTTGACCAAATGTAAGTGATCAATTTAGATGGCTACACAAACATATAATTTTTTTAGGTCTAACTGACACTGAAAGACCTATACAAAGCCAAAAATTCATCATATATACTTAAAAAAAGTATGTCTAGCTAAAAACATTCCAAATCCCTTAATAGTCCCTTACCACGATCCCTTAGTGGTAATTTGAACCCTTGGCGGGTTGGCAATGTGTAACATACAACGTGAAGATATTTACCACCATATTGTGGAATTATTATGATGAGGACGAGGTTGGGTGGTATGAGAGAATTTAAATACATCATAAACTACCATACCACGAGAAGGAAAAATGAAGGGTGCAGTATGGTAGGGAATAGCCCGCCATCCTATGAGGAAAATCATAAATGCATGCAGTAGGGTGGTATGAACCACTATACCATGGAAGGATGTGAAGAATGCGGTATGGCAGTAAGCCATATGTGACCGTTAATGTAAACCACAATACTGTGGGTTAAACAAGTCAAGCTTGCAGTATGGAGGTAAGGGTCCCACTACCCCACGATGAAATGTAAGGAAGCATATGGTATAGAGGTGTATACCCCTCTATCCCACAACATTTATAGAAAGTGGCGATGATATAGCAGGTATTAAATTCACGAGTCGTATCAACCCTCTGATCTTGTAAAATCAATTGTGCATATTCAAATTTGAACTAAAAGCAAAATATTTGGCATAAGGTTGATATTAATATCAACATGACTAACCTTAGAAGTCGTTAAACCAAGAATTTGACATTCTCTTTGCACTCATTTGCTAAAATTATAATTCAAGGAGCTAGGAGTTCAAGGAGGTTAAGCTTTGCAACCATCGTAACTTGGGTAAGTGCATAGAACTCATTGTGAAATAAGTTTTACGAGTACAAGATTTTTTGAAATTTCACATATCAGAAGTATAGGAGAACTAAGATAGTTAAACATCATGCCACCCAAGAAGAAATAACCTGAAACTAAAAAGGAAGAATAAGGTTAAAAGGAGGTCCTTACAATAGTATATCCTGGATATACTCCCTGAATCAAATGATAGATGATTTAATAAAGTTTTTAAAGATGTGGCTCATAGTTGTAGAGATGCCCTTATCCCTATCTCCAGGTGGGAACTGTTATAGTAATTTTATCACAAAAGGGAGGAGAAGATTCTGGTGTCAAACCCTTGGGCATTAGATTTGGCCAAGTTAATTGTCCCAAATTTTTTTATAGATGTAGAGTTCATTAGAGTATTGGCTTAGAGTTATCATCCTACCACTAGGTCTATGAGATTGCTAGATGGTTCACCATTAGTTGTGTTGACTAAAGTGGCCATCATTGAATGTTTTCACCTAAAAAAACAATCCCTGACTAAAATTGATTTGGAAAGAAGTGAAGAAGATTATACTAGATTGAGGAGAACCTATAGAAGTGATTAACTCCCCATTTACATGACAAGAGGTGTGAACAACAGGGTGATTCCTATATTCCCTTCTACTACTAAACCATTTGTTGTCACAAATTTCCAATTCTATTTCAAGAAAACCTACTTTTCTCTTTATCAAGTACTTGGGATAGATGCACAAGAGTGAATTCTAGTTAGTTTAATGATTATGGCTATGAGGATCCAAACCCCTGAGATAAACATTGAATATGATTTTTCCTCATATCTTGAGAAAGCATTGCATGAAGGATTTCTGCAAGTCAGGGAAAGTAAAACCCTAATAACATTCAGGCAATATTCTTTGTTGTTCCAACTAATATTATGCTAGAATAAAGATATATGGACCAAAAGGATGTGTTTGGGTATGATTGACCAGTAGGGGAATTTGTTGCTAGTGCAACAATGGTGTTATATATGGGACAATAGATGTAAGAATTCAAATTATGTGATATTCCATGATGACTTTGTGTATAGAATTATGAGAGTTTTTGGCCACCCACCACCATGACTAAAAACACTTGTGCTACAACTGTTAAGACCTTTGGATTTGAAACCTAAGAAAGGCCATACTCATAACTTTGGTGATTGGTTTTTTCTACCAGATATCACAATAATCAGGATTTATGGATGCCCACAAACCCCACATATATTGCGAAAGTTTATACCCCTTCAATTAGCCTTTTTAGAGTTCATATGGTAGATTCTATGGATGGAAAAGGATGTCATGCGTAAAAAAAGGAAGGGTACATTTCTACCTGATTTGAAAATATGTGGGGAACTATCGAAGGGATCTGATACACTTGAAGAGTTGCAGAATTATCTAAAAACAAGACACTCTTTAGAGTCTGGAAAGGAAAGAGCATTTGACCTTGTGGGTCACATGATTTTTTTAAGACACACCATCCTTACCAAGGCTATGGTTACTCACCAGATTGTTTATGAAGAATATGTAAAAAAAAAATGTTTCACTCCTCAAGAGGTATATGAGAGGAGGAGAAAATGGTAAATTATGAAAAGGCCTGACGAAGAAAGAAAGAAGAAGCATAGTGATTTCTTGGGGTATTTTGTAGAGGAAACACATCCTCTCAAGAGGATTAATATGATGATTGAGAAGTTTCATGAATTATATGATAAGTTTGTAGCAGAGATAGGGAGACCTGCCAAATTGTATCCCAAAAGGTTGAGTGGTATTGTAATTATATAACCAACTTTAGATTCTATTTTTGTATTTCATGCTTCTCTAGGATCACCTCCTAAACAACCACCTTTTAAAAAAAAAGACATAAGAGATAGACCCACTTTTTTTCCTATGAAATAAGTGAGGAGGTTGGAGATACAAAAGAAGCAGTTAATGTGTTTAGACATTTGAAGGATGATGTTGAAGTGGACTAACCTATGCCTGAAACTGAAGACCATAGGCCTAAAGCTAGAGCTGATATTCAGGTACAAGGAGAAAGATAATTGCATGAGGATGAGAGGGTAATTGTAGCTCTTAAGTTCTTGGAAGATGATGAATTTATCAAAACCCTTGAATTTAAAGACTTTTGGATTAAGATGAAAATGAGAGATTTTGAAGTGAGGGTTGAAATAAATAAGATGGGAGTTGAGGAATCCCAACATGACTAGATAGTAGCCCAAACTTTTAATGAATTAAGGATTGATAATATTGATGTTATCCCACAAGAAGCTAAAGAGATGATTTTGAAAAGTAATATACTTATTGTCCCTAGTATGAAATTAAAGAAAATGTTTTTACTTGATCAAGTGAGAACACAAGAAGACCCAATGCTAATTGTTGAGTTTGACTAAGATGAAGAGGTAAGTGGTATAGGGTATAAACTTAACATTGAAACCTTGAAATTCTAGGCCAAACAAAAGAGTACACAAAAACCAAGGTTGCTAGATATAGTGCAAGAAATGAAAGGGACAACAACGGTGAAAACATTAAAGGATACATCTCCTCTAGAAGCTGCAACCATGAAAATGAATTTAGCTATGTTTACCTAAGTTGCAGTTATGGAGATGGAAGCTAGATTGGGAGAGTACAAAAAGGAACAAAAGTTTTTAAATGATGAATTCAATAAATTGTTCATGGAAAATGTGAAGTTGAAGGAACAATTGAAAGGATCAGGCCCATCATAGAACAAGGAAATAATGTTATACTAGCCTCCTCTTGCTCCACCAGTTGATATAGAAAATGCTTCCACTGAACAAGTGAGCATTATTAGACATGCAATTGAAGAGTTAAAGAAAGAAAACAATGAAAGGTAAGGAAGGAGTGAAAAGTAAAATCTGCAATGTTTTAGAGAAGGTCCTCGAGCATAAGATAAAGCTAATTGTGGATAAGTTGGAAAGTGTGTATGATTTCTATAGCTCATTGACATGGGAAATCGATTAGATGAACACACATATACCCATATTGAATCCAATTTTTAAGAACTGGTAGCCCATACACCACACATTGTTAACCTTGTGTAGAATCTTATAGAGTAGTATTGAGGCTCCTGTGGCATTAAAACCTAAAGAGCAGATGGCCAAAATAGTTATAGATGAATTCCAATATATACAAGGAGAGGAAAAAAAGATTAGAACTAGAATAGATTCATTTCATACTCTGAAGCAATGGTTTGTGCTAAAAATATTGAAAGATGATAACCAATTGAAGGACCTCAACGAATGGAAGAGTGAATTTGGCCGGATTGTTCCACATTGCATCACTCACATATAAAATTATGGTGAGTTGAGTCTTGATAGGTTCAACTTAATTATGGATGGAGTAATAGCCTTGGATGCTAGATATTCTAAGTTTATCATGGATGGTAGGGCATTACTAGATGGTTGATGGAAGATTCACCTTGCAAATATATTAAAAATTCAAGAATACAAATGGTCACATGATTATACAGTGTACGAATGGGAACATAAGTATTTGGGTCCTCCCGAATAGTAGGCCTTCAGGATTTCACAATAGAAGAATCAGACATTCAGATACACTAATATGCAGAAAGGACCTTGAATAGATCTTTAGTGATCATGGGTGCCTTATGAAGATTAACAGACTATGGTGTCATGAGTGCTATGAAATTCATTAGTTATCTACTTTCTCTGTTTTCTCTTAATTATGTTTTAAGAAAAACTAATGTTTAGTTTATATGAAGAGGCATGAATTTTGAAAACATGTCATATTTTGTAATGGTCTGAAGCTTGTTGCTTTTCTTATAAAAGAGAAAAGAAGACCAAATTTTGATATCATCATCATAGTAATTTATAGAAACATATATGAGGAGACTTCTGTTATATTGTAATATCTATTTGAAGCAATCAATGGAGAAGAAGATTTAATCTGGTGCTCAAATTCTAGTCTCAAGTATTTGTTGATAATACTATGTATGATTGGAACTTTTATGTATTTTAGGTGGGAATATAGGGGTATATTATGAATTGGTATCAATTATTTGCTCATAATATTGTATATGTGTCACGTCTCGAACTTTGATGCAGGATTACTTTTGGTTTTGTGTGGATTTGTTATATGATCTAATGTGTGTGGTAGAGTAATAATTGTAACGCCATAGAAAAGTTGCACATTAGAAGACAAAGAAGATTAGAAGAAAACATGCATACAATACTAAATCTAAAATGCAAATTCATTCATTTAAGCAACAAAGTACATAGGAAAGATAAAACATAAACAAAACTAGAACAATTTCACCAATTTCGAATGTATTTCCATGATTCATCTTGATTTCCCTTCTCCATTTTGCTTGTGTAGTATAATTGCCCTCAGATTTCTCGTAAGTTCATGCAAGTATAGCCTAAGATAATGATTAGCAAAATATCGAAGATTCAAGACAAACTGCTCTCAAAAGTCATAAGAATTCGCGAGAGAGATTTTGAGAGAGATTTCAAAAAAGATTGGAATGAATAATGATAGATCAATTTATAGAAAATTGATCATTCGAATGACAGGCCAAGATTGAAAGATCAACAGACGGTTGAGATTGACTGATTAGTCATGCATTATGATAACTGTTAGTAGTGACACGAGTGATACAAACTAGAAATAGGATTAAAGATTAAATAAATGATTTAATCTTCAGTTCGGTATTCGAAAACAAAAGAAATATCTTTGCATGACAAAGATGAAGATTGATTATAATGACTCTTGTTTGAATGCACGCACAAGGTTTAATTAATTAAATAAGAATATTTAATTAATCCGCATGTACACACAAATGAGTTAGAACTGGACGATTGCATGATCTAACAAAGAGATTACTCGAGAATGCCACTTAGAGATTAAATCAAGAGGTAACTAAGCGATTAAAATAGATGTTGAGTTGAGTAAAAGTGAATACTTAGATAACTCACATAATTATCTAAAACATAGAGGAATGCGTTAAAATAGAATTAATGAATTAAATAATTCAATTAATTCAAGATTCGATATTTGGAGAATAATTAAATAAATAAGATTTATTTAATTAAATGATGAAGGGATTTTAAATGAATAATTAAATAAATAATGAATTTATTTAATTATAGTTGAAATATGATAAAGAGTAAATTAAATACGAATTTATTTAATTTGACAAGAAGGATAAGGTTAATTAGTAACATAATTAAATAAAAAGCGTTTATTTAATTAACGATAGAATAAAGAAAAGTGTGAATTAATTAAATAATTAAGATTATTTAATTAATAGAAGAATTAAAGTTAAAGTGAATAATTAAATAATTGAGATTATTTAATCAATAGAAGAATTAATGTTAAGATGAATTAATTAAATAATTAAGATTATTTAATCAATAGAAGAATTAATGTTAAGATGAATTAATTAAATAATTAAGATTATTTAATCAATAGAAGAATTAATAGAATATAAATTAATTAAATAATTAAGATTATTTAATCATGACCATGAAGAATAGGAATTATGAAGAATATTGAAGTCGCAGGCTTAAACGAGATTTCGGTGTGTACATTTGCCCCTCTTTGATACAATGTCATTTCAGCGTTGTGTCAAAGAAAATCAATAAGAAATATGCCCTAGTAATGCCCTAGTGTAAAATAGGTGAAGGTATGCCCCCTCGGGAGGACAGGCGGGTTCAAAGAACATGAGTGTGCTCTCGAAATCGATGAGAGAAAAATAGATAATGGTGGTGAAGATGTAGAAAAGAAGAAATGTTAGTGCAAAAAGAAAGATGAATAATAAAAGACCATGATGTTAGTATTAGCAATCTTCGATGTTTCATCGTATCACAAAAGGTATTGCACTTTATCATCATTGGGCGGGACTAATACAACTAGAGAAAAACACCAGGATATGACATAGATCAAGGTGTGCAAGGTCATCCACTTGCTAACAATAGACAGTCGCAGACAAGGAGTGTCATTAACTCATACTAAGGACACAAGTTGCCCCAGTCTTTTTGTTAGGACAAACCACAGACAGCAAACAAAGTAAAAGACGGGTCATGAGACATCATTGCTCCTTTAAATCCTTCATGGGACATCCTTGAGAAAACTAGTAACATGACTCAAAATCAAATTGAAAAGACAGTCGACAAACATCAGTCAAAGAAAATAGAATTCTGATACATCATTGCTTCTCTAAATCCTTCATAAGACATCCTTGAGAAAGCTAGTAACATCATTCCTATCATAAAGTCAACTAAAAAGATAAGATAAATAAGTCAGAAAGTCAAAAAGCCAGTAAAATATTTGCCAAAACTTGATCTTGTTTGTTTAATTTATTTGATTGATAAAAGGATTGATTGATAGAGCTTGATATGAGGAGATACACATACCAGATAAGACTGTGAGTCTGGTTTCAATGTTATGACTATCTGTATAAGGCATGACAAATCCTAGTTTTAGAAAGACATGTATCATATAAGACATTAAGTCAGATGCCATTGATGTGATAACCTATGTAAGGCTATGTTTGATTTGTTTAACCTTGTCGATTACATAGGAAGGACTCATCCTGAATAAGACATAGGTTGACTATTTTGATAACGTCTGTTTCCAAGAAAGGCACATCCTATAGCAGACTGTAGTTGATCTATTTTGATTGTTTTGTTTGGCAAGTTGTATGATTTGACTTAGAGAAATTGCTGACTTGTTCACCAGACGAATGCATGACGTGATATGATATGTGGAAAATTGACTATGTGTGACGACAAACCCTAAAGGACTAACCTAGTGCAGCCTCGGGGGCTCATCAATTGATGGCCTTGCCTACGTTATACACGCAGAGACCTCGTAGTTCGACTTGACTTGACCGACAAGACTGACTACAAATAGAAGATGTGTGTGAAAGTGAATGTGACGAACCCTAATGGACTGACCTAGTGTGGCCTCGGGGGCTTATCAATTGATGGCCTTGCCTACATTATACATGCAAAGACCTCATAGTTCGACAACCAACAAAGACTGACAAACGCGACTGACTTTGAGTCTATTTTTTTGGATTTTCAAAATGTTTTGATTTTTTTTTTTTGAAGTTTTCTGATATTTTTGTGTTTTCTCAGGTCATTTTGTGATGTTTGTGGATTTTTCATGATTTTACGTCTTCAACACAACCAATGTAAGAACCAATATGACACATGTTAAGTGTTTGCCCCCAGTCGAGTATAAGACCAATTGATTATGAATAGGGTAAGATGGGGGATATGAAATGCACTCGATGTCAATCATTCCAAGTTATGGGAAAGACTACCACTTATTAGGAATGATATATACAAGCAATGGACACAAAAGATAAGGGATATGTACAGGGATAGATAGTATGTACAGGGTAGTGATTCCTACAAGCAACTAAGCAAGCATGCACAAGAATCCAAGGACAACCATGATCTTGCCCCTAGTCAAGCTAAAAACCAATTGACAGGTGATGAGGATGGTGACAATGTTGTTTGACGTAGGAAGGACACATCCCGAAACAACATGAGGATGATGATAATGTGACTAAAGGATCAAGGTTTGCAGCCATGCTAGAAACAAAGCCAATGAATATTTTGAATGATGCACTAGAATGCATTGAAAGATTATATGGATTGGGCTTGTTGCATTTGGAATGCCTTTTCAAGATTGGATGGTATGATGGAAGATCCTTAGACCATTGACAAGGGAAAAACCAAGGCATGCGATAGGTATTGCGTATAATGATAACTCGTTTGGAAAAATGCTATGAAGGCTATGACATGATATTTCGTGGATAGTGTATGACCAAAGGATAGACATGTCAAGAGTTTTTCCAAAGCATGATTTATGTTTGCACCCCAGCCCTTATCAAGATCAAAGTAGGTGGAAAAATGGACATGAGTGGTAGGGTTAAGATGGATAGATAGAAATGTCATATGAAGGGTATGGGAGATGAGACAACTTGCCCCCAAGTATAATAGTCCACATAGATAATTTCTTACACATGATGCTTGTTTGCCAAGTTTTCATCATGATACTTATCCAAAGTGCCATAAGAATGGTTTTCACTATTGGACGAAAATTTTCTCTTGACTTTTTTTTTTTTTGGTGTCACCAAGATGCCAATTTGCCAGGTTTTCATCAAAGTGACTTTTTTTTTTAAAATTTTCTTGATGGTCTTGATGCTTTAGATGATCACTGATTGTGCAGAATCCATTGATGGTGTTGATGTAGAGACCGGTGCCATGATATGCCAATAATAACCTTGATGAAGTAGTTGCCTTGTTAGTATCATAGCACTTGCATACAATTGATTGATGTCATTGTGATCCTTGTTGACACTAGAGTTGGCCTTATCAAAATACGCACATTGCAATAGAGTGCCATGGGAGTCCTTACAATAAAGAGTTGCTGCCAAGATGCGACGGATTTGTGATGTAGGATTTTTAGACTTTAGGCGAGATGTAGGATAATGATGGATGATGGTAGATGCATTTGGCAATTTAGATGTAGGAATTTTCATTTGCCAAACTTGGGGTGATGGATGATGGAGACTGGGTTTCAAATTGGGATAAGTTTTGGAACCATGACTTTTATATGCCTTGTATGATGACCATTTTGAAGGAGGTGGACATTTATTATATGTGGGAGTCATCTTTTCTTGTGGCTCCACATTTTGATTGACTTTTACTTTTGAACTGTTTTCTTTGCTTGATCCATTTTTCTTTGGGATCCATTTTAACTTTATTTGTCCACTTGGATTTTTTATTGATTCAATGGCCTTTGATATTTGATTTTGAACTTTGAATTTGGAAGACTTTTGTTTTTGTTGGTTCCAAATGAAAGGTTTATTCATGTTGGAATGACAATTTATGGTATGGATGGAAGGAGTGTTGACAACAACCTTATGATAAGAACTACTCATGGCCTCCATTTTGATCTTTGTATCAGATAAAGTTGCCCCCAATATCAAGGAGGTACCATTAACATCATTAGATTTGCTGATTGAAGGATAACCAAGACCTTGATGTTTAGGATTTTCCTGAAACTGTATTGGTTCTATAATTCCTTGCTCGTGTATACGTAATCCTTTTCCTTGATATTGCATGCTCTGACAGATTCTGTTTGCGATGGGGTATTTTTTATTTTGAAAGCAAGATGCTAACCCATCACTGTGCATGTGGAAATTGTTACTTGGAATCTTCTCCTCTACAAGAAAGCCTGATTTGATAAAAGTGGATGATCCTAGTTGATAAAATGTCTTATCTTCATTGACATCTTGGATATCTTTGGTGTGATTTTGTGACATATCAGATTCAGAGGATTCTACTGGTGCTTCCAAGTCGATATTGAAACCGTCTTTATGGTCATTGTCATGCAGTCCAATGAACTCGGCTATAGTTTGATCATTTGTAAATATGTCTAGAGTAGGAGACTCTTGTTCTAGAGGAATATCATCTATGTTTTCAAAGGAGGCAAGTGTCTCATTTTGGGAAATGGATGCATTTGATACTTGGATAGGGTCGTCTTCAAATGTTTGATCATGAATGGCATAAAGGTCAAGGAGTGGATCATTTTGGACTTCTTGCTCAATAATAGTGTCTTGATCAAAGATGGGTTTGTCTTGAATGATATGATTGGGAATGAAATCTTGATCAAGGATAGGTGTATTTTGGATGCCATGATTATCTAGGACTTCTTGGATGGACTTAAAGATAGGGTCGTGGGATAGACTACTTTGATCTTGACATGAAGGTGAAGCCACAAAGTCGTGCTTTAGACTTTCCATTTGACATGTATCCTCAAGTTTAGTAGATGGGATGTGACTTTGGAGACCATGAATAGATGTATTGACATGACTAAATGTAGAGTGAGATGGAGTGGCATGGAAGGGATTAGTGGATGAAGAACTAGGATAGGACATGGAGGCTTGGAAGGAATTAGTGGATGAAGGACTAGGGTAGGACATGGAAGCTTGGAAGGGATTAGTGGAAGGTTGGTTTCCCTTGTCAAGGTTAGGATAAGGGTGATAAGTGGACGTTTGTTGTGGATTCATGGCATGGATTATGCTAAGGGACTCTTGATAATGAGGGTAGATGGATGGAGGACTAGGACTTATGGATTGTTGGTAGGAATGATATGTGGGTAGTTGACCATGGGTTGACGTTGATTGGCATTTGGATTGGATATATTGTCTTTTGAAGTCTATGGCTTGTTGGAATTGACCATTATGGAGTAACTGGTATTCAACTTGACTAGCACGCATATCAAGGTAAATTGCAGACATGGTGGTAAGGTTATGATGAAAGATGGAGAATGACTAAGGTATGTGATATGAGGTCTAAGGTATGACAATGCAAAGAGTGACTTAAGTCTAAGGTATGCAACCTAAGCTATGTTTTTTTGGGATTTTCTAGGTGCAAATAAGGAATGAATGCAGCTATTTTTTTGATATTTTCTATGCAAGTAAAATATGTCTAATATGATGCTAGTCTAGGATGACAATATCTAAATATGCAAATTCTAAGCAAGCTTCTAAGGTAATCAATTTTGTAAACCTAAGAAGAGGGTACCAACTACTTAAAATCTAACCAAGGTGCCAATTTAGTTATGTCAAAGAACCACTGCAGGACAAGGATCAAAGATAACTTGAGTCTCCTAACTAGACTGATGAGCTAGGTGGACTCTCTGTAGGACAAAGGATAAGATGATAGGACTAGGTTCAATGACAAATTTCATTGACACTATGATTTTTCTATAGTATAGATGATGGAACTATCCTAAAGTTTGTAAAAGTGACCTTCCTAGAAGTTTAATGCAAGGTAATATGTACCCTAAAATGAAACTAAACTCTAAATGAAGACAACTATGGTAATGACTAAATGAACCTAAAGGATGCAAAATTGAGCAAATTGTTTCAAGTTTCTGTTCAAGGACTCTTTGTGTGAAGACAACTGAAACTGGTGTAATCGTGTTGACTGGACAGTGACTGTGAATTCTAGTTTCTTGATAATAAGACAGATGCGTCGCAAGATTTGACAGTTGCGGTTCAAGTTTACAATTGCAGTTTTATAGTGATTAATTGCGTTTCTCTGGTAAAGTTCAGTTTGACTCTGACAGATGCAGTTAAGATTTAACAAATGCAACTCATACTGACAGTTGTAACTCATAATATAACGCATGTGGTTTTTTGCAAAGCAATTGCGAGTTATACTAGCAGATGCGACTCTATTCTTGACATATGCGACTGATACTGACAAATGTGACTCACAGCTAAACATATGTGACTCATGAAAATAGATGCGACTTGAAAATCAACAGATGTGACTCCTGATAATAGATGCGACTAAAGTTTTAACAGATGCGACTCCTGATAATAGATGCGACTCAAAGTTTTAATAGATGCGACTCCTGATAACATATGCGACTAAAGTTTTAACAGATGCGACTCCTGATAACAGATGCGATTAAAGTTTTAATAGATGCGACTCCTGATAACAGATGCAACTCTTGATAACATATGTGAGTTTCTGGTGAACAGTTGCGACTCTCCGTGTAATTTTAGTGATAAGATTTAAACTGACTTCATTTTCTATGATCAAATTCTGACAATCAAAGACAATCATAAGACAAAGTGTTTCAATTTCAATTTTGGACTCAAAGAATGTTTAAATTGATAATAGACAAGCACATCCTAATAGGCCAAAGGCCTAGGGTTTGTATACTTGGTATAGCCCACCAAAATACCCCGGATTGGTGATGAACACCTTTCCTTCTCGAGAGCGGATAGCTTAGAAATTTGGTGGCATTGGCTTCCCTCCACAGCTCATAAATGTCTTTCGAGCACACCAATTTCAAATTATTTAGGCAATGACCCCCAAGAACTGCTATCTCTACTCAAGGGGATCAGTAGTGAGTATCTTCGGGCATGATACTGTACCCTGCACTATACCAAGCAACGGCCACAAATAGGTTGGTCTCTAAAACAAAAGGTATTTAGTATGGGAATTTCGTTTGAGGGGTGTGATCCATACAGCGCGAGTCCCCTTTCGGATCCATCTCGTCAGAACCACACTTGTGATTCTTGGGGTTTCCCCAAGAATCCTCTTTTATATACCGACTAGAAGTCCCTCAGGTTCAGGGTGCTACCGGTCTGAGTCGTCTTGGGGTGAGTACTTTTTCCCACTAGAACAAGCTCAAGTTCTAGAGTTGATAACCATTTCTCTTACACTCAGGATCATACGGATGCGCAAGGGGAGAGGATACTTCGATGTATCAAATCGTAAGGGTGACCAAACTTGTGCTTTCTCACCAAACATAGTAGACACTTGTTAATTTTAATCCAAATGAAAGATTTGCTACACTACCAAACAATCTGTTTCAAAATTAACTAGGGTCTTTGACAAGCATCCTACATAAAATCTCATTAGTAATTTTCAATATTGTCTTCGTCAATCATCCAGCAAAAGTTTGTTAACTCCAAAAGGCCACACGCTGAAAATAAGATATTAATAACACACAAATCAATTGAAAACAACAAACTAAAATAGTGATAACTTCCTCAAAACTAAACAAAAATTTAAATAGTAGATATCTATGGAAAGCTAAAAAATAGACCTTCAAAACCCAGAAATTTTTTTGCAAAATCTTGCAAGACAAAAATGTTATAAACAAAACAAAATTCGTGTTTTAACAGTTAAAGCTTAAAAAGCTGCGGTCACTAAAACGGCCATAACTTTCTCAAATCTTAACAAAATTTTAAACCGTTTGAAGTTCTGGAAAGCTGAGAATGAGATCTACAAAAATCAGAAAAAAAATTTAAATATTTTATTTTTCCATGTTTCTGTGCTCAAAAGAAGGTGACGGGATTTCGTTCACGTCGAGTTCACCAAATGTAACGCCATAGAAAAGTTGCACATTAGAAGACAAAGAAGATTAGAAACAAACATGCATACAATACTAAATCTAAAATGCAAATTCATTCGTTTAAGCAACAAAGTACATAGGAAAGATAAAACGTAAACAAAACTAGAACAATTTCACCAATTTCGAACGTATTTCCATGATTCATCTCGATTGCCCTTCTCCATTTTGCTTGTGTAGTTTAATTGCCCTCAGATTTCTCGTAAGTTCGTGCAAGTATAGCCTAAGATAATGATTAGCAAAATATCGAAGATTCAAGACAAAGTGCTCTCAAAAGTCATAAGAATTCGCGAGAGAGATTTCGAAAAAAGATTGGAATGAAGAATGACAAATCAATTTATAGAAAATTGATCATTCGAATGACAGGCCAAGATTGAAAGATCAACGGATGATTGAGATTGACTAATTAGTCATGCATTATGATAACTGTTAGTAGTGACACGAGTGATACAAACTAGAAATAGGATTAAAGATTAAATAAATGATTTAATCTTCAGTTCGGTATTCGAAAACAAAAGAAATATCTTTGCATGACAAAGATGAAGATTGATTATAACGACTTTTGTTCGAATACACGCACAAGGTCTAATTAATTAAATAAGAACATTTAATTAATCTGCATGTACACACAAATGAGTTAGAACTGGATGATTGCATGATCTGACGAAGAGATTACTCGAGAATGCCACTCAGAGATTAATAATAATAATATTATTAAATCAAGAGTTAACTGAGCGATTAAAATAGATGTCGAGTTGAGTAAAAGTGAATACTTAGATAACTCACATAATTATCTAAAATATAGAGGAATGCATTAAAATAGAATTAATGAATTAAATAATTCAATTAATTCAAGATTCGATATTTGGAGAATAATTAAATAAATAAGATTTATTTAATTAAATGATGAAGGGATTTTAAATGAATAATTAAATAAATAATGAATTTATTTAATTATAGTTGAAATATGATAAAGAGTAAATTAAATATGAATTTATTTAATTTGACAAGAAGGAAAAGGTTAATTAGTAACATAATTAAATAAAAAGCATTTATTTAATTAATCTGATAGAATAAAGAAAAGTGTGAATTAATTAAATAATTAAGATTATTTAATTAATAGAAGAATTAAAGTTAAAGTGAATAATTAAATAATTGAGATTATTTAATCAATAGAAGAATTAATGTTAAGATGAATTAATTAAATAATTAAGATTATTTAATTATGACCATGAAGAATAGGAATTATGAAGAATATTGAAGTCGTAGGCTTGAACGAGATTTCAGTGTCTACAATAATGAATAAAATGGAGTTTTGGTGTTTTGGTGTGGTGATATATGAAAGTGTTTACTTAAATTATGAAAGTTGAATAGTATCAAATGTGCTCTATTTTGGAAATGAAGCAAAATAGAATAGTAATATTTGAATTAATGTATTATATTGTTTTGATTTATATGTTTATGGGATACTAATTCGGTTTATTGTTGTGTGCCTGAGTGCACTTGAGATGCAAGTGGTCGAAGACCAAGGGTGTGATTAAGGAGAGGAGGTTAGCTTCTTGATAGGATAAAGCAGGATGTCCTTTCGGTCACACACACGAGCACTTAGATTCATATAGATTGCATTTAGAAATGATAATTTTTGTATGATTTTTTTGATTATTTGCAAATAAATAATTATTAGTCAAATTAAATAAATAGTGAAATATAAGCATAATAAAGTAAAAGAATTAATTTTAATTATAATTAATTATAGATTTTGATTTAAATGTCTATGCATGATAAAAATATGAGTAAGTATTATATTCTTCTTTTAACTTGAGTTAATTTTTTATTTAATAAATTAACTAATACTTAGAAGATATTTATTTAATTAATGGATAAATATTCACATTGTAAAATTATAATTAGTTTTGGGTAAATATTTTCCAAAAAGGGAATTTATTTGCAACTAAATTAAATATTATTTTATATTTTTCATCTAAGCACGAAAATGGAAAAAAGATAAGTTATATCTTAATTTTTTATTTTTAAAAATTAATCTTTTTCAAGATTAGGTTTAGAAAGGGGAAAAGGAAAACTTTATTAAGGGAAAAGAATTCCCGTGAGAGACAACGGTTCCTGAAAATCTTCTAAAAAATATGCTCTACAAATTAGCTCTAATGGATGCCAAGTAAATGCTTATTTTTATCAAAAGGTTTCAGAAGGATTTTGAATAAGTAGGAAAATGGAGTTAGTAAAGTAATAGGAAAAGGAGAGGAGAAGAAGCTCTTTTAGAAAACAAGTTCCAGAAGACGCAAAGAGAAGATTTGACTGGAGAGCAGCTACAACTGGAAGCGAAATATCCAGGTTTCTAATTCTCTTTCCATGAATTTAATTCCCAAGTGTTTGAAAATATTAGTATTGTTGAAAGATTGAATTTCAAGTGTTTGTTGTGTGAAGTTGTTTGCAAAACTGTGAAATTGGTGGAAATTTCCCATTCTTTTATATGCATTTGTAAAAATTTACACAACTTCTCTATTACCATATTGGGGTTTCTTTTCTTAGCAAATCTTTGTTCATAATCCTATTTTAGATTATTAAATCTTTATACAAATATCTATAAATAAGACTATAAATGTATATATATATATACATATATTTATATATATACACATCTTTATATACATATTTTCCTATAGATGAAATTGTCGTACGCTATATTCAAAGTATTCTAAACCGGGAAACTTAATAGGGAAACTTCCTTTTATCTTTCTCCAAGCTTTGTTTCAAGCTTGTCACTGTGCTAAGATCCGAATAAGTTCAGTGTGCTGGTATATATAGATTCCAACTATTTTTTATAAACATTAATTTTTTTCGTATTGATTGGCGAACTGTGTTTTCTAAGGGCTACATATGAGGTGAAAGGGGGCTCTCTAAGCCTGCCCCAAGAAGAAGGGGTTGCACTATGGAAAGACAACACCCTCCACAGGCCATCGCCTGTGGAGGTGGCACTGCCCCTCACAGGTAGTGCCTTCCCCTTGGGGAGAGGCGTAAGCCTCCCATAACATGCAACCTTTATTCCTTCTTTTTGTTTGACATTTAAAATGCTGGAAGAATTTACACATTATCATTGTTATTACACTGAAAATGTAGCTTTGTGTATATGTATATATATGTATGTAATATATTTATAAATATATTATGTATATATATATACATAATAAACTTATGTACAAATCTGAGCATTAAACTTCTATATTTAAAAATTTATATGGATGTAAGATATACACATATATATGCATGTAATTACACATGTGTATACATATAACTCTGCATTCAACTAGAAATTTATGTGCACATATCCAAATTTTTACGTCAAGTTGCCTAACTTTGATTTTTCTGAATTTTTTGCCACTTAAGGGCCTATTTTTCCATGATGATCTTGCACATACCCTTCTATTAAATAGGAAAGTAATCTATAAACTATGATTTTACCCCATACATAAAAGGCTGAATAGAATAGTTATCTCTTTCTAAACCTAAATAAATTACTTACTTTGCACAAATTATTTAAATAGAAAATAGAACTTGTGAGTTTGAGCATTCTCTTTACAAAAGATTGATTTTAAATTGCTTTGTGACTTTCAATATAAATTGTATGGAAATATCTCTCAAACAAATTGTGTTTATGAAAAGCTATTTGGGAATCTTTGTGTGTACATCGAATTATGATGGAATTCTTTTAAAGTAGAAATGTCTAAAATGGAATGAAAACTTTAGATGGAAAAAGCATTATTTATTGTTCCTTTTGGAAATTTCTGGGATGGTCCCACAGAGACGGCGGTTTTACCTTTTCTAAAACTATCATTTATTTTATTTTTGCTTGGCCAAGCACATGCACCATTGAAATAGATGGAAATAAAAGCCTAGAAATAAATGTATATAGGTCTCTTCCACCTCCTGTTTGTAAGAAATATGTTATTCTCATGTTAGGAATGCATATAGGCATCAGACTTGCATCGAGAGTTCCCTTCTACTTTGTTGTTTCAAGTTGTTAGGCTCCTCATGCAGGGTTGAGGATTTCTTCAAGTTAGGAAGAAACCTAGGGAAGTCTTGTACTTCGTGGTTGGGTAGAAAAGGCACCTTAATCACACTCTTGGCCCCAGCTTGCAAGAAGACTAGTGGTGTCACGGTGGTTGAGGTTCAGAGTTTCTTATGCTATAGATGTATTCATGTATTACTTTTGAAAGGCTTGCATAGCCCACTTGTAAATGTAATTTTAATTAACATTCATTAATGAAACATTGAAATAGATGTATTGAATGAAAGTTATTGATGTAACTTGAATATGAATGAATTTATGGAAACTCATTGATGCGCTTTTATCATATGCATATGTATCAATGTAAAGATCCTTGATGTAGATGCAAAGTACTTATTTAGATACATGAGATGAGACTTATCACTACTTTTTCTCTTGAGCTCCTTTGGGAACCTCTCATTATTTGCATCATTTACTTTTACTTTAATTGAAATGTATTGAGTTTTTGGCAACAAGTATACGGTTAATGAACTTCATATTTCAAGCGTTACATTTTGGTATTAGAGAAACGAGGTTCAACTTTGGGACCTATGCCTAATTACGCTTGATGTTATGTTTTGCCAGGGTAACCCCTAATGGAGGGTAGATTTTATCAGTGGGAATGGGGAGGAGGATTCCATGGTGATCCCAATGATAAGTTGGATCAGATTTTGGCCATCTTAAGTAGGAAAGAGGCTAGGATTGATAATTTTGAACAAGCAAGATAGGTTGGGCCAACAAGGTTTGATCCTAGTGAAAGTGAAAACAACAAAAATGAACCAAATGGAGAAAACCCTGAAAATGAAAGGAATCAAAGTAAGCTAACGAAGGTAGAGGAAGAATTGGGTAAGGACCTCAAGAAGGTTGTGATGCCCAAGTTTGATGTTAAATCCTTTGGGGATGGGGTAGAAGCATGGATTATTGAAATGGAAAGGTACTTTTCCCTTTGAAACCTATCTGAGGAAACTAAGGCAGAATGGGGATCCTACCATCTCACAAGTGAAGATCCCACATGGTGGGAGAATGAAAGGGCTGATAAGCAGTTTTTGCCTGGAAAGGTAACATGGGAACAATTATCGCAGACTTTCAAGAAGAGGTGGCTTCCACAGTTCTACTTTGACAAGAAAATGATAGAATTTCAGGTGCTCATTCAAGGAGGAATGACGGTGACACAATATTGGGATAAATTCTCTCACTTGCTTAAGTACATACCCCAGTACCAGCATGATGAGAGGTTTTGAATTCGGAAATTCATTTTGGGGCTTAGGCCTCAAATTGGAAATGAGGTGGATATGCACAAACCTGCTACCATGGATGAAGCCTTTGAATTGGAACTTTTGCAGGAACATAAAATGCAACAGGTTGCGAACTACAAGAAAAGCAAGGAAGCCAAGTATGGAAATAAGAAGTCCCAAGGAAATCACCAAGGTAACATTAACTAGGGAAATTAGAGCAGTCAAGGTAACTAAGGAAATAATAGTAGGCAGATCAGAAATTTAAAAAGGGGTGGTAGTCCTCATAACCGTAATGATGGAAACCAAAATAATAATAAGAGGGCTAATTTCAATAAGAATAACAATAATAACAGGAGGGATTTTTCTAACAGGCCTAAAGCACCTTGTGGAGGTTGTTATACTTGTGATGATGAGAATTATGCTAGTGTGTGCCCTCAGAGGGTTAATAGACAAAATAACAGGAATCAACATCTTTCCAAGCAGATTATCAGGCCACTCCTATCCAGCTTTTGGGTAAACTTTTTGGATGTCCTATTTCTATTTTGATTGATACTGGTGCCACTGATAGTTTTGTGGATCCTCATGTTGTATCTAAATTATCAGTTAGACCAGGCTATATGGAAAATTCATGGAAAGTTCAGTATGGGAACCGAGTAGAGAGGAAGGTAGAGCAATGCCTGTTTTGCAGCGAACTTGAACTCCCTAGTCTCAAAACGCAAGTTAATTTGTATGTAGCACCACTAGGATCTTATGATGTAATTTTATGGATAAATTGGCTCTTTGAACATAAGGTGCTTGTGGATTGCGAATAGAAATCAATGAGGTGTCTTGATGATCAAGGAAACCATGTGGAGATTTGTGGTGTAAAAAGGCCTCTAGAGCTTAGGCAAGTTTCTACCATGTAGTTAAAGAAGGAAAGCCAAAAGCGATGCACTATTTATGCAATAAAGGTCAAGGACCTTGATGAGACAGAATCATCAATTAATGATCATCCCATTCTAAAAGAATTTGAGGATTTTTTTCTTGAAGATCTGACTGAGATATCGCCTAAGCGTGTATTTATTTTTTCTATTGATTTTCTACTGGGAGCAGAACCTCAGTCTAAAGCCCCATACAAGATGAACAGAACAGAGTTGTATGAGCTAAAGGCCCAATTGGAGGAATTATTGAAGAAGGGTTTCATTAGACCAAGTGTGTCACCTTGGGGAGCTCCTATTATATTTTTGAAAAAGAAGGATGAGACCTTGAGGTTATGCATTGACTACAAGATGCTTAACAAGGTTACTATCAAGAACAAAGACATGCTTCCCCATATTGATGATTTGTTTGACCAGTTAAAAGATGCCAAGGTATTCTTGAAAATTGAAATGAGATCAGGGTACCATCAGTTGAGAATAAAAGATGAAGATATTCACAAGACTGCTTTCAGGACAAGGTACAAGCATTACGAATTCACAATGCTATCATTTGGGCTAACCAATGCCCCTGCAACCTTCATGAATTTGATGAACAGTTTTTTCCAGGACTACTTAGATAATTTTTTCTTAATCTTCCTTGACGATATCTTGATATATTCTAAGTCAGCGGAAGATCATGAAAATAACTTGAGGATAGTATTTCAGCAATTGAGAGAACATAAGTTATATGGGAAGATGTCAAAATGTACCTTTTTCCAACATGAGGTGCACTATTTGGGACACGTTATTTCAGCAGAGGGGATAACCATTGACCTAGATAATATTAAGGCAATCTTAGATTGCCCAGCACCACCGAATGTTTTTAAAGTCTGAATTTTTATGGGGCTTGCATGTTATTACAGGAGATTTGTGCAAGGGTTCTCATCAATAGCAGCACCCATTACCGCACTCCAGAAGAAGGGAAATAATTTTGAGTGGAGCGAAAGGTTTGAAAAATCTTTTAAGTTGCTAAAAGAGAAACTCACTTTGCACCTATTTTGGTTGTACCTGATCTGAATGGTCATTTTATAGTGATTATTGATGCATCAGGGGAAGGTGTAGGAGCAGTTCTCATGCAGGAAGGACAAGTGGTGGCATATGAATCAAGAAAGTTGAAACAACATGAGTTAAATTATACACCACATGATTTAGAGTTGGCAGCCATAGTTCATGCCCTTCAAATGTGGAGACACTATCTCTTGGGAAATCCCTTTGAATTAAAAAAAGATCATGTTGGGTTATAGTACATCTTTAATCAACCCAACCTAAATGCTCGTTAGAGGTGATGGTTGAAATTTTTGAGTGAATATGACTTTGGCATAGAGTATATTAAAGGGAAGGAAAATAGGGTAGTAGATGCCTTGAGTAGGAGAAGACATCTTGCAGCCATGGTTACCATAAAATCTAATTTCAGGGAGCAGGTGGTTCAAGCCTTACTCGGAGATGAGCAGTATGAAAGGGTAAAACAAGCCCTAGAGCAGGATCCTTTGGATCATAGATTTGTTGGTTATGTACTTGAGTTTGATGGAATCTTGAGATTCTAGGGTCGCATGTATATTCCTAACTCTAGAGGATTGAGAGAATTGGCACTTGAGGAATTCCATAATGCACCTTATTTAGGGCACCCCGGTGTAACTAAAATGTTAGAGGGACTTAAACCTTTATATTTCTGGCCAAGACTCAAAAGGGATGTTACTACATTTATAGCTTGATGTTTGGAATTCTAATGAGTTAAGGCTGAGCATGTACATCTGGTAGGACTTTTATACTCTCATAGAGTGCCAGAATATAAATGGCAGGTGATAACTATGGACTTTATTCAGGGATTTCCAATGTCTAGGAATAGACATGATACCATCCTAGTTGTTGTGGAAAAATTGACTAAGGTAGCCCATTTCATTCCTGGAAACCTCAAGGATGGTTCGATAGTTTTGGCAAGGAAATTTGTATAGGAAATCTTCTGACTGCATGGACTACCAAAAATGATTATTTCAAATCATACACTCAGATGACTTCCAGATTTTGGACTACTCTAAATTCTTCCCTAGGAACCAAATTAAATTTCAGTTTTGCATATCATCCTCAGACTGATGGTTAGTTAGAGAGGGTGAACTAGATAGTGGAGGATCTCCTCCGAATGTATTGTATGGAGAAAAAACATAAATGGGAGGAGTATTTTCCTTTGGTGGAGTTTTCTTACAAAAAATCCTACCACACCTTTTTGGGTATGGCACCATTCGAGGCTCTGTATGGATGTAAATTTCAAACACCCATCAGTTGGGACAAGGTGGAAGAGAGGATTGTAATTGGTCCTGAAATGTTGAGGGAAATGGAAAATCAGATAAAGCTTATCAAAGAAAAGCTAAAGCAAGCTTCAGATCAAGAGAAGAGTCTTGCAGATAAGAACAAAACTTTCAAACAGTTTTCTACAGGAGACAAGGTCTTTTTGAGAGTTCGTCTGCATAAGAGTTCAATCTCTTTCGACAAGAACTCTAAGCTTGCCCCTAGGTTTGTTGGGCCCTTTGATGTCTTGAAGGTGGTTAATCTGGTTGCTTGCAAGCTTGCTCTACCACTGGCTCTATCCCAAATTCATAATTATTTTCATGTCTCAGTGCTTAAGCCCTATCATCCAGATGTTGCTCATATCCTTGACTGGCATGCGTTGCAGGTACAAGACCTAGGAGTGATGCAGGTGGAGCCCATCAGGATACTAGAAGAGTGCAACATTAAGTTGTGAAATTTAGATATAATGTAGTATAGGGTCTAGTGGGACCAATACTCGGTGGATAATGCCACCTGGGAGAATTTTGAGGACATTGACAGAGCTTTTCCTCATTTGAGATCCTAGCATACTTTTTTTTCTTGCATATAGAGACTTATGATACACTGTTATTTTAGAATTTTTTTGTGGATTTGTAATAAGACATCAAGATGATGTCTCTTCCAAGTGGGGAAGGATGTCATGTCTCGAACTATGATGCAGGATTACTTTTGGTTTTGTCTGGATTTTTTATATGATATGATGTGTGTGGTAGAGTAATAATGAATACTATGGAGTTTTGGTCTTTTGGTGTGGTGATATATGAAAGTGTTTACTTATATTATGAAAGTTGAATAGTATCAAATGTGCTCTATTTTGGAAATGAAGCAAAATAGAATAGTAATATTTGATTTAATGTATTATATTGTTTTGATTTATATGTTTATGGGATACTAATTAGGTTTAGTGTTGTGTTCCTGAGTGCACTTGAGATGCAGGTGGTCGAAGACCAAGGGTGCGATTAAGCAGAGGAGGTTAGCTTCTTGACAGGATCAAGCAAGATGTCCTCTTGATCACATGCACAAGCACTTAGATTCATATAGATTGCATTTAGAAATGATAATTTTTGTATGGTTGTTTTGATTATTTGTAAATAAATAATGATTAGTCAAATTAAATAAATAGTGAAATATAAGCATAATAAAGTAAAAGAATTAATTTTAATTATAATTAATTATAGATTTTGATTTAAATGTCTATCATATTTAATTTTTTATTTAATAAATTAACTAATAGTTAGAAGATATTTATTTAATTAATGGATAAATATTCACATTGTAAAATTATAATTAGTTTTGGGTAAATATTTTCCAAAAAGGGAATTTATTTGCAACTAAATTAAATATTATTTTATATTTTTCATCTGAGCATGGGAAATGGAAAAAAGATAAGTTATATCTTAATTTTTATTTTTAAAAATTAATCTTTTTCAAGTTTAGGTTTAGAAAGGGGAAAAAGAAAAATTTATTAAGGGAAAATAATTCCCGTGAGAGACAATGGTTCTTGAAAATCCTCTTGAAAATATGCTCTGCAAATTAGCTCTAATGGCTGCCAAGTAAATGCTTATTTTTATCAAAAGGTTTCAGAAGGATTTTGAATTGGTAGGAAAAGGGAGTTAGTAAAGTAACAAGAAAAGGAGAGGAGAAGAAGAAGCTCTTTCAGAAAACAAGTTCCAGAAGAAGCAAAGAGAAGATTTGACTAGAGAGCAGCTACAGTTGGAAGTGAAATATCCAGGTTTCTAATTCTCTTTCCATGAATTTAATTCCCAAGTGTTTGAAAATATTAGTATTGCTGAAAGATTGAATTTCAAGTGTTTGATGTGTGAAGTTGTTTGCAAAACTATGAAATTGGTGGAAATTTCCCATTCTTTTATATGCATTTGTAAAAATTTACAGAACTTCTCTATTACCAGATTAGGGTTTCTTTTCTTAGCAAATATTTGTTCATAATCCTATTTTAGATTATTAAATCTTTATACAAATATCTAGAAATAAGACTATAAACGTATATATATACATATATTTATATATATATATACACATCTTTATATACATATTTTCCTTTAGATGAAATTGCCATACACTGTATTTGAAGTATTCTAAACTAGGAAACTTTCCTTTATCTTTCTCTGAGCTTTGTTTCAAGCTTGTCGTGCTAAGATCCGAATAAGTTTAGTGTGTTGGTATATATATATTCCAGCTAGTTTTTATAAACATTATTTTTTTTCATATTGATTGGCAAACTGTGTTTTGTAAGGGCTACGTATGAGGTGAAAGGGGGCTCTCCAATCCTGCCCCAAGAAGAAGGGGCTACACTGTGGAGGGATAGTGCCCTCCACAGGCTGTGGCCTATGGAGGTGGTGCTGCCCCCTCACAAGCAGCGCCTTCCCCTTAGGGAGAGGTGCAAGCCTCCCATAACCTACAACCTTTATTCCTTCTTTTCATTTGACATTTAAAATGTTGGAAGCATTTACGCATTATCATTGTTATTATACTGAAAACATAGCTTTGTGTATATGTATATATATGTATGTAATATATTTATAAATGTATTATGTATATATATATACATAATAAACTTATGTACAAATCTAAGCATTAAACTTCTATATTTGAAAATTTATATGGATGTAAGATATACATATATATATATAAGCATGTAATTACACATGTATATACATATAACTCTACATTCAGCTAGAAATATATGTGCACATATACAAATCTGGAAACTTATATTGTCTATTTTAAAATTAATCCTATTTCTAAATTTTGGAATAATGTATGTATTCATCATTGTAAAAATTTAAACGATATATATACAAGACTTTATATAGGGCTAAAGAGGAATATTTTATTTTAGTTTCAAATGTATTCTATATAAAATGTAATTATAAACTAGTGAATTTTATGAATATAAAATACGAAAAAAATAAATAAATATATATATATATATACATTATGACATTTTAAACTGGATGATATTACCTAAAATATGTAATTGTGAATGAAAGTGAGTGAAATTATTCTCTTTTCTTTAAATTTAACCTATTATTCTTTTTTACAACAGTGTAGACATAATCAGGCCATTAAATAGGAAAGTAATCCATAAACTATGATTTTACCCCATACATAAAAAGTTGAATAGAATAGTTATCTCTTTTTGAACCTAAATAAATTACTTACATTGCACAAATTATTTAAATAGAAAATAGAATTTGTGAGTTTAAGCATGATCTTTACAAAAGATTGATTTTAAATTGCTTTGTGACTTTCAATATAAATTGTATGGAAATATCTCTCAAACAGAGTGTGTTTTTGAAAAGCTATTTGGGAATCTTTGTGTGTACATCGAATTATGATGGAATTCTTTTAAAGTAGAAATGTCTAAAATGGAATGAAAATTTTAGATGGAAAATCATTATTTATTGTTCCTTTTGGAAACTTCTGGGATAGGATGTCGAAGGTGGACCCACAGAGACGGTAGTTTTACCTTTTCTAAAACTATCATATATTTTAGTTTTGCTTGGCCAAGCACATGCACCATTGAAATAGATGGAAATAAAAGCCTAGAAATAAATGTATATAGGTCTCTTCCACCTCCTGTTTGCAAGAAATATGTTATTCTCATGTTAGGAATGCATATAGGCATCAAGCTTGCATCGAGAGTTCCCTCCTGCTTTGTTGTTTTAGGTTGCTAGGCTCCTCATGCAGGGCCAGGGATTTCTTCGAGTTAGGAAGAAACCCGGGGAAGTCTTGTACTTCGTGGTTGGGAAGAAAAGGCACCTTAATCACACTCTTGGCCCCAGCTTGCAAGAAGACTAGTGGTGTCATGGTGGTTGAGGTTCAGAGTTTCTTATGCTATGAATGTATTCATGTATTACTTTTTAAAGGCTTGCATAGCCCACTTGTAAATGTAACTTTAATTGACATTCATTAATGAAACATTGATACAGATGTATTGAATGAAAGTTATTGATATAACTTGAATATGAATTAATTTATGGAAACTCATTGATGCGCTTTTATCATATGCATATGTATCGACGTAAATATCTTTGATGTAGATGCAAAGTACTTATTTGGATACATGAGATGAGACTTATCACCACTTTTTCTCTTGAGCTCCTTTGGGAACCTCTCATTATTTGCATCATTTACTTTTACTTTAATTGAAATGTATTGAGTTTTTGGCAACACGTATATGGTTAATGAACTTCATCTATCAAGTGTTACAATATGATATAATAAGTTGTGGTTTCAAATTTTGGTATTGGAAATTTTATGTATTTTAGGTGGGAATATAGGGGTACATTATGAATGTAGTATTTTAGATATCATTTTATTGAAAAGATTGAACAATTTTCTAATTTTACAGTCTCTTAGTTTTAGTTTTCAGTTTCATTCAGACCTAATAAATCATTTTTTTCTTTGTAATGGGGAGGCTTAGTTCACCTAATGTTAAGATATCTATCTATATTATTAAATCACAGATGTTCATTATTGTTTCCTTCACACAAGCATATTCAATGCATGTGGAGGCTAGAAGCTATATTACAAACTAAAGTTGTCATCTAGGACATACAAGAAAATTCTAGCATCTGGAAAAAATATAGGACATACAAGAAATTATATTCTAACTAAAGATAATAATTTTAACCAAAGAAAGAAAACTAAGAAGAATGAATTACATTCAATAATAAATTACACCATACATATAACCAAAGTTTAGGTGACAAAACTAAACTCTTAAGGTGACAGGCTAGTTAAGGTGACAAAACATCATCATAATCATCTATGTTGCTGATTACATTGCATTGAACATCTTTCAAACTCAAAGCATTACTTCACATTGCATAACTAATAACTAGATGTTGATAGATGAAATTAAATTAAATTATAATATAGTTTTTAAATGTCAACCTAAGCAGTTATGAAATTACTTCACATTGCATAACTAATAACTAGGAGCAGTTGCCAATTGCATTTACTTGTCATGGCATTCCATGAGACCACATTTCTTTGAGGCATTTTTTTTAAACAGTTCACTTCCTTTTCTATGCTACCACATTTTCATACATATTTTCTACCAAATCATTTTATCAAACGATTCACTGCCTTGTTTCTATGGTTAAAATCCTAAAACAAGTGCTTTCGAACAAGCTATGGATGCTTGGAAAAAATCTATAAAAGCATAATAGTAAGCAATATCATAGACAAGGCAGTAAATTGGTTGAAAAAATGCCTCAAAGAAATGTGGTCTCATGGTGATGGAATACCATGACAATCCATAACAATTCACTTGTCATGGAATTCATCATGGAATTCCATCGGGTGCTATTATAATAGTGGTTTACAATTCCTGAGAGGAGCAAATTTTAGCTGAAATCACATATTTTTACAAAATATAATGATTTAAGCCTTAAAAAGTTACATTTTAAGGATTTCAATTGAAGAGGGTTTGATCAAATCACCTTAGATCAAACCCCCTTGGATAGAACCTAGCTAGTTTTAAACCATACCTATAAATTCATCTCCTTTACACCTATCAAAATGCTGATAAAAAATCACTTTTGATTTAGATTTTGGGGGATCAAATGAATTCATTTAAAATTTATTTCAAATGATTATGGTATTCCTCAGAACAAGCTATCCAATGAATATAATTTTAATATGTTTTGGTTTTGTTATGTATTTGTTTTTTAAGTTTTATTAAACATAGGTTTTTCCTCGAAAATGAATTTCTTTGTTCTTCACATGTGGAAAAATAGAAGATTATCAAAAAAAAATTGAAAAATATGAGTGCACCAGATATTGAAGTCCTTGATCCAACAAAAAAAACTAAATTAAATTTTGACATATACAAAAAAAGTTACGTGTTATATAGTCGCTGCTGTGTCTGAATTGTAATTTGTTTCAATTTGAAACATGATTAAGAAAAATACTCAATAAAAACTATCTAACCAAGTGGAAGCACTAGATATCAGAGTTAAAAATCTAAATTTGAAAGAATTAGAATTTTTATCCTTCATGGAAAAAAGTTGTATTATAGGCCACTTTTTAAAAATGTTGTTTTCTGAAAAAAATCTAATTTCATGGGAGATTGAAAAAGAAGTGCAATTTGATTCCAAAAATTTCGAAAAAAATAATTTTAGAATCTAAAGACAAAATTTGATGAGACTCTAGTTTGCACCATCTTCAAATTCCTCATAGTTTAGCCGCTATAGGTGCCCGAATGTAAAGATTTAGTTAAAAATAATAATTTCAGTGTCCAGTTTGGCCAAAAATTGTAAACCACTATTATGGGATCACCCCATCACCATGAAACCGCATTTATTTGAGGGAATTTTCCAAAGTTCATTGCCTTGTCTATGCTACCACATTTTTCATACATGTCTACCAAAGAATTTTATCAAATAGTTCACTACCTTGCTGCTATAGTTAAAAGCCTAACAAACTATGGTATAATGGTTTTTTTTGGTGCAAAAAAAAAGTGATTTTATTTGCATTTTTTGGCAATTTTGCTGTTTGAAATGGGGAGAAATCTCTATGGTTAGTTTTGTGCATTTTTTAATTGTAGGATTCTCATAGTTAGTGAAAAAAGTAGTGTTCATGAAGGAATGGAAAAGATGTGTAGAGCATTTGAATTATACTCATATTGTGAAATGGAATTGAATCATTTAGCAAACCATTTTTTCTTCACAGGGCAGCATTTTCTTGTGGAATAGTTGACTGAGACAGTTGTTGTTTCAACTGACCACCCTCTCATGAAATCTCATTCATATTATAATCTTACATTATCTTATCATAGTAAAGGTTATTATGACACCACTGGCCGCTACTACATGACATCAGTCAAGGAAAGCCAGAGGCCAAAGGATTTTGTGGACATGTTCAATTGAAGTTGAGAGATCTTAAGTGTTTTCTCTCAAATTTTGAAAAGGTTTTGGAGGTCCACGCTGATAATTGTGAGAGCTTAAAAGTTGTAGGCCATATATATGCTTAGCAAGGGTAGGAAGAGAAGGCTTTGTAAATTTTAAGAAGGGAAACTCACATAGATCCATGTGATTCCCATGTATTTATCAAGATGGGTGAGTTATTAATATCGACAAAACCCAGTGCAACCTTAGATTCTCTTAAGACAAAAAATTCTCTTCTAAAGAAGAGCAAATAAGAAGTACCCATTGAATTTTTAAACAACATTGGGGTTCTTCATTTTTAGTGTGATGAAATAGAGTTGGCTCAATAAACTTTAATGGAGGCATTAGGAAATGGAATTTGGGTTGAATTCATAAATAAAAGCCTCAATGCCAATTCTAGAGTTTTTGTTGTATGCTTTAAGGATATGGAATTCTTCCATTGACTAGAAGAAGGTGGTGTTTCACTTGAGTTACCATGGGATAAATTCACAACACTATTTAATCTTGGTAGGCTCTTTGAACAACTACATGATACTAAAAAATAAAATATTTTATAGAGGATAATATTGTTCAAGTTTCTTGATTATGTGGATGCATATCTACATCTTGTAGCCATGGCTTAGGCTCGGAATGAGATCCAATTAAGCCTAGAATTGATTAGGGATGCACTTAAGGTGGATAAAAAATCATCAAATGATTTATTTATGCTTGGCAACATGGAACTGAAAATAGATGTTTGGCTTAAAGCAAAAGAAACAATTAATAAATCTGCACAAAGTGAATCAGATGCAATGAATTCTTATGTTGACATTTCAGATGGAAATTGGAATTATTTTGCAGATTTTCACAATGAGAGGAGGGATCCAAAGAATGAGGAAACACATCTTGAGAAGGCTAGAGAATTGTCTTATAAATTTTTGGCACAAAGACCAAGAAATTTTTATGCTGCAAATGGGGTAGCCATTGTGCTAGCTGAAAGGGGTTAATTTGATATTGCAAAAGAAATTTTTACATAGGTACAAGAAGTTTTTGTAGGAAATATATTTCTTCAGATGCCTGATGTGTGGGTAAATCTAGAACATGTTTACTTTGCACAAGGACAATTTTCACTTCCAATGAAAATGTATCAAAATTATTTGAGGAAATTCTATTTTGGCATTGACAACCAAATTTTATTATATTTAGCTTGAACACATTATGAAGTAAAACAGTGGCAATATTGTAAAAGAACTTTATTAAGAGCAGTGGATTGTAACTACTGTAAGTTTCCAATCAGAAAGCTATAGATTTTGTGTTTAATGTAATGAGGGTTTCAAATTACCTTTGAATTCTCTACAGAGGGCATCCCCAAATTTGACTTCATTGTAGGCTTTGAATACTTTGTAGCAAACATTGAAGTCCTTGCTTACCTTTTTAGAATTCTCTAGGTCCTCTCCAAACAATCTTTATCACCCATACAAGTGTTGTAACTCAAAATGCCTCAGTGTTTGCACACCCAATTGTTGTAACTCAAAATGAGATGCCTTAGTATAGTTCACACACCTTAGTATAGTTGTCTAATTTTTCTAAATTTCAAATTATAAACATGAATAATGCATAATCACACACAATACATGACTCTCGCCAATCATTTCCCCAAATATTTTTTAAAATTTTGTCTAATTTGTACTCGCGTGACTAATTGTTTAGTCATTTTTATTTGTGAGACTAAATAATTTTTTACCCAACAACCAAATTAGTCATTTATTTACTCATTATTTATTTTTATCATTTATAGTTGTGTTGTAAAAAAAAAATATAATTTAGTCATTTTTAGTTGTGACTAAAATTTTTAGTCACCTTATCATTTATTTTCCAAATTCTACTAGCATTTGAAGTTCATGAAATGTTATTGCATAGTTTTTGATTTCATGAATTTTTTAGATGACCAACCCAAGATTATCTTTTATCTATCCCTATGATTCCTTTGAAAACTAGAATAAAAACTATTTACCCCTCATTATTAATAGCATTATCACAATGAACCCTGATGCAAACCTAGTATGGTCAAGACCTGACATAAACGAACCTTGGGATTAAGCTAAGCTAGCCTAAGATTTAGGTTGTCCTACTTCAATCTTTCAAGTAAAGATAGGTTCCTGCAGTTTGTCTATGAGGATTTATTTTCACTATTGGTGTGTGACTAACATCATGATCAATACGAACTGGTGCAGGAAGGAGGGATCACCTTCGATTTTTTCTGGAATCGGTATCATTATCCAAGTTCTAGGTTGGAATTTTCTTGCAAGACAAAAGTCTAAGTGAGCTAGTAATGGAAAGTAAAATGGATGTTGATAAGGTCTTGAAAATCCTCGACCGGAGGCTTTATCCTTTGATCTTGTTTATCTTTAGTAGAGGGAATCCCAATAGATGGATATCATTAGTAGAGGGAATCCCAATGGTTGGGTGTGCAATAGAAAGGACATAGTCCAAATTTCCCAGAAAATCAAGCCACACTATTATCTGAGTAGCTTCACAAACTTTAGCAACAAAAATCCCAAGGTCCAAAAGTGAGGCTATGAACCATGAAGCCAAGTATGAAATTATCCTATAATAAACTTTGGACTCCACATAAGTTTCCTTGAGGGCTAGGTGTAGGTTTGGTGCAGTAGAACCTAGAGTTCGGAGATAGAAAACCTTATTCAATCTTTGGGTAGTAATGTGGCCTAGAAAGCCATTCTAGCGGTGAATGCAAGTTAGGAAGATGGGAGTATCCATAGCCTAGAAGCAAGAAAAAAAAATCACAGAGGAAAATCAAGGTAATTGAAAGAAACTAAAAGATGTGAAGAATTCAAAAGAGAAATGTGGAATTTATTAATAAAATTGAGAAATTTGTGATACATAATTTTCCTAGAATGAAGTCTTGGGAAATGCAAGTTGAGGTAGTGTGAGATAAGAGGGATTCTCTACACATGGTTCTCTTCATTCTCAAGAGATAACCAAGGAATGGACAACCCTTATCCACTTCAGCATATGCAGCTTGGAGAAATGATAAAGAAATGTGCACAAGTTATGTTTCAAGGAAGATCACTTCAGATCCTGAGAGAGTGAAACTTCTATATTTTTGCCTCAGATAGAGGAGCTCTTGATCAAAGGATGAAAAAATAGATTTAGGATGCTAATGTGGCACACTGTCATCCAACTGGTGTGTTGGCATCCCAAGAAACAAAAAGCTCAAGAGCTCATGCAGGAAGAACAAGGTTTCACTTCTTAACTCGAACCTAAGGTCTGCTAGAAAAAATGATCAAATAGAGAATAGAAAATTTAAAGAAAGAACAAGGAGGAATTGGAGAAGACTTACCTTCAACCAGATGTTCAGTTCTTCACTCCAAATTTCACTTTTCAACCTACACACATAAGAACGAGGGGAAAGGGTTGGGGCTGTATAGGGGTCTACCTTAGTCATACCCCCATTTTGGTGTTCCCACCTCCATAGACAAACAAGTTGGAAAGGAGTGTAAATGAAAAGGAAAACGCATGTGGTGAAAGAAAAACCCACTTTAGGATTAGAACCCACACCACTAAGTAGTAAATGAACAAGTAGGTTAGAAAGAGTAAGGAAGAGAGAGTGTTACCCACGGGCCTAGACCCTCTTTGGAGCACATGGACACATTTTTGAGTTCCTCCTTGGGAGTTGTAGCTATTGGAAGGACCTCAGTCTGGCATTGCTTCACTTGTGAGAGTGCTTCTATCAGGAGTGAAGAGAACTCAAGAGTGAAGATCTTGAAGAGAGCTTGATTTAAGATGACTTAAACCCCCAAATGAGAGAAAAAGAGGGCTTTTTGATGTATGTAAGGGCAGAAAAGAGCCATTACATCTGAATCCTAACTACTAGGACACATGTTGAGAGATTCAAGATTCCAGATTCCCCATTTCAAACTTGAAAAATTGCTAAGATGCTAGTGTGCCGTGCAGACATCAACACACCGCATAGGCATCGAAGGCCTTGATTTTTGAGAAACCTATCGTTAGGCTTCTTTTCTCTACCACTAGTCAACATGGAGACAAAATTGCAAAATTATGACACATGGGATTTTTGTCATTAATGCTCTAAGGGGTCATAAATGCTAGGAAAAAGTACAAAAATGTGGAATTGATTCTAGGTGCAATTTTGCAACATTACATTTTTCCCCCACTTTAGTGGGCTCGATTTTGGGAAAAATCAACCATACTAAAGTAGAGAAGAAAAATTTCACCCAAATTTGAATTTTATAGATTTGTGTGCCAAGAAAAAAGGGACCTTAGAGGCCACAGAAGTCGAGCTAACCAATACCAAAGGTGCCCCTAGCAACTAGTCTCAACAAAGCAGGGACAAAGCGGTTGTGAAAAATCGCACAAAACTTTAACTTGCAAAACTCAAATTTTAGGTCATTTTTGAACATCAGAAGAAGCTACCATGGCAGGAAGAATGATCAAGAAAAATTCATTGATTCAAAAGAAAAATATGATCAAGAGGTGACTATATGCCCCCTCCTAAGTTTTCCCCCAACTAGGTGGGGTAAATTCAGGAGAAACCGGGGAGCCACAAACTCTAGGAAAAATAGCCCCCAAGGGGTCTAATTTACCTAGATGGGCTCCTAGAAGGGTCATTTTCACTATTCACTATGAGCAAATTGTTGACTTTTATGAGAGAAAAGTTAGAAAAATGCTAAGGAGGAAGTATGAGGTGCCTAGACTGGAGTAGCTGAGGGACGATATTTCTGAGGGTTGCGAGGTGGACTAGGTAGGTCTTGAAACCTTGTTTTTTGTGAATTTAAGTACTTTTTAAGCAATTTTTTCCTTGTCGAGATGTGCATATGTCTTATTTTGGCACTTTCATCAAGAATCCACGCTTTCATCTACAATTCATGCTGGAGTTCCATCTCTACATTGGTGTCCTTGAGGCATCAATGGAAAACTGAGACATATGCACGACACGTAGACGTCTGTGCAACACACACAAGTCTTAGGATTTTTTTTGTTATTTCTAGATTGAAACTCCATGTTTTGACCTAGATTTTTTTTTAATTTTGCAGGACTATCCTAAGATTTATGAGCATCCTAGTGGGCAGGCTTATCGACTAGTTCATGAGAAGAGAGACTGCGTCACTAATGATGAGGTCACACACATGGAGCAGGTCAATCTCTGGAATGTATTCACCATGCCAGAGATGCACTATCATGAGAGGATGCTTACAGTGCTGATGGAGCAGTGGGATGCCACCACATAGTCTTTTCATTTACCTAATAGGGAGATGATGATTACACTAGAGGATGTATATAGAATCCTCAAACTACCCATCCATCAATGGGGGGTGGCCATTAACAGCATCCAATTTGCACGAGAGAGGATGGAGGGAGTCCTTTATTTCTCGGGACAGACAAACAAAGGTGATGACATGGGCCACATTTATACACATTGGTATGACTAAGCACAAACCACTGCACCCCTATTGTGCCGCATCATGGTTTTGGCTATTCCATTTTGGATCATGATAGACAGGTGAGGCTCTCACCTTCATAGGGGCCTCATCCACACCATTAGGGAGATGGTAGAGCATAGGACATTTTTTTCCTGGGGGGTGCAATATGTTAGTGCACCTATACTAGGAGATGGGTCGATATGTCCATTACGAGTACCATAGCCTTACAACGTGCACGCTTTTGTAGGTGTGGGATTTTTCCCACATCATGTGCATGAGGCCAGTTGGTTCTCCCCAGTGATGACCATATCACATTCCCATGGCCCACTAGTATGATATTACAGGGTAGTGGTAGCATGGAGATTTATAGTTTGTTTGTTACAAATTGATACTCTTACACCTAAGTGGTGAGATGGTGACCCCACCACTACTTCAGGTGGTAGATTATGGTAGGTATCTTAGGAGCTTGCAACAGGACCATTTTCTTGTAGGTTGTCATGATCATATTATTGTATGATATTACTAGATTCAGGTCATGTGACAAAATGGTCATGTACAGATGATTCCCCCAGATGTTCTCACATACACTAGGGCCTATAGGAGCACAAGTAGACCCAGGGATCACCCTCACCCCACCATCACCGATCTTGTCCCCTCATATGATGACGAGATCAATCAAGATTTGTCGCCCATGGCACTGACAAATAATGTCAGGTTTGTTGCAAATTTTAAAGGGTGGTGGCATAGGCACCGTCCTTGTCTAGTGTTCAGTGAGGATGCCCTCGGAGGGGACCCTAGTCCATGGGGGGATGTGCCACCTCTACCTCCATAGGACAGATGGAGAGGGCAACAACAGGCTAGCAAGGAGGAGGTGGCATTGCAAAGTTAGAGGTGGCAGAGGAGGTCAGACCCTCCACCAACTAGCCCCATCTCATTGGTGCTACCAAGACCTACTATTACAGTGGTGGTAGCCTTGGCGGCATAGGTCCTAGTGTCGCTCCTCACCCTAACCCCATATGCAAGCTAGGGGACCCAGGTATACTAAGCATGTTGTTTATATTTTATTACTTTCAGTTTTCTCTATTTTATGATTATACACATATATATACCATGTGATACTGATTTCTCTCTTTCCTTTTGTGGTTGTAGAGGATGCACAGGGATGGACTAGGCTGATGGCTCAGTGCATATCAGAGGTGGCCCCTGACGTGCCTATTCAAGGGACGGTTCTTGATGCTTATCGACCAACATCTATGGGGTGACATGCCCACATTTTCAAGCAAGTAGCACCTTTGAGGACTGCTTACGAGGAGCGAGGAGAAGGGATTATACAACTCACTATAGAGGTGACCATTGTCTGGGGGCAACATGACCAGTTGTCAAGGGAGTTGTGGATGGAACTCAATGAGTGATACATGGCTATGACAAGGGTTGACATCGCCGAATAGGTGCATGACACCCTTTAGAGCCACCTCGATGAACTCGATAGGCAGCTGGCAGCCATGATCCTAGAAAATGTTTAGTAGCTACAATAGGAGCTGACACATGCATGATTCACAATATGCTCCCTGCAAGGAGAGATCAAGGGGATGCAGGTAGCTCTATCTACATCATGCTCACATTGATCCTGATCCATAACCACTATGCATCCTCTCCCTAGACCATAGTAGTAGTAGCCAGAGCTAGAGGGCTTTGGGAGCCACATGCCACAACCCTAGGGAATCCTCATTTTGTATACTAGTTTTGATATCATGGCATTGTGTATTTTGATGTGTATCCTTCTTTATTTTCATGGATGTTGACACTATGGATACAATATTGTTATATGGATGTATGTTTACATTAGATGCTAATATGATTTAATGAGCACAAATGGTTGTATGTTAATTAAATACAATGATGATCTAATTGCCATAAAAGATGTAATATGATGCATGGGTACATAGCATAGTGAGACACATGTATGTATATTACGCACACACACACACGGTCACATCATAACAAAAAAAATTTCATACTGTGTTAATGATTAATGTCAACATATGCAATGCTACTACCCTTAAAGGGAGAACACCACACATGTGACACATTGGACACTACACATAGTATCGATAGAGATGCATCGCATTAATGGGATCTTTTAGAGGCATTCCATCAATAGACAATAATCCATAGGTGCCTGAACCATACATGAAGATGAAAATGTAAGGGATTAACCAATTAGGAAAAAATTTACCTTCCTGATCAGGCAGTGTATTTACATTTCTTTGATTCTCATAGAGAACCAGATCTCTTAGCTTAAAGGTCCTAGGAAGCACACTTTGATTATATTGTCTTGATAACAATTGTTGATAATCTCTAAGATGGTCGAGGGCCTATAATCAGTGCTCATCGAGCATCTCTAGCTAATGCAAATGATTGGCTCGATAAGTTTCATCATCAATTAACCCTTTAAGGGAAACCCACAAAGACAAAATTTCCAACTCTAAAGGCAAGATAGCTTTGACATCATATACAAGGTTGTAAGGAATTGTTCCCATCACCGTACAAATGCTTGTGCAATAGGCCCATAAAGCATACATTAATTGAATATGCCAATCCTTACCGTGCTTATTAACTATTTTACACAGAATGAGCTCAAGAGTCTTATTAGACACTTTCTCTTGACCATTAGATTGCAGATAGTAAGGTGTAGAAAATCTATGTTGAATGTGGAATTTCTCCAATAATTGCTTTACTTGTTCTTGAATGGCGTATGATTACCAGAAACAAGTGAGCAGGAAATCCAAAATGAGAAATAATATTGTTCAGAAGAAAACTATAGATAGCTTCAACGTTCGTGGATCAAAGTGGAATGGCTTTGACCCACTTTTTGAAATAATCTGTAGTAGTAATGATAAAGGTATATCCTTTAGAAGAAGGAGGTGATATTTTTCCAATAATATCCAACCCCCATTTTGTAAATGGCCGAGAGGTTTGGTTTCATAACTCTTGTGCGGGTGCATGAATAAGATGACTATGTTGTTGACATTGCGGGAATTTCTTAACAAAATTGAAGGAATCTTGCTCCATCATTTGCCAAAAATACCCCATGTGTACCAATTTTCTCACTAGGGATCTACCACCAAAATGTCCACCCCCAAATCTTGAATAGGCTTCCTTAAGGGTAAGGGGTATCTCTGCTTACATTAGAGAAGCACACCGTTATAATATTTTTGATAGAGAACATCAAACAAAATAACATAACATGTTGAAAGATTTTGTATGCAAGTGTGATCATTCTTTTTCACATCATCGGGAAAGTTTCTAGTCCTTAGGTAGTTATAGATATGAGAGAACCATTCTTCTAAGTCTATGTGAGAACACACAAGGATATCAGGTTCAGGTTGATCGAAAACAACTGGAGACCGAAGAACTTGAACCACAAAGTGGTATTCTTTTGTATCTTCCTCTGATCGACATGTCTATTTCCCTCCTAGAGATATTTTTTATTGTGAAATAAGAGAACTAATTAAGCAAGGAAAAGGAAAGGTCTCGATATCGGGACAACTTAATTTTTTTAGCTTGATAGGTTCTCATAATCTAATTCACAATAAGCTCAAAATCACCAAGTATGTGGAGATGTTTGATTCTTAGTGCAATCATGACATGTAAGCTAGCAATGAGAGATTCATACTCAGTGATGTTATTGGTGCAAGGGAAATCTAATTGAAAGGATAGAGGGACCTGTTTACCTCTGGGGGATATTAAGACCATGCCTACCCCAGGACCGGTCTAACACCTTGACCCATCAAAGTACATCTTCCATTCAAGGTCATAATTGATTACAAAAATGTTCTTATTAGGGAACAATTCTAGACCTGGGAAGGAGCAAGATGAGGGAGCATCTACCAATTGATAAAAAACAACTTGACCCTTTATTGAATTTTGAGTAATGAACTTTATATCAAAATCAAAAAGCAACATAACCCATTTCACTAACCTCCCAACAAGGTCAACACTAAAGAACAGATGCTTTAAAAGGTTAGTCTTCAAAATGATATGTGTTTTAGCATGGAGAAGGTAGTGCCTTAACTTCTATGTAGAAAATACAAGAGCAATGGATTGTTTCTCCATGGAGGAATAACAAGTTTCATAATTGACTAGAACATGGCTAATGTAGTAGACTGCTCTCTCTTTCTTGACATCATCATACTGAGCCAACAAAGCTACCAAAGCATATGGTGACATTGTGAGGTAAAGAAAAAAGGGTCTATCTTGCATAACCAACATCAATACAAGAGGATTGGACAAATAGGATTTGATTGACTCAAAAGCTTTTTGGCACTCTTCATCCCATATGAAGCGAACATCCTTCTTTAATAAGCAAGTGAAAGGAAGGGTATGATAAAAAAAATTAAGGTATAAATCTTCGAATTTCTTGAATCTTCCCTTGTAAACTTTGCAACTCAGTAATGTTCCTAGGTGGAGGCATGTTAACAATAGTGTCAATCTTATTTGTGTCAACTTTGATTCCGCAGTGAGAAACTATGAATCCCAAAAGTTTTTTGGCATCCACACTGAAAACACACTTAAGTTGATTGAGTCTCACCTTATAGAGCCAAAGTATTTCAAAAATAATATGAAGGTTCTTAACTAATGTCAATCATGGGAGGTCTTCAAGCTAAACAACACAATCTCAACCAAAAACAATCACTCACCAAGTCTCAAAACTTCAACTCCTCTCTTTCACATCAAACCTTCACTATTCCTTGTAGTATAGCCACTTGATTGAATTGAGTATAAATTCTTGGAAATTTACTTTCAACCTAGGACCAGTAGGTTTTAAAACACCCATTTGGGCATACCAAAACATATCACAAACCTATAATTGGTTACTTTTGAACAGCTTCACCAAAACAAGACTCTTTCGCTGACCTAAACCTCAAATTAGGTCTCTTTTTAAAAGAAACTTATCTCCAATCTTCTTCCCAACCTATAAAATCACTTGAGAAGCATCCAATAGGTTACAAAACCAAATAATCCACCAACTTCATCATAAGAACTAGCCTCCATTGCTCCTTACCTTGAAACCCTCCTCCTTGGCAATTTTCCTAGGGTTTTATTGAAAAACACACTTCCAGACTTCCTCTAGCCTTGCCACCACTTCAAACACAATAAATTATCCTTGAAAATGCTCAAAAAATCCACAAAAATTTCTTCCCCAATATATTTCATGCATTACCATACTAAAACCTCTTAATTTCACAAGAAAAATTCACTTTTCTCTTCTAGGGCATCATGCCCAACTCTTCATTCAACCTCACCTGCACTCACAAATTTTCCTAGCATCTATCCCTAACTAACTCTACCCATTTCATTAAGATACAATTCCTACAGAAGGTGGAATGGGTCTGGTTACATGTTTAAGGCAACAAAACCCTTATCTCTGCAAGTTTAGACCTGTTCTTATTAAATCAAAAATATAATGCACTAAACTCAATGAAGAACTTAAAAATTGAATTCAAATCAAACCTAAAACAGTCTCCTATGAAATACAATTCAATTTGAATCAATATGACACCGTACGGGCCATACAATGATCCTACAATAACACTATACAAAGAGAAATGTTCAAAAATTAAGGGAAAATAGTGATTTTATTGTTCAAAATCTTCTACAAACTCACAACAACCTCTTACAATGAGTATTCCATCTGTTATATACCTTTTCCCTCCTAAAGCAACTATCACAACCACCTAAAATTGACCTTTGAATTATATGACTATTGAGCTTCCATCAACTTATAATTTTGCAATTTTTGCTTGACATCTTTTTACAACATTTTGCAATTTTGCAATACACACAAATGACCCCTAATTACACTAATAGGACTTATTACATCACAAATTAGTCCATATGACCTTATTGAACATAGAAAGACTCAAAATCCTAAAGCCTACTGATCAATAACCTTTATTGATAATATTTTCCCAATGGTGCCCTTGTACCATACACCCCACCTTTAAATTTTTCCAAGTCTCTTGGAAATGATGCTGCAACTTGTCCTCCTCTATTTACTTCATGCCTCTAATCTTCTTGAATTCTTTCAATAGGGACACCTTTCCCTTGGTTCACATTGTGCTTGGTATTCTTTCCCTTTTCACTGCTTGAATCATGATCCCTTCTTGCACACTAATCTATGGAGTTTCCTTTACCCTTTTCACCATCACACACTAATGTTATACCCACTTTCACATCTGCACCCAAATCCTTATCAACTTCCCTCTCATTGATCCTCCTTTCCACCTTTTTTTCAGGCTTAAATCCCTTCCAACTACCTTTATTGACTTCACTTTCTACCTTCATTTTCACCTGCGCAGACTCTTTGCCCCAAAAGCTAGTGTATTATCAAATCTACAAGCCTCTATTTTAACAGCATTTGACTACCTCTTTACTTCCTTTATTGTCACTGGACACATGATTGTCCCAACTAGAATTCCTTCACACTTTTGTTTCTTTTCCACAAGCATTTCACCCTTATACTTTACTGTACCAGGTTGAGACACTAATCCATCTTTTTCCTTCAACATGGAAGCATCCTTCATTCCTACTACTTGCACATTGTCTTTATTCCTTCTATATATTGTTCCAACACTATTAATCCTTGAAATGGCTCCAAACCCCATACTCTTGTCTTCCTCGATGCTCACAAACTCTTTCTTTCTCATCATGATAATATTACCCTGTTCCTTAGTTTCTTCAACCAACAGAGTTAACATGAATGTATTCCCATCTTTCTCAATAGTATAGGTATTTTGTCTCCCATCATAAATTGTAGACTTGTCAAACTGCTAGAGCCTTCCAAGTAACACATGGCAACAACTCATAGGAAAAATATCACAAATGACCTTGTCTCTATACCCACCAATTTGGAACTCAACTGAAGCTTGTTCAGTTACCACAATGGACTAATTATCACTTACCCAAGATACTTTATAAAGTGTTTCCCTAGGTACTCTTTCCAATTTCAATTTGTCTACCATTTCTCTAGACACCATATTGTCAGTACATCCTGAATCTACTATCACCTTACATACCTTATTTTTTGCATTTGCAAGTTGTCCTAAATAATGCTATTATTTGTATCAACTCCTTCTCCTTGTATGTCTTCAAGATTTGTCTCTTCATTATCAATGATTCTCCCACCTCTGGAGTAACAACACAACTATTGGAATTTGAACTCTCACCTTCATCTTCTTGGACAATTTGAGCTCTTCTTTCACTTCTCCTTTCTCCACCACTTGATGTAGAACCACACTTCTTAGGGAACTTGTATGATGTATTTTCAAACTCATTGCAATTCAAGCACCTACTAGAAAATTGGTTTGAACTTCTTCCTCCTCCAAATTTGCCTCTTGTTCCTCTAAAACCACCTCTAAGATCTATAGTTTGTTCCTCTCTTTTATGTGCATCTTCTTGGGCCTCACTTGTTTGTCTTGAAGAAGAATATGTACCTCTTCCCCTTGAAGTGATTCCTCTACCTCTAATTATATTCTCTTGCCTTCTTTTTACTTTTTCCTCAACCTTAAGTGCCATTTGATAACATTCTTCAACACTCCTTGGATTTTTCAAAGCTAATTCATCCTGAATATTCAATCTCAAACCACCCAAGTACCTAGCTATCTTTTCATCCTCATTCTCATTATGGTTATATCTCATACTTCACTTATAGAATTCTTCAGTTTATGCTTTTACATCCATTTATTTTTTCCTTAAACTTTGAAGCTTCCTAGAAATTTGAATAGAATAATTAGAAGGGAGAAATCTACCTTTCATCTTGGTTACCATCTTGTCCCATGATACAATATTGGATTTGACTCTCTTCCTTCTCTATAATTTCTCATAGTCCCACCACAAAAGTGCACGAACCTTTAGTTTTGTCTTTGCAATTTTGACTCTCAGTTATTTAGGAATGTCTTCACACTCGAAGTAGTTATCCAAAGATTCTATCCAATCTAATAACTTCTATTCATTCAGATTCCCACCAAAATTTGGAACATCAATCTTTACCTTGTGCTTGATCTCCCTAACATACCTATCCTTCAAATCACTCATCTCCTTTTCCATATTCTTTCCTTTTGGAGGCATTTTTATTGTTTTCTCTTTTCACCTTCCACTCTTTCTTCTGCAAACTTCAACCTTCTTCCTCAAAGATCTAGTACCTTTGCTCTGATACCAATTGATTTCAATTATGGGAGTTCTTCAAGCCAAAAAACATAATATAAACCAAAAATAATCACTCACCAAGTCTCAAAACTTTAACTCCTCTCTTTCACATCAAACCTTCACTATTCCTTGAAGTATAGCCACTTGATTGAATTGGGTAGAACTTCTTGGAAAAGTCCTTTCAACCCAGGACTAGCAAGTTTTCAAACACCCATTTGGGCATACCAAAACATATCACAAACCTACAATTGGTTGCTTTTGAACAACTTCACCAAAAAAAGACTCCTTCATTGACCTAGACCTCAAATTAGGTCTCTTTTACAAAGAAACTTATCTCCAATCTTCTTCCCAACATCTAAACTCACTTGGGAAGAATAAAAAAGGTTACAAAACCAAATAATCCACCAATTTGATTAGAATAACCAGCCTCCAATGCTCCTTACCTTGAAACCCTCCTTGGAAATTTTCTTAGGGTTTTATTGAAAAATAGACTTCCATAATTCCTCTAGCCCTGCCACCAGTTCAAACACAATCAATTATCCTTGAAAATGCTCAAACAATCCACAAAACTTGCTGCCCCAACAAATTTCATGCATTACCATACTAAAACCTCTCAATTTCACAAGAAAAACTCACTTTTCTCTTTTAGGGCATCATGCCCAACTCTTCATTTGACCTCCCCTGCACTCACAAACCTTCCTAACAACTATCCCTACCTAATACTACCCATTACATTCAAATACAGTGCCTAAAAAAGGTGGAATTGGTCTGGTTACATGTTTAAGGAAACAAAACCCTTATCTCTGCAAGTTCGGACCCGTTCTTAGTAAATCAACAATATAATGCACTAAACTCAATGAAGATCTTAAAAATTGAATTCAAATAAAACCCATAATATTATCCTATGCAATCCAATTCAATTTGAATCAATATGACACTGTACGGTCTATACAATGATCCTACAATAGCATATTATAGAGAGAAATGTTTAGAAATTAAGGGAAAACAGTGATTTTATTGTTCAAAATTTTCTACAAACTCAAAAAATCTTACAATGAGTCTTCCATCTCTTATATACCTTTTCCCTCCTAAAAAAACTATCACAACCACCTAAAATTTACCTTTGAATGATATGACCATTGAACTTCCATCAACTTACAATTTTGTAATTTTTGCTTGACATCTTTTTACAACATTTTGCAATTTTTCAATACTAACGCAAATGACCCCTAATTACACTAATAAGACTTATTTCATCACAAATTAGTCAATATGACCTTATTGAACAAAAAAATACTCAAAATCCTAAAGCCTACTGATCAATAACCTTGATTGACAATATTTTCCCAATTGTGCCCCTGCACCATTAACATGGTCTTGATGAGTTATAGATTTCACCAAGATGTCATCAATGTAATCCTCTAAGATCTTATGAATAAAATCATGAAAAATTAGGGTCATTGCTCATTGGTAATTTTCTCCTGCATTCTTTAACCCAAAGGGAATGACTACATAACAAAAGGTACCCCAAGGGGTAGTGAAGGTTGTCTTGTACTGATCCTTCAAATTTATATGGATCTAATTGTAACTCGAGAAACCATTCATAAAAGATAACAGTGCATGTCCTACAGTCGAGTCCACAATCATATCTATATTAGGAAACAAAAAATCATCCTTAAGAGAAGCCTTATTAAGATCACAAAAGTCAATGCATATGCAAATACGACCATCAGGTTTACTAACAACAACAATATTTGAAATCCAAGGGGAGTATTCAATTGGGCAGATAAAGCTTGATTTTAATATCTTATCTATCTCAACCTTAACCATCAACACCACCCTAGGATTAATCTTTCAAAATTTCTACTTAACTAGCTTGGCGTCAGGACATAGGATGATATAGTGAACCACTATAGACTCATCAATACTGGGCATATCCTCGTACATCCAGGAAAAGATGTCAGGGTGAGAGTGTAAGATATTGGAATGTTCATCTGCTTCTTTTGAAGAAAGGAATTTACCAGTCTTAATTACTTTTTTAGAAGACTTAGGATCCATAGAGATTTCAGTAATATCTCCTTTGAGGAGAGAACTATGATCTTCAGGATGCAATATTAGAATATTGTTACCAACATTGGATAGAGGGTCCTCCTCATCAACACTCAAGGAAAATCCCCCAAAGTATGCTTGTTTATGTAAGCGATATGGGAACTGTGTCTTGCGATGGAAGGGAGGAAATGGGGAGTAGGCACCTAGGAATTCCTAAAGTGCTTCATCTGAAGAGAAGAAATCTAAAGGGATTTCTTGGCCTACTCCCTATCTTCTACCAATTCAAGGTGGACCAAAATCAATGGTTCGACCGAAATCATGTTAACACTCCACTAAGGTTTCTGTTTAGATTCTTCAATAGAGCATCCCAAACCCATATAGTGCTTTTGTGGCTTAAACTAGATAGGGACTTGAATTCTTTGCTCAACTTTTCTTAGGCCTTTCTGCCCGTAGCCATACTAAGAAGTAAGTTCATAGAAAAAACCATAACAATTTTTCAAGACTTTAGGAGGTGGTGGCTCTACGTAGAGGGTTTCATTCCACCAATGAACATCAAACACATCCACGGGAGCGCTTCCACCTTGTTTTCTTGGTTTGAAAACATTAATCTCCTTTGTAAGAGAAAGACTACTCTCCTTAGTAGAGGAAGGATTGGTCTCTTAGATATGATTGCACTTATCTTCCGTAACGAGAACATTATCCATCCTTACATCAGAGGTGTTTAGAAAATATATACAAGAGGGGATCACTTTGTATTCTTCAATGAAGAATTCAAAAAATTCTAAGGAGCCCCAATCATCACCAAAGAAAGCATTCAGTTGAGAAGAAGAAGGAGAAGAATGGGAAGACTTAGGACTTTCTACCTTAGGTGGTTTGTCTCTAAGAACATTCACTTCAGGGACAATCTCCATGGAGGGTATTGATGAGGAACTTGCCATAGCACCAATGGTTCAGAATGGAATACAATTCTTAAGATTGGAGACAACTAAAGCCCGAGTGATAGTCGCTAGCTCACAAAGGTGAATATCTTACGGATCAACTTTAATCATGACCACTCAATTATTTGCGATGAACTTTAAGGAAAAATGTAATGTAGAGGTTACGACACCCATAGCATGAATCTAGGGTCTCCCCAAAAGAAGATTGTAAGGTAAGGGACTAGGCATCACATAAACCAATGTAGGTAAGGTAATGAGACCTATCTGTAAAGGCATTATTATTGTGCCTAGAGCTTGATGGCCAGTGTTATTGAACCCACAAATGTACAAGAAAGAAGTTGCTAGAGAAGATAAATCAACTTTAATCTTAGGAAATAGGTCGATACCACAGGCATTGAGAGTTGAACCAATTTCAATGAGAGTACACCTAATACCAATATTATTAACATTAATTATGATCATCAAGGAGTCTTCTTGTTTCTTCACATCCAAAGGTGGGAGTTCTTGCGGATGGAACATAATATTCAGAAAATCCGCTGAATATGAACCAATAGTGCATTAACATCCATAGGCCTAGTGGAGGTAGGGAAGAAGATCTTTTGCAAGGCTTCCTAAAGCATCTCTTGATAAACCAAAGTGATTTGAATTAGGTCCCAGAGAGAGATCTTAGCTAAAGTAATAGGAAGTTGCTTGACAAGATCATAATCACCAGGTGCTTAGATCATAGGTTTAGGTCCTAAAGGAAGGCTTAGTTGAGAAGGTAGTAAAGTAGGAAGTTGAGTGGGTTGAGATGTAGGAACATAAGTTTATTGATCCAAGTTTTATTTATTTCTTCTTGTATTATATGTGTGCCCAACAACATTATAGGAAGTGGAGTCCATAGCTTTTAAGAACCTTGAGTATAGGTCTGCTGAATCACTATGACATGAAATCCCATAGATATAACAACCCTCTTTGGAAGAATGGTCAGTCGAGGTCATGTAAGTGACAGGTTTCTCAGGGCTTGGAGGAGCCACAAAGACCACAATTATGTTTACCGACTCTTCAACTTGTGGAGAGGAAGTTTTCTTAAGAAATTTGTAGATAGTAGAAGGTGCTTCTAAGAAGTCATCTAGAGCGTCATCCAACACATCAAAATATTCCTTAGAGAAAACATTTTCATAATTATGAAAACATTGTGAGAATAAACTGACATGTTCACGTCGAATTCACCAAAATGTGAGATAAGAGGGATTCACTGTACATGGGTCTCTTCATTCTCAAGAGATCACCAGTGAGTAGACTACCCTTATCCACCTCAGCATAAGTAGGTCGGAGAAATGATAAAGAAATGTGCACAAGTTTTGTTTCAAGGAAGATCACTTCAGATTCTGAGAGAGTGAAACTTCTAGATTTCTACCTTAGATAGAGGAGCTCTCATCCAAAGGATGGCAATGCATATTCATGGCAATAGTGTGGTGCGTTGTCGTCCAACTAGTGTGCTAGCATCCCAAGCAATAGAAAAATTAGGAGCTCACACGGGTAGAACAAGGTTTCACTTCTCAACTTGGAACTAAGGTCTACTAGGAAAAATGATCAAATAGGGAATAGAAACTTTAAAGAAAGCACAAGGAGGACTTGGACAAGACTTCCCTTCAACTAGATGTTTAGGCCTTCACTCCAAGTTTCAGTTTTCAAATATACATAGAAGAACAGGGAGAAAAGGTTGGGGCTGTATAGGGGTCTGCCTCTATCAAACCCTCATTTTGGTTTTCCCACCTCTACGAACAACCAAATTGGAAAGGAGTGTAAATGAAAAGGATAAAGCATGTGGTGAAAGAAAAACCCACTTTAGGAGTAGAACCCGCACTACTAAGTAGTAAATGAACAAGTAGATTGGAAAGAGTAAGGAAGAGAGAACATTTACCATGGGCCTAGACCCTCTTTGGAGCACATGACACACTATTGAGTGCTTGCTTGGGAGTTGTAACTATTAGAAGGCCCTCAGTCTCACATAGCTTCACTTGTGAGAGTGATGCTATCAAGAGTGAAGAACTTGAAGAGAGATTGATTGAAGATGACTTGAACCCCCAAATGAGAGTTGTATACACCTAAAAATGGTTTGGATAATTTAATTAATTAAATACGATTTATTTGATTAATTAATCTTTAATTCCTCTACTATTAAATAAATAGAAATATTTTTTTATATAGTTCATCTTTTAATTCTTCTATCTTTATTATATTATTTCTTCTTAATTAAATAAAAAAAATTAATACTTTGTTTTATTTAATTATTATTATTAAATTCAACTATTAATTATCTTCCATCACATCTTCCCATCTAAATTAAATAAAAAGTCTCATACTTTGTTTTATTTAATTATCATATTCTCTTTAATATTTATTTAATAAACATGGACTTATATAGTTTTTTTTATTAAATTAAATATATTATTTTCCTAAATTAAATAAATCCAAATATTCAATTGAGATATATTCTATAGCTAATCATACCCACCTACCAAAGTAGATATGAAATGTCTAATTTAATTCATCTCAACCTTCATGGGAAAATTTGGAGACAATTTGGAGACAAATTTGCAGGTAATCTTCTTCATCTTCTTCCATTGATTCTTCCTATCCTCTGGTTGAATATTTTTGTGGGGAGGAACAATCTCCATAATCAGCTTAGGCTTCTTCATCCTTCACCATTCAATCCTCAAGATCAAATCCAAACCTTTACTTGCTACCACATCACAAATTTTCTATCAGGAATTTATAAATATAGCCTCTTTCTACAGGAAATGGATCCAAACTTTGTGCAAACTTACTCTACAGAAATAACAATTGAGCAATCAAGCATCTTAGCAATAGAAATATCATTTAGCAATGGAAATAACAAGCATTTTAGAATAGAATCAATAGCATGGCTACATCATAGTTTATTGTAGCTTTCTTTTATCATGTTTCATGTTAGTTTAGATTACAATAGATTCATCATTATCATTTAGCAATCATCATATAGGATTAGATTATTGCATTTAGTAGCATCTCATTCTCTAGATTGACATTTTAATAGTCATAATGCTTACCAAATCTGAGAGCCCAGTGACTTAATAAATCTTTGGAGATAGAGAGCAATATGACGCTTTTAGTAGATTCTTGCTTTCAATTAGTTTAATTGATTGTTTAAATCTTTGATATAATGTCTTATTGATTGTGTTGATTATCATTTATGCATATTTTACTCACACATAAATTGGTGCCCACCGTGGGGCTGAAAACCCCATATTTTACATCTTTTTTTGGAAAAGTGTCATTGCAGGCTTCAGTCGTGTTTTCTTTTAGCTCGATCAAGATATTTTTATGGCACATACGACATATAATTTAGTGCATCCGACAACTATTCTAACACATCCACCAAATACTTTAGCGCATCTGATGACTGTTCTGGTGCATCCAAGTTTTTGTTTCATCAGTTAGGAAGTTTTAATTTGGCACATTGACCTATTATTTTAGCACATCCATCAATTTGTCTAGCGCATCGATCCATTATTTTAGCGCATTAACATGTTGTTTTGGCACATCTAACCAATGTTATGGCGCATCTAATTACTTTTGTAGAATTTTGAAAATATAAAGTCTAATCATTGTTTTCTTTGTTCTAGATGCAAAATACGCTTGTTAAAGACAGTTGTTGGAAAACATACATTGGTCAAAGACAAAATTCTCATAAATTACTAATGGTGTTTGCAGTATTTAATTTCATTTATTATTATTTTTCCTTTGTTTAAAATAGTGCATCTAGATTAAGTAAAGGACTAATTGAACACCTTTTCTACTATGGTTGAAGTGATAGGCCTATGCTCTCCCCTTCACTAGGTGATCAAAATGCTAGACTCACTTTGTATGCTTTTATTAAATCCTTTAGAAGGATTGCCATAGTGGAAAAAAGTACTCACCCTACGGGAACGACCTAAGTGGGAACAACCAAAACCAGGTTTTCCAACCCACTATAATCAAAAGTGAATTTGGGGAAACCCACAATTAAACGGAAGTGTGCAAGATAACCATCCCCAAAATATTTTTTCTAAAGATTGGGAGGTCTCCTGAGGGATTTTATCATTTGTTGCTCCGAACAGATACCCTATCTATGAACTTTAGTGTAGAATCCAACCATGTCATTTTCTAAACACTTTTTATATCATGGTGCAAGGCAAGTGAAGAATCTTCCCCCAAGACACTCACCATATAACTATTAGAGACCTTGGCCAAAAGTGGAAGATTCAACTTTGGTTAAGACTTGGGAAAGGCAAAAACATGAGCACCATCTAAGGGGTGACAAGGCTTTGTGAGCTGACATAGTTGCAAGTCGTGGGCTATGATTTTCTAAGTGACCTATTTGAGATAGAAATGGTCTTGAACTGTTTGTATTTGTGTCAAAACCTGTGGAAATTGAAAGAATCAGACCAGATTCTAGAACACTCACTACATGTTAATACATAGATTTATGAAACAATTGTTTACAATCTGGCTTATGTGTGTGAATTTATCTTTCAAAGTTATCATCCAATTAGATCAACAAATTCAGAGATTTACTAGTAAAATACCTAGTCAAAATGTTCATGGTTCAAAAAATTACACCTTGAAAATCAATCCTTTTACTAAGAAAAACCAAAACAAACGGAAAAAACTGTGAAGATACTGAAAATTTTCAATTTAGCACATACACAGTCTATTTTAGTGCATCCACCCAGTCTTTTATCACATATGCTATCCAAATAGTGCATACAACTACTATTTTAGTGCATCTGACTTATCTTATAGTGCATTTGTAGTCTATCTCCATCATTTACCAACACTATAATTTACCAGTATCTTAGCACATCCACAGTCTGTTTTGGCACATATACCCAATTTGATAGAGCATACACCATATCTTTTAGCGCATTCGCACTCTGTTATAGCACATCCACAAAACAAGAAAACAAAGAACTATTTGAAACCCCTATCAGATTGTTGACATCAGAGCTCAGGTTTTTTTCAAAAGAAAAACATTTTCTTAGTCCAAACAGTGTCTTAAACCTAGAAAAATTGGATTTTTCAAGTCAAAATTTATCAAATTAAACCAAGATCTTGCAACCTTAAAGTGTCTAAATCATCAAATGCAAAATTTTGGATTATTACGTTAAGTTTCTTTATTAGGATTTTTTCATCCGACAATCACGAAATGAAACACAATAATCATATTTTTAACTTAGTCTCATCAATAGAATTTATCATTCTATTTGACTTAAGTTAATATCCTTGATACTCATCTAAAAAGATCAAAGTTTAGTGAGAATAACAAACACTTTTATGTCAATTTTGATGAAGTTACAAGGACAAAAACTTAGGGAAAAAGAGATTGAAACACCAAACACCTTGGCTGAAGAAAATCCCTTTCACAGATTCCACCAAAATAATACAAATGAAATAACCCAAGAGGACATCCAAACAACACAACAAGATCCCAATTTCCATAAATTTGTGGAAAATTCTTAGAACAAGATATGGAAAAATACCTTTTGATGCTAGCTGAACCAGGTAAAAAACTTCCAAAATATTTTGATATCAATCGATTAAAAGAAGCACCTATGAGAACTGAAACTGAACCACAAAACACAGATCAAGTAGTGGCACTAACACATCAAATTCAAAAATTGCAACAACAAATTCAAGATATTCAAAAAGGGACCATGAAAAGGTACTCATTACAAGACATTTGTCCTTATCCTTTTGATCCAAGTGTGGACATGATACCATTTCCTAGACATTGCAAATTCCCAAAATATGACAAGTACAATAGTAAAACAGATCCAATTGACCATGTGAGGGAATTCAGAACCATGAGTTTAGAATTTGCACAAGAGGAAACTTATCTAATGAGGTTATTTCCAAGGAGCTTAGGAGGTCAATGTATGGAATGGTTCTCTAAACTACAACCAGGAATTCAAACTTTTGAGGAACTAGTCAACAAGTTTATCTCATAATTTTCCTTTAATATTCAACATGAGGTAACAATAAAAAGACCTTTACAACATGAAACAAAAGAAAGGTGAAACATTCCTCTCATTTCTACAACAATGGTGAAGTTTGTTTGCTAGATATCCTCATTCTATACCAGAAGAAGAAAAGATGGAACTATTCATTGACAACCCAATTGATGACATGAGCTATAGGCTTGAACTACAATGTCCACATACATTTGAGAAAGTGATTGAAAATGGGCTCAAGATCGAAGAAGCCTTGGTCAAAAGAGGGGTGATAAAACATTAAAATGAAGGATCAAAGATTACAAACTCCTCAAATCACTATGGCAACAATGATAAAACTAAGTTTTGGAAAAAGAATAGAAATACAAGAAACAATGATGCTACAAATGACACACAAAATGAAAAACCAATATTTAATTTAATGGAAACTACTACAAATACCAATCAAAATAATGACCAAAACATCAATCAAAGTGTCAATCAAAACAACAATCCAAAAAATGGAGAATCTAAACCACAATCATATCAAAGACCATCAAATCGACGAAGATTCACACCATTGGGACAAACACTAGAATCAACAATGAGAGAACTTATTGCAAATGAACTTATGACCTTACCTAAAGCAAGAAATTGGGAACCAAAAGTAAAACCATCTTGGTGGAATGATGCTGACTATTGTAACTTTCATAAAAACAAAGGACATAAAACAAATGATTGTATACAATTGAAACATCTAGTACAAGATTTGATTGACAACAAGAAAGTATTCATAGAAGGAAATCAAACGAACAATGATCATAGTGCATTTAAAAATCCTTTACCAAATTATGAAAAGGGATAATCTTCTTCCACAAACAATAAAGGTCAAAATGTGAACTACATTTATGACAACACTATTCATTGTATTTCTGAGGTTGAGAAGAATGGCGTCAAAGATAATCAAACTGATAATGTTAGAATCAATGACATCATATCACTAAACATGATCCCGAACATAGACACATCCAACAATCAGATCAATGTCATAAAAAATAGGGAAAAGCAAGATTACCAACCGGTCAATGTGAGAACAAGGGGGCAATCCAAGGTAATATTGAAAGGATTTGCACCTAAAACCATACTCCCCCTTCAAATCAATACAACATAGTCAATCAATTGTAGAAAATATCACACAAATATCAATATTGGAACTCCTTAAAATGTCACCATCCCATAAGGATGTTTTGGAACAAGCTCTTGTGGCTACCATAGTACCCAATAATCTAGATGTCTGTCAATTTCAAGCTATGGTGGGACATTTAACCATGCCTCATTGTCTATCATTTTATAAACAAGACAATGTATCACTTAATCATTCACACAATGAAACTCTTCATATTGAAGTCTTAATCCATAAACATCATGTTAAACGTGTCTTAATAGATGGTGGAGCTGGTTTAAATAGTTGCACTTTAAAACTAATTCATGCACTAGCTTATTCTGATAATGCTATTGATGCGAGAAGGAAGATCACAATAAAATCCTATGATGAAGAAGAGAGATCCTCCAAAGGATTGATTGTGTTGCCTATTCAAGTAGGATCAATTGTGAAGAATATAGTTTTCCAAGTGCTAGAAAAAGAGATGACATATAATATACTCTTGGGATGTCCATGGATTCACAAAATGCAAGCAATCCCCTCAACTTATCATCAGTGTTTAAAGTTTCCTGTTAATGGACAAGAAATCACTATTTTAGCTGATTACAACAATCCCCAATATTGTAACATGCTTAAAATGGCACAAGACACTTTCATGCCCCATAATAGGGAGGTGAGCACTTCTATTTCATCTAATAGTGAAAAGCAATTAAACATTGTATCCAAGTGGGTTGAGAAAAAGGACCAATCAAAAGATACAAGTGTAGCTAATTCCACTCTATTAAACAATGAGGGTCAATTGAATTCTCTATCACAACAATTTCAAGAAAATATCTAGTTAATGGACAAAGGCATGGGAGAATATTCCATTGGGAAATCTTTATGTCTTTCATAGCTACTACCATCTCCAAGGTCATATGGAAAACCATCAACAATAACACAACAATCATCATAGCCTACCATGGTTTTTGATAATAGATTTGTGAAGGAAGGTACTTTAGAAGATGAATTTGAAGATAAGGCCATCCTCAATTGGCTCTACAAAGATGAGGAAGCATCTACATCGACAAATATTAGCATAAAAACAAATCAATATGGTGAGGGAAAAACAATATTGGAGAAAATGGGGTATGAAGGACAAGGACCTATTGGTAAAACAAAATAAGGCATTGTAGAACCCATCCAAAATCTCACACTTTAGCCAAAGGACAAAATAGGACTGGGTTATAGAGGGGAAACAAAAGAGGAAACCACTCAAGAAGTTGTTGAAAGGATCCTTCAAATGAGGGATAGCTCTGAAATAGATTCTAATGAGTATGAGTGGGATTCTTTATCAGAAATATCATACAAGGACATACAAGTTGATGTTATAAAAGAGTATGAACCCACACATGAGGAGGGGAAAAGTTCAGGGACTATACCCCTTGTATTTGGATCACAAAATATCAATGACTCAAGTGAGGATGAACAAATATTGAGTGAGATAGATGACTTGGAGGAGAATAATATCATAGACCTTGACATCATCACTGACAATTTTGACAACATTGCTATAGGAACCCTCACTTCCATTGAACCTAGCCAATCTAATGACTTTTTATTTTTAATACATCCTGAACTTATCGATTGGGAACCAACTAAACCTATTGATGTACCTATCTTTGCGAATGATGATGTTATCATTAATTTCCTTTGTAGTGACACATCTGGCACAAGTTCTACTCATAAATCTTATAATGATACTTCAAATTAGGAGGGTGTCAAATCTTCCAGTTGCAAAATTTAAAATAGGAATAATGGATCTAATGGTGAAAACCATTCAATGGCAACATTAGATCTCAAAAAAGTAAAAATAAAGAACACATCTGACAGTGAAAACCTTTCTAAGGCACCGAAAGAAGGAAGATTTGACAACCTTCTAGAACATTATCATGAAAGATCATTAGTATTGGTGGAGCATACATAGTCTATCAATCTGGGCACCATAGAAAGAAAAAAAACCTCTTCATCTAGCGGCTTCTATGACAAAACAAGAAAAACCTAAATTCATCAAGTTCTTCAAGGATAGACACATTAACTTTGCTTGGTCTTACTATGATATACTAAGGTTAGATCCAGATCTTCTGATGCATCATTTATCTCTACCATCTAGGATTAAACCGGTAAAGAAAAAACCAAGGAAAATGCATCTGCATATCACCTTGTTGGTAAAGGCAGAGTTGAAAATGTTGCTAGATGAAGGATTCATCAGATCTATTGATTACGCTGAGTGGATTTCTAATATTGTACCTATTTCTAAACTAGATAACAGTATCATAATATGTATTGACTTCAAAGATCTGAACAAGGCATGCCCAAAGGATGATTTTCCTTTACCAAACATTGACATTATTGTAGACTTAATAGTTGGACATGCCATGTTATCATTAATGGATATATTTTCAGGCTACAACCAAATCAAGATAGCACCAAAAGATCAGGAGAAGACTGCATTCACATGTCCATGGGGCACATTCTGCTAGAACGTCATGCCCTTTGGGTTGAAAAATGTAGGGGCCACATATCAGTGGGAAATGACCACTATCTTCCATGACATGATTCATACCTTTATGGAAGATTACATGGATGATATACTAGAAAATTATTATACTTGAGAAGGGAATATAGAGATCCTAGATAGAATCTTTACCAAGCTAGAGAAGTTCAATGTCATATTGAATCCTGACAAAAGTGTGTTTGGGGTTACATTAGCAAAGCTCCTAGGATACATAGTGTCAGAAAAGGGTATCAAAGTGGATCCTGCTAAGGTCAAGGCTATAATGGAAATGTTGCCACCAAAGAATATCAGTCAACCATGGTCTCTACAGGGTAGGCTACAATCAATCAGGAGATTTATATCCCAATTAGTAGACAAAAGTCATCCATTCAATCACTTGCTACATAAGAATGTCTCGTTCAAATGGGATCAAGGGTGTGAAACAACTTTCAATCAAATAAAACAATACCTAATGTCACCACCCATACTCATTCCACCTACAGAAGATAGACCATTATTACTATACATTGCAACAACTGAGATTTCTCTAGGTGCTTTATTAGCACAGGAAGATCCTATAGGAAAGGAACAAGTTATTTATTATATCAGCAGGACTCTGAATGGTTATGAAATAAATTAAACCTTCATTGAGAAAGTTTGTTTGGCGGTGGTATTTGCTACCCAATAGTTGTGGCATTACATGTTGACCCATACAGTTAGGCTCATAGCAGAGATTGATCCATTAAAATATCTACTTAGTAAAGATGACCTAACATGCATACTAGCCAAGTGGGTCATGATCTTAAGTGAATTTGGCATTCAGTATGTAGATCAAAAAGCCATCAAGGGTCAGGTAATATTAGATCAATTAGCCGAAGCTCCGCTACTAGATAATCATCCAATCAACATTGAATCTCTTGATGCAGACATTATTACTATGACCACACAACAATGGTTGCTTTATTTTGATGGGTCATTCATGCAACGTGGATCAAGTGTAGGAATTTTGTTTATTACACCTCAAGGATATACCATCCCAAAGTCATATAGACTCATGTTTCCATGCAAAAATAATGTGGTAGAATATGAGGCATTAATAATTGGCATAAAAGTGGCAATTGAATGGAAGATCACAGAGCTACAAGTATATGGAGATTCACAACTAGTCATTTATCGAGTAAATGATGAATATCAAACCAAAGATGAGAATTTGATGCCATATAAGAACATGGTGGATGATCTCAAAAATTACTTTTTGGAGATCAAATTTGAACAAATTCCAAAGGCAGAAAATAAGGTTGTCGATGCAATGGCGACAATTTCTTCTCTATTGCAGATTCCAGAAAAGCGAGATCATTATGAGTTTATGGTAGAACAAGTGTCTAATCCTACATATGATAATCCTAAATCTCAAACCATATGCCTTATAGTTGACATTGAATCCTCAATCTATGAAAAGACCTATGCTTACTTGAAAGACAATATCCTCCCTCCCGATCTTTCCCAAAACCAAAAATGCAATTTCATTCGTCAAACCGCACGACATACCTTAATTGCCGACATACTTTATTGTCGAGGTCTAGATGGTACTCTTCTTCAGTGTTTAGAACATAATGAATTTGAAACAACCTTACGTGAGGTTAATGAAGGTATTTATGGAACTCATTCAAGCAGACTAACCTTAGCAAAGAAACTCCTTTGTTTGGGGTATTACTGGTCACATATGCAGAAAGATTCTTTTCAGTTTATTAAGAAATTCCAAAAATTTCAGATCCATGGTAACCTAATCAATGTGCCAACACAAGAATTACAACCATTTACTTCAACATGGCCCTTTTTTCAGTGGGGACTGGACCTGGTAGGAAAGATTAATTTTTCTTCATCCAATGGACATATATTCATAATCACAACAACGAAATACTTTACAAAGTGGATAGAAGCAGTTACCTTAACAACAATCACTGGAAAGCAGATTTCTTCATTCATTATAAATTACCTCATCTATTGGTATGGTATACCTCAGTCCATTGTAACAGATAATGGTAGACCTTTTAAGAACCAGGATATCTAGGAACTGTGTGAAAGGTTTCATATTCAACATCCTACTACCCTCAAGGAAATGGCTAAGCAGAGGCCTCCAACAAAGCAATTTTAAAAATTCTAAAGAAAATGGTCAATGATGTTGGACATAATTGGCACAGTCAACTAAACCTAGCTCTGTGGGCATTTGACCACATAATTCCTTTCTTTTCTCCCTTGATTCATTGATCTTGTCTTTTAGTGATTGGATGAACCTTTCTGCATTCTCAAGATTTTCTTGTAGTTTCTAGTTCTTAGATTTTATCTGGTCAATATCATCTAGGGGCACCATAAGTTGTTGAAGACTACTTGTATCCATTGATAAACACCTTCCAAAATCTCCTCAAGCTAGAAAAATTCTTCTGAGGAACTAGATCTTATACCAATTGTTGGAAACAAGCAACACTGAGAGGGGCAGTGAATCAGTGTTGAGAAAAAATTCAACTTTATTATTTTGTAATATAACTTACTTAACCATTCAATAAAAGAAACATGCATCAATAGAAATAAAATAATATCAACACCATAACACCATAATTTTTTATGTGGAAATCTTGTTAGGGGAAAAACCATGGTGGATGGCCAATCCACAATATAATATGAGTATACTCAAAATAAGAAGTACAAAATGGGAATGCACTTGCATTCAGGCTCACTGCCTAGAGCTCACTACTCAAAATGGATGGGATCACTACCCTACAAAGATTTGGAATAAATCCAAAAGAATGAACTAATGAAATAACATCCATAATTCCTGATTACAGTTTTGATTTAGCTCTAATGACAATCTGCTATCCTTCAGACTAATTCAAAAATTCTATTCTGCTCTGCACAACTTGCACTGTAGAAATATTAATGCACAAGTGAAACTATGCATAATTACCTAATCACTCTATCTGATGATCGTAACACACCACCACACTACTTTCTCACTCACCAAAATGATATATCAAATCTCTTATATATCCACAACTAGAAATACAATCGCTATAGGTCGGCCTTAATAAAACTTGGAAATATTATTAACTGTCAACCCAAAGTTACAATTGGATTTACAATGTGGATCTAACACCATCAGCTAGACTATAGCTGAGACCCATAATTAAATATTTGAACATAAAAAACATTTTAAATAATTCCACTTTACACATCCACAACGCGTCACATTCACTAAGTCGACTACAATGAACAAATAGACATAGAACATCCTACTGGACCTTCAATCTTGTACTGCCACTAATGCAACACCACAAAATTCATTAATAAGATAATATAAATTCTCACCAAGAAATCCCAGGGGTCTACAACATAAAACGATGATCTGGTGAAGTAGACAGATTGACTGACTAACCAAATACTTCTTCAAATATTCTGCCAGAAACACACAGTATTGCACTTTATCTGCTAGTATGACTAGATACAGATCTGTGGACCATGAAGATGACTTCAGTTTCCATCAATGACAACACTAGAAGCCATATGCCAACATGTTTCTCCCCTTTTTGACATCAATGAACAAGGGGTGTTAGGTGAAAACTATTTAAGATGCAGCGGATGTGCCACTAGAGAAGGAATCCTTGATTTTTTGAAGATGAGCAATCCACTTACCCTTATTATCATTCCACTATAGAATTGCTTTAGTTAACATCTATGCATGAACCTAGATAGATGCAAGGAGAGATTCTCCATCTATAATGGAGCAAGGCTCAGAAAGAGTAGCTTTTTGGCACAATTCATCAATGAAATACTATCTACACACACCTTCCAAAGATTCTCTAAGGGAAGAATGATTTTGTCTCGTTGTTGTTGTAGTTCGAAGTACCTCTTGTGAAATTCCTCAATTGAGTATCTCCCAGAACCAGAAAAAACTTCAGATAGCTTGAAAGACTAGTCCACCTGCCAGATTGTTGCCTCAATTGAGACAATCTCTTTTTTGATTTCAGTAGTGGCATTTGGCCACTGCAAGTTGTCCACATATAGAGAGTTTCCTTCTTCAATAAGGTCTTGAACTTTCTAGATTAGTTACTAAAGGTTTGAGAAGGCACTTGCACACCGATCTTTTAATTCCTGCAAGATTTTATTGATTTGAGCTTCCTTTTCCCTTTGGAGTTTTTCATTCATATAGGTAGAGAGGTCCTTTACAACATTGACTAGTTATCTACATTTTTCTATATTGCTTCTGAACTGATCTAAATTGCATTATGGAATAATGCTTTATAGAGCAACAATGGTTTCCTTAATCAGATTATCCTTTTCTTCTAATTCCTTAACCATGTCAACTATGGCCAACACCTGAATGGATCCACTGATTTGAAATTTCTGAATAGGGTTAATTTTCTCAAGATCAAGAAATACCTTGGAAGAGGTGATAGGCTAGACCATAATTGGTGAAGCAAGTAAACTCTTCAAGGCGTCATTGAAACATGTATCGATGGAAATGCTTATAGTTTCTTCTATTTTCTCAATTTCCCTTGCTACCAATTCTTTACTCTCCTCTTGCTCAGAGTTTTCTCCCTATTTAACAATATCAAATTCTTTTGCAATTATCTCTTCTTATTTTCTTCCTATTTCCTCTCCTTCCTTCTCAATTTTATCTTCTTCTCTTTCAACTTATTTTTCCTATTCTTCTTCTTCATTCAATGGAGCAACACCTTTATCTAGAGAATGAGAGTGCTCAATTTTTGGAAGATTCAAATCAATATTATACACTTCTACAACTATATATTCCAGTACAATATTTACAACAATTTTGATATCCAATTTTTCATGAGAGCAAGTCGAGGCAGCAAATGTAGCAAAGCCATCATCGATCAACATCCCAAGTTTTCCTGCCATGCTTGTGAGCTTATCAATAAATTATACTTTCAAGTTTTTTGCAACTTCTTTGTTTTCCATGAGGGTGTGTTCCCTTTTCTTTGTCCTTAACCCTGACTAACTGAGTTCTTTAAAACTTGCTAAGCTTTCTTCTTTTACAAGTTTTGAAACAATAGAGATGGCTTTATTTACAATATCCTTATTAATTTTCCTAGCATTTGCTTAGATTGTGTTTAAACCAACCCAAAGACTAGTACGAATGTCCTCTTTAAAATTTTCTATGTTCCCATCTAATCTTGAATAGTACAAAACAAATGCTTGTGTAATGTTTTATTTTCCCTTGGATGTGGTAGTGTTGTATAAATCACCAAATTCTTTAAATTTTCCTTCAACAAGAATTTTTAAAAAAGTATCTACAACAGGAGTATCTTGGGTTACCTCTTTTGATTTCTTCTCCCATACCATAATATGGTACTTGTTTGGTTCAGATTCTATTTTAGATTCTTCAAAAACAATGTTAACCTTAGAGGCTTTAACTTCTTTCACCTTCTTGCTTGGGGTGGGTGGAGGAAGGCCTTTCTTCCTCTTACCGAATGGACTCTCCTTTCCTTCTAGAGGACCAACTACCTCTGTAGGACTATCAAATGAGCTACTGATTGCACTCCAAGTAATTCTTTTGAGTGCTGCAAGATCTTCCTCAGTTATACCTCCTTCTTCCTTTATCGCCTTCAAAGTCTTTTGAACTCTCTTTTTGCTTTCCTTTGAGATCTTCTCATCTCGGATTTCTCTAAACTTTTCATCTACTGTGTCGAACCTTTTCTAAGAGGCATATACTAAACTTTCTAATAGAAAATTTGAAAGACATTCAACATATTTTTTTGTTATTTCATACCCTAATTCTAGTATCCACTAAGTTCTTGGTACAATAGCTTCCATTATACATTTTTCAACAGTGCCAATGAATGTGATGTCATCCTTGTATTCATTAACTACAGATTCGAGGATTCTATTTTGGATGTGCATCTTGTACTGTAATGAAGAGAAAAATGAAGTAAATGCCATTTCTTGTGCAATAGTATCACCATACCTCCTTATTCATTTAGCAATTTGATGAGCAACTAGTTTTTCAGATGACCATACTACTGGACCAAGACCAAACATCACACATGAAATAGAAAATCAAATAGAGTGAAATGGTTTCATACCAAAACATGACCTTCTTCTTACTTCACTTGCACTGATTCAGATTCTCAAGAAATTTCTCTTTGATGAGTTCACATAAATCATAGTCCACTCCATTAACCACCATATTGTATGCAGTGTAGATAGCTGTAGCTGAGATGGAGTTTTTTTTTTTATATAAAAAGAGGGGTAAAAAATTTATTGAATACTAGAAGCAAGCATTACATCAAAGTCAAGGGCCAAATCCCAAATGAATAGACAGAAAAAATAGAGCCAAAGACCAAATCAGCCAACACCACCACTGTCCTCAACAAGAACCCTCTCCAAATCTAGAAAAAGCTCCTGGGGGGTCTGAGCTCACTCTTCAAACCACCAACCCTCCAAATTCTTAGAAGCCCATTTGGCTAAACAATCAGCTGTCCTATTCCACTCCCTTGGAATATGGACAAATGTTTCCATCTCCATCAACGAACCAATCTTCCAAATTTGTTGCACCATCCCCGCCAACTACCAGCTAACATTATACATCTTCCTTTGATTAAGTAAGCTAACACAAACTTGAGAGTCATATTCACAGCTAACCCAATGCCATCCCAATTCATAGGTGTGTTCAAGAGCATAAAGGATTGCCAATCCCTCCATAAGTTTTATAGTCTTCCAATCTTTATGGATAGAAAAGAGGAAAACCACTGCTCCAGCAGAGTCCCTACCAACCCCCCAATTCCAGCAGGTCCAAGATTTCCTCTGGATGAACCACCAGTATTCACCTTCAAAGTTCCTGTTGGAGGAGGCTACCAATTCCCCAATCATTGTACACATTGCCTCATCTACTTGCCTCTCTTACAACAAGAATTGGTTGGGGATAATCTATGGATTCCAAGCCTAGCCACCATCTCTGTATCCTTTTTCTTCAGCAGTAACACCACCTCTCCCTTGGCTACAATCGTCTCCTGAACCAAACTTGTTGTATCCGCAAGTGCTCCCCTCTAAATATCCTCCTATTCTTTTCCAACCAAACCTACCATAATAAGAAAATAGGCCCAGCAAGCCATGCATCCTGCAAAAAAGGAGCCAATGATGGAGGTCTTCCCAAACTAGTCCAGAACTCCACTAGGGAGGAAGCATGCACGCAGGGACTGTTCCAAACACCCCACCAAGAATGTCAGAGTTGTAGAGTAAAAGGGCACCAAAAAAATAAGTGACAATTATCTTCCTCCCCACTCCCACAAAGAATACAAATGGAGGGGCCTCGAAAACCCCTCTTTCTAATATTATTCCAAGTCAGACACCAGTTCCAAGCCAAAGTCCAGACAAAATAGTTTCACTTTAGCCAAGAAAATTTATTCCAAACCTTCTTCCACCAAGACACCTCCCCCCCTCAACCCTATGAGAGAGCAACCTCTAGTAACTAGAGGAAACCATATAATGACCTTTCTGGTTGGGGGACCAAGCAAGAACATCCTTCTCCATAAGGTAAATACACTATCTACCCAAAAGAATATTATGAAGAAATGGACACTCCTCCTCCATGCCCACCACCGGCCACTCATCAGGATACTTCCACCTGGCCCTCACAAGCTGTCCATGAGAAGCAAACACCTTGAATTTTCTCACCCTCGACCATCCCACCTCACCAAACCTCTGACTGAGGGTCACCAAATGAGGAAACTGAGTGAGAATGGGGGGGTACCCATCCAAAGATTGTTTCCAAAAGTGAACCTCTGTCTCGCGCTTACAGATCCAAAATAAGCCTTCCTTGACAAGTACAACTCCTTTCTTAAGAGTAGCCCAAATTGTCGACCCCTTCCCCACCAAGGGGTACTGAGGGATATCTTCAGGAGGAACACCCTTGAGATACTTATGGGAAAGGATCTTGGCCCATATATGATCCTACTCAGAACACCATTGCTGGTAAAGTTTAGCAGTTAGCGCCGTCCCAACCAACACGAATTGCCTTAGCCCCAAACCCCCATATTGGTTGGGGCAACAAACAATATCCCAATTAACAAGACTCCACTTTGAAGAAGACAAACTTCCCACCCATAAAAAATATCTTGCTAATGAGTCCAACTCCTTAACAAAGCCTAGCAAGGCCACCTGTAGCATACACCAGTAAATGGGGAGATCCTGGACCACCGATTTGAGCAACTGAACATGACCTGTAAAGGATAACCAATGGTTGGTCCAATGGGTCACCTTTTCCTAAAATTTATCAAGGATAGGCAACCACGTCTCCCTAGCTAACCTACCCACAACAATAAGAATACCAAGGTAAGACAATGGAAGCAACCCAATATGAAATCAAAGAATCTGAGCAATCCTCCTCTAAATAGAGTCTGGAGTGTTGAAGAAGAAGATGGAAGACTTGTCCTCATTAATTAGCTGACCCGAAGCCCCAAGATAAATATCAAGAATCTCACAGAGATTCATAGATTATTGAATAGTAGCCATCCCCATCAAAGTTGTGTCATCAAAAAACTACAAATAGGATTAGGGAGGTAGATTACCTCTCCACCGCCAACCCTAGATGAGGCCCTACTCCACATGACTTCTCAAAAGGTGCCCCAGACCTTCAACCAGCAGGAGGAACAAGTAAGGAGAGAGAGGGTCACCTTGCCTCAACCCACGAGAGGTGCCAAAAATCTCAGAGTGCTCCCCATTAATTAAAATAGAGAACTAAACAGTCATGACACAACTCATGACCCAATGAATCCATTCCTCTCCAAAGCCAAAAGTAACCAAAACCTTCTAAAGGAAAGACCAACGGAATCTGTCATATTCCTTAGCCATATCGAGTTTGATAAACATCACCTTTTCTCTAGAATTGGCCATCAAATGAATGGATTCAACAACAATGACAATACCATCTAGAATCTACCTACCCTCCACAAAACCACTCTGCTCCTCAAAAATGAGCATTGGAAGCCACTTTTTTAGCCTATTAGCAATTAGTTTGGAGATAATCTTATACACCACATTATAGAGAGAAATAGGAAGAAACTAGCTTAATCTATCCTCCCACTCACCCTAAGGAATGAATTCCAAGAAAGTGGAATTTAGGGATTTTAACATCTACTTGTTCTTATGAGATTCCTAGACCACCACCAACAAGTCCATCTTGACAATCTCCCATAATTCTTAGAAGAATTCAATCGGGAAACCATCAGGGCCTCGGGCCTTCCCCTTCTTCATCTGGAACATAGTATCCTCTAGCTCTGCCAGAGTGATCTCTCCCATGAGTTGATCCTTCATATCTTGAGACACCAGAGATGGGATGCAAGAAAGAACTTGTGCTTCCTCCATCTAGCTACCTTGCATATCTTCATTGAAAAGGGAGGTGAAGTACTGGACAGCTTCTGCCAAAATATCCTAAAATGAAAATAGGGTCTCTCCCCTATCATTGACCGGAGTGGGGATAGAATTACCATGACACCTGGCCTTAATAGAATTGAAAAAGAAAGCTGAATTCCTATCTCCCTCCTGTAGCCACTCAACCCGAGCTTTTTGTTTCCAAAATATCTCCTCCCTCAACTCCCACTCTTCCAATGATTACAAGGCCCTAGATTCATCCTACAGTAGATTCTTCATTGCCCCCTTGCCCCTGATTATCCTAGTAATACCATCCAACTCCTCCTACATGACCTCCTTGGCTCTGAAAATATTACCAAAACATCATCAGTTCTAATGCTTAAGCTGGTATTTAAAAACTAAAGAAGCTTAGCAAAGACATACATAGTCATGCCAAATGAAGGTCTACCATCCCACCACCATTGAGCAACATAGCCATAGATATCAGGGTCATGCAACCACATCAACTGGAACTTGAAGGATGGAGACTGGGGCACTTGAGTAGGGAGGATAGAAAGCTTTATAGGCTAATGATCAGATCCCTTCCAGTCCAAGATCTTAGAGCTAGTAGACCACCTACTACCTACCCAAAAACAAGAAACCATGAACCGATCCAAGTGTTCTGCAATACAGTCTTCACCAACCCTTCTATTATTCCAGGTAAAAATCCCATTGCCTAGCCTAATATCTACCAGATTCAGAGCAGAGATGTTGTCTTGGAGAAACAACACAGAAGCCTCCAGCCTTGCAGTACCACCCCGCTTCTCCACAAGCCCTGTGATAGCGTTCAAATACCCTCCAATAATCCAAGAATGATATGGGGCCATACTACAAACATACTAGATGTTGGACCACAAAATTTTCCTGCCCTACAACTCCATAGGCACATACACATTGAAAAAAGAACAAGTTCCCTTGATATAAAACAAGAAGCCACCATGGAGAGAGGACCTAAAGGTCACCCACCATTGGGGGAAAATATTTCAAGGGTTCCATAAGCAAGCCACCCCCCTGAAGACCCTTAAGCACCAATGCACTAGAATTCACCAATCCTCCATAGCTTAGGTGCTAAGCCCATCATACACTCAATAGAAAGCTTAGTTTCCTGCAAAAAAATGACATCAGGAGAGTGACGACTAATCATATCCCAATTTTTTTTTTGTCTAGGGCCATTGTTCAAGCCCGTTACATTCCATGATAGGACTATCATTTCGAGGGGCCCAAAAAATGTGAATCTAGAGTCTTAACTGACCCTAACTCCACCAAAGTCTCCCCTATCAATTTAATCTTTTCCACATCTTTCTTCCTCCCAAGCTTGGAAACTTTCTCCATCCCCCCTTTCTTCAGGTCCTTTTGCAAAATACCCAAATGAGGAGACAATTTATTTTTTTTACCCACCTCCACACCCACTTTCCGTGATGGGTGATCCACAACCTTACTTTCCTTCACTACTTCAGCACCACATCCTGTCTATCCCTGAGCCACCTTCTACTGATCTGTCTCTAGATTCATAGTCCCATCCACCTGTGGAAACATAATCACCTCTAGATTGGGTCTTTCCTGCCCAGGACTTAGCTCATCTCGCTCTAAGCTTAGTAAGCCCATACTTTCCTCTTGTTGGTGAGCCTGCACCTCTTCATCAGGAGGATCATGCACTTTAGTTTCCATAGTTCCTTGATCCAAATCTATCAACCCTAGGTTCACTTCCTACTAGCTAAGATCATCCAGCACCTCGAATCTATTAAAATTATCATCTTGCCTTTCCTTCAAAGTCCTTTTTTGTCCCTTGTTTCTATTCTGAGATCTAACAAGGACAAAACCATCATCCTTGACACCACCCCCTTGAATAGGATCCTTTCCCTTGTCCCCCATAGGCGAATTATGAGGAGGATGAGAAGATTGAGCCTCATAAGGCTTGGCCTTTGGAAATCTATGCTGGAGGTGACCGTACACATGAAAAAAATGGCAATGAAATGGAAGGGTCTCATAATCTATTTGTTGCACCCAGGTATACTCTCCTGAACACACTTCTGAAGAATCTGGCAATGGTTTACTGAAGTCAATTTCCACACAAAACCAAGCATAAGTCATTACCTTCTTGAATTGCATTTGCTAAGATGACCCAATAGGTTTCCCCAACCTCAAGGCCAGTAAATGCAACACATCTTCGCACCAACATTCAACTGGGAGCCTTGACAGACGAACCCATAATGGAACCCTACTCGGAAGCTCCTTTGTCAGCTTGAAACCCGCATGCCAAGGCTTGATGAACAAGCCCACCTGGCTGTAAAATTAAGGTCCCCCCTCAAAAACTCTATTTTGATCAACCATGCAATCAAAAGTAACCATGAAGTAGTTGTTCGCTAAGAGTTGAATCTCCATCTCCCCCTCTGGCATCCATGTCCTCTGGGCCTAGGCATCTAGGAATTGCAACGAGATTTTCAATACCAAGAACTTGTAGTACAGAGAATGCCTTGAATAATACACAATATCCTTTGTCAGCATCTCTATTAGAATCACCACATTCGACCTCTCTTTGCACTATTGTAGGCAACCATTAATCTTCAAAATCTGAGGCCCTCCTGACAAGCCCATTTCAAGCTTCTCTGGATCCAAATAAAATAAGGTATTCTCAAAAATCTTATTTCCCTCCAATGAGGGTTTTGATCCAAAAGATACATGGAAATCCATCTTAGGATTGACCCCAGATGATTCCCCTTGAGACATGAGCCTCAAATCCGACCCTATATAGGCATGCAAGCCCCGATTTGAGAAAAATAAAGCCCACCAAGATTAGCACAAGACTCTTCCCATACCACCCTCAGCCCACTGGATCCTTTAGAAAGAAAGCTTTCAAAAAACCCACACTTTGTACCACTCTTAACCCACCGTATCCTTCAGAAAGAAAAATTTCAGCCAAAAAACCACACCCTATGAAAGCACCTCATAGCCCCAAACACGACACCACCTAGCCCACAAAGCACCTACATTCCTTACCTCCACACAACGACCAGCCCCAAAGGGGAGGTAGCCAAAAAGAAATGAAACACACTACACTAAGCCTTCTCTGCCACCAAAATGCCTCCACCCCACCACTGTGCAAACTCCACCACCAATTGTCCCTCAAAAACCAACATGCAAACATAGTAGCATAACATGAAATGGATTCTGCACAGGCCACTATCCACGAGCATAGAGCCCAAATGCTTTCCTATGAAGAAGATCCTTCACACAAAAGACGCCACTCACATCCAAGCCCCACCAACACAATGACCACCCCACCTGAATGTAGAAGGAACACATAGAAATGAAGAGAATGGATAGAGCTAGGCCATCAAAACCCTAGCTCCCCCAAATGCTAGAATAGTGTGAGTTATCAAGAAAGATTGCTCTTCATATTTTCTCAATGAATCAAACAATGGGATGCCATCATGTTGGTTAAAGGGGCAGCCATCTCTTCTTGGAAATCTTACTCTCATAGCTTAGATGGAGTTATCTATATTGGTGTAGTATATTTTATTGCCAATAACCTATGCAACATACCTCATAACTACATTTGTGACTGTATGAACCACCAAAGACCTACTATCAAAAATAACTTGAGTTAGGTTTTCAACCTCCTTGTTTCTGACTGCCTTCGGCGTCAAAAGAATGCCAGTGTCATTCAACCTAGTAACAACCTTGATAACTTATTTATTGATCAAGTGAGCTTTATCTAACCATAGAAAAGTGTCATGAAACCTACTCATAGCCATTCACACCCATTTATCATCAAAACCAAAATGTGGAAAGTCATTCGAGAAATGCAGTTTCTTTTCCACTAGCGCCTTGTATTCTAGTTTGACATTGAATTCATCACCAATGATTTCATTTATCCATAAAATCAAGTGATTTAATTCCTTGAGCTTTGAATGAATGTAAGCCCTAACATCTTCTGGAGGAATGACTCCATATGAGATTCTCGACAAACAACCAGCCATATAATTGTCAATTGATATAGCTAGATATTTCTTGAATTCTGGATGGGTTGCGATGTTACATTGACCAAAGTGGGAGCATCCATAGCTATAAATGTAGAGAAATAGAAAAATTTGAGAAAAATACCTCTTGCAGATACGCAAACCCTAGGACACAAGTCAACTCATTTCTTCTCCTTAGCTCCTTATAATATTTTTTCTTGAATGATCAAAAAGACTTTGTTGATTTTAGTTTTAGTCTAATTTTGTAATAAGTGCACCCTTTTCTACATTAAATGAACCATACCACTTTTCATGATTCCCTATTCATCAGACTAATGTGACTTTACCAGATGTCCATAAAATGCTTGTACATAGTTCCTATCTACCGAAGGCTCCATGATTGATTAGTTCTGATAGGCTTGCAATCTCTTTTCTCTTGAAGGAGGACGAGGCAATCTGAACTTTCTTCCCCCAGACAATAGCCAGAGAATGGCTAATTACCAGAGCAGATGTTTGCACCAAAGCTGGAACCATTATATTCTTTCTTTCTCTAGATCTTCATTTTTTCCTTGACCTTTTCTTTGTTGATTTTCTTCATTGGTTCAGCTGGCTTGATTATACCAGTTTTACTGTAGTTATAGCACTTGTTGGTTTTCTTCTTTTGTCCTAACCAACACTGTTCAACCTTGTGTCCATATACATAACATGCATAGCAGTAACCTTTGAAATAATTATTTCTATTTGGTTTCCAACATTGATCAAATTTGTGACAATAATCATTGCAATTGTGGCATCTACTGGAGTAAGTTCTGGTTCATTGAGTCACATTAGTTCTGTAGTTGAATGCTTTATGACCCAATTTATTGCAATTGAAACAATGACCATTGAAAGAAAAGGATTTCCTACTTCCTTGTTGCTTTTCTAGAAACTTCCCTTTGTTTCGTTTACTGGATTTAGTTTTAGCTTATTTTACCAAATCATGTTCTTTCCTTTTATTGTGCGAGCATTCACCAATTTCATAGCCTAAGCCTTCCTTGTTTGCCGGTGGTCTTTAGGCTACTAAAATTTCATCAAGTTTTTCTGAACTTCCTTTGTATTTGACCTCTTACTTCTTTGATTCTTCTAAATCTTATTTAAGAGATGCAACTTCTTCCAATTTCTTACATTCATCAAATTTTCCTTTGATTACATGATTCAGATGTTCCTTGGTCTTTTTTTCTTCTTCACTCTTAGCTTTCAAATCAAGGATAGTACTATTTGCTACCTTGAGTTCATTGTTGACCTCCTTATGCCTTATCTTGAATTTCTAGATCTGATCCTTCAACTTACTGATGCAATCATTTACCATTTGAATATTTTTTGAGAGAGCCTTATTTTCATCTTCAATTATTTCAAGTTCTTTGAGAATGGACATGAGTTCTTTATGATCCATGGTAGATCTGGGTACCATATGTTCAACCTTTCAGATCTCCTTTGAGCTGTTAGACTCTTCTAAAGGATCTGGCTCTAATACCAATTGTTGAACATCTTGAATATTGAGAGGGGAGGGGTGAATCATTATTCCTTTAAAAAGATTAAAAATTTTGAATAGTTGACCACATAACATAATTAAAAGTATCAAACAGAATCAATGCAACACAATAACACATAACACCATGATTTTTACATGTAAACCCAATAAGGGAAAACCACGAAGAGGGTTAACTCTCAAGAATTAAGTAACCAGATACAAAATACAAAGGTGGCTCACTGTCGGGGTGGCTCACTGCTGAGTTGGCTCACTGTTGGTGGCTTCACTACCCAAAATACAAAAACTAGCTATAATCAGCTAAAAGACGGCTTACAGCTAGAGAGAATATTACAAAATTGAATTGTTATAATTGCATCTACATATGCATGAATACAATTCTCATTGAGGCACAAAACTTTTGTACAATCACAACTCTATTTAACCATGTCGCATGCACCAATGGTTTGCTATAATACATCACATGTATTCATTCATTCTCTTTTTTGTGATTATACTGCTTCACAAATATATCGGCTCTCCATATCCACTTAGTTGGCTTGTATTGGAGATATGAACAGATGAACACATTGAAAAATATGTCAGTGTAGATGCAAAAAGATATCCCACACTACACCGAATGGGGCCAGACCAAAAATCTATATTGGTAACACTGCTACCAAAAAAAGAGATAAGCCAGAGATAGAGATGTTGGATTGATCAATGACATCAATGACAAATATCAACATAGATTAGTTGTATGGTGCTATATCTACTTTTAAAATGAGATAATTTGGTCTAATGAAAAAGTTGAGACCACTTTTAAGGATGGAAATTTACAAAAGATTAAGGAATTAGATCAAGAGGATCTTTATGATGTAGAAGGAAATTTTGTGAGAAGAATGAAAAAGGGTACTGGTAAATACAAAGGCAAGTTTTATTTCAAATGTTTCATTTGTGGTAAGATAGGTCATTATGCTTCAAGATGTCCAAACTAAGTTTTGAATGATAAGAACAAAGAAAACAAAGGTAAAGCAATTAAGAAAAGTTATTCATGTGTTAGAGAATATGCCAGTATATCTGATGATGAATCTTACTATGGAGATGATGAGGATAGTGAATGCTTGTTCATGGCTATGAAATTTGAATCTAATTCTGCTAAATCTAACAAATGTGTGAAGGAAAGTTCTTTGGAATTAGGTCACAATGTAATGGTGACTGCTCTTCATACTATAAAAGAGAATAAATACTCTAGATTATTGATAGTGGATGATCAAATCATATGACAAGTGACAAAAGTAAGTTTGTTAAACTTGAGAAATATGAAGGAGGTCTAGTTAGGTTTGGTGATGATACATCTACTAATATATGCGGAAAAGGTTCTATCATTTTTTATGGCAAGCATAATACATGTGATGTTCTTTATGTTAAGGGTTTAAAACATAACCTCTTAAGTGTTGGACAAATGAATAGCAAGGGATATAATCTTATGTTTTAGGATAATGGATGTGAGATCAAAAAAGGCTCTAAAACTATGGTTGTTACTGGAAGAAGGATAAATGGAAATGTTTATCAACTTAAAGGAGTTGTTGATGGTCATTGCTTTATGACTTAGATTAATGAAAGTTGGCTATGGAATAGAAGGATGTGTAATATTAATATTTATTTCCTTATGATCATTAGTTTATTTCAAGTTGTGAGAGATTTTCCAAGGATTACAAATCAAATCAATGTTGTCTGTAAGGAATGTCAAATTGGGAAGCAAGAAAGAAGAAGTTTTAGAGTCAAAGATCAATCTACTACTAGACTATTGGAGCTGGTGCATGCATACCTTTTTGGTCCTACTAGAGTAATAATTATTCAAGGTGACAAGTATTTCATGCTATTGATTGATGATTATTCTAAAATAACATGGGTTACTTTTCTCAAAGAAAAATTAGAAGCTCTAGATAAGTTTAAACTATTCAAATTTATGGTTGAGAATGAAATGGATACGAAAGTCAAGTGTTTAAGGTATGGAAAAGGTGGAGATTTCACCTTCAATGAGTTTAATAAATTTTGTGAGAATCATGGGATAAAGAGGCATTTATCTACTCATGCCAATCCTTAGTAGAATGGAGTGGTTGAAAGAAAGAATAGGACTATTCAAGAATCAACAAGAACAATGATGAAAGGATCAAACGTATTGGAAGTCTACTAGAGAGAAGCAATTCATACTATTGTCTACATTCTTAACAGAGTTCAAACAAGAGAAAAAAGTGCAAAGTATCCCTATGAGTTTTGGTATGGAAGAATTACACTATCAAATACATTAGAGTATATGGAAGCAACTGTTATATCAAGAGAGATAAAGAAAAATTAGGAAAGTTTGATACAAGATTTGATGAAAGTATCTCCCTTGGATATTCTATAAGAAGCAAAGCTTACTATTGCTACAATAAGAGGCTAAAGAATATTGTGGAGAGTGAAAGTTTTAAAGTGGATGAAGACTTATAGAAGAATTTTGTGATGGTAGATGGATATGAATCAAATGATCCCTATTGCAAAGAAAATGACAAAGATGAAGGTAAGGAAAAGGAAGTTCATATTGAAGAGGAAGAAGATATAAAAAGGATCCCTAAGACTTCTAAGTATGTGAAAAAAAATCATTTAGAAGATCAAAGCATTGGTGACAAAAGCAAAGGTGTGTTGACAAGGAGAAAAGTTGTTATGGTTGAAGAACAAGTAAATGTATGCTTACTTTCCAAATTTGAACCTAAAATAGTGATTGAAGCATGCAAGGATGAGTATTGGATTAAGGATATGGAAGAAGAAATAATGAAAATTGAGAAGAATCAGACTTGGGAACTTGTCCCAAGTCTAGCAACACAAGAATTTGATTGGAACTAAGTGGGTATTCTAGAACAAATTGAATGAGAATGGAGAAGTGGTAAGAAACAAGGAAAGACTTGTGTGTAAGGGCTACTCACAAGCAGAAGGAATATATTTTAAGGAGACATTTTCTCCGGTGGAAAGAATGGAAGCTATCAAGATTTTTTGGCTTTGGCAGCACATAAGGATTTCAAGGTTGATCAAATAGATGTGAATTCTGCATTCTTGAATGGTGAGTTGGAAGAAGTATACATTGAACAACTAAAATGATTTTAATTATTAGATAAACTAGAAATGGTATGTTGATTGAAGAAGACACTTTATGGATTGAAGCAAGCTCCCAAAGCTTGGTATGCAAGGTTAGATAGGTACTTGATACAACAAGGATTCAATAAAGGTGCCACAGATAGTAATATTTATTTAAAATTTGAAAATGATCAAATATTGATTGTGGTTGTGTATGTCGATGATATAATTTTTAGAGGCAATGAAGCTATGTGTAAGAGATTTATAGAAGAGATGCAAAAAGAGTTTGATATTTATATGTTTGGGGAGATGAATTTATTCCTTGGACTTCAAATTAATTAGACAATGGAAGGCTATTCATTTCACAATCAAATTATGTCAAGAAAATGTTGAAGAAGTTTGGAATGGAAGATTCTAAACCAATATGTACTCCCATGGTTATTGGTTGTAAGCTATTTAAGAATGATGAATCTCCTAAGGATGATTAGAGAAAATATAGATCAATGATTGGAGAGTTGCTATATCTAACTATTACTAGACTGGATATCAAGCATGTAGTTTGTCTTGTGGCTAGATTTCAAGAAGATCTTAGAGAGTCACATGTTGTAGTAGTAAAGAGGATATTCAGATACTTGAAGGGCACTCTGGATCATGGCTTGTGGTATCCAAAGGATATTAAATTTTCTCTAACTTCCTATACAGATGCTAATTTGGTAGGATGTGTGGATGACAAGAAAAGTACAAGTGGTGGTGCATTCTTTCTTTGATGCAGATTGGACCAGTGTCTTGGCTAAGAAAGAAGAAAGATTTAATATCTTTATCTATTATAGAGGAAAAATACATTGCAACATCATCTTTCTTCACACAGGTGTTGTGGATGAGGAAAACTTTGAAGAATATTAGAGTTGTATATGATGAACCAATTTCTATCTTCTATGACAATACAAGTGCTATTAACATTTAAAAGAATCTGGTGATGCACTCAAGGAAAAAACATATCTCAATATAGTATCACTTTTTGAGAGAGAAGGTTGTAGAGAATGAAGTGAAGCTTGAGTATGTTCCTTCAAAGGATCAGGTTTTTGAGCTATTCCTAAGGATACTTTTGAGTATCTCCAAGAGAAGTTAGGTGGTTTTACCCCCTCTTCTTTGAACTAGATGCATAAGGATATTAAAGTAGATTGGGGTGGATTATGTGAATACAATCACAATTGATCAACTTTTCAAGATTTAAAACCCTAACTATGGTGGATTCACAATCAACCTTTCATTTCACCTTATAGGTCTCCAAACCTAGTTTCTCTTGCATATCTTTTAGAAAAGGCCTCAAACCCACTTCTCAAATACCTTTTCAAATACCCATTAGGCCCCTTTTCAACATATCCAAATAGGGACTAAGGTTGTTTTGAAATAAATTCTTCAAAATAGGCTTGCTATGCTGCTCCAAGGCTAAATTAGGCCACTTTTCCAAAGCAAGTATATCAAATTCAAACACCAATTCTCAAATCTCCACTCCAAAAGTTCAAAAAACATCATATAGGGTCCCAATATGTAGTTCCCTTCACCACAACTCATCAAAAATTTTCTATCACACAAAATATCTAACCTACCTAACTTTCCTAAGCCTAACACATGAAGATGTTAGGCTAGGGAAAGCTAAAATCTGCCCCAAACTCCATCTCCTACTCTAAAAAATTCAAAATCTCTAAGAGAACACTCAAACCCTCCATGCCACCAATTTTTTCCAAATTTCAATGGTGGAATGGCTTTCAAAACATTATTTTTGTCTTCAAACCCTTAAACCTAGGGTTTATAGATGGTCTTCAAAAAAATACTTCAAACTACCTTATTTGTTGATGAAATTCAGAAAAATAAAAATAAATTCATAGTAGATTCATTTCCTCAACTTCTCACATGTGTTTTAGATCATAAATCAACCATACAGAGCCGTACTCTTCACAAGAAATGCAAAAAACATAGAAAACAGAGCTTGATTATTAGTTTTCCACCAAAATCACTTCCAGAAGTTGCCTCAAAGTTTGTGAGGAATTTTTAAACATGTTCCAACAAAAAACCAATGATATTCAACTAATTTTACAATAAATTACCGTTCACCTTCCCAACATGACAAAAATTGCAAAGTTGCACAAGCAACTTTTGCAACATTTTACCAAAATTGACAAAACTCAACAAGATGACCCTATATGACCCTAAACCACAAAAATGGGTCTCAATTATACCTTATTACATCAAAAATGTGATTAAAAACATAAAAATAAACCTTAGACACCTTTTTACATCAATTGAACCAAAACTGACTTGGTGCTCCTACACCAAAAATGCATTAGTCTAGTGGATTTCAAGATTCATTCTTTGCTTTGGACCGATGTTGGAGGCTACCTCTCAGGGGGATTAGATAGTTCTTTGGTGCTTCTTGCAATTAGGGGGAGTAAGTGTTTCTACAGGTTGGTGTTTTCCTTTGTCAACTGTGTCAAAAGATATGTGCAGTGGTTGCTAGTTGGTGCAATTTGTTGTGTGCTCCTAAGGGGGAGTTAGCATAGCATTAAAGAAATAGAGTATGTATGTTTAATGTTAAAGGGGGAAAGAGATGAAATTTTGTTGTCCTTTTCCATTGATTTCAAAGGGGGAGAGAGAAAGCAATGTAAGAAAGGATTAGTTAAGAAAGGGAGAGAGTAATGCGAAAAAGAAAGAGAAATAGAAAGGATTGATATGGACTAGAGTGTTGGTGATCACAATTGTTTGTTGTTGTTGATGGTTTTTCACATCATGTGTTGCCATCAATGAAAAAGGGGGAGATTGTTGCAAGTATGAGTATTTGGTGTTGTCATTGATGTCAACAAGTTTATTTTATGTTTTCATTGATTTTTATGAGAAAGGTTTTTTGTAGTGATGCTTTGATTAGTTTCATTATGTTTTCATTAGTAAGTGCTACTGATGTCAACCTCTAGTGTTTCTTTGATAAGCTTTTATTTTTGTATGTTGTTGGTTTAGTGGTGATAAGGAATTACTGAAGATAATGAGAATGTGTTTTTGTTGCTTGGTTTCCAAGTTATTTTGAGAAAATTTGAATAAAAGAGGAAAATAGTGTGTTGCGGAGGTGTTATGGTATATAATGTGGTGTTCTGGTTTTTCTCCGCATTTCTTCTATATTGAAGATATTCTTGTGTGGTTTGGATATGTTAGTCAAAGGTGTTTAGAGGTTCTATATCCAAAATTTCTTGGCTTGGATCATTGTGCAAAGAAAGTTGTGTTCACCAGTGTGTGAACTGTGTTGCAGTTTTATTTGGGAGAAATGGTTTTGCTCTACATTTCTCTATAGTTTAGTTTTTTATCTTGCAGTTCTAGAAGTGTGTTGATAAGGTTCATATCTACCTTCACTTGATTTTTTTTCATGGTTTGGTTCTCTGCAAATTGATTTTTTGAGTTACAATGTGTGGAGTTTTATCTAGTTGAACATAATGAGTTTGTTCTTCAAGTGAAAGTTGTTGTGAAGGAATTTGTTAGATTTCAAGGTGTTTTGAAATATTCCACATTGTGTTCAAGTGTTGTGTGTGGTCAATGAGTCATCTTTATATTTGAGGAAGTGTGTAATTAAATTTTAATGGTGTTTACATAGGTTTGGTCGACCTTGAGTGTTTACACTAATTATTGATTTTCTTTGGTGATTGTGGAAGCATGGCATGGTGTATATGTATGTTTTCGGTGTGAGCTAAGATGTAGTTTAGTCTGATTTCATTCCTTTCCACCACGATAATGCTTAGTGTTGACCTAATTTGAATTTGCACAATTGAGGTGCATATCCAACCTTGGAGAATGTTTTTAGGGTTGAAGAAGGTATAAATAAGTGTCGTGTCGATGAATAATATGTAATTGAAGTGTGTGATGTGAATTGTAGAGCTATGAAATGTGAATTTGTGAAGTGCAGTGTGAGCTTAAATGAGTTAAACTACTAGAAGTAGTGAGAAGAAAGTGTACAATCTTTAGAGAGGTTGTGAATGTATTGGTGATGTTGTGGTGGACTTTTCTATTGCATCGAGATGGATTTCTCACTATAACATTCTTCTTTCTTCTTTTTTTTGTAATATGGCAGTGAGCCCTCTAATAAATAGCCCTTTTTATTTAGTGTTAAAATTACTTTATATTGTGAGCTAATCCTCACCATGGTTTTTCCCGTGGTTTTTCTACATAAATCTAGTGATTTGTTGTGCATGGTGTTAATGTGTTTTAGTTTATGTTATTTGTTTTCATGCTAAATCATTCTAACAGATTAAGGGTTAATTAAGTTGATGTGGATCTAAATGTTTATGAGGGTTTTGGATGTTATAATTTACAACTAATTCACCCCCCTTTCAATTGTCTTGTGTGCATTCAACATATCCATCACTTTCAATTAAATAAATTTTATATTTATCCTTATCCAAAAATCCTCCAACTAAATTAATTAATTATTTTAGGCTAATTAATTAGCATTACATTTTCCTCCATTATTTAATTCCACCTCACCATCAATCATTATCCACTCAATCCTATCCCTTGAATCCATTTACATGGATCAAGATCTAAACTTGTCACTATCACCATGTGACAAGTGTCATAACCTACCTATCCTATCCCTTTCTTGCACATGTGTGAGCATATCTCTCACATTTGTCAAGCCACCTTACCCCTTACAAATGTCATAGAAATGCCATTTTCTCTTGCACATGTCATAGAAATGCCACTTTCTCAAGCCACCCTACCTCTTACACATGTCTCTTTTATGATCTTCCCAATGTGTGCTCCCACATGTGTGATAAAAAAATTCTCTTACACCTCCTTTCCTCTTGTGGCACTTGTCATAAGGCTAAGCCTCCATTATCCCATTCAATATTGACCTGTTGGTAGTGGTTTTCATTGATTTCTAGACTTGGTGAATTGTTTGTGGTTGTCATTGATGTCAACACTTGATATTGTTGTATGTTTTGCATTGGTTTTCATTGAGTTTATTGCCATTGATGTATTATGATGTATTTCTAAAGTTCATGGTTGGATTTCATGCCTTGTTTGATGTCATGTAAAGAAGTATTGTGTATGGTTGTTGTCAGTAGAGTTGTTTTCATGATGATACATTGAGATGTGGATTAGAAGCATTTAGATGAGGATTACAAGTATTTTTGATGGTGGACAGATGTTTTTTATGGCCTATAGCATGTTTTATGCTATCTCCTATTGTTCGTGAAGAAGTGTGTGTTGTTGTAAGGTTATTCTGGCCTTCGTAAGTAAGTAAGAAGTTTTTATTTCAGAATGTTGCTATGAAGACTATTTGGGAGAATCTTACACATTCCTCTATTATTGGAGATATGGTCTTGAAGTTTGGGATTCAAAGTTTGTGTTTTTTGGATGTTACACTCCTATCTGTTTAGGTCACCTTTGTTGTCAACGAGGCTTTTTATAATTTGCAAAAGGTTGTAAATATTGTTGGTTGTTTGGACTAGTCTGGAAAATGCTTTGCATTTCTCTATATTGATGTTTCTCCTCCTACAGCTTGGTGAATATTCTGTTAGTGTTTGTACAATTTCTCAGTTCAAATTTCATGTGTTGAAATGGTCCACAAGTTGATCTACTAATGTTATATCTCATGGTTTTGCATTATGTTTTTCTAGGAAGAAGTGTTATATTCATGTTTGGGATGCAATAGTTGTTGGTGGTATGATAGTATGAAATAAGTATCTAGAAGTGTTTTTTGATATTCAAGGAACATATATTTGTGATCCACACATCATTGATTGATCTCTTTTGGTGTTGCATTGTGTTTGAGTTGTTCTTCCAAGTAGTTTGTGGATATCTAGTCAACAGGGCTTGTCATCTTGCTCAAGGGCTTTGTGCTTGAGGTTTTTTGCTAACATATGAAATTGTGTTAAGGTAGATTTGGTTCTTGGCCTATCTTGTTGAGGACTGCATTGAGTTAATCCAATTGAAAGTATGTTTTTGGGCTGGCTGGTTATGTGTTTCATGTTTGATCTACACATTTTCTTGTTTCTGAATTGGGTTCATGTGCACTAGCATGTGAGTCATTTAGGATCATATTGGAAGATGTAATAACTTGTGTTTTGGTCCTCTCTATTTTCTAGATAAGGCCACATTTATGTTTTGTGGCTGACTTGTTGAAATTATTACTTAACCTTATTATGGCCAGCCTAATTGATGTTGTGTGTTGTTTTGAAGGATATAAATGCAAGTTCCAATCAATTTCAAAGTGTGAGCATGTGGAATTTATTGAACATCTCATAGAAGAAGTGTGAAAGTGTACGAAAGAAAGATCATATGTGCTTTAATTCCTTAGTCAATAGAGTGTATTGTTAACATTTTTGTAAATTTTAAACTTTCATGTATCTTGCTTTGAGATAGTGAATTTCATTAGGTCCTTGTAATTTGTATCTTGCTTTGGAGTTGTGTTCTTTAGTTTTCAAGTCCCTTTTATCTTTCCCTAAGGTTGTTCACCTTATTCTACAATTCTTTTGGCAGTGAATCTTATTTTATAAGTAGTGAGCTTCATGTATTATGAGTTAACTCTCACTATGGTTTTTCCCTCATTGGGTTTTCTATATAAATTTAGTGTCATCTTGTGCATGTGTTCCTTGTTTCATATTTCATTGATGTTGATCTGATTAAGGATTGAATTATTGTGTATTTCACTATTGCTAATCTATTTAATGGTTCTTGATTTAATTAAGAAGTTTGAATTATGTTGAATGCCTTAAGTTCCAGAAGGGTTTAAGCTTTTGAACATACTGATTCACCTCCCTCTCAAAATCTGGAGTGTTCAACAATTGGTACCAAATACAAGTTCCTTTATAGAATATTAACCACTTGAGGAAAGATCCAGGATGGCACATGATGGATCATACAAGGGTCCTAGGTTTGATGGGACTAATTACACTTTTTGGAAATAGAGGATTGAAGGCCATCTAAACTCTCTTGGGTTTGGTGTTTGGAAATCAATCAAGGATGGTTATGATTCTATTGCTACTCCTCTAATATATCCTGTTGAAATCAGGTTGTATGATATCAATGCCAAGGCTAAGAATGCTATTTTGTGTTGGTTGGATAATTCAAAAATATTGAAGGTGATGAGTTGCAATTCTGCTAAGGATGTTTGGAAAAAAATTAGAAGAATTTATGAAGGAGATACCAAATTAAAGCAAGCAAAGATGAAAATTTTTAGGAGAAAATTTGAGACCTTGATGATGACAGAGGATGAAGACATTGTAATTTATATGCTTCGGGTGTGTGAAGTAGCTTCTAGTATCACAGGTTTGGGTAGTGTAGTAAAAGAAGATGAGATTGTGAAGAAATTTTTGATATCTCTCCCTAAATCCTATATTCATAAGGTGTCTTCCATTGAAGAATATAAGGACTTGGATAAGTATCCAATAGATGAAATGTTTGGTAGTCTCATAGCCTTTGAAATGAGAGAATTTGACAAAGATGTTCCAAAAAAGAAAGTTGCATTCAAAGCTAGTAAAAGGATAGAAGATGAATCTATAGATCAGGATGATGACTTTGATGAGATTGAAGCAAATTTTGTGAGAAGATTGAAGAAAGGAACTGAAAAATACAAAGATAAGTTACCTTTCAAGTGTTTCAATTATGGAAGAATTAGTCATTTGGCATCTAAATGTCCCTATGAAGAATCTAAAGATGGTAGTAAAAGAGATCAGTTTAAAAATAGTTTATATTCCAATGAAAGCAATTGCTCCTCAAAAGATGAGGATAATGATTCAAATGATGAAACCTTATTCATGGCCTTGAAATAAAAAAAGGGCAATATTGGAGAACATAATAGGTATATTACTTTGCAAGATGATAAAAATAAAGAAAGATCTATGGTTGTGTTGATTTCCTTTCATGTAAAGGAAGAAGAAAATGCTTGAATAATTGATAGTGATTTTTTTAACCACATGGCTGGTGACAAGAGAAGGTTCATCAATATTAAAAGGTTAATGGTGGAGCTGTTAAGTTTGGTGGTGACAAAACACAATTTTTTTGAAAAGGTGTTATAACAATTGATGGAAAGAGTAGAACTAGGGACGTCCTCTATGTCAAGAGTCTAAAGCATAATCTTCTCATTGTCAATCACATGTGCAACAAGGGATACAATCTCAAATTTCATTCCAATGGTTGTGAAATCAAAAAAGCAAGGTGGGGAAGACTAGTTGCTGAAGGAACAAGGAAAAGTAGTAATGTACATCATCTAAAGGAGGAAAATGGAAGAATATTCTTATTGGCTCAATCTAGAGAGTGTTGGTGGTGGCATAAAAGGATGGGACACATAAAATTTGGAAATATGGTAAAATTAGTTCCTCTCATGTTGTGAGAGATATGCCTAAGATAACCAAGCCTGAAAACACTTTATGCAAGGAATGTCAAATGGGAAAGAAAAATAAGATAAATTTCAAGAGCAAGGAGTGCTCTACTACAATTCCATTAGAGTTGATCCACACTAACCTTTGTGGACCTACAAGAAAAAGGAGTCAACAAATTGAAAGGTATTTTATGTTACTTATTGATGATTACACTAGAATGACTTGGGTTACTTTTCTAAGAGATAAATCAGAAGATTTTGATAAATTTAAAATCTTCAAAGAAAAAGTTGAGAATGAAATGGATATTAAGATCAAATGCTTAAGGTAAAATAGAGGAGGTGAATTTACTTCAAATGAATTTGAATTTTTTTTGAAGATCATGTTATTAGGAGACATTTGTCTCCTCCTAGAACCCCTTAGTAGAATGGGTAGTGGAAACAAAGAATAGGATTGTGCAAGAGAAGGCTAGAACAATGTTGGAAGATGTTAATCTACCTAATATGTATTTGAAGTAGTTCACACTACTACATATTTTCTTGGCATAATGTAGTTGAGGGTCAATAGCACTAAGACCCCTTATGAGTTGTGGTATGGAAGACCTCCCATTGTTAAATACTTCAAAAAAATTGGTAGTAGATGCTACATCAAAAGAGATAAAGAGGACCTTGGAAATTTTATTTCAAGGTCTGATGAAGGGATCTTTCTTGGTTACTCAAATAGGAGCAAGGGTTATAGATGCTACAACAAGAGATTGGGAAAGACGATTGAAAGCACAAATTTTAAGGTGGATGAAGAATTGTATCAGATCTCACAAGAACAAGAGATTTTTAGATCTGATATACCTCCCTAGATTGAAGAATAAGAAGAAGAAGAGAAAGAAGAGCAAGAAGAGAAGGAATCAGAACCAATAAAGGCTCCCTAGACTCCTTAAAAATATGTATAGAGGAACCATTCATTAGATAAAATCATTGGAGAAAAGAATGAAGGTGTGTTGACCAAGAAAAGGCTTAAAAGATCAAGTGAGCAAGTAAATTTTTTCTTGTTGTCAAAGGTTGAGCCTAAGAACTTTGGTGATGCTAGCAAAGATGATGGTTGGATAAAGGCAATGGAAGAAGAGTTGGATTAGATAGAAAAGAATCAGAAATGGGAGTTAGTTCCTAGACTAGTTGAAAAGAATGTGATTGGAACTAAATGGGAATTCCAAAACAAGCTAAATGAAGGTGGTGAAGATGTGAGAAACAAGGACATATTGGTTTGCAAGGGTTATTCACAAGTTGAAGGTGTTGATTTTGAGGAGACATTTTCTCTGATAGCTAAAATGGAGGCAATAAGGATGTTTCTTAAATTTTTTCTACTCATAAGAACTTCAAGGTCTATTAGATGGATGTCAAGTCTACCTTCTTGAATGGTGGTATAGAGGAAGAGGTATATATTGAGCAACCAGATGGTTTCTAGTTATTAGAAGATCTGGATATGGTGTGCAGACTCAAGAAAGCTTTATATGGTCTCAAGCAAGCTCCTAGAGCTTGGTATGCTCGATTGGATAAGTATTTACTTTAGAAAGGTTTCAAGAAAGGTACTATAGATATCAATCTTTACATTAAGGTTCAGGAAGACAAGTTGTTGATTGTGGTTGTATATGTTGATGAAATCATCTTTGGTGGAGTTGATGATATGTGTAAGAATTTTATAGAAGATATGTAGAAATAATTTGAGATATATATGATTGGTGAGTTGTATTTATTCCTTGGGCTTCAAATTATTCAACAAGATGGTGGTATTTTTATTTCTTAGGCTAAGTATGTGAAGGAGATGTTGAAGAAGTTTGGCATGGAAGATTCCAAACTGGTAGGTCCCCTATGGTGATTGGTTGTCACTTGAGAAAATTTGATGAGTCTTTGGAGGTTGATCAGACTCTATACAAGTCTATGATTGGAGGCTTGTTGTACTTGACTACTTCTAGACCTGATATCATGCATGTAGTATGTTTGGTTGCCAAATTTCAAGCCAGTCCTAAGAAAAATCATGAGAAGGAAGTAAAAAGAATTTTAGATACTTGAAGGGAACTCTAGATTATGGTCTATGGTATAAAATAGATGATAATTTTTCTCAAAGTTCTTATACTGATGCTAATTGGGTAGGATGTGTAGATGATCAAAGTACAAGTGGTAGCGCATTTTTCTTCAGAGATAGATTGGTCTCCTAGTTCATTAAGAAGTGAGACTTAGTGTACTTATCCACATCAGAAGCTAAATACATTGATGTAGCATCTTACTACACCTAGGTGCTTTGGATGAAGAAAACCTTGAAGGATGTAAAGGTGGTATATGTTGTATACTGTGTGATAATACCAATATAATTAATATTTCCAAGAATATAGTAATGTACATTCAAGAACTAAACACATTTCTATCTAGTATCACTTTCTAAGGGAGAAGGTTGTAGAACAAGAAGTCAGATTGGAATATGTGCCTACTAAGGTCGGATTGTAGATATCTTCACTAAGGAAATTTCAAAAGGATACTTTTATCCCTGGTAGAAGTTAGGGGTCATTGCCCCTCCTTGTTCTAACTAGATTCACAAATGGTGCATCTATCTAGGGGGAGAAATTCATGTCATATCCTTTTTTTCCTAGATTGATGTGTGCTACACCTCAAGGGGAGTTGGTATTAAGGGGGAGTTTTTAAAGTTGTGTAGATGTTGAAAAGACATGCTGTTGATAGGGGGAGCTAGTAAGATGTATAGTTGCTAGTCAAAGAGGGAAAATATGTTGTTGTTGAAGATCTTTGGCCCTTTGTCCTTGAAATCAAAGAATGTGTTATCCTATGTGGGTGTATGTGGTCCTTTGTCCTTGGTGTCAAAGGGGGACAGTGAGTGGGTGTGTGACGGAATCAATTCCAAAGGGGGAGATTGTTGGTAGTGGTTGTCATTAATGTCAACACTTGTTGAATTTTTTATGGTTATCACTAATGTCAACACCTGAGATTGTTGTATGTTTGGCATTGGTTGTCATTGATGTCACACTTGAGAAATTTTTTGTGAATGTTTGAGAGATTACTAGAATTGGTTGTCAAAACTTGGGAAGAGTGTTGCATTTTTTGGTTGTCATTGATGTATGATGATGTATAGCTAAATTTCACAATTGGATGCCATGCCTTGTTTGAAGTTATGTAAAGAAGTATTGTGTATGGTTGCCATCAATAGAGTTGTTTTCATGATGATACATTAAGATATGGATTAGAAGCATTAATATGAGGATTAGAAGTATTGTTGATGGTGGAGAGATGTTATTAATGGCCTATAGCATGGTGTATGCTCTCTCTTGTTGTTCCTAAAGAAGTGTGTGTTGTTGCAGGTTGTTTTGGCCTCCACAAGTCAATAAGAAGTTTTTATTTTAGAATGTTGCTATGAAGACTATTTGGACGAATGCTTTGCATTCCTCCTTGATGTTGGAGATATGATCTTGTGGTTTGGGATTCAAAGTTTGTGTTCTATGAATTTTTCACTCCTATCTTTTTAGGTCACCTATGTTACTGAGGAGGTTTTTGTAATTTGCAGAAGGTTGGAATTATTGTTGGTTGTTTGGACTGGTCCAAAAAATGCTCCATATTTATTTGCATTGATGTTTCTCCTCCTGCAACTTGGTGAATATGCTCTTAGTGTCTATGTAGTGTCTCAATTCAAATTTCATGTGTTGAAATGGCCCACAAATTGATCCGCTAATGCTATATCTCATGGTTGTGCATTATGTATTTCTAGGGAAGAAGTGTTCTATTCCTATTTGGGTTGCAATAGATATTGGTGGTATGACAGTATGAAATAAGTGTCTAGAAGTGTTGTTGGATATTCAAGGAACATCTCTTTGTGATCTACACATAAGTGGTTGATCTCTTTTGGTGTTGCATTATGTTTGAGTTGGTGTTTTAGGTAATTTATGGATATTTGACCAACAAGGATTTTCATCCCACTTGTGCTTTGTGCTTGAGGTTTTGCACCAGCATATGAAGTTGTATTAAGGTGGATTTGGGTCTTGACCTATCTTTTCGAGGATCACATTGAGTTAATCCAAATGCAAGTTCAAATTAGTTGTAAAGTGTGAAGTTGTGGAATATATTGAATATCTCACAAAATAAGTGTGAAAGTGTGTGGAAGAAAGATTAGATGTGCTTTAATTCCTCATTTAGTAGAGTGTATTGTTGACATATTTTGTAAATTATAAAATTTCATGTATCCTTCTCTTTAGTTTGCAAGTCCTGTGTATCTTTCCCTAAGGTTGTGCGCCTTAGTCTGCAAGTCTTTTGGCAATGAGCCTTATTTTGTAAGTAGTGAGCTTCATATATTGTGAGTTAACTCTCACCATGGTTTTTTCCTCATTAGGTTTTCCATGTAAATTCGGTGTCATCTTATGCATGTGTGTTCCTTGTTTTATCTTTCATTGTTGGTTATCTAATTAAGGATTGAATTTTCAAGTATCTTTCAATAATGTTGATTTGTTTAAGGGTTTTTGGTTTAATTAATAAGTTTGAATTGTGTTGAATGTATTAAGTTATGGAAGGGCTTAATTTTTTGAAAGTACTTATTCAACCCCTTCTCAATATCTAGTGTTCAACATGACCCTCCATTTAGTCAATGCATCTAAGTCATTGATTTCACCCATCAAAAGTTTATAAATTGAGGCATTTTCTCTCATTTTGATCAATCAACCTTCATCCAATCTCATGCTATCCAAAATTCTATCATCTTGATCCTATCATCATGTTGTTGGTTTGATAAGAAACTGCATTTCCTCTATTAAGAGAATATCAATAGGACTTGGGTGCATCCTATTCTAGCTCAATCATGGAGTTTGAAGGTGATTTGTTGTAAATATTTGTGTGTTTATGCATTGATCTTATCTCTTTTACTTCATTCCATTTTCTTATCGTCATGTATTTTTCATTATATCATGTATAATTAAATGAAGTTAAAATATAATGATCAAAACTAACAAATCTTAGTAAAATTTAAATCTACTATTATAAACAACTTATTGTTTATAAATCCATTTTCATCATTCTATCACTTATAACTAATTGATATCAGCAAATAAAGATTGTCTAACAAATCTATTGTTATAAATGATTTCTCTTTTGCAAATGTGTTTTTTCATTCTATCACTTATAATTAAATAGTTTTAAAATATAATGATAAAATCTAACAAATCCTTATAAAATATAAGTTCATTGTTATAAATGACTTCTCTTTTAGTGTAAGTGCACCAATTTGTGACACAAAAATGGCTCTTAAGATGCCACTTTTTTTCAAAAATCAGCAAAGTATGATGTTCATGAGAAAATGACGATAGTTATGCTCAAAATTTGAAGATGCAACAAGAAAAAGAGTTGTAGTGCTTTGAATCTACTTTGTAAGCTACTAATTTTTTAAAAAATAGGCAAGATTAAGGGTTTCAAAAATGGGGGTCACCAAAAGTGGTCCCACTTTTCTCAAAATACAACATAGTGTCTATTGTAACTCCCCCTTTCGTTAAATATTTTTTTAGAATTTCAAAAATCCAAATAGCGAGAAATTAGCTAACATTGTGTAGTTTATCTTGGTTCTTTTAGCTAATTTTTTAATGAATATATAATATTTTATGAATTTTTGAAGTGGACACATCCTGAAAAAGCTAAAATTTGAGTGTGCTCCCCCCTAAAATTTTTGAAAACTAATCAAAAATATATTTTTTTCATTACAAGTAGAATGAAGTCTATTTTATAAAAATGTAATTTGTTTCAAAATTTGATGAATGAGTAAAAATCTAAACTAAAACTAGCACATGTTAGTTTTTGATAAAAAAACGAAGGCACTAACAAGATAAGTTATCAATGAAAACCTTAACATAATTGAAATATTAAAAAAATTATATGGTTATATAGGTAAGAGAGAACCTAACATCTTCACTTTTTTTTTATAAACTTGCATTGAAAAATGTGCACACTTGATGGTTAGCATGGCTAAAAATGTGTGAAATTTTGTTACCCTTTTAGAAAATCATGTCCTTTCACATGAAATGGTCATCCAACACTTTGGGTTGGATGCCCAAGGAAAAATACAACCCTTTGGGTTGGTATTTCTAATACAACCCATTTGGCCGATTACCAAATTTGGTGCTCCAAAATGAAGTGCATCATTTGGCAAGCACCAATTCACTAACTAAATGAAGTTCATATTTGGTGATTTTCAAGTTTGGAACTATAGCCAAATGAAGTGCTCCATTTTTCTAGCACCAAATTTGGCACTTGCTAAATGTGAAGCATGAATTTTTGCAATGCATTTTTGTGAACTCTTTCTTTTTCTCTTTCTCTACCAAGGAAACAATATACATGAAATAAATGTTTAATTATAAGTTGACATTAACATATGGACATTTACTTTATTATAATTTAAGTTATATT